>SJYO01048061.1:21362351-21767594 GCA_006410555.1 Capra ibex | reverse complement strand
TCGAACACAAAGAAGGTCAGGTCGCAAAGAGTACTACATGAGACGTATATTCAATTTATTCGTCCCACTGTTATATGTCGGAGCTGCATGAGGAAAAGGGAAACCTTGGTCAGACAACAAGGTACAGGTCAAGATTGACAAAGAAGGACTGAACGCATGTCTAAAGAGCGTCCAGTCCACCAGACTATAATATGTCACTTTCACTCTTTATCTAAATTCCCTGTTCTAGACTACCTATCTCACGGACTACTTGATACCTACCTCTAAACACTGTAAAATGTCCTCTGTCCCTAGTTCTGGTAAGGGTACCTTTTCTTTACGTTATTTCGTTTTACCGACAGACCCCTCCGGAATGTTTATCGACACTTTTCTTTTCTTCACTTTTCGTTTCCTCTTTTCCTTTCTATATTCGTAGACTTAGGTCTCAAGGTTTCTTATTGTTCTTCTCTATTCTTTCGGAAGGAATCACTAGTTACGTTTCTTTATCTCCTTTTGTTGTGTTACCCTTTCTGATCTCTACAGAAGTTCTTTTAATCTCTATGGTTCTCTTGTAAAGTACGTTTCTACCCCAACTATTTCCTGTCTTTACCATACCTAGATTGTCTTCATCTTCTATAATTCTTCTCCACCGTTCTTATGTGTCTTCTTGACATGTTTTTTCTAGAAGTACTGGTTCTATTAATGCTACCACACTAGTGAGTGGATCTCGGTCTGTAGGACCTTACACTTCAGTTCACGTGGAATCTTTTGTAGTGATACTTGTGTCGATCACCTCCACTACCCTAAGGTCAACTCGATAAAGTTTAGGACCTTCTACTACGACACTTTCACGACGTGAGTCATACAGTCGTTTAAACCTTTTGTGTCGTCACCGGTGTCCTGACCTTTTCCAGTCAAAAGTAAGGTTAGGGTTTCTTTCCGTTACCGTTTCTTACGAGTTTGATGGTGTGTTAACGTGAGTAGAGTGTACGATCATTTCATCACGAGTTTTAAGACGTTCGGTCCCAAGTCGTTATACACTTGACACTTGGACGTCTACAAGTTCGACCTAAATCTTTTCCGTCTCCTTGGTCTCTAGTTTAACTCTTGTAGACGACCTAGTAGTTTTTTTCGTCCTCTCAGGGTCTTTTTGTAGATAAAGACGAAATAACTGATACGGTTTCGGAAATTGATACACCTAGTGTCATTTCACACCTTTTAAGACTTTCACTACCCTTATGGTCTGGTGGACTGGACGGAGAACTCTTTGGACATACGTCCAGTCCTTCTTTGTCAATCTTGACCTGTACCTTGTTGTTTGACCAAGGTTTCTCCTTTTCCTCATGCAGTTCCGACATATAACAGTGGGACGAATAAATTAAATATACATCTCATGTAGTACTCTTTACGACCCGACCTTCTTCGTGTTTGACCTTAGTTCTAACGGCCCTCTTTATAGTTATTGGAGTCTATAAGTCCACTGAGGTGGGAATACCGTCTTTCACTTCTCCTTGAGTTTTCGGAGAACTACTTTCACTTTCTCCTCTCACTTTTTCAACCGAATTTCGAGTTGTAAGTCTTTTACTTCTAGTACCGTAAGCCAGGGTAGTGAAGCACCCTTTATCAAGCCCTTTGTCACCTTTTTCACAGGCTGAAATAAAAAAACCCGAGGTTTTAGTGACGTCTACCACTGACGTCGGTACTTTAATTTTCTGCGAATGAGGAACCTTCCTTTCAATACTGGTTGGATCTATCGTATAAGCTTTCGTCTCTGTAATGAAACGGTTGGTATCAGGTAGATCAGTTCCGATACAAAAAAGGTCCCCAGTACATACCTACACTCTCAACCTGACACTTCTTTGGACTCGTGACTTCTTAACTACGAAAACTTGACACCACAACCTCTTTGGAGAACTCTCAGGGAACCTGACGTTCCTCTAAGTTGGTCAGGTAAGATTTCCTCTAGCCAGGACCCACAAGAAACCTTCCTTACTACGATTTCGACTTTGAGGTCATGAAACCGGTGGAGTACGCTTCTCAACCGAGTAACCTTTTCTGAGACTACGACCCTCCCTTCTCTCGTCCTCCAATTCCCCTGCTGTCTCCTACTCTACCGACCTACCGTAGTGGTTGAGCTACTTGCACTCAGACTCACTTGAGGTTCTCAACCATTACCTGTCCCTCCGGACCACACGACGCTAAGTACCTCAGCGTTTCTCAGTCTGTGCTGACTCGCTGACTTGACTTGACTTGACTTTTATGTAAGAATAAAAAAGATGTTATGAAGTTATTTTTTTTATTTTATGTATTTAAGGAATGAAAAATTTCACCAACTCCCCTATTCAACGAGACTTTTCTTTGGACCTAGTTGTGTCGTACCTCATCTATGACTACGTATCAATCGTTAATTACCGGTGTCTTTAGTAGAATTCTTATTTTAAGAATTGACTTAAGACCTACTTGACTAGTATTACTTTCTAAAGGTTCATAAGACAAAAGAAAATATTTTAGTTTGTATTATATGATTTTATCTTAACTTGTCGTCTACATCAATTTACTTACGAAAGGACTTACATTTCGACCCGAGTAGTGAAGTGTACACGTTCATCCACAAGAGAAATCGTTTAGATCTATTTCTTCATTAGATCCATTTCACATATATCAGATAACTTTCGAAAGACTTCTTACGGAACAATACGACAATTCAACTGTATTTATAAATTCACTGTACGAGACTTTTCATATATCTTACTCTTTTTTACATAGGTTTTGGTTTACATCATATCTTTATTTTGAAATTATTTTTTAAATTTAGTTTCGTTAAGTATCTAACTTTGGTTGATACAAGAACAGAAACTTCTGTTTTGTAAAGAAATGTAAATGAATACCCAAGTATACACATCAGATGTGAACTAACGAGGGTTTAATAAACTTTTCAGAGTTTTGTTGTAACTTACACAAATTTTTGTGTACAACGACAATTGCAGAAAACCCTTTTGTTGACATGATTCAGTGGAACACCAGTATCTCTTGGTTCAGCCGAATTTATCATTATTGGTTGTCTACATATTATTTCCGTCCTTTTGACTTTCAAAACCGAAGACGGAGGTCGTTTCATTGTCCTTTACTTGTTTGTCAGGTCCTGTATACCCGTCTGATTTATAAAGTGACATTAAGAAACTGATTTAGTTCTTAATAACGTGTCCTATGTAAAGTACAACAAGTAAATTTCGTCAATATTAGTGGTTATAACATTACGCAACAAAGATATCCACTATAAAAACACAGATCATAAATTTCTGTTTACCGAAGATAACAGAATACATAAAAGTCTAACCTTGAGTTTAAGGTATCCAAGATTCTAAGGAATTTTACCTCATTTATATATCACAAATCAAAGATACTACTTTTATATTAAAATTTAGAACATGTAAGGATACTTTTGGATGTAGGACTTAATACTTAACTTTTAAATTTTAACCTTCCCTAGAACATCTAAGAGTACTACGAAAAATGTTAAAATTTTATTCCTTAATCAATTCCCTAAATTGATCCCAGAATTTGTTATTCTTTCAATAACAAAGAATTGATTATTAAAGGGATTCATACGGTATTAATATCCGTAAATAGATCTTTATGTGTAAACAGAAAACAAATAGAGAGATAAAGATTGAGGTAGATTAGAAAATGTAATTCATATACTCTATATTAAAACATATCGTTCTGAGAGTTCGTCGTTACGTACTCGTTAAAAAAGGAAATTAATGATTTCAGTCTGAAAAACTCCAGTTCGGAGACGTTACTTTCTCTTTTAGAATGTCTGTTATAAACTTTGGACCTATCTAAAGGGTGACAAGATAAGTACCCGATCATGGTCAGAAGGACAGTAAGAGCAAATATGGTGATCTCCCCGTTCTGACCTACTGTTCAAACCTAGAAAACAGGACTTGGTCTCGTCCCTACCCGAAAGGTTCACCGACTCTACCATTTATTGGACGGGAGTGACTCCCTCTGAATCCAAGTTAGGGACCTAACCCTTCTAGGGGACCTCTTACCTTACAGTTAGGTGAGTTCATAAGAATGGACCTCTTAAGGTGTCTGTCTCCTCGGACCACCCGATGTCAGGTACCTTAGTGTTTCTCAGCCTGTACTGACTCGTTGATCATGCGCGTGTGTGTGTGTCTCATTTCTATTAGTTCCCTTTCTTTACCCACCAGGTACACGCCATCAATCTTTCCCGAGTCTCTTACAACCTCCTTTCTGACCAAGAGAAAGACGACGTGTTAAATCCATGTTGTACCTTCCGAGACTTACCCGTTCATCCATTGATTGACTCGGGACTCCTGGGAGTTGTGCCGTACCACTCTCTACAAGGAGTCTGTAACCAGACGAAGGTAGTCTGAAGACCAAGACTACCCGTCTCTTCCACGAGTCGTCAAGGGTCAAGACTACGGTGACGAGAGAGGTAATGAGAGGATCCCGGGTACGAAATTAAAGTACCCGAAATCTTGGGGAAATTCCTGTATCAAAGAGAAAGGGAGAAACACTAGAAGTAGAGTCGAAAAGTTACTCGTCTATTTTACCGAGACGACGAGAGTAAGAAAAAGTGGAAAAAGGAGTCACAAAGTGGACAAGAGGTCACAAAGGGAAAACTAAAATCTTCAGTATAAACATTTTAAAATCTGATAATAAACAAACCCCCTTAATAAAAAAATGCAGACACGATGATTATGACTAAACAGAAGTCTATTCACAAGAACTACGACTTTACCGAACAACAACAAGTCAACGAGTCAGTACAGGTTAAGAAACACTGGGGTACCTGACGTCGTACGGTCCGAAGAGAGAGAAAGTGGGAGAGGGTCTCAAACGAGTTTGAGTACAGGTAGCTCAGTTACTACGGTAGGTTGTTACTGATACTCTACCTTTACGGTCTTTTTGTTTCGTACCGTGAATTATGAAGTTCTATGTAAAGGGACGAGTATATTTACCTTTTTAAAAATAACGATCGGACTTCAGTGGCTCCTAATATTTTAAAGATGAAATCGATGTCTTCCGTGACTAGAAATAAAGATCCGTAAGACGTCGTCCCTTAAATCACCGTTAGTAGTCGTCCCACAAGTAGAAGTTCCTGTACCGTGAAAGTACAAAGGTGTCTAAACACTTATTCGAATATTTTTATTTGTGTCGGATGACCGACCTTAGATTAAAAATCTTTTTGACACGTGGTATTAGTGATATGACTTTTGTTAAAAAATAGTTTTCTAATGGTCAAGAAGTACTAATAATATGACCGTATCTACATGGGTCCCAACTAACTCGGACTGTTTTCGATCACACTCATTTCCTTTGTCCAGTCTCCTGTTACGTCTCCACCAATCAGACACACTTTCTGTGTTTACTCATGATTCTGTAGGAGTACGGTGGACTTATTAAATGGTTATGGAAACACTCAGTTCATAATTGTGGTACGATATGGCGGAGTGAGAAAGTAGAAGGGTGTCTAACTTACGGATGTCACGGTCTATCATCTCCAGAGGGTACGTAACTAGGTGACTTAGGAATATTCTGAATATTCATATATCTTTTACATTTTGAAGGATGTACAAACTCTGATTACTTGACCTCGTTTTTGATTAGTCCTAGTGTACACGACACAACGACACAAATCAGTAAGTCAGTACAGACTGAGAAACGCTGAGGTACCTGACATCGGACGGTTCGAGGAGACAGGAACCCCTAAGAGGTCCGTTCTTATAATCTCACCTAACGGTACGGGAGGAGGTCCCCTAGAGAGGTTGGGTCCCTAACTTGGGTCCAGAGAACGTAACGTCCATCTAAGAAATGGTAAACTCGGTGGTCCCTTCGGGTTCTTATGACCTTACCCATCGGATAGGAAAGAAGTCCCCTTAAAGGACTGGATCCTTAGTTTGTCCCAGAGGACGTAACGACCACCCAAGAAATGGTCGAGTCGATGGGCCTTTCGGGACTCTAGTGTGTGATTCACATTTTTAGGTTGAAGAGTTGTGTAAGAGATCCCGTGATAAACATGGTATAGTGTCACGACAAACATGGTATAGTGGGGACCTTAACGACCAGTGTACTCTTGGATACGACATACTACGGACAGGAACTACACTCCCCACGAAGTTTATTATTCTCTACCGTACATGACTGGTGAATGGTGCATGAATGGTGTATGAAACGTATGTAATATGAATAAATCAGAAAACCCATTACCTTTCTCTGTCAGTGATAATAGACGATCTCCTTTGTACAGATTCATTCACAGTCTGTGTTCGTCAGAATGAGATCGTGTATGATAATTTGTGATTCGACATTCATAGTATAACATAATGTAACATAATATAGTATATGTGTATATATAAATTGTAATTCTACATCTAATTTTCTAGTATAGGTTTTACGGGAGACTGAAAGATAGAAAAGTCCTTCGTAAACATAGTCAAACACGTGTCATTATACGTAAGATAGGTTTTTTTAAAAATTTGGTTTGAGTACTCACTTTTTAACAGTTAAAGTCATCTTTTTCAATCTAGTCATAAGTAATTGAATTTTTCGATATATAAATTATAACATAATTTAAGTTGATATGAGACTTTCACATACCTGAGATCTTCATTAATATGATTTAGGTCTATAACATCCAAAATATCGAAACTGATATTTCCATAAATCATTATTGGATGAAGATATAAAGGAATTATGACACTCTCTATTACTAATTAATAACTTGACGTTGTATGAGACAACGTCTTACTCTTGAAGTCCTTCGGTTACAACTCAGTATCTAATAGGGCACCCTCAAATACTCCTTTATGAGAACCAGAGTTGTGAACCTCTTTATTTCAACCACTGTCTCTCTTGAACCAGAGACTACGTCTGCGTTGATACTAGAGTCGACTAGAGTTCTCCCTACAACTTCGGTCTGGTCTGAATAACTTATACTGTTATTCTGACTTGAAAGTGTGAGGACGTAGTTAGTCAGTGACCTATGTCCAACGAGGTTCTCTCTTCGTACCGGTTGTTCGTTTTACCGTGAGATGTTACTTCCCTTCAAAAGTCCTCCTGACTCTTGATTCCTGATCACGGTAAGTACTTTGATCTCGTTATTCCAATCCAATGAGTAAGGAACTTCGACTTAGTGTTTGTCCATTTCACAGTTTAGATCCTTTTATAATTATTATTTACTCTTTCCTTTGTCGGAAGATTTTCTCCTCCCCGTCCCTGAACGACCTACCAGGTCACCAACTCTCGAACGGACGGTTATGTCCCCGGTATCCAAGCTATGAACCAGACCCTCTTAAGGTGTATGACTCCTCATTGATTTGGTCACATGATGTTGATGCCTCTGGTGTAATTTTTCGGACACGAGACGTTTTCTCTCCGGTGACGTTACTCTTCGGACACGTGGTGTTCATTCATCTCATCAGGGACGAGGGTCCTTCATTCTTTCGAACGCGTGTCTTTACTCTGTGTCGTGTCGGTTTTTATTTATTTGTTTATTATTTTCTCCCCATCTTTTTGTATGGTAGGAATTTTATCTTAGTCAAGTCAAGTCAAGTCAACGAGTCAACACAGACTAAGAAACACTGGGGTACCTGACGTCGTGCTGTCCGAAGGGACAGGTGGTGGCTGAGGGCCTCTGATGAGTTTGAGTGTAGGTAGATCAGTCACTACGGTAGGTTGGTAGAGTAGCAGACAACAGGGGAAGAGGAGAGTGGAAGTTAGAAAGGGTCGTAGTCCCAGAAAAGGTTACTCAGTCAAGAAACGTAGTCCAGAGGTTTCATAACCTCAAAGTCGAAGTCGTAGTCAGGAAGGTTACTTGTGGGTCCTGACTACAGGAAATCCTACCTTACCAACTTAGAGGAACGTCAGGTTTACTGAGAGTTCTCAGAAGAGGTTGTGGTGTCAAGTTTTCGTAATTAAGAAGTCACGGGTCGAAAGAAATACCAGGTTGAGAGTGTAGATATGTGCTGATGACCTTTTTATCATCGAAACTGATCTACCCGGAAACAACCGATACATTGTAGAGATGAAAAGTTATACCATAGATCTAACCAGTATCGAAAAGAAGGTTCCTCGTTCACGGAAAATTAAAGAACCGACTTTAGTGGTAGACGTCACTAAAACCTCGGGGGGTTCCACTTCAGACAGTGACAAAGGTAACAAAGGGGTAGGTAAACGGTACTTCACTACCCTGGTCTCGGGTGCTATAATCAAAAGACTTACAACTCAAAATTCGGTTGAAAAAGTGAAAGGTAAAAGTGAAAGTAGTTCTCCGAGAAATCAAGAAGGAGTGAAAGACGGTATTCCCACCACAGTAGACGTATAGACTTCAATAACCATAGAGATGATCGTTAGAACTAAGGTCGAACACGAGGTAGGTCAGGCCGTAAAAAGTACTACATGAGACGTATATACAATTTATTTGTCCCACTGTTATATGTCGGAACTACGTGAGGAAATGACTAAACATTGATCAGACGACAAGGTACAGGTCAAGATTGACAATGAAGAACTGGACGTATGTGTAAAGAGTCCTCCGTCCAGTCCACCAGACCATAGGAGTAGAGAAAGTCTTAACAGGTCACAAACAACACTAGGTATGTCAGTTTCCGAAACCGTATCAGTTACTTCGTCTTCATCTATATAAGAACCTTGAGAGCAAAAAAGCTACTAGGTCGTCTACAACCGTTAAACTGGAGACCAAGGAGACGAAAAAGATTTAGGTCGAACTTATAGACCTTCAAGTACTAAGTATATAACAACTTCGAACCGAACCTCTTAGGACTTGTAACGAAACGATCGAACACTCTTCTCACGTTAACACACCATCAAACTCGTAAGAAACCGTAACAGAAAGAAACTCTAATCTTACTTTTGACTGAAAAAGGTCACGACACCGGTGACGACTCAAATGGTTTAAACGACCGTATAACGCACGTCGTGAAAGTGTCGTAGTAGAAAATTCTAAACTTTATTGCGTTGACCTTAAGATAGTGGAGGTGATCGAAACAAGTATCACTACGAAGGATTCCGGGTGAACTGAAGTGTAAGGTCCTACAGACCGAAATCCTCTCACTAGTGTGGTACTAGTCCACCAATAGACCCAGTACTTCTAGAAAAAACATGTCAAGACACTTAAGAACGGTGGAGAATTTTAGTAGACGAAGACAATCTAGGGATGGTAAAGACAGGAAATAACACAGGTAGAAACTTACTTTACAAGGGAACCATAGAGTTTAAAAGAAGTTCTCTAGAGATCAGAAAGGGTAAGATAACAAAAGGAGGTACAGAAACGTGACTAATCACTCCTTTCGAAAGTATAGAGAGGAACGATAAGAAACCTTGAAATATAAGTTTACCCATATAAAAAATAAAAGAGGAAACGGAAAGTGAACAGAAGAAAGGAGTCGATAGACATTCCGGAGGAATCTGTTTGTAAAACGGGAAAAAGTAAAGAAAAAGAACCTCTCCCAGAACTAGTGACGGAGGACATGTTATAGTGGTTAGAGGTATGTATCAAGAAGTCCGTGAGACAGATAGTCTAAATTGTTTAAAATTTCGTACTGGACCATCGAGTCGACCATTTCTTAGATGGACGTTACCTGTGGGGTCAAACTAAAGACCAAGTACTTATAAGGGACTTCTTCTCTATATGATGGGTGAGGTCATAAGAACCCGAAGGGACCACCGAGTCGACTATATCTTAGACGGTAGTTACGTCCTCCGGACCCAAGTAAGGGACCCAAGTCTTCTAGTTAGGAACCCAACCCTCCTAGGGGACCTCTTCCTTGTTCAATGGGTGAGGTCATAACACCGGACTCTTAAGATACCTGACATATCAGGTACTCCAGTGTTTGTCAGTCTGTGTTGACTCACTGAAAGTGTTAAAATCATTAACGATGTACCGTTGATAGTATAATTATTAATGGAGTTGAGTGTCGGTAATTACCTGAGATTTTCATCTAATATACTTAAACTAATTCTAACGTTTTAAGTGTGTCAGAGTTTAATCCAGGAAGTTTTATGAACTTTTAATGTTTCAATTTTCTCAAGTAAATGTAACCTCTTCCGGAATAAGTTCACTAGTCTCAATTTTATTAAAACTACCTGTTGGACTATAGTGTATTATAGAGTGTCCTCAATTCTTATAACGTAGTGAGGACACCATAAAGGTGGTCTTTTACGTATTTGACTTTAATATACTTTGTAGTCTGATTAGGTTTAACTCTCTTTAAGATGCTTCATTACCCGGACATTAAAGGTTTTGACAATTTAAGTACTTCTAGTTCTTTCCAGTCTTCTTGATAAGGTTTCACTACCTATGGTTTCTCTTTACTGTTGATTCATGTTACTAAGTCATAAGTCAGGGAAACCTGTCAACCATTTTAAAGTTACTCCGGAGAACCACTCCCCATGTATTCTTAAGAAACATGACAAGAACGTGGAATAGACATTCAGACTTTTATAATGTTTATTTTTCATTTTTGAACTTCTCTTTATCTAAATTAGAGCCTTAGGATTCTATTTATAATTATTAATTTTTTGTTTCCTTTGTATCAAATATACACGTTTTAATAAATTCTTAAGCAACTAATAAACATCAAACGGTGTGGTAACCTCAGTTCAGACTAAGATTTTCCTTTTATTAAATATTACGTATTCTTCACCTATTCGTGAGTGAAAGTTAAGGTAAAAGCCTGAATTAAAGGAGACTGAGAAAGAGTTAGACTACCGTGGAACTTTATGTTTTACATATACCTCTTTCTAAAACAACGATTGAACAAATACTCATAACAAAGGACACTATGAAATACTAGATGATGTAGTGACTATGTTAGTCGTGTCTCGAAAGTCATAAACTTCAATAAATTTTTAAATAAATTTGACTTTATCGAAGGATAATCTCATTACGTCCTTTATTCGTAATATTTCGTTTACTAACTTTGTCGTCTCTTTTCGTCTCTTTTCATTCTTGGTTTTGTTTTCTCGGTGACATGTACTTCTATCATTTATACATATGTAAGTAAGTATTGTCAAGTTGGATCTCTTACCTTACTTAGGAATTTTTTTCTCTTCAATCACAAAAAGACGATTTGTTAAAATAAACATGTGATTCGAAAGTCTAATAAAAACATGGAAACAAAATGATCTGAAAACGTTTTTGATCGGAGAAGAAGTTAACAATCATTAACTGATCTTAGTTTTATTAAATAAGTATTGGACCTGAAACTAGTGGGAATCCACCCTAAAGAAAGACCCGAAACTAACTCGTATGACATACTCAATAGTGTGAATTAGAAGTTTTACTTACGTAATAATAGAGACAAAATGACTCCTCCTGACCTCGACTATTATAAATACATCCGATAACTTCTTCTATGTCATCACCTCGGGTCTTAACCTATACTCATCTTATTAGGTACTTATCAAGGGAATTGGGGAGTGGTCCTTTCTGAATGAATACGATTACACTTTCCCTTTAGTAAAATGAAAAAAAAATAATAACGTACCTAGAACCACTCAAAAACAATCACTGAAAACAAATGTAAATGAATGATAAGATGTACAATAACTTGTAATATTTATATGTAATATGAGAATTATATCTATGATTAAAGTTCTTTATTTTTCACCCAAAACAAACCAAGAAACACTGGGGTACCTGACATCCCACGGTCCAAGGAGAGAGGTACCCTAAAAAGTCCGTTCTTATGACCTCATCCAACAGTAAAGGACGAGATCCCCTAGAAGAGTTGGACGACTAACTTGGAAGTAGAGGGCGTAACGTCCACCTAAGGAATGACGACTCGGTAGCCTGTTCGCATATATTATGTATAACAAAAATAAGATACATGTATATACTATTGTGTAGAGATATGTAGTATTTCTATACATTAATAAAGTCATGTACCTTACAACACTGTACATGTAAAATGTAAACACACGAAAAATTTTATTGTCCGTTATAGTCGTCAAAAGAATGTGTTTAAACCTGACGATCCTCACTAGATCTATCTCTTCGTTTACCGTATCTTTTTCGTCTTTGATCTTTTAGTAAAACACTGAATAGTGTCAAACCAACATCCTAAGGCGGGGGGTGGGGGGCGGGGGCCAGAAAATCACTCCCGAGTCACCCATTTCTTAGACGGACGTTACTCCCTCTGGACCCAAACTAGGGACCCACCCCTTCTAGGGGACCTCTTCCCGTACTGCTGGGTGAGGTCATAAGAACGGACCTCTTAGGGTACCTGTCTCCTGGGACCGTCCGATGTCAAGTACCTCAACGTTTCTCAACCTGTACTGACTTCACCAACTCGTGTGTGGGTAAAATTGTACGTGTCACTTATTATCTCAATGTAAAAAGGTCTCTCTTCACTTTTAAATTACTAACGTTTCGAACTGAAAAAGAAAAGGATTCACTTGTCTTTTGGAGAGTCGGGAGGAAGGTTAGGTATTGTCGGTAAGACACACACAGTGGGATATTAAGTTTCTCTGTAGACGACCTTTCTTAAGTTAGTGTGTATGTTAAAGGGTGAATCTAAGATTAGATAATTTTTACCATCTTCATTCCTCGTCCATTTAAGATTAGTATTAAAGTGTTCCAAATTAAAAATAAGTTTAGACTTTGATATTCCTCGATATGTTTACGGACTAGTAGGAGAACCTCAATCCTGACTACTAAGAATTCATTTATAATCCCGATTAGAAGTGTTTCACTTTACCTTTGACTTATTATAATCTCTTTTTTTTAGTGAAAAGGTATATAGAAGGATTGACTTGACTTAAGAGTAAAGAGGTATAACATATATTTTTCTCAAATAAATTGTAAACTTACAAGTTGTACTTGAATGGTCTGTGAAACCTTAAGAATACAAATCTGTAGGTGGATTCGGCGACTGCAGTGGAAAGAGTCAGATACCTCCTACCTGACGCAAACACTTTCTCGACAAGAAGTGATGACTTTTGTCCGACTCCTTAGTTAACACTTACCTAAACCCGTCGAAACAAACAAGTCAAATATTTGTCAAACTTTTCAAGACTTTGAACGGGTCTCGAGAAACCGAATCCCCGTCGACACATTTTAACATCTTTTTGTTCGAAACACTTAAGTGTAACAGGGATTGCTACCGTCATACTGTTAATAAAAGGAAATCTCTCAAATTTTATAAAATAACAAATTAGGTCTATACAGTGGTTTATAGGGATAAAGGGAAGTTATCACTTTTTTGAGTCAGTACGGCATATTTTTATAAAAGATTTAATCATGGTTAAGATAGTAGTTCTCGTTTTGTTAAAATTTCTGTTATTAAACCTAATCCTAGTAAATACTCACGTAAAAGATCACGTCGAGATCCAAAGGTCTTTTTTAACTCTTCTCTCATGTCTCCCAAGATTATATCGGGTATACGTCAGAGAGTACAATAATTGCAAACCATTTAAACGGTGTGAATTACTTGGTTATAATTAAACACTAATGATTGATTTCAGGTATCAACTAAGTCTAAAAGTATCAAAATTTATCTGGATTTACCGTTGGGTGAGGTCATAAGAACGGACCTCTTAGGGTACCTGCCTCCTCGGACCACCCGATGTCAGGTGACCCAGCGTTTCTCAGCCTGTGCTGACTGGTTCGCTAAATTGATAAATTGATTGATTATGGATAAATATAAGGTCCTGGGATAGGTCCTATTACCTAATGTAAATCAAAGTGTACGGGAATTCGATGGGAACCGACACTGTTAAACAGACTGAAGGGAACAAAAAGTGCTAGTAGTACCATAACTCCCTACGACCAGTTTTTAAAACATGTTACCAGGAGTCACCCTTCAAAAACCCACAAAGGGAGTAATAATTTGACCACTTACCCAAAAACCCTCCTTTTCAATTCTCCATTAATGGAAAAAGTCATGTAGTATCGTTCCCATACATCATAGTTATATTGAATAGTTTACAATTATAAGTGGACTAGTGGTCCGACTCTATGACAAACAGTTCAAAGAGGTGTCATGTAAATGAGAAAGAAAGGGAAGTAAAGGTTTAATTTTAGAAACCTTCCTTCGATGAATTATGTCAAGTGAAAATTCCTCACCCCTAAATAAGGAACTCCCGTCTCATGAATGTATTAAATAAACTTAAAAAAGACGTTCCCTCTAGACAGAGAAGAACTGATAAATAAATAAGTTACTAAATAAATATAGTCATACTTGAGTATCTTAAAAATAAAGGATGGGACCCAAAATCAGATTATGATTAAATAAGATAGCGAGTTTAAAAAGATCGAAACCGGTGATCCCAGAGAAAATCACCCAAGGATACAGGGAAGTGGTACACGGGTAGTTACATCTCCATCCAAAACAACGATAAAATCTTGACGGAAAGAAGGACAATGATATTCTATTAGACCCGAGTAAACCGAAGAAAAGAAGGTGATTAGTTAATAAAGAGGTTTCTTGAGAACTCGGAAAATAACTCTTTCCAATCTTTAGTTCTTAACCTCTGACTCACACCAATCTTTAGTTCTTAACCTCTGACTCACACGAATAACAATGACCTCAGTATAAAGAAGATCCGAGAGAATCGATTACCTCCTTTTTTAAAATACTCATGTAATTGTATACACGTATCCATATCTATAACGGTTTGTATTGGTAGAGATACGTATAACTCGATTTGTAATTAAAAATGACAGAGGTTGAGATGACATAAAGTCGTAGGAGAGGAACGAAATAACATCTAAGAATGATGTTGTGATTCCTTGGACGAGTGATGATAAGTAATGTGTAAATGAAGTAACAAGTCAAGGTCATACTTACAGAATTGTCATAGGTTACTCTTTGTTGAAATAGTTGATCTCACGTCACTTTTTATGGGATAGAAAAGAGATCTGAATACTTAAAGTGAGTAAACGTTTCAATAAATCTAGTGGAAACGGGTGAAAGGGTGAGTTTAGTGTGAGTCACTAAAAGAAAATACATAAAACATAATTTTAATCTCAGAGTAGTTTAGACAAGGAAGGATAAAAAAATTTAATAATTACCATAATCTAACAGATTACAAAGGTAAATAACTAAACTAATATATAAAGAAGTAATCAGAAAACTACATTTCCTAACGTTATGGACTTAAAGATTACAACTCGGTCAGAAAACATGGATCTTACTAGGATAAACCGACATCACATATTTAAAAAAATATGTGATAACCTAAGTTGACTATAAATCAACTCGTAAAAACGTAGAAATCCTTATAACTAGACATCAAAAGAATATTACTAGAAGAGAGAGAGAGATGTATATATACATCTATATACATGTATACATATATACACACATATATATATATATATATATACAACATAACCCGAAGAGACCACCGAGTCTGTCATTTTTTTAGGTACACGTTATGTGTGTACCTAGACCCAAGTATGGGATCCAACCATTCTAGAGGTCCTCTTCCCTTACCCTTGAATGAGGCTATAAGAACGGACCCTTTAGGGTTCCTGTCTCCCCAGACCACCCGATGACAGGTACCCCAGTGTTTCTCAACCTGTATTGACTCACTGATTCGTACGTCCGTATGATAACATAGTCCCATTCCTGGATTTAAGAGGTTCGGTCTGAAGTCGTTATGTACTTGACACTTGAGGGACTACAAGTTCTACCAAAATCTTTTCCGTCTCCTTGGTCTCGAGTTTAACGGTTGTAGACGACCCCGTACCTTTTTCGTTCTGTCAAAGTCTTTTTGTAGATAAAGACGAAATAACTGATACGGTTTCGGAAACTGACACACCTAGTGTTATTTGACACGTTTTAAGACTTTCTCTACCCTTATGATCTGGTGGACTGGACGGAGAACTCTTTAGACATACGTCCAGTCCTTCATTGTCAATCTTAACCTGTACCTTGTTGTCTGACCAAGGTTTCTCCTTTTCCTAATGTAGTTCCGACATATAACAGTGGGACGAATAAATTGAAGATACATTTCATGTAGTACTCTTTACGACCTGACCTTCTTCGTGTTCGACCTTAGTTCTAACGGCCCTCTTTATAGTTATTGCAGTCTATACGTCTACTGTGGTGGGAATACCGTCTTTCACTTCACCTCGATTTTTCGTAGAACTACTTTCACTTTCTCCTCTCATTTTTTCAACCGAATTTCGAGTTGTAAGTCTTTTGCTTCTAGTACCGTAGGCCAGAGTAGTGAAGTACCCTTTATCTACCCCTTTGTCATCTTTGTCACAGTCTAAAATAAAAACCCCCGAGGTTTTTAGTGACGTCTACCACTGACGTCGGTACTTTAATTTTCTGCGAATGAGGAACCTTCTTTTCAATACTGGTTGGATCTATCGTATAACTTTTCGTCTCTGTAACGAAACGGCTGATTCCAGGTAGGTCAGTTCCGATACCAAAAAGGACACCAGTCCATACCTACACTCTCAACCTGACACTTCTTCCGACTCGTGGTTTCTTAACTACGCAAACTTGACACCACAACCTTTTCTGAGAACTCTCAGGGAACCTGACGTTCCTCTAGGTTGGTCATGTAAAACTTCCTCTAGTTGGGACCCTAAAGAAACCTTCCTTACTACGATTTCGACTTCGAGGTCATGAAACCGGTGGAGTACACTTCTCAATTGAGTAACCTTTTCTGAGATTACGACCCTCCCTAACCCCCGTCCTCCTCTTCCCCTGCTGGCTCCTACTCTACCGACCTACCATAGTGCCTGAACTACCTGCACTCAGGCTCACTTGAGGTCCTCTACCACTACCTGTCCCTCCGGACCGCACGACGCTAAGTACCCCAGCGTTTCTCAGTCCGTGATGACTCGCTGACTTGACTTGACTTGACTTGACTTCCTGGATTTAATATAAAGGAGGGTAACTCGTCGAGAGAAGAGATTCCAGTAAAAACCGTCTTTATATTCTCTTTACTGAAAAGGGGTGACGTATTTGGGACAACAAAACCAACTCAAGAATAGAAATAATAGTTGTTAGTTGGGTCTTTGGAGTAATCCCATACACTCCTTTACAATTCAAACTGAAAAACTGAAGACGGAGTCAAGTCAAGTCAACGAGTCGGGACAGACTGAGAAACGCTGGGTTACCTGACGTCATGAGGTCCGAAGGGACAGGTAGTGGTTGAGGGTCTCGAACGAGTTTGGTACTCAGTCACTAGGGTAGGAATAGTAGTTTCTTCGTAGTGGAATTATACACTGTAGATCGACAAAATAATGATAATAACAATAATAGTATAATATTCTTTAATTACGGAACATACTTTACAAAATGTTTTGTACTCCTTTCCATATAAACTAAATACATATATAGAGAGTTGAACAGACAGAGTATCCTGAATGTTCATGAGTATAAAATACTTGGTCACTATGTAAATACTTACGTATCAACGTCTCCTCTACTAAACAGAAGGTTTTTATAGTAAATAGTGACATGATGTGTACAAAATAGGAACTCTTATTGTACGAGAAATCACTGTAAAACTATAAAGTGAAAGAATTTAATTCAAAGATAGATACACAAATTATAAGTTAAAATCTCCAGTGTCGAATAAAATTATAACTCACCTCGTGTAGTCGTTTATTATTTATAATTTTCACACGATTACAAAATTTGACTCGTCGAAAGAAGATCTTTTACGTGAACTAAAAACGAAGACCGTGACTTTACTTCTCTTTTAAGTAAGTTGGTCTTTGGGGGTGAAAAAGAACAGTTGTTGTCATTTCTTTTCAAAAGATCTCTTAAAGTAACCATATTATAGAAGTTTATATCTGATGAAGAAACTAGAAGAAAGTGTATCGTTGAAACTAAAA
Source organism: Capra ibex (assembly GCA_006410555.1). Classification (NCBI taxonomy): domain Eukaryota; kingdom Metazoa; phylum Chordata; class Mammalia; order Artiodactyla; family Bovidae; genus Capra; species Capra ibex. Next base: position 21,749,758 of record SJYO01048061.1, on the reverse strand, counting down.
CGAAAATCCCTCTTGCTTTTCTAAAAAGACAAAATTTGTTAACAAATGTTTCTGTGACTACAAAGAAAATGATAAGGATCAAAAGTTTCACACAAACTTTGATGGTAAACAGTTACTCACTAAGAAAATTAGACTACAGATAGGAACAGACATATTAATTGTTCTTCGGAAAAAGTATGAGATTAGACCAGAAAAGATTGTCAAGAGAGCCAACTAAAGAAGGAATTTAATCTAAAATATACAAATGAGTTTTAGTCATCCCCTCTCAGTTTTATTACCTTCATAACGTGACTTACAAAGACTTATTGACTTGTCAATCTAATCGTGTCTTTTTTTCCCGGTAAAATTTTAATGAGCAAAAGGGATTTTTATACTATATTAGTAAATATTAAAGACTACTGGGAACTCTTCACCCAGTCATCTCACAAAAATCCTGACTAAAAGATTAGAAGACAATTATTTAATTAACGGGACGTCCTACCGCCCGTAAGTCACGATCCTGGAAAGGGTCCGAGACTCGGAGTGAGAAAGTTACACGCGACGGTCAGATAGTCGGTATTTGTCACAGAATCTTTTTTGGTAGTCGTTTGTAGGCCAAGACTACTCCCCATGTTTCCCGACTAACTATTCTTGTGTTAAGTTTACGGGTCTTAACGGTCCTGTTATCGTTAAAATAAGAAGCTCAGAGTTTTCTAAATTATCTCTCGTATTTCCTTCTCTTTTCGTTGCTTACGACTGGATTATATTATACGATAAAGTTAAACTGTAGTAACGTGTCTAATAAAAACATAAAAAATTAAGGGTCTCGTTATCTTTAAAGTGAAAACCCCAAATTTTTTAATTACTTTTTACATTTATAATTTTTCTTTAAATTTTATTGACGATAACTCGAATAAGTTAAAAGGTAAAGTTAAACTGTGTTAGCGTGTTCATAAAAATTACACCGAAAAAAATTTTGAATGTTGACAAAAAAAGTAAAGACATGGTAACTTTTTTGTAACTTTTTCAACAAACGTATAATTCTTTATTGGTTTACTTGAGATATCTTTCTGACCCCTAAAACCAAACAAACTAAAAAGTGCCAATCTCCCGTCACTATATTATCTGTTTATGTAGAAAGAAAAAGTATTGATACTGAATTACAGGAAAAAATAATGGAATCAAAAGGAAGAAGACAAAAAATAAGTCACTTGATATGAGAGAACTATTTAAAGGACTATAGGAATGAATGTCACACAGGACTTGATTTTCATTATTCTTTTTTCTCATTTATTATAGAAACTGTTGCATTGTTTGGAATATCACAGTGTACAATGTTGGAAACTTATTTAATACTGTTACAATCTTCCTTTTTCTGGTAGAAATAAATGATTTGACTCATAGTCAAGTAAACTCAACGAGTGAGCACAGACTGACAAACGCTGGGGTACTTAGCGTCGTACGGTCCGGAGGGACAGGTAGTGCTTGAGGACCTCAAGTGGGTTTGAGTACACGTAGCTCAGTCATTACGGTAGGTCGGTAGAGTAGGAGACAACAGGGGAAGAGGAGGACGGGGGTTAGGGAGGGTCGTAGTCCCAGAAAAAGTTACTCAGTTGAGAAGTGTACTCCACCGGTTTCATAACCTCAAAGTCGAAATCGTAGTCAGGAAGGTTACTTATGGGTCCTGACTAGAGGAAATCCTACCTAACTAACCTAGAGGAACGTCAGGTTCCCTAAGAGTTCTCAGAAAGGTTGTGGTGTCAAGTTTTCGTAGTTAAGAAGTCACGAGTCGAAAGAAGTTGATAGTGTAGGTATGTACTGATGACCTTTTTGGTATGGGAACTGATCTGCCTGGAAACGACCGTTTCATTATGGAGACGAAAAGTTATACGATAGATCCGACCAGTATTGAAAGGAGAGGTCCTTATTCACACAAAATTAAAGTACCGACGTTAGTGGTAGACGTCACTAAAACCTCTGGTTTTTTTATTTCACACTGTGACAAAGGTGTAGATAAAGGGTACTTCACTACCCTGATCTAAGGTACAAGAATCAAAAGACTTACAACTCGAAATCCGGTTGAAAAAGTGAGAGGAGAAAGTGAAAGCAGTTCTCCGAGAAATCAAAAAGAAGTGAAAGACGGTATTCCCACCACAGTAGACGTATAAACTCCAATAACTATAAAGAGGGCCGTTAGAACTAAAGTCGAACACAAAGAAGGTCAGGTCGTAAAGAGTACTACATGAAACGTATCTTCAATTTATTCGTCCCACTGATATATGTCGGAACTGTATGAGGAAAAGGAGAAACCTTGGTCAGACAACAAGGTACAGGTCAAGATTGACAACGAAGGACTGGACGTATATCCAAAGAGTTCTCCGTCCAGTCCACCAGACCATACTAGGTGTGTCAGTTTCCGAAACCGTATCAGTTATTTCGTCTTTATCTACAAAAAGACCTTGAGAGAACGAAAAAGGTATTGGGTCGCCTACAACCGTTAAACTAGAGACCAAGGAGACGAAAAGGATTTTGGTCGAACTTGTAGTCCCTCAAGTGCCAAGTGCATAACGACTTCGGACCGAACCTCTTAAAACTCGTAATGAAATGATCGTACACTCTACTCACGTTAAAACACCCATTTATATCGAGATTTTATATGTAAAAATTCCAATTGTGAGACAAAGATAATTCGTTTCTACTTTTTATCCCTACAATACTGATTTATTTTGTATCAGATTGAGGAGTTACTTTATTATACACATTTATACTGCAACGATTTTTAACGAGGATCTCAGATGATTGAAACCATATAATCACATATACCACGAATCGGTAAACCGTTACGTATGGCTCTGACTTTTTTTATGTCAGTAGTCCCATTTATAGAACGAATGTTAATTAAAGATCAATAAATACATCTGACAACCAAATTTCCCACAAAAATCCAATCGAGGAAAAACGATAAAGATTATCCATGTTTCGTTTGACTTTTGTTGTTTTTGTTACTGGTTTTTTTATTTCCTCCTTCAGACATTAGTAATATGATACAATCCGTATAAAAGTCGTAAACTCTGAGATAACGTGACAAAACTCTATAACAAATGAAGAACTGGATCAATTACTCCTCTCTCTTAATTGACTTGTTAATAGTTCTACAAGAGTTCGTATTATAAAAAAGTTATATCATAAGAATTTCCGTCGAAAAAGTACTGTACCTTATTAACGACTTCTCTCTTTTCCACCTGTCTCTGAATCTACTATTGGACTGAGAAAGTTTAAATGTCAATCTTTTATCCCGTTTTTCGGTCCTTTCCTTCTTTTACCTTTGTCCTAGTTCCTTTTGTCCCCAATACAGTAACTGCTTTTTATAGAGTTTCGTAAAGTCGAGAACCAACAACCTTTAGAATACCCTTTTTGAAACATTCTTAAAATCATTGATGTTGTCCTAAATCGATGTTAAGGTTAACATAGGAAAATGAAAGAGGTTTCTTGTAGACTTTATGGAATTTAATGGATATTTATTACGGGTTAAATTACTTACGTGGTATTTAGTTGAAAATTTTTAATTTGACTCTCAAAGAGAACCATTAAGATAAAGAAAGAGACATGTTGAGGTATACGGTTGTTTACAGAGGATAAGTATTTACCTTTTAAAGAGGGATACAAGTAAAGTTTGTCGACTTTTACACGAGTAAAATCGTTAATGTAATACAATATAGAATTTGAAAATTTAAAAAACTCACAGATCTAGTCCCTAGTCGTTTAAACCGTGTGCCTGGTTTAAACTAGGTGGTAGACAAAAACATGTCAGACGGTCGATTTTTACGAAAAGGGGGAGGTATAATTACTTACTCTCTGTTTTTTCTTTTTGTACTCTAAAAACTTTGTACTTTTAATATACTTTAACTTTGAACTCATAAGTAAGTCAAAATATCTTTTTGTGTCCGTACTGGTAAGGAGATACAAAACCCATCTTTAAGAAAAGGTGACGTTTTCGTCTTAACTTATCAACGATCTCTCACACACACGGACGTTTACGTATAAATAATAGATCGGGAAAATATTAGACCTGAAAAGTGTCTTAAAAAACGACTGGACGTCAGATCTATTTCTATAATACTTACACCTATAATTTTAATAAAAAACGATTAAGTAAGTGACTAGGTATTTGTAATCAAATGGATGAAAGAACAAACTTCAGAAAAATCAAGCAAGGATTCCGATATAGGAAACCTTGTGTATTACTATGTACTAAGTAAGAAGGACGCAAGTGTATTTTACTTTATTTAGGGACTCATATTTTTTGACAGAGGCTAATCTTTCATTCTGGTTAATTTCTGTTATTACGGAGTTAAAACTTTTTAAATTAAGAAGTGATACAACGATTCAGTGAAGTCAGCAAGCTGGGGTATCTGTCGTCGGGTGGTCCGATACAATTCTGTATCCATTTTAAAAATTGATACGATAGTGTTCACGCAAGACTTCCGAAAGTTTGGTAGTAATGTAAGTTATATAAGACCTAGGGGCAAAACTTTCTACTTTTTCGGATTCCGGGTCTCTCCGCCTCATTAAACGGGATTAGGCGTCAACCACTGAGATTCTCAGCCCTAACCTTGGGTCTAGACTGAGGTGGCGGGTTTCATAGCAAGTGACGTGATAAACTCCACACTTTGACGCGGAGTACTTTGGGATGCCGTCGTCCAACTACGGAGGTAGGGAGGGAGGAGGAAGCAAGTTGGGAAAGAGTCAGATCCGGTTCTTTATCGCAAAGTAAAGTCTGGGGTTCTTCTACGAAATTAGACTAGCTCTTAACCTTTCAATAACACTACTGATAGAGGGCCCAAACAAGAGGTGATCCTGTGCTTCTTCCGTTACCGTACGGTGAGGTCATGAGAACGGACCTTTTGGGGTACCTGCTTCTCGGACCACCCGACGTCAGGTACCCCAGCGATTCTCAGCCTGTGCTGACTCGCTGAAGTGAAAGTGAAAAGTGTACGTACGTAACCTCCTTTACCGTGGGGTGAGGTCACAAGAACGGACCTCTTAGGGTCCCTGCCCCCTCGGACCACCCGACGGCAGACACCCCAGCGTGTCTCAGTCTGTACTGACTTCACTAAATCGTAGTGTATAAATTAGAGTAAATTAGAATAAACTAATGGTATCTTCAATTCACTTCATTCGTTTAGTCCGTAACACAGTCATAATCACTAAATCAGAGATTCGACACAGGCTAAGAACGGTGGGTGATCCGAGGCAAACAGGTACCCTAAAGTCCTTACATTTATAACTGTCTTCTCAACACTGAAAAGGTTTTAGTTGGTAGTCACCATTAAAATGTCACTGTTACATGAAGGATTATATAATGTTACTGCCAGTAGTACAACAAACATGACCCGTCCCTTCCTACAACGTCAACCCAAGTTATCTCTCTGTCCACCCCTGTCTCAATCATCTTCTCTCGGTCTTCTACACCGATAACTATAATTATGTTAATTTAAGTATTTAATTTTTTTAAGTTTATTGTAGTTACTTGAGAGTCTTTTATCCTTGTTCTTTCAAGAAGTTGAACTATTTCTCGTAGATGTTTTTGGATGTTGATTGTAATATGTATAACGTCTTGATGACTCTCGAAAAGGAGATATTGACTCTTTTTCCGTTCTGACAAGACAGAATCGTGATCTGATCTCTACCACTCGTTTAGTGCCGACCGAGACTTTAATGGTCATTAGACTACGGTTTGACAAGAAATAAACATGAAACGGTGGTTATTATAAGAACCGGAAACTAGGTAAACTTTGGTTACGTCCAAAAGTCAAATAGGAGAGAATGTAAACACTAATAGAAAACCTGTCTTCATGAAGAATCCTGAGTGACACACAAAGTTGATCTAAATAAAGACTTAAACAGAGGGAACAAAACTCACTGGTCGGAGTGATTTCTTTAGTGTAGGACTAGGTAGACCAGGTTGGGTTAGTTAGAGGGGTCTCACCCTGTTTACCTCTTTCATCGTAGTTGTGTATATGTGATAGTCCACATTCTACCTATCGACCACTCTTCAACCACACATCGTGTTCCTTAGGTCAGACCACGAGACACTACTGGACCTCCCTACCCTACCCCCTCCCCTCTCTCGATTCCTTTCTCTCCACATCAATATTAATACTGACTAAACCCAACAATATACCGTCTTTCGTTATGTTGTAACGTTTTTAATTTTATAAACAAAAATTTAAATTTTTTTCTTTTTTACTTTCGTTTTAATTTGGTAATGATCCAATTAACGGTCTCCCTACGGTTTATTTTCCATGGACCTGACTCTCAGTTCTCAGGGTTGAACCAGATTCAAAATGGATAAATGCATTGTATCTCGAAGAGACTTAGACTTTAAGGAATCCTTTATATCGTACTTTTATCTCCTTTTGGAGTAACTTTCACCTCAGTCCTTTGGGACTTTCCTCTCAAGAGTACGTATAGAGTGAGGAACGTTGGACATGTTGGTCGTCCTTTTTCTTTCGATCCTTAATAAAATTGTTCCAGACAAACATAATTTAATGAACATGTTTCAAGAGAGTCAGAGTCGAAAAATGGGTAGTACTATTCTCACAATGCAAAGAAGACCATACTCTCTCCTGTACAAAGTGTACCGTTGAAGTAGATGAAAATTCGTTTCCTTTCTCGGAATGACAGAATCGTTCCTTCGTGATTGGAGCTTGACGCTTGAGCGAAGGAGAAGTTACTTGAGGATCGTACTCACGAGTCAACGGAGAACAGGTACCCTAAGATGTCCGTTCTTATGACCTTACCCAACGGTACGGGAGGAGGTTCCCTAGAGGGGTGGTTCTCTAGCGTGGGTGCAGAAGACTCAGAAGTCGTAACGTCCTTCTAAGAAATGACACCTCAGCCCACCCCTTCGGGTGACTTTGAATAAAATAAGTTTTATTGAGGGGAGTTAAAAGAGGATTTTGGATGGATTTCTTTCAAGGAGAGTAAACGAGAGACCTGAACGGATACTGAGTGGTATCGAACAGAGAGGACTTAACGTTTAGGGGCGACGAGAACGTATCCTGTAAAACGACCACTCTATTGGTCGATAAAGTGAAAATTACAAATGTTGTCCTTTCATTATAGGAACATAAAAATTTAAAAAGTTTTCTAACCATAAAACCTTCTAAAATTACGGGGGTTTCAGACATTCTAAAATTCTTAGTTTATTTATTCGATATCATCATGTTACAAACCATCCTTGTAAACGGAACTTGAGTTTAGAAACTTTAGTGTTCTGAATTCGTCGATGTATAAGTTGGACACACATTTTACGTTGAACTTCTTCACAAATCATTTCCGAACCACCCACAAAGGTACGAGTTTAATGTATTAGTTACACCAAATTTGTTTTGAATTGACCTACAGAAAGAATATGTCACGGTTCATTTACTCACTAGTTCAAATGGGTTAGATTAGTTTACATAAAATTTTTAAAATAAATTGAAACTAAAGGTACTTCAATAAGTCGTATTTATGAATACGTATCGGGTCTCATCTTTCCTATTACACAATATTTCGACAAGTTGAATTTTCTTAATATATTAGTCAATATGAGATAACAGGGTTAAATTATTTTTCGTTTCTGTAAAATGACCTAGAAGAGGAATAGTGAGTTTATTCTTCAAAAAATTTTATTTGTATAGATGTAAAAAGAATGTATCCCAAAATGTTGTCATTATCGTTCTCCCAATATGTTATCGTTCAATTTGTCCCATTTAAAACTCAATTTAATTCTCTAATTGTCCGAGGAGGCAGGTACCCTAAAAGGTCCGTTCTCACGACCTCACCTAACGGTAAAGGAAGAGGTCCCCTAGAGGACGCTGGGTCCTTATCTTGAGCCCAGAGGATGTGACGTCCGTCTGCGAAATGGTAGACTCGGTGGTCCTTCTAGATCTCATCTTTCCTATTACACAATATTTCGACAACTTGAATTTTCTTAATATATTAGTTAATATGAGATAACAGGGTTACATTATTTTTCGTTTTTGTAAAATGACCTAGAAGAGAAATAGTGAGTTTATTCTTCAAAAAATTTTATTTGTATAGATATAAAAAGAATGTATCACAAAATGTTGTCATTATCGTTCTTCCAATATGTTATCGTTCAATTTGTCCCATTTAAAACTCAATTTGATTCTCTAATTTATTTTGTCTTAGATTTATAAATGATACGTTTTCTTACAAACACCTTGTGACTCTTTTTCTATCAATGGAAAAATATCTAAAGAGCAAACAATAACTAGTAGACTATTTTTTTTAAGAAGTCCAATCTAGTCAAGAGAGGGTTTTCTTTATCCGCAAAATTATGGTAAAATACTAGAACTTTGTGTTTCTCAGTACCAAAATCACGTGATTTTATAAGTCAGTGGTAGGCCCCTTTCCAATTGTTGAAAAGGGGGTTCTTTAGGGAATTACATATATCTCGTTTCATGACATAAACATTTTCGTAAATCCGGCGTGCCGGTATGAAAGACTCATAAATGATTTATATTTCCTTCATTCGATGTCAAGGAAAATTTACATCCAATACTGAAGTCAGGTTGGGTAATTCAAAAGATTTGATCCCGAACACCATAAACCGTAGTTAAGAAGACAAGAAAACTATTCATGGATTTGTCCTACAGGAACGTTTAATTTACTTTTTATCGAGACCTTCAAAAGGAGGGAGTCCTTATTCGTAACTCTAACCGTCGACCGAATTCACCTTTATATGTCCTTACGTGAAATCGTTCGTAATCTTTTCACAAGGTCGTCTATAATAACTCCAATTAAATTCTTCCGGGTAGAGTGAAGGAAAACGTGATTTTACAAGTTACTGAAGTTTGACCTTTCCGAATTAAATAAAACAAATTTGACAACGTTCTGTCGGAGTTACTCCTTCTCTCGAATGTATATTGATCATTTTCTTTTTATTATCGACTAAAGAATTGTATCTTTAAAATACATAATTGTTACTTCTTTCTCCTCTGTAGAGTTGAGTTTGCAAAACGTTCGGAAGCGCCTCTGTTTCAGGAAGATACGTGTTAGGTTTAGGAGATTTGAGTGTAAAGAAAATAGAGAAAGACGATAATATGTGTATTTCAATTATACCGTCTATAAAGTAATCAGAGAGTACTATTTCATAGGTATGAAATACTTTTTTTTAATTCACGAGTCATCATTACAGTATGTTGGTAATCTTTATGAAATTTTGGTAATCCTTATGTAATCATAAAGTCGAGTCCAAAGGGTCCACCGCGTCACCATTTCTTAGGTGGGCGGATACGTCCTCTACAACCTCTTTCTTTACCGTTGGGTGAGGTCACAAGAGCGGACCTCTTAGGGTCCCTGCTCTCTCGGACCACCCGACGGCAGATACCCCAGCGTGTCTCAACCTGTGCTGACTTCGCTGAATCGTCGTCGTCGCCGTCGTACGTCCTCTACATTCTCTGTACCCAAACTAAGGACCCAGCTCTTCTGACGGACCTTCTCCTTTACCGTTGGGTGAATCATAAGAACAAACCTTTTGAGGTACCTGTCTCCTCTCACCCCCCGATGTCAGGTACCCTAGCATCTTAGTCTTTCCTCTCTCGTCTCGTCGTGTTACAACGTTGAATTTCTAGAGTCCATAATCTTTAGTAACCCTTTTTGAGATACTTTTTCCTTTGGCCTCTTTATTGTAAACTTTCCTTGCGGGATAAAAATAAATTAGTTCACTAAAAATTCATCCTCCATAGAGAAATTTGACGTCAATAAAAAAATTCCTGACTATAAGAACGGACCTCTTAGGGATACCTGTCTCCTCGGATCCCCTGATGTCAGGTACCCCAACGTTCTCAAACCGTACTGACTCGTTAATTGTGTGTGTGTATAACGATTTTTATATTTTTACTATGTAAATTACTTAATACTTTCGAGGGTCGTTATTTACCCCTTTACACCTTAACAGACCATGTTAGATCGTCTGCGAATTCGAATGAACTAGAATAATTTAAAAGAAGTCACTTTACGTAAACCTTTTATAAGTTTCTGACATCTTGAAAAATTTTTTGAATATGAAGAGTGAAAAGGAAAGAATAAGGTGACAAAATGTCTTGTTAATCTTTAGTCGTTCCGTCGACAGGTGTAAAATAATAAGTAGTACACCTTCATATATATAAACCATATTTACTTCTAGTTTCTTACCTCTTGTTAATTTTTGTAAAATTATTGTATCACTGAATTGAACATCCTAAACAGAAAAGAACATGTTGGGTTTAACACAATATTAAAAGAAAATAAGTGGGAAAGTTTATACTGACAGGATTTTTTTTTACACTTATCGGAAAAAGGATGATAAAGTTGATGTTACTGTTGTTTTATGTCATTTTAGTCCAATTAGTGAGTCGAAACTCACTAGTGAAAAGTGATACATACATGATTTATAAGTCGATGGTTTGTAGAGGTCAAGGTAAATAATTACAAGATTTGATGAAACTTTAATGTTTACTATATTCCTAAGTCTGTTCATTTATTTTAATAAACCCAATTTTACAAAAGTTGAGTCCACTTATTACACATCTAGTACCATCGAATTTCTTTCGATTTGAATTACAATTTTCAGTACCTTTTTTTATATACATATCAAGTAGAAGAATAATTTTCTCTTTTTTATTATTTATGATAAGAAGTATCCTACAAAGGTTTTACACAATTTTACAATCAAACGGGTTAAAACACACACATATAAAAAACAACCGTATTACCGATACCAAAAATCGACAATTTGTCTATTGTAGTTCCATGAGGAAATTAAAGGATTTTTATGTAATATAACAGAATTCGACTACTACAAAATAATTACTGAAAAAACCCTTTGTGTGGATTCTCACATGTAGTCATCATGACCGATATTGGTACTAATTTTTACTAGGGGACCTCTTCCCTTATCAATGGGTGAGGTCATAAGACCGGACCTCTTAAGGTACCTGACATATCAGGTCACCAGTGTTTCTCAGTCTGTACTGACTCACTGAATTCGGATGGATACTAATATTTGATCAGTTCCCTCGAGACCTTGAGACGACAGAGAAGGAAAAGATTAGAGTATTTGGGTCCTCAGACCAGAAACAAAGAGTTAATATTGAACAACTCTAATCAATTTTCTAATCAATCATACATTGAGATTGACATTGAGAGTTTAATATAAAGGTCAGATCTGAAGACAGTACTTAGAGTCCTTTAAATCTGAACTACATACAGGAACTTGAGTAATATTAGTGGAGGAGGTTAGGACAAAAGAGAAGACATAAGTAATCAGTCACTGTGATGAGAGGTGTATTGATGGGTTTTCTTCTTTTGAGTTTGAGAGTAAAGTGAGAGTTCGGTCAATAGGTTAGTTATTAATCCAGAACACTTAAGACAAATGGTCTCTCGTGATTTTATAAAAGGACGAGAATTTTGACCAAATGAATTCTTGTAGTGTCATCGATACACTTAGTAAAGAGAGAGAGATTTTAAAGGAGTAAAGTTATGAAGGAGGTGTGATAGCGTCTTCCTTAGAAATTATGTTTATACTAGTACAGTAAGGATGTACGGGTGGGATTTTCAGGAAGGATCTCGAAGTGACGGTGATCCTTTTTCACATTTGAAGTGTAGTATCACATAATAAAGGTCAGAGAACAAGACTCTAACGAATGGAAAAGTTTGAATGTGGTACATGTCGGTACGACTTAGTAGGGTTGTAATTTACTACACACATAGTTTTGTTAAAGGAATATAGTGGGACTTTAGTGTCACGTTTATAGTTTAGTAGGATCCTACTGACATGTAACCAAAGAAAGAAGACATTCGAGATAAAAAGGAGGTATACACTAAGATTAGTAATCAACGTAATTTTTGATACGTAACAAGTTAAAAAATAACTTAACTCAGAAAACAATGATGTTTCATAAAAAAATGGAGACGATAGTCAAGAACTGATTTAAGAGAACGGATTTCTTAGTGATGAGGATACCGATCACAAAGACAAAAGTACAAAAATTTTGGAAATATAAATTCCGTTAGACAACCTTCTTCGTATATAAACCTAAAAATAAAAATTACCCTTGAAAAAAGAAAAATAACTTAAAATTAGATAATATAAACTATGTAAAGGATTACATAAACCAAAATTCAAACGGTATAATGAGAAAGACAGGATAAATAAGGAAATGAAAACGAGAGGAAAGATAGTAAGAAAACATATGTGATTTACGAGAAAATAGTAAAACAACAAAAAAATCGAACAATCAATATGTAATAAATTGATTGAAATTTTAAAATATGGTACTTAAGTTCTGAATAATTTCAGATCATACATAATTTAAAAAATTTTGGATCATATATAATTATATAAACGTTGAAGGGTATTTTATTTTCCTAGAATTTACGATTTCGACTTCGAGGTCATGAAACCGGTGGAGTACGCTTCTCAACTGAGTAACCTTTTCTGAGACTACGACCCTCCCTACCCCCCGTCCTCCTCTTCCCCTGCTGTCTCCTACTCTACCGACCTACCGTAGTGACTAAGCTACCTGCACTCAGACTCACTTGAGGCCCTCAACCACTACCTGTCCCTCCGGACCGCACGACGCTAAGTACCCCAGCGTTTCTCAGCCTGTGCTGACTCGCTGACTTGACTTGACCTGACTCTCGTAAAAATGAAGTAAAAGAAAAAAAATTTCCGTACAAAAGAATATTGTAAAACAACGACAACAACGTTTGGTCAACAATTTGTTACCATTAATAATTTTCAATTCTAAAAATCTAAATATTAATTTAATATAATTTTTGTCCGATTCTTTATAAGTCTTGAATAAGGAAGGATTAATGAAAGGGAAGTAAGAAAGACCTCAATGAAGAGGTGACTAGAGACCATCGTATAACCCGTGGATTACTGGACCCCTCAAGGAGAAAACCATAGGATAGTAAAACGGAAAAGTACGACAAGTGCCCCAAGAGTTCCGTTCTTATGACTTCACCGAACGGTAAGGGAAGAGGTCACCTGGTCCAAGACAGTCTGGAGAGGTTTTAGTGGTGTCAACCACTGACGTCGGTATTTTAATTTTCTGCGAATGAGGAACCTTCTTTTCAATACTGGTTGGATCTATCGTATAAGTTTTCGTCTCTGTAATGAAACGGCTGATTCCAGGCAGATTAGTTCCGATACCAAAAAGGACACCAGTACATACCTACACTCTCAACCTGACACTTCTTCCGACTCGCGGCTTCTTAACTACGAAAACTTGACACCACAACCTCTTCTGAGAACTCTCCGGGAACCTGACGTTCCTCTAGGTTGGTCAAGTAAGACTTCTTCTAGTTGGGACCCTAAAGAAACCTTCCTTACTACGACTTCGACTTTGAGGTCATGAAACCGGTGGGGTACGCTTCACAACTGAGTAACCTTTTCTGAGACTACGACCCTTCCTGACCCCCGTCCTCCTCTTTCCCTGCTGACTCCTACTCTACCGACCTACCGTAGTGTCTGAGCTACCTGTACTCAGACTCACTTGAGGTCCTCTACCACTACTTGTCCCTCCGGACCGTACGACGCTAAGTACCCAGCGTTTCTCAGCCTGTTCTGACTCACTGACTTGACTTGACTTGACTTGACTTAATGAAAGGGGCGTTAAAAATTAGGATTTAAACTTTTGAATTTTCTATGACTAAAAAATTTAGGAACATAAACAAGACAGGAAATAGGCATCGAAAAGAACAAAAAGATCCAAAGGGACAAGTCACCCAAAGGATCATCGACTTGTAAAAGAATTTTCACCAAGATGAGTACTAGAGTTCTTTACATACGGTCTTACGGTAGTAAATGAAAGTCACTACTTCCTACATAAGTGTAAAACGTGTTAAGATCTAACCACCAATAAAAGAAATTGACGAGGTTCCATAGTATCAAACAGAAGAAACAAAATGACAAAGACGAATTTTCCGTCCACAGTAACACTGACAAAAATTCAAAGACACAAAACAAACAAAAAAAAAAACCAAATAGAATGAGAGTGAGACTACAGTTTACACGTCAGAATAACGATTTCGAAACATGATGATGTAATAAGATGAGAAACTATATAAATACCCTCGATAAGTCAATGATCAAGAAGTTTATAAGGAAGAGGGAGTAAGAGAATGAGGATAGATGACCTGAGGTTCATGTACAGAATAAAATGTGAGAACAGATATAAAAGAAAGAAAAAACAAAAAGAACAAAGGTATCTATAGAAAATAAACAAAAAAGGTACATTGATTAAGAAAAAAAGAAATACAAAGATTAAAGAACAATTTCGGGGTATGACTTAACAATTCGACAATAATTTAAAAAGTCAGATCTTAAAGTTATATTAAGAAAAAATTATCAAAGGACAAAAGATAATTATAAGAAAAAGGATACTAAATTAAATAACTTAAGAAAATTTCGAGGAAAGACCAATGGGAACACAGACTGTAAACCATCTAGTCAACGAGAAAAGAGTATCAAAAAACCATTAAGAATATAAGACGAATGAACCAATAACACTCCATTTCTCTTCTGACGACCTTGGTCTTACTCTCCCTTTATCTTCAACTCCAAGACATCAAGACGTATATCACTGTATAAAGAAGTTATTTTTTTTAATGAAAGACGTATACCTTCTATCAACTCCTTACTGTCCAATTAGTCTCTAACTCGACTAAGTTTCACTTCTCAAAATACTCGAGACCATATGTAGAACGAGTGTTTACATCAGAAGTACAAGATTGACTTTCGGATCCCACGAATCATCCAGAGAGAATAAATATAATTTGATAATAAAGGTAGTAACCATATTTTACACTGTTAAGAATCAAAGTGTAGATTCAAAGAGTTTGACGGAATTCGGACCGTTTATGTAGTTCCCACCTCGTCCCAAGTTTATAGTTGTTTACGGTTCTAAAGGACGTGACATAATGGAATCAAGGAATTCAGAAACTACGAAATTTTCAAAAGACTATTCAGGGTGGTGAGGTATAAAATGTAAAACAAATCAGTAAAATAAATTAAAACCACCGTTTTGTCAACAAAACTTTGTTCGACCGGACAATAATGATCCTCGTTTTTAAGATGTCCTACGAGATCCGTGACCCATTCTGTAAGACAATTCTTGTCACCTTTTCGGGGTTCTTTATTTGTTCAAAAACAGAAAAGAATCCTATTTCTGATCTCATTGGTCCTCCATTACTCACTACATCCCTCAACGTCCACTTGTCACTTCAGTCATTCTTCCAGAGAGTAAAAGATCCCCTTTCGGAAACTTCCAAAATTTGGTTTTCTATTACCCAACTATTTATAACACTTCACGATTAAGACTGAATACACTTATTTTACTCATAATAACCTCATTCTCGTCTTAATTCCCTCCTAAGGTCCATCTTCGACTGGTACCGAACTTAATGTAACTATTGTCATCTTTCTACACATTTCTGAATCTTATACAAAACTTCCTTTGGGGTTATGTTAGACGACTACCTAAATTTTATCTCTCTATTTCCTTTCTTTCCTTAGTTCTTATTGAGATAAAACCCTCTCCAATCTCGGTTGGTTACCTATACCGTAATACATCTCCTTCTTGTATATATGTCTCTTTTTTTAGTTCACAATAGAAACCTTCACAATTTAAACACTACGGGTGTTCTATCAGTACAGTTCAACTTTACCATCAACTGTGACCTATATCCTCTTTCCTTGAGTCTTAAAGTAACAATTTAAGACTATTTTTTAAGTCATAAATATTTATAAATTACAGTAGTTAAGTGGTTATTACTCAAAAAAGTTAACACTATATTTCATACGAGACTGAATAATGAATGATGTATAAAAGTTTACATATCGATTGGTTTACGTAAAAAAAGAAGAATTTTGTATATGAAGACTACATTTTTTTTATCTATTTTTTATGGTAAGACAAACTTTAGCAAATACTTATTAAAGGGTCAGGTAGTTGGACTTGAGACTAAAAGGACGGAATAGACGTAGATATATAGAAATACGGAAAGGAGGAGTCAAAGTAAAAGGATACGAATCCGTACACCTAAAGTAGAAACATACAAAAGTTTTTACAAAAGACATTTTAGTAATCATCGACAAAGGAACAATTTAGCTTACTGAAGAGAGACCAGTAATAAGATAAGATGATAAAACGTTGTAAAGCATTAAAAATTGAAAAAGAAGAAGACTTTCGAAAGTTAGTACAAGAAGTATTATCGTCAGAGGGAGTATGACGGTAACAGATATAGAAGCTATAGAGGAAGTAGTCGCGGAGAAAGGACGTTCAATAAAACTTCCATCTGAAATAATTTTCCGAAAGGAACCTAGAAAAAGAAAGGGCACTCTACGAGAGGAACATACTTCTAAAGAGGAGGTTCACGAAGTAGGTGGTGAAAGTAAGTTTTTATAGGTTTCGGTAATTAATAAAGTATGTTTATGTGATTAACCAGGACTTCACATACGTGCTGACGTGACATAGTAGCTCTTCTTTTTACGTATTTCTATTATCGCTTATATGACCTCAACATTCAGTTTGTTTATTCTAACCTTTTGTCTGTTAATTTCGTGGTATACTATTACTGAATATCCCGTGTTTTACAAACCCTCCTGTCTTTTATTTACCAAAAAGACCGTGTGTTTTATCTATCTTAAATACCCTTTCCTATTTGATGAAATTTATTGTTACTGATTCTTAAATGAACCAGTATTTAGTTCTCCTGTTACATTCGTCTCTTGTTGAACATATTTTACTTTTTCCCCTGTCTACCAATAATCTGAATGAGACAACTAGTAAATTAATATATACGTTTATAGTTTAGTAATATATCACATGGGTTTTGGTTATACTACAACATACGGTTGAAATAAAGTTATTTTTTTGATTACGACATTAAATAAACCGTACTATCTTCTACACGAAACATACGAAAGGGAGGTTCTATAAAGAAAGTTATTAGGGACATTAAGATGGTAAACTCTTTTTAAAGTAAAAGAGACACATTGTGAAACTATTCCAAAAGACAAGTATACACTGAAGACTTACTACGGTACATAAAGGGTAGATAATTTCTTACCTAATAATATAGTAAGTAATAATTTAGTAAATCGTAAATACTTCACAAATTGTTCCTGACTACAACCTATTGACTTGACATTTTCATTGTTATCTTTATTCAGGACTAAAGTTAATTGAGTACCAAATGATACGTTATTATAAAAGGTTGTCATCTCCACCCTTCACTTCAATGTCTTAATAACTTTCGGTCGTTCATTCCTTCACTTTTTCTGACTTATTTTTCAAGGTGTCCAGAAATTCTTATTTATATTATCATGACCTTTCAATCTGTTTTCGTCTTTCTCCTCTTAAAAATTTACTCTTCAGTATAAGTATTAAAGTCCGTTGATTTTTGTCTCAGAAGTTAAACTACGTTCCACTATAAAGGTATTTGTTTCTAAAGAAGACGATATTATCACTAGATGGGGTGTAGATGATATGGTGTACGAGGTGATCTACGAAGTTACTATTTCTTTAACTCTGAGTCCCGATAACCATTGAAACGGGGATTCAAATATGTTAAGGATTCACCAAAGAGGTAGACTGAGATTTTGGGTAGGAAAAAATGAAATTGGATTCAATAGTGAAATATTTCTTTCTATTATAACTAAATAAAAAATTTCCTAATAACCGAAATTAAGAATTTCATACGATAATTCTTTTTTTTTTTTTTTTGTTGAGAACCGAATGATACCGTATACCCTAAAACAACGGACTGGTCCCCAGTTTGGGTGCGGGGGACTTAACCTTCGAGACTGAAAATTGGTGACCCGGTGGTCCCTTCAGGGTTTACGAACATCATAATGATTAGGTGTAAAAAGTCACCAAATCTTTCCACTTTATTGAACCTTTATAACGTCCATTTTGTAAATAAGAATAGTTTCTCACCACGAATAAGAAATCTATAGTCTTTGTGTTTTACAAAGGACAAAATCTAAGAATTTTTAGAGAATAACTCGACGAAGAGGACGTGTACGAGTGATAAAAGAGTGAATACGGACCAAAATATCAAACTCTGGTGACAAATTTTAAATCTTTATTATAAAGTTACAAGTTTAAAGAGTAAAGGTTTACTATTGTGTGTCAGTCTTCTGTATATATAAAATAAAGTACTCGATCAAAATTTTCATGTGTGATGTATGTGTCAATCTTAACAAGGACCGGAAAATGGATTGCGATAAAAACTTCCGAGAATTTCTTTTTATTTTTACTGTGAAGCTCCGATTACACGATAATGAAAGAGGGTTTGACTTTCAGAAACGGGACTCAAGGAATTAAGGTTAATGGTTCGGTAACGGTTGTAGCTCATCTAAGAGTTTTTGACAAATAACTGATTTGTTCGTTTAATTAATTAATGAGTCACTTGTCTATACCGTAAACTACATCCCAACGAGTGTTTTAGAGGTCAGGATGTACTACTCGTCCCAACCCTTTTTTCACTTGTAAGAATCCGATTTTCCGTTCTCTAGGATTTAATAAATTGAGTGAGATTCCATGTGTCTATAAAAGAGGGTATCCCTCTTTCTATTTTACCTTCACTATTATCAATACAAAACAGTCGTCAAGGCCTCGTTGACGGTTGAGAATCGTTTCCCCTAAGTCACATCGTTGACACAGAAGTGTGTCCTTCGTCTTCCGACCAGAAACCTTCTTTTTTTTTTTTAGTTATGGAACGATAAACGTTATATGTATTTATATCCATCTCTACCGTCACTCTCTCTCGTTCTTTCTCTTAAGTTAACAATATGTTGGAACTGTCTCTTGATCTATAAACCGATTTTAACCATAAAGATACATAAACGAAGATAGTCATTTTAAGACTTTTAATCTAACAATATTTTATAACCTTTTATGTCTGTCGACATTAAGAGTACTCTTCTACCATATCTTCATACTATCTGAAAACGTTTTATAAAGCAGGAACAGATACGAAGAAAAAGGTTGATAAAAAGTAGAAGAGGAAAATAGAGGAAAAAAGATAGAGACAAAGAACGAAAGAGAAAAAGGTGAAAGACAAAGATACAACAGAAAGAAATTATATAATGTTTGGTGGTTACGTCAAGAAGGATCCCAGTAAGACGGTCGTAGACTATAAGAGTCATTCTTACCCTAGTCATTTTCTTTTTTTAGATGTACCTCTCCTTCTCGTCGTTAAGAGACCCGGGACACGTGGTCGCCTACGAAGAAGGTAGACCATCACTCGTCCTGGGGATCTCCTGTCACTGTCCTTTCTCTGAAGGTCACGTTTGAGGAACTAGAAGATTATAGATAGTGAAATCCCGGTCCGAAAGAGTGTGGACCTACGACTTACTTAAATGGTAAGCGTTGATACATTCTTTCTTTAAAAAGTACATAATAAAAGTCTTCGTCTTCAATTCACCTTCAAAATTATCGTCATTTCTTCTATTTAATCAAAATCTCACATGACGATATGGACTGAAACGACTTTAAAATTTTATGTAAAGTTTACAATTTTACTCCTAATAAAGTTTCAACAGTTCCTTGTAATGAGAACCTCAGAGTGACACAAATCGTAAAAATTTTTAAATTGAAGTACAACGTCTACAATTTTCATGTAAAGTAAAACGATTTTTTTTTACGTGTAAATTGAAACGTATAATTACGGATTCTACCGCGAAATTTCTTAGAGACATGAGACAAGGGTCTCTTCTCTAAATACACTATATCCATAAAGAAACCTAAATCTTTATCCTTCAGGAACTAACCAACATAACTGTACTACTTGTCTCGACAAATTTCTCCGTAGTCGTCAACTTAATCGTTTATGTCCATCTAGTCTCACTATATTTAAGGGGTATAAAACTTTTTTATCGTGACATATCTTTACCCACTGGAAAATTTTTGACATAAAATTTACAATATTAAACAAAACCCCGAGATCGAGAAATAGGTGGAACATCGACACGATATGTACATAAAGTCACAAGCACACACAAGACTAGGGACTCTCAATTGTCGCATTCTGACAGTGTTCAAATATACTTGGGTACAGATCGCGTGACCGTCAACCTAAGAAATGGTCGACTCGGTGGTCCTTTCGTACACCCGAAAGGACCACCGAGTCGACCATTTCTTAGGCGTACGTTATGTCCTCTGAGACCAACCTTAGGACCCAGTCCTTCTAGGGGACCTCTTCCCTATCCAATGGATGAGGTCATTAGAAACCGAAGGGACCACCGAGTCCTCCATTTCTTAGGTGGACGTTATACCCTCTTGACCTAAGGTAGGGACCAAATTCTACTAGGGGACCTCCTCGTGTACCGTTGTGTGAGGTCATCAGAACGGACCCCTTAGAGGTACCTGTCTCCTCGGATCGCCCGACGTCAGGTACCCCAGGGTTTCAACTCGTGACTTACTGATTCGTGTCGTGTCGTATCGTATGCACACACATACACACACACACACACACACACACACACACACATACGTTTCCGAAGTACGTGTACATAAACGGAATCTTTAATCCCGATTCTAAAGTTTATTAGTACTTATTTTATCTTCAATAAACGAATTGTAGACAATAAACATATATTAGTTAAAAGTCCAGTAAGAATGTAATACCTTTTGTTGTCCCTTTTTTTCTCTAAAAAAAAGTATCTTGGTTCGTGTTATTAGCTTGTTCGAGACCCTCAACCACTACCTGTCCTTCGGACCGTACGACGTCAGGTACCCCAGTGTTTCTGAACCTGTACTGACTCGTTGACTCGACTTCGTTTTGTACCGATGAAGATGGAAGATGAACCTCTCAGAAAATTCAGACTCTTGTAATTTGGGTGACGTCTTCTTTCCTAGACCAGGTCCCTCAGTTTGGAGTCTCTCAAACCGTAATCTACCGTCGTGACGGTCGTCACAGTTGTGTCTTTTTCCCAGACTACATCTGTACCCCATACGGACGACATGGTTAATGGGTTTTACTTCGATCACTATTATCGAGTTTAGTTCTTATCGTCTACTCTCCCTACCTGCCCTTTTTTTTTTACGTTTGTGACTTAGGAGTGAGTACTAACGGGACAAAATATTTTGGGGTCCAAAAGTTTGAGAAGGAACTCTGTAAAAAACAATTTCTCTTTTACATGACACTATTGGACTCAATAACAGACAAGTAACAGACCACATAAAATAGAAAGTACCATACCTTAAATATAACGACGGTATCCATTGACAAATACTTCTTTTGTTTTTACAGTAAACTTTAAGACGTAAAGAGTCGGTCGGACAATCTGTATCTTAAATGAAAAAATTTCATCACCTGTAAAAGTTACACAAACTCCTTGAGATGTATATGCCTACAATGTTTTTCCTTTCTCCTCCAAACCGTCAATAAGTCAAACTAACCGTGTCAGAGGTAAGTCAGTTACTATATACACCATTTCCGAATTACCATGAGTCATACTCAATACACTAAGTGGTCAAAATACTGAGTGATCATCGTATTGGAACTCCTTTAATGAGATTGATTCGGAAACAAAGGTATGTACAAAGGTACAAAGGAAAGATCACCCTAATAACACTTCTAAGTTTGTTCATTGTGTTATTACCGTGAATTTAGGGTACTATCCTAACCGACAACAACATGTTAGATAGTAAAATAGTTTCGAGATTTTAGGGAATAAAACCCGAGGTACGTCCTTTTGATTCTATACCTCTATGGTCATTCAGAAGTACTATCATGGTGATGAGATTTTAGGACAATATTGGGATTCCCGTAACTGGTGTCCTTTTAGATGAGATATGATAAATAATCTACTATTATCTTTTAGATGACCTAAGATTATTCTGATAAAAGGTTTATTAATAAACTATTTCCGTCTAACCAAAAACGAAAACAAAATATTAGTAATAAGGAAAATAGTATTGTAGTAATCGATTTTTTGTTTGTTTGTTTGTTTGTTTTGTTGTTTTGTGACTTAAAATCCACCTAGATTCATTTCTTCGGGACCTCTTCCCTTTCCGATGGGTGAGGTCATAAGAAGGGACCTCTTAGGGGTACCTGTCCCCTCGAACCACCTGAAGTCAGGTACCTCAACGTTTCAGTCTGTACTGAATCGCTGATTCGTGTTCATTTCTTCCGTTTTACGGTCTCTTAACTACGGAAGTTTGACACCACGACCTCTTCTGAGGACTTTCAGGGAACCTGTCGTTCCTCTAGTTTGTTCGGTTAGAATCCCCTTTATTCAGGACTTATGAGTAACCTTCCTGACTACGACTTCGACTTTGAGGTTATGAAGCCGGTGGACTACACTTCTCGACTGAGTAACCTTTTCTACTATGACCCCCTCCAGTTCCCGTTCTCCTCTTCTCTTACTGTCTACTACTCTACCAACCTACCGTAGTGACTGAGTTACCTGTACCCAGACTCGTTTGAGATCCTATATCATTTCTTGTCCTTCCGGATCGTACGACGTCAGGTTCCTTAAATCCATCTAGATTCATTTCTTAAAATCCACCTAGATCCACCTAGAAACATGACCCCAGTGTTTCTTATCCTGTGTCGACCCACTGACTTATTGTTCATCGTAGTTTATATCCTTACCCATTCCTTTACTTATTCGTTAACATGTCTAATTTATGACAGTTGTCAAGATTTACGAATGTCTCCAATCATTCAACCGGACCACAAAAGAATCACATACCTCAAGAGACCTGACCGTTATTGGAGGACACCGGGGTACTTTCACAATCAACGAGTCAGTACAGGCTGAGAAACGTTGGGGTACCTAACATCGGACAGTCAGAAGAGACAGGTACCCTAAGAGGTCCGTTCTTATGACCTCATAAGCAGAAGGAAGAGGTCGCATAGAAGGACTGGAAACATAACATGGACATACGTAAGTAATAATCCTTACTTTTAATGTTATGTAAGATTCCGTCTCTGGTGACGTATGGATCTTTTATTTGGTATCCTTCCGTTACTCTAAGTAACAAAATTTCTTACAATCGTTTCACCGTGATCATCCTTTAAGTTTAACTAATCTACACACGATTTTTACAAAGACCCGAAAGGACCACTGAGTCACCACTTCTTAGACGGAGGGTCATATCCTCTACGTTCTCTGTGTCCAAACCAGGGACCAAACCTTCTAGGGGACCTCCTCTTTTACCGTTGGGTGAGGTCATAAGAACGGACCCTTTAGGGGTACTTGTCTCCTCGGACCTCCGGACGTCAGGTACCCCAGTGGTTTCTCATTCTATGTTGAATCGCTGATTTTGTTGTTGTTTTCACAAAGATCTAATTTTTTATTTCCAAACGACCTTTTATGTAGAAAGTTAAGTCTCTCTCTCTCTCTCTACTATAACGTTATATAACGTTTAATATCCACGGAAAGACAGTAAATATCCTATAAGAGGAACTTAAGTCTTCACTTACCTCCGGTTGACCTAGGTGTCAGCGATAACGAAGTATTTATAATAAGTTATCTCACGAACGATACTTGTTATAAATTTTCTCAGTAAGTCAAACCTCAACTTCAAAGTTACATAAATATTTTGACTTGATATGTACTTGTGAACATTTGACATACATAAAAATGGTTGGGTGTTAACTGTCGGTTGACAACTCGATTGGGAAGGTATTGAGAGTATGGGAAGAAGGTCCCTTTGAATGGTCAACTGCATTCGGATCTTTCTTTCTCTATCAGGGACCAATCGGGACCTACCTTCGTCTCAATTAAGACAGTTCACTTTAATCCACTGCTTAAGGATTTTGTTCCGAGTGGTGACTCCGACTGAGAGAAATTCAAAAATATTAAAGTTTAGACTCTGATAGTCGTTCTCCTTTATTGTGTCTTTTATACTATAATTTATACATACATCTTTACTAAAAATATGTCGAGTATGTATAGGGAGATTAAAAGAGAAGGAAACAAATTTAATATATATTCGAGATTTAATAAAATGTTATTACTGTCGATTACGTATAAAGTGTGAGGTATTTAATCCATGAACGATTCACCACAATCTCTAAAATAAGGTGAATTATAAGAGCAATAATAAATGAGAAGTTATTAGACAGATTTCAACAAGGACTTCCATTGTAAAGATCTTTTCTTATGTTATGTTTTTCCATTATATTTAACATTAAAGACTATACTAATACAATTATAGTATGAATAGTTTATGTCACTTAAAAGGATATAAAAAAGTACAAACGGTTCTATAGGAGTCGTTTCCTGTTACAGTCTTTTATCTCAAGTACATTTTATAATTGAATTACTACTTTTAATTTATAAATAACAGAATACCAATAATATAAATAGAAAAATTGTAAAAACTTTTTATTTAAGGGACTTCTACTCTTACACTCTCAACCTGACACTTCTTTCGACTCACGGCTTCTTAACTACGAAAACTTGACACCACAGCCTCTTCTGAGAACTCTCAGGGAACCTGACGTTCCTCTAGATTGGTCAGGTAAGATTTCCTCTAGTCAGGACCCGCAAGAAACCTTCCTTACTACGACTTCGACTTTGAGGTCATTAAACCGGTGGAGTACGCTTTTCAACTGAGTAACCTTTTCTGAGACTACGACCCTCCCTAACCCCCGTCCTCCTCTTCCCCTGCTGTCTCCTACTCTACCGACCTACCGTAGTGACTAAGCTACCTGTACTCAGACTCACTTGAGACCCTCAACCACTACCTGTCCCTCCGGACCGTACGACGCTAAGTACCCCAACGTTTCTCAGCCTGTTCTGACTCGCTGACTTGACTTGACTTGACTTCTACTCTTATAAATGAAATGAAAGATTTAACACAGATTTTATGTGTAACTTGTGTCTTTTGCAAAGGACTCTTATACTTAATTTTCCATTCATTCGATGTAAAATTATTTTAAGGTTTTGTTACTTCTTTTCTTCTGGATAAATATTTAAAATAAATATTTTACACAAGTCTCTCGTTTTGTATACTATCGAATATTTAAAATAGTTAATAGTTTTTTATATAGATAAATTTTTCGATAATATAATAGTTTAAGTTGTACTTACTCTTCTAACATAACAATTAATTCTACGAGATACACCTACAATGAGTAAACATCAACACTAACCTGAGTTTGTAAATGAGTTAGTGGTAGGTAGATCTTCAAATTAATACTCTTCAAACAATTCGACAGTCTGGGAAAATTCACAATTTTATAGTAGATCTATCTTCAAAGATTTTCATGATTTCTTTCGTCACTCTTCTCGAATTATTCCTACGAATCTTCCTTCCGTTTTTCCCTCCCTCTTTCCTTTCGTCATGACCTTCTTACCGTTTTGTTTCCCTTCAGTGTAAATGATTTTTTATAGGAAATACAGTCAAAATGTCAAAGATGTTTACCATAAGTAATATAGTCAAAAATTCTAAAGAAATATTACCATAAGTAAATTTTATTATCAACTTTAAAATTATTCTTAAATATCAACTTTTATAATAATCATTCAAACTGAGATTAAACTTAACAAGTTTCTTAACATCGTCTTCTGTTAAAAGAGAAGGACAGACTCCTAGTTAAAGAATTAACCTTTTCTCCCTCGTAGACTTTTAGAGACCACTAATAAAGATCCGACGATTAAAATCCAAGGAACTTACAATGGCTAACTCACTGGCGATCTCCCGTGAGTTTTGCACTAGACCTCTGACCGAAAAAACAAGTCACAGCGGTGTTACCAGATAGTTCAAGTATATATATCCTTTTATTCTTTTGATAAAGTATGAGTGAATTTTAACTGATATTTACACTGAATGACAGTTTCGTCATTTTAAATGGACTTTATTTGTTTCGTTCATTTTTGAAACACGACATCCTTATTTACGACATAAAAATTTCAAACTAAACCTCAGAAGTGTGTCCATCCTTAGAGATCCATTCAAAAGAGTCGTCACTATGGGAACCCCTTTATTATGATAGTGTACTATCTTACTCTTGTCTTAAATCTTAGTCTTATTATTACTCCCGTAAATGACAAATATTCACGAATACTACGTGAAATATATATATATAATGAAGAAGCTAAATGTGTGTATATGTGTATGTGTGTGTGTTACACAAAATGACTGAGTTTTCATAACAGTCCTCCTTAAGAATTCTCTTTCTTCCTTGTCTTCGGGAACCATCACTGGTGTTCAGTCTGTGTCACAAAGAGTAACACAAAAATATCTTTCAAATGAGGTGTCAAAGTCTATTCGATACTATTTTGTGGTAGTAAATCATCTCTTGGACGAAGACAGACTTTGCCGTAAATATAAAATCTATTAGAAATTAGTTCATTATTGTATACATAGATCAAACTAAATAGAAGGGAAACTAAGATAAAGAAAAAGATTAAATAAAAATCGTCGATTTTACATTTTGTAACTTTAAATTTTGATTTCTAAGGTCTTGACTAATACCACTATAATTTCGAGTTACCCTTCACAAGTAAAATTAAAGGTTTACTATTAAAAATCAGTTATTCTGTAAGATATAATTAATCTCTACAATTAAGTACTGTTCCAAATACTAGTTGGACTGAGGAATAATATAACAGGTGTTTCCTTTCAATTTCTCACGATGAAGGGTGACAGGATATCTCACAATACTCTTTAGTCTTTTTCGTTAGTCTATTTTTTATAATAATGAGGGTAAAGTGATTATATTTTTGTCGCTCTAAAATTCACAAAAAAAAAAAGAAATTTAGAAAGAGTCACCTACCTTAAAACCTAAAAAACAGGTCAACGAAATGATACAACACAATCAAGGACATTCAATAAATTTAATGAATTTTCATTGTGCATAACGATACTTACTTATAAATACAAAGAGAAGAAGGGGCTTTTAAGTATACTATTTTGGATTAGAGTTTACATTATCATATTAATAGGGACCCATAGACACCCCCTGACCAACGTTCTGTGAAACTTTATTATTTGAGGTACTTACAAGTTCAAAGAATATATTTTCCTGTATCATAAAAATATATTGGGTGTCTGTAGGAAAGTATATGAAATTTAGTGGACATCTAATGAATATTATGAATTATGTTTCATCTATACGAGTCTCCGGGTTAACACAGACTGAGAAACGTTGAGGTACCTGATATCAGGTGGTCCGAAGAGACAGTTACCCTAAAAGGTCCGTTCTTATGACCTCACCCAACGGTAAAGGAAGAGGCTCTAGAAGAGATGGGTCCCCAACTTGGACCCAAAGGATGTAACGTCCGCCTAAGAAATAGTTCACTCAGTGGTCACATTTACGATACATTGATATTATACATTTATACACCGTTGTACTCCGTCTAAATTTAAAAATAAAATCCCTAAAATACTTTCTTAAAAAATTTTTATAAAAAAGGAGACAAAAATCAACCAACTTGGGCTCTTAAGACTTGGACGTCTATTCCTTCCTGTTGACATAAACCTCTACGCCCGGAAACCCTTTATTAGTACAGTACTTTCAGCTCGGGAGTACTACCTTAATGACAGGAATATTTTTCTATATACTTTCTCAAACAGAAAAGAGACAGACAAAGACGAGACACCACTATATAGTTGTTCTATGAGTAGACATTTATTCCTTCTTCCGTGAGTTGTCTAGGGAAGGTACGACCATCTGAATAGAGTTTGAGGGTCAGAAGTCTGGATATACTTTATTTAGAAAGACAATCCAGTGAGTCATCTTCCATCATCGGATTCCAATATCATCGGATTAGTCTTATTCTGTTCATATTTCGGAAGTCAATGTATAATTTACAATAGGGGAGGAATATAAATTAGAATATAAGAGAGAAAACCGAGTCTCGACTTCTTAAGGTAACAATGATCAGTAATTTGGAGTAATAAAAGGATATACTCGAATATTTTGTGAAACATGAAAATAGGAAAGGGGAGTACCAATTATAGTATAAATTCGGTAAAAGAGGGATTACCAATAATGAGTATTTTGAAGATTTTATACGTTCTCTGTTTCATCTCTCAACAAAATCTTTCTATTCATCCACAACCATTCAAGTCAGTGAGTCAGCACAGACTGAGAAACGTTGGGGTACTTAGTGTCGTGCGGTCCGGAGGGACAGGTAGTGGTTGAGGGCCTCAAGTGAGTCTGAGTGTAGGTAGCTCAGTCACTACGGTAGGTCGGTAGAGTAGGAGCCAGTAGGGAAGAGGAGGACCGGGGTCAGGGAGGGTCGTAGTCTCAGAAAAGGTTACTCAGTTGGGAAGGGTACTCCACCGGTTTCATGACCTCAAAGACGAAGTCTTAGTAAGGGCGGTTTCTAAATGGTCCTGACTAGAGGAAGTCTTACCTAACCAACCTAGAGGAACGTCAGGTTCCCTGAGAGTTCTCAGAAGAGGTTGTGGTGTCAAGTTCTCGTAGTTAGGAAGTCACGAGTCGGAAGAAGTGTCAGGTTGAGAGTGTAGGTATGTACTGGTGACCTTTTTGGTATCGGAACTGATCTGTCTGGAAACAACCGTTTCATTACAGAGACGAAAAGTTATACGATAAATCTAACTAGTATTGAAAAGAAGGTTCCTCATTCGCAGAAAATTAAAGTACCGACGTCAGTGGTAGACGTCACTAAAACCTCCGGGGTTTTTATTTCAGACTGTGACAAAGGTAGTAAAGGGGTAGATAGACGGTACTCACTACCCTGGTCTACGGTACTAGAAGTAAAAGACTTACAACTCGAAATTCGGTTGAAAAAATGAGAGGCGAAAGTGAAAGGAGTTCTCTGAGAAATCAAGGAGAAGTCAAAGACGGTATTTCCACCACAGTAAACGAATAGACTCCAATAACTATAAAGAGGACCGTTAGAACTAAGGTCGAACACAAAGAAGGTCGGGTCCCAAAGAGTACTACATGAGACGTATATTTAAGTTATTCGTCCCACTGTTATATGTCGGAACTGCATGAGGAAAAGGATAAACCTTGGTCAGACAACAAGGTACAGGTCAAGATTGACAACGAAGGACTGGACGTATATCCAAAGAGTTCTCCGTCCAGTCCACCAGACCATAAGGGTAGAGAAAGTCTTAAAAGGCGTCAAATAACACTAGGTGTGTCAGTTTCCGAAACCGTATCAGTTATTTCGTCTTTATCTACAAAAAGACCTTGAGAGAACGAAATAACTACTAGGTCGTCTACAACCGTTAAACTAGAGACCAAGGAGATGGAAAAGATTTTGGTCGAACTGGTAGACCTTCAAGTGCCAAGTGGATAACGACTTCGGACCGAACGTCTTAAGACTCGTAATAAAACGATCGTACACTCTACTCTCGTTAACACACCATCAAACTCGTAAGAAACCGCAACGGAAAGAAACCCTAACCTTACTTTTGACTGGAAAAGGTCAGGACACCGGTGACGACTCAAAAGGTTTAAACGACCGTATAACTCACGTCGTGAAAGTGTCGTGTAGAAAGTCCTAAACTTTATCGAGTTGACCTTAAGGTAGTGGAGGATCGAAACACACATCACTACGAAAGATTCCGGGTGAACTGAAGTGTAAGGTCCTACAGACCGAGATCCACTCACTAGTGTGGTAACACTAATAGAACCAGTACTTCTAGAAAAATTTTATCAAGAAGACACATAAGAACGGAAGAGAAGAATTATAGAAGACGAAGACAATCCAGGTATGGTAAAGACAGGAAATAGCTGGGGTGGAAACGTACTTTACAAGGGAACCACAGAGATTAAAAGAACTTCTCTAGGGATCAGAAAGGGTAAGACAACAAAAGGAGATAAAGAAACGTAACTAGTGACTCCTTACGAAAGAATAGAGAAGAACGAGAAGAAACCTTGAGACGTAAGTCTACGAACATAGAAAGGAAAAGAGAAGAGAAGAAAAGTGTCGATAAATATTCCGGAGGGGTCTGTCGGTAAACGAAAAAACGTAAAGAAAAGGTACCCCTACTAGAACTAGGAACAGAGGACATGTTACAATGCTTGGAGACAGGTATCAAGTAGTCCGTGAGATAGATAGCCTAGATCCGGGAATTTAGATAAAGAGTGAAGATGACATATTAGTATTACCTAAACTATATCCAGTATGGACTTACCAGATCACCAAAAGGGATGAAAGAAGTTAAACTCAGACTTAAACCGTTATTCCTCAAGTACTAGACTCGGTGTCAGTCGAGGAGTAGAACAAAAACGACTGACATATCTCGAAGACGTAGATACCGACGTTTCTTATATTAGTTAGACTAAAGTCACAACTGGTAGACCACTACAGGTACACATCTCGGAAGAGAACACAACAACCTTCTCCCACAAAAGATACTGGTCACGTAAAAGAACCGTTTTGAGACAATCAGAAACGGGACGAAGTAAAGCATAAGGTTCCGGTTTAAACGGACAATGAGGTCCACAAAGAACTGAAGGATGAAAACGTAAGGTCAGGGGATATTACTTTTCGTGTAGGAAAAAACCACAATCAAGATTTTCCGGAACATCCAGAAGTGTCTTGGCAAGTCGAAGAAGTCATAATGACCAACCCCGTATCTGAACCTATTGGTACTATAACTTACTAAACGGAACCTCTGTTTGTCTCTGGTAAGACAGTAAAAACTCTAACGTAGGTTCATGACGTAAAGTCTGAGAAAACAACTGGTACTACCGATAAGGTAAAGAAGACTCCCTAAGGACGGGTGTCATCATCTATATTACCAGTAGACTCAATTTAAGTGGGTAAGATCAGGTAAAATCAAGCGACTAAGGATCTTACAGCTGCAAGTGAGAACGGTAGAGGACAAACTGGTGAAGGTTAAACGGAACTAAGTACCTGGACTGTAAGGTCCAAGGATACGTTATAACGAGAAATATCGTGACCTGGAACGAAGATAGTAGTTAGTGTAGGTGTTGAACCATAACAAAAACGAAACCGAGGTAGGGAAGTAAGAAAGACCTCAATAAAGAGGGGACTAGAGGTCATCGTATAACCGGTCGACGATTGGACCCCTCAGGGAGATAGTCATAGGATAGTATGACAAGTGTCCCAAGAGTTCCTTTCTTATGACTTCACCAAACGGTAAGAGAAGAGGTCACCTGGTGTAACACAGTCTGCAGAGGTGGTACGGACGGGTAGAACCCACCGGGGTGTCCCGTACCGGACCAAAGTAACTCAATCTGTTCCGACACCAGGATCACACTAATCTAACTGATCAAAAGACACTAATACCAAGTCACACAGACGGGAGATCGTTGTGTATGGCAGAATGAACCCAAATCCACAACCATTTGTTTCATAGTTTTTTACTTGTTTATTAATTTAGTCATCCGACCGTAACACTGAAAACCAGAGTGTAAAAATCCGGAACCGAGTCGCACGACAAAGCACCCTCTTGTAGTGACAATCCAGGTTCACATTCTTAACTTAGAGTAACTTATTTTCACACTCTTGACAATAGTAACGTAATTATACACGAAAAGTAGAACCTACTCGTTAGAATTAGTGTGTAATGGTTTTATGTCAGATCTTCTTCGGGTCCTAACATCAGACGTAAAGACGTTGGGAGACGTTTGAGTTGTCTCAACACCATTCTTTATATTTGATTATGTAGAGGAAGTCAATATGGAACTTGAAAAACTACGAAGTTACGAATTATGTCGGTTTTAATGAGATCGCTTTACTTGTGTCATTTCTTTCCTGTAAAAGTCTCTTCCACAGATGAAACCGGTTTCATACGAGTCCGATCCCGAGAAGTTTCTCTACTAAAATTTGTTTCAGGATTTTCTCTTCTTTCTTTGTCGATGTTATTATAGACTCTCTTTATAAGAGACACATATCCTTGTAGTTCACTCCCTCATGTTCTCCTCCCACGGTTCCCTATCTTTATGTCAAAGTCACCTACTTTGAGTCACTTATTTTCCCTCTTGTCTTTCTCTGCTTCAGTATTTCCCTCTGTCCCCGGTTTGGGTGTCCTGGCACTTTCAGTCCCGTTCCGTACCTCAAAAATTAGATTGTCAACACCTGAGGTAACCTTTCTTTACCGTACTAAAGTCAAACCTCTGTAATAAGACGACGATTCTCTACCTATAACTCTGTTCTCATCTTTGTTTCTCTAGTCGTTCGGACGAATATACATCAAGTCCCTTTTTGACCTTCTCCAAGAATCACTCTCCGATGACCTAAAATGCTTATAGAACGACGATAACTTCATTTTCAACTTATATTCCGGAATCCTTCTTAGTTCCTACTTAAGAGGTCAGGTCAGTGTTGATGAGTCCACTACCGCTATAATAAGTGATAGTTCCCTTCTCACTTTCCTCTTATAACTGGTACTTCTTTCGTTCCCGACATAGAATGTCTACGTGACCTAATAACGACGGAACTAAGTTAACGACGGACTATTTTATAAAATTAATGTAAGAAATGGTTTTGAACATACACTTCACTTTCACTTTAGTTCTTATGACCTTACCCCTTAAGGGAAGAGGTCCCTTAGAAGGGTTGGGTCCCTAGTTTGGGTCCAGAGGACGTAACGTCTGTCTTAAAAATGGTAGACGCAGAGGTCCCTTCTGGTTTTGAAAGTACCAAATACATTTTATGTTTGTAGGTATACGGGTAATAAACCTGACGAACATTGTCTCATTCATAGTGTAAGTATTTAATTGTATATACTTATATTGGAAAGGTTCTGTAGAGTCTTGTGTTTTGATTGGTTTTTACCTTTGTATTAGGATATATCTTTGAGGTCTCTTACAAATTACTACCATATTTAATCTCTGACTGAATAACTACTGGCTTTTTGTAACCTCCCAATTAAGAATAAAAGTTTTTGTCTTTTTCAACCTTATGTAGTGATTTACTTTACTATGACCTGTCTAAGAAAGTTAAATGTCTTTTATTCTTCACGTTGAACCTTATAATTCTTATTTTACTAGCCTACGTATAATTTCTGTACCCGTCCCTCTTTTTGTCTGTGTAACTTTTTTGCATACTGTTCGTGACGTCAACCTTAAAGTCCTCAAAATCACATTAAGACTTCTTATATACTGTCTGAAAACAGTACTACGTATTATTTTTTAAATTAATCTTTGTTTTAAGTTGGAAATTAATACTAACGTTACAATGATAATACGTTCAAGGACAGGAATATTTTACTTCTTGACAGTGACCCTCAGTTATACCTTTCAAGTGACTCACCTAGTCTCTTACCTTCGTTATTTATTTATGATTTTCACGATTTCTTTCCTTATAGTAACGTAAGTTATTCTACCCATACCTTTTGCCTTATCAATTCTTACTGTGTGTTTACGTGTGTAGGTGGAAAATTCCTCTCTTGTTTATTTTCTACCTGTTTTAGTGATCTAGATAAAAGATAAATAGTACATACGAAACTAGTAGGTGGTTTCTCTCTCTTTGTTCTTTTTCTCTTGTCTTACTCTTGACCGTGGTGGCACACCATCTATCTCACTTAACTTGACTCGACAAAACTTAACTTGACATAACTTACTTTTATTGACCCCTATCCCCCCGCCACTCCTTTCCCCCTCTCCCCCACCATGACTAACATTCATCGACCGACATATCGTCTCACCGACTCATTAATCAGTTCTCGAAATATGATTTCGGTTGAGACACTCCAACGACACCTCTCTCACCTTTTTATTTTACTCCCAAATGAAGATTGTCCTTGACCCCAGTTCATATTTACAATCTTAACTTCTTATTTTTCGATAAATCTCTTTCTTTTACTTAAACGACGTTTATCTACGGTTATTTTTTATTCTTTTACTTCTGATCTCCGTTATATCCTTACTTTTTACGACGTTATCTTTAGATAACTTTCTGTATATATATTTATCTTAATAAAATAAAACCAAAACCAACACGGTGAACCAAAAATCCTAGAATCAAGAGAGTGGTCCCTGACTTGAACCCAGGTCCCGTCACTTTTACGACTAAGGATTCGTGTCCTGACGGTTCCTTGACTGAAATAACAAAAGGCTAAGACCCTACAATGGTTTAAGTTGAAGTTTCACGAGAAGAAAGACGAGTCAACTTACGTTACATGTCTAGGAGTGGGGGTCAGTCTACTCGGTGATTCCTTCCTGAGTATGTAACTACCGAGAACTCTTTGTTATTTGTAGAGACTTACTATTCAACTCCAACTGTTACGGGAGACAGGTAAGGAGTGTCGACGTGTAATGGAAGGGTTTGTACCTTTTCATATTTGACACGTTACCCTGTAAATCGACAAAGTACCCAAACTTGGTCCTTGTTTCGTGTCTATCGGGATCTCCGGGGAAGACTTATACTTAATGACTGTTTATCGTTTCAGAGACATGATGTATTGTACCCCTTGATGTCCGTTATAGGACACTGTTTAGTATTACCTTTTATTATACTTTTTATTATATATATATATACGTGTGTGTGTGTGTGTGTGTGTGTGTGTGTATATATATATATACATGTGTGTGTGTCCGAAACCCGAAGGGTCCACTGCGTTCACCATTTCTTGGGTGAACGATTACGTCCTCTACATTCTCTGGACCCAAGGTAGGGACCCAGTCCTTCTAGGTCACCTCCTCCCGTACTGTTAGATGAGGTCATAGGAACGGACCTCTTAGGGGTACCTGTCTCCTCGTACCACCTGACGTCAGATATGCTAGCATTTCTCTGTGCTGACTTCGTTGGACCGTGTGTGTGTACGGATATATATGTGTATATTAATACATATTAACTCAGTGAAACGAAATGTCTTCTTTATTTGTGTTGTAACATTTATTTGATATGTAGTTATTTTAAATGTTTTTTTTCTTATAATAATCTATCTCGGTGTCGTATTATGTGATACAAGTAGTTCATTCGGGAAGCCGTAATGGTCTTGCTGACGAACTTTACCCATAGACAAGAATTCGAAAAATTTTGTGGTATAAAACACTACTAATCGAAAGAGACGGAGTCCCAACACACATTGAACAGACTCTGAAGATTAGTTCTTCAGGAGACGTCAGGATACGACCTCGTCGGACAAGATCAGACTCCCTTGACTACCAACGGGGAACAAGGTTGAGACGAAAGTCACTGAAAGTTAACCACTACCCTTTAGTCGACACCATCTTAAATATGGAGTCTTTGGTACCTTTCAGTGTTTAGTCTTCGAGGGACGTCGGGGTCTCGAGTTAGGTATTTGTACATGGTTACGTGGTGACAGTTTACTTAAGTTCCCGTTTCTTCTGTCACTTTTTTTTCATGGTGTGTTTCTTACAGAAAGGAAGGTGAGACATGAGAGGAACAAATAATGTCACACAACCAGTATCAGTAACCTTATCACAATCTCTTTATGTCTAGATTCGAGGTCAAGGTAGAAAATTATAGAGACAATGGAACTTTCAACGAGTCAGCACAGGGTAAGAAACATTGGGGTACCTGACATGTCAGGTGCCTTAAGAGGTCCGGTCTTATAACCTCACCCAGCAGGTAAGGGAAGAGGTCCCCTAGAGGGGTTGGGTCCCTAGTTTAGGTCCAGAGGGTGTAACGTCCGTCTAAGAAATGGTCGACTCGGTGGTCCCTTCGGGTTCTTATGACCTCACCCATCGGATAGGGAAGAGGTCAGTTAGAAGGACTGGGTCCTTAGTTTGGTCCCAGAGAACGTAACATCCACCTAAGAAATGGTCGACTCGATGGTCCCTTCAGTAACCCGTGTAATTTATTGAAGAAATTTTTATATAAATAAAATTAACCTCCGATTAATGAAATATTATAACATCATCAAAAACGGTATGTAACTGTACTGAGTTGGTACCCACATGTACACAGGGGGTAGGACTTGGGGGAGGGTGGAAAGAGGGGTAGGGTAGGGAATCCCAACAGGGTCACGTGGTCGAAAATCACGGGACAAAGTACGTAACTTGAACCTGACCACCAGACAAAGTGTATGTCATTATATATATATAAAGTTACGATAAGAGAGTTTAGTAGGGTGGGAGTGGAAGAGAGTGTCTCAGGTTTTCAGACAAGAAATATAGACACAGAGAAAACGACAGAGTGTAAACTCAGTAGTAATGGTAGGAAAATTTAAGGTATATATACGTAATTATATGACATAACCATAAAAAGAAAGACTGAATGAAGTGACACATATTATCCGAAGTCAAAGTCGGTGGACTAATCTTGACTAAGTTTACGTAAGAAAAATTACCGACTCATGATAAGGTAACACATATACATGGTATCGAAAGAATAGGTAAGTAGACGGTTACCAGTAGATGTAACGAAGGTACAAGATCGATAACATTTGTCACGACGTTACTTGTAACCCCATGTGCACAGAGAAAGTTAAGACCAAAGGAGTTACACATACGAGTCGTCACCCTAACGACCCAGTATACCGTCAAGATAAAGGTAAAAATTTTCCTTAGAGGTGTGATAAGAGGTATCACCGACATGATCAAACGGAAAGGTTTTTGTCACATTCTCCCAAGAGAAAAGAGACGTGGGAGAAGTCGTAAATAACAAACATCTACAAAACTATCGTCGGTAAGACTGGTAGTACTCTACCATGGAGTAACACCACGAATTAACGAAAAGAGACCATTATTCACTTCAGCTCGCAGAAAAGTACATAAAGAAAAAAAAAAAAAAAAATTAAAATAAAAAAAATTAAAAATAAAAAAAATTAAAAAATAAAAAAAATTTAAAATTTTAGAAATTAAGAATGTACGCAAGGGTTTGTACTTGGGGGGAGGGTGGAGGGAGGGGGGTTGTAGAGAGACCCAGAATCGGTAGACATACAGAGGAAACCTATTTACAGACAAATCAAGAAACCGGGTAAAAAACTAACCCAGTAAGTAAAGAGACCATAACTCGACGTACTCGACGAAAAAATAAAAACTCTAATTAAGAAACAGCCAACGAAGTAAACGATAATAAAAAGAGGGAGAGACTTCCGACAGAACAGTGGAACGAATATCAAAGGAAGTAACACTTTTTCAAAAATTCAAATTAATCCAGGATAAACAATTAAAAAGGAAAATATAGGTAATGAGACCCTCCACCCAGTATTACCTAGGACGACATTAAATACAGTCTCTCACAAAACGGATACAAAGGGAGATCCTTAAAACATCAAAGACCGGAATGAAAATTTAGAAATTAGGTAAAACTAAAATAAACACATACCATAATCTTTCACAAGATCAAAGTAAGAAAATGTCCACCAACTGATCGAATGGGTCGTGGTGAACAATTTTCTCTAACAGAAAAGAGGTAATATATAAGAACGGAGGAACAGTTTCTAATCCACAGGTATCCACGCACCTGAATAGAGACCCGAAAGACAAAACAAGGTAAAGACTAGATATAAAGACAGAAACACCGTCATGGTATGACATAACTATTGACATCGAAACATCATATTAGACTTCAGTCCGTCCAACTAAGGAGGTCAATAAGCTCCAATAAACATAAAGGTATGTTTAACACTTTGATTAACAAGATCAAGACATTTTTTATAACAACCATCGAACTATCCCTAACGTGACTTAGATATCTAACGAAACCCATCATATGAGTAAAAGTGATATAACTAAGAAGACTGGGTACTTGTACCATATAAAAAGGTAGATAGACACAGTAGAAACTAAAGAGAGTAGTCACAAAATATCAAAAGATTGAAGAAATTCGGTTACGAAGGTGCGAATGTATTACATCATTTTCATAATTTAGTTGGGAACCGGAACTGTGACCGTTGGGAACCGTATATCTGTGACTATCACTCATCGTCGTCTTATTATTATTCACTCATACGAGTAATTAATGACAGAAGCAAAAGGTTATAGAAAGACTGAGACGGAGAAAGTTGAGGAAGTATCGTAGATAGTCCTGATCCAACATACAAACTAAGATAAGTCAAATCGTGAGTCGATCCGAATAAAGAAGACCACTCTAGTGTCTGAAAATGACCATCTAATAGGTAGTGGGTGAACGATATACACGGTAGAGATGTGTAGAGATAGTCTAGGACAGAAAATCCCATATTTTACTCGTGTCACAATTACACTGTATAAATATCATTTAAAAATGACTGTTTAGTACTAAATTTATTCGTACGTAACATGAACCCGAAGGGTCCACCGCAACCACCATTTCTTGGACGGACGGTTACGTCCTCTGTATTCTCAACACCCAAACTAGGGACCCACCCCTTCTAGGGAACCTCCTCCCGTACAGGTGAACGAGGTCATAAGAACGGATCTCTTAGGGTACCTGTCTCTTCGGACCACCCAATACCAGGTATCCCAGAGTTTCTCTGTGTTGACTTCGTTGAATCGTGTACGAACATAACATTAATGACCCTCTGAGGTTTTACTACTATTGAACAACTAAAATAGTTTTTCAAAGTATCTTCACAAGATGAAAGTCTGTCACCCCCTTTAGATCCATGTTAAAAAAAGTGACCCTCTGATGAATCGAAACATAAGGAAAACGGTGTGGGTGACTTTCGTACAGGAACTTCTTGAGTCTTACTTAAGTCTTGCTTAAGGTCTTAGGGTCTTACTCAGACCCTTTATCTTAAAAATCACCTTCTCCTCCTCCTCCTCTCTGACTGTCCAGTTCCTTCAATGTGTTTTATTCACTTTTACCCATAACACACGACTATCTATCATAGGTCGAGTCAAACTAAGGACCCGGTAAGTCTTCGATAGTCTATAATTCCATTGTAATAGAAAATACTGAGACGAAAGAGGACATACAGTGTAGGGGTGAGTATGGTTTGTAACTATTGTGTTCTGTTTAATATTTGGTTAAATTGAATCCTTGTGTCCATGTTTATTATAACTTACTTTGTAACTGTTTCAGGTTGTTCCGTAATTTGTAATAATATAAGGATGGTTCCATCCAAATAGGTTCTTATATTTGTATTAAGTTACTGGTCATCACACACTTACCTTACCTAACTTACTCTTTTAGAGAAGAGATGATCTACCGTTTCTTTTACGACCTGTTCTAGGTTATAAGGTTAATAAAAGAAATATTATATCATTCTTGAGTCGAAAAATTATCCGATATTTCGGAATCCTATATTCAGACCAATACACCTAGTCCCAATAAAAGGTCTTGAAAGGGTGTCACGACTTTGGTCTGAGGTGAACGTAGGGATACAATTAACAGTCGACGACGGGTAAGTATGTCAGAGTAAGGTAGTCTCTTCGAGAGGTTCCTACGTTTATTATTAATCTTCACCAGTTATATAAATAGAGAGATAGGGAGAAAACGATTTCCTTCGAGGTACCGGGATACACATTTAAAAAGGTAAGACGAATTGATTTGTCTAGACCACTCAGATTTAGGGTGGTTCTGGAGATTCGGACTCAACGAGTCGGAGTGTAGTGGATAGTTGACGAAGACATGAAGACGTTCCATCTTAGGGAGGTGAACGGTGACCCTCCCTCTAGTCGACTTTTACTGGTCGTGATGGTGGATCCCCCTAAGAAGACCCAGATTGAGAGGAACCTCCTTACATACTTCTTCCTATTAATAGGTCCGTCTGAGTACCTCTCATACACCGGACTCGACACTTAGACCCCAATATATACCAAACCGTGTAAAAGGATCGGAGACATCACTCACAACTGTCACTACACACACTCAGTAGAGACACTGAGTAGAGCTCTACACGGTGTCATCCCATTGACGAGACGGACACACACCCGTCGATAAAGACCCTCCGTCCTCTTCTCTTCCCGTGTGTCGTAGTCTTGTTGAAAGTTGGGATTAGACTGTTGACGGAAGAAGGGTCTTTCAAGATTCAACACTTGTCTTCGTCCCTTTTCTCTCATCGGAACAAAATCAAATAAAAAGTTTTTTATTTTGTGTTAATGTGAAACAAAATCTTCTTGACCCTTCAATGAAATTTAGATTTTCTTTTACTACTACAAACTTTATTTTTATGTACAACATTCATACTTCTTTACAACGATTAATTATAAAATCTGACTTCCTTTTGTGTTTTATTTGTGGGTCCCACTTTCAACAATTCTTAGTATCTCTATTAATTTTAAAATTTTATATAAACAAGTTTATCTGTTTTAATAACAACACAATTAATAGGACAAAAAATCCTCAAACTCTAAACTTTTCTATATTTAAGAGAAATTTTTAATACTTCTTATAAAATTAAAAAATTTCTTATTTCACACATAAATTTATACTTTTTTTTTGCTTGTTTTTATGGATATAGATTCCATTCTATTAACTCTTTAATTTTATAAGAAAAGAATTTTTCTTTTATTTAGGGACTTCGTCTCTTATTATACGAAACTCAATATTCAACTTAGGAAGAAAACCAGTGCTGAGTTTCCCTGTA
Organism: Capra ibex; assembly: GCA_006410555.1. NCBI lineage: Eukaryota > Metazoa > Chordata > Mammalia > Artiodactyla > Bovidae > Capra > Capra ibex. Next base: position 21,709,373 of record SJYO01048061.1, on the reverse strand, counting down.
GAGGATTCAATGTTTGGTCCTCGTGACCAAAAACTGAGATTTAATTCTTCATACTGTATGTTACTTAGAAAGTTAAAGAAAGTCGAGATCTTAAGAGATTCAGTGTAATTAAAACATAAAGATGAATCTTTACGAAAGATAAAAAGATTGTCGTTTTTATTTATAATTCCGTTATATTCTCATAACATAATGTTACCATGGATTTTGTCCTTTTTCAGTACACAATGTGTCCATATATATCGGAGTATATTTTATAAAAGTTAACTTCCTAAGATTACCTACTGTCGTTTTTATAAAAGTAAGTACAATTTTATGTCACATTTTAGTTAGTATTTTTCAATCGTCTCAATTTTTATAACCTGTGACTTCCTTTTTATGTAATCAAATATTAGGACACTATTTGAAGTTATAATGTTGGATACTCAAGAAATTAAAATCTTACGTAGAAAAAAGGTAACATTTCGACTAGATGTTTAACAGTTTCATGAACTGAGATTATTAAAGAATGACGTTGATATTAAACTACATTTAAGGTTTCTCCTTTTGAGACTGAAAGTTATATAGTTCTCCTCCCGAAGGGACCACTGGGTCACCATTTCTTAGGTGGACGGTTACTTCTTCTGTACCCAAGTTAGGAACCAGACCCTTCTAGGGAGTACGGAACCTCGTTGATTCGGACTTGACGGATTTGGGGTTGATTGGTGTTGATGACTCGGAGACGAGATCTCGGACCCTCGACGTTGTTGACTCAGGTATGCGACGTCAATACTTTCGGGAACATGTGATCTCGGACACGACGTGTTCTCTTCGGTGTTGTTACTCTTCGGGCACGTGACGTTTATCTCTCATCGGGGACAAGTGACGTTGATCTCTTTTCGGGTACGTCATTACTTTTGGGACGTGTCAGTTTTTATTGATCTATTTTTTAATAAAATTTTATATAACTCTCCTCTATAAATTCATCACCGTCCTATAAATCCAGTAACATGTGAATTTATAATGAATAACCATACTTATAGGTTTCTCACAAATTTTAATATGTGGACAAATACATCTTATGAGAAGTCAATTAATATATCAGGGTTTATTGATGGACTCAGTGACGAATTAGATAGTTAGTCCCACGGTAGGACAGTCATTTGTCTTCGTTGGTCCATGACGTTATCTGTCTTATATTATACTTTTTAACAATGATCCTTATCTCAACAATTGGTCCAATAATTTCTTTGTCTTCTGTCGTGATTCTATACTCTCCCTATTACTGACGTCTCTCATTGACTCGATCCTACGTCCTTGGTTCTTTTCTTGTATCTTCAAAGTCTTTCGATCTCTTCCCCAGGTTACGTCGGGCGTGAAATTCCCTCTCCTTAATTGTAGGGGAGGACCACTCTCTTCATTAAACACCTGTATGTAATTTTTAGTGGTCTCACTAATTATTTATAAAGTCCTCGTTAAGGAACAATACGATACAATACGTGATATAGGTGAAAGAGGAAATTCAAAATGGATGATTACAATCGCGAATAACACCTAGAACGGACACCGTAGTTATCATGACATAAGGTTAACCCTAAGAGGTAGAAGGAGTAAAAAAGATATATATAAAAAACCTTAAGAAGACACTCCTTCAAACAAATAAGAGGGAGGTAAAAAGTATATATAAGTTAGTAAATAAATATAGTCATATCTGTAAAAACGTAACGTAAGAAATCTAATGTTATATTAGGATAGTATAAATGAAACAACAAGTCTAACAAGATCGAAACTAATAACCCTCGAAAAAGTCGGATCAAGAAAGAGGGAAACTACACTCGGGTACGGAGGGATGGAGGGGAAAAGCTTGAATGAAAAACCTTGACATTCTATGAGTTCCGAGTATAAAATAAAAAAAGACGAGTTTAGATTCTAGTCGGTAAAATAGTCCCTAGGAACCTAAGAAAATAACTTATTAACCGTAAATCTTTGATTCCACGAGATACGTACGAGTATGTTTTTCACTAAAAATGAAATATAATGAAACTTTTCTTTAGATAAAATACCATTATTTATAAATAGTACTTTTGACTCCTTTTATCTATTGTAATATTTTTTATTATTTTCATACGGTATACGGTAGTAGGACACTATTATTGAGTTAAAGAAGGAACTGAAAGAAAAAATATATACATAAAAATCATTACTAGTACTCAACTCAAATCGAAAGGAATTAATCAAGAATTATTAATGTAAAGTAATAATTTGTAAGAAAACTCCTAAACATGTATGTAGTACTAAGTAAGATAAAAACTTGAAGACACATTCTCTATTCGATTTTAGTTGATTACATGTAAGTTTCTGTTTTGATTTTCCTCTTATTATGTTCTCACACAAGAATTAAATCTACTTTTCCTTTAATTATCAATATGTCTAAGAATAGACTTTTTTCTTTGAACTTCGACTTTATAAGTCATATTCTGAAAACCTCATATTATAATGTAACAAATTCTCTAGACTAGTGTCGGTTCTCTTCTTTGTATCTAAACAGTGAATGAGGATCGAATTATGTAGATAGAGACGAAACATTATAGAATCTATAAATATAAAATATTAATTGAAGATTACGATAAAAAAACCATGTATTCTAAAAACATAAATTGTTATTTCCTTATGTTCCACTATGTTCAACGTTTGATTCCAATGATACATCGGGGTCAAATTACACGTATAAATAAATTAAAAATCTTAAAATTCTGGTTCTGTATTCTTTAATGAGGTCGACCGAAGTCAAACACATTTTTTTTTTTTTCTTATCTTTCTACTAATCATTTAATTTTCTCACGAACTTGTAATTCTCTGTGCCTTACTTATTTTGGGTAACGTGAGACAGAAAAATCCTTGTTTTATTTTACTTTCTCACGTGTCGTTTACTCTCCTCATTGTTACCCTTTTGTTTTTCCTTTGTCAAAAATGTGATATAACCACTACACGTCTCCGTATTAATTTACAATTAAAGTCGAACGAAGGACACACTGCACTATGAATTTAGTTCGCCATAGAGATAGGAATTCCAGTTATTGTTAAGCTTGAAAAGAGGATGAACACGAGAGAGACAACAGTCATCAAGCAGGAGTTAAAAAAAAAAAAGACTTTAGTAAGTGATTTTATTTGTAAATTTATTGGTGGGGATGAGTTCATTTAGCTTTTTATTCGTTTGTTTGATTCGTTGAGAGGTCTATTTGGACTTTTCCTTGTTTTGTTTTGTTGGAATTGAAAAGTAACTTAGTGTACTTTGGTACGTTACACTTTCAAGACATTTACATAGATCCACCATGGTAAAGTCGAAGACCTCTTTATTCAGTAGTATTTTCTAACTATAATATACTTATTTATACTTTTTGAGTTGTGTTCACACAACTAAGGATGACGGTGTATCGTTTAATGACGTTAGAATGGTCGAATTTTGTTGTGTGTCAATACAGAGTCAGTTCTCAAAACTGTACTGTCGACTCAGGAATCGTTCCGTCACAACTTCACAGACGGTCCTGAGTCGAGAGTAGTGTCTTATTTATTCTTAAATGAACGTTATCTAGGTGAAGGGTTGAGTAAGACCAAAAACTACCTTAGTAAAGGAACGTCCTGACTTTGATTCCCTGTGTTAAATATAGACCGAGAGTGGACCTCCGGAGAGAGCGAATATGTCCGATGGACATCGAGGAACGTGTTCCAGTAAAACATTCGGGAAAGTGTTCTACCCCTGAAACGAATAAGTTTAGGTCGTTTCCCACTTCTCTTTGACCGATGGTTCTGAGTTAGAATGTATTTTTATAAAACTAGTACCTTCCCTATAACTTAATGGAAAAGGTAAAAGAAAATAAGTCTTCGTTCAGTTCCCAGGAAGGATGTGAGTCTCCCTCTTTACTACACTTATAGTACTCCACCCCTTTAGATCTCTCCGGTGTAATCTCAGACAAAAACCGTTAGACTGGGAAACGGGCGATACTCAGTACAGGGAGGACATAAGTTTTATGTAAATGGAGTAGGATTCACAGGGTCACTTCAGTACAATAATCGTGTAGTCGGGGGTTTTATATGTTGACCGTCAGATTTTAGAAAAGTATATTTATTCTAGGTTCACGACTAATACTATGACGTTCATTGATAAATTCACCGAGGACCCACCCGAAGGGTCAACCGTGATCACCATTTCTTGAGTGGACGGTTACGTCCAATCAGTATTCTCTACACCCAAGCTTTGGACCCGACCCTTCTAAGGGACCTCCTCCCGTTCCGTTGAGGAGATCATAAGAACAGACCTCTTAGGGTACCTCTCTCCTCGGGTCACCCGACGTCAAGTACCCCAGTGTGTCTTAGCTTGTGCTTACTGTGTTGAATCGTATGTGTGTGAACCCATATTGGTTCCTAAACGGTTTGATTTCACTGTTTAGTAGTCAGATGGTGTGTGGGTTATATGTTACCACCATCTTCTTGTCCAAAAGTCGATAACTATTTTGGGAAGGTTTTTCCCTTTACCTCCCGTTTTCCCTCAGTGACTAGGTATCGTCAAAACTTTAGGTCGGTTTACTTACTACTCCGCGGAACTAATCTAAATTCCGGGTTCTTGTTGAAGGAATTTTTTCTTTGGGTGAAAGAGGAGGACAAAAAACAAAACACACATCGAATTATGTTAAGGTGAAAGACCCAAGAACTGACGTAAGACCCGAAGACCAAGATGGGAGACCTGTCCTTTCCGTCGTACACAAAGTCAACTAGTCAAACATTTAGACAAAGTCACCTTTGGATCCCCGGACTTCCGGAGGTATGTAAAATATAAGAGAGACGGGGTAAGTCAAGTTTGACCATCACAAAGATGACTTTATTAAAAGAGTTCTTGGAACATCTAAAGAGTGTTTAAAGTCCGTCTCAGTGCGGGTAATGTGGTTTTATAGTATAGGCGTCTAAAATACTCTATTGAAGAGATAGAAGACGACTCTACCGACTCCTAAGTGGAACTCGTAGGAGTCCCAGGACACCGAACTATTTGTCGTAGACACCCCGTGTGGGAATTAGAGACTTTCTCGGTAAACATTCTGACTTGTGGGACTTGAAAAGTAAAAAGACTCAAAATGTCAGTGCAGAAATTGTAAAGGAGATCTCGTACGATAGGACTACTAAACAGAGGACAAAAGACAGAAAAGGGTAGACCTCACTAACTCTTATAAGTTTTAATAGTTAAGTACCGAGGAAAATTTTAAGAAACAAGTTAATCAATAATAGGAAAGTATAAACTGACATCCGTTGTTCTTTTTTTTTTCTGTCTACCATAGAAGTTGTGAAAGGAACCTTTAGAGGAGTTTATATAATGATTCAAGTGATGAAAAAAGGTTGGAATGAAATAAAGAGATGTAAAGAGACAAGACCTTTTTAAGTTTCATAGGTAATACGGTAAAACAAACAGTTTATTAATTTTATGAGAAACTGAGTCTACAAATTTTTTATTGAAGGTCCAGAAGGTAATAGTGCCTAATGTACAAAAGGGAAAGAAGTATAAGTAAAATGAAATCTTTTAATTCGACAACCATGGTAAGTGTCTTATCTTGACTGGTTTTCGATAAAAAGACAAAATCATTTTATCAGATCAAAAATATAACTATATTATGATTGTATTACTTGTATTATAACACACTCAAGTTCTATATGTTACACAACTAAACAATATAAATATATAACGTCATACGCTATATAATGGGAGTTCGATTGTAGAGGTAGAACAGTGTATTTATAGTTAATACTAAACACCCTTGTTGATTCTATGTCTGAAAGTCGTTGAAACCTCAAATATTATCAGTTCGACAGACATCAATGACGCGTAACCTAGATGTCCTGAATTAACAGATACTTAACGTTCAAACATGAGAATTTGTTTTAGAAAGGAATAAGAAAGATATGGAGTCGGAGAAGAACTAAAAATACTCAAACCGAAAAAATCTAAGATGTATATTATAATACGTGATAAACTTTAATGTCTTGAAAATATAAAGAAAAAGGTGGAGATTTTTAACATGATTCTTACAGGGGACCACCAATTCTTTCGTATTTATTATTCTAGAGATAGTGATCCGAATCGAGTTTAGATTCGAACTTTTAAAAGAAAAAAAACAATTTCTTATATACAAACGGAGTCACCTAAAAAAAAAAAAAAACGATATATATCTTTTCATGTTTATAAAATGAATTTTTACGAGTGTTTACTGACTTTTAAAAAGTAATATCTTTTAGAAATTCTTTTTGTTACAAAAGAAAATTTGAAAGGTTTACAACTGATGAATAATACACCACACACACACGTAGACCATACACAAACGTAGTCACAACGCTTACGAACGTGTAACCAGGTAAATGTTAAGATTGTGTACCTTCTGGATGTTACAAAGAGGTGGGGAACACTTAAAACGTGTTGATAGGACCCTCAAGTATAGACACTGTAAAATGATGAGATTAAGTGGGAACCTAAGAAGAGAGAGGGTTTGATTTTACCCGAACCTGGTATCAGACGCGAATACAACAACTAGATCGAGTGTGTCTATCCGATTGAGAGAGAGAGAGAGTGTGTGTGTGTCTTGATAATAAAAAGTTTAAAGAGTAACGTTACCTAATGTTAATTTCCTTACAGTTGTACGAAATCATGAGTGATTCATTAAGAGTTAAAATGGTTCATAAGTTTTATACAGATTAAAGGGAATAGAAATATTATAGTGTAGGGTAGGGTTGGGGTAGGGATGTTCAGTTGTCCATTTTGAAGATCTGTGGTAAGATTAAGAGACAAGAGACATGACTTATTTTTATTTTAGAAGTATACTTATCAAAAGGTTTTACACATGTACGAAAAGTATAACCTAATAGATGATGAGAGCACAATGACACAGGAACAATAACCGTGACTCTTATGCTTACCATCGTTGAGATTCCTTTCTGACTTACACAACGATCACTTTATTTACGTTATTTTACGAATCCACTCACGAACTGTATTGTCCACGACGTATCATAACCGTCAATAATGAGAATCGACTTAGGAGTGACTTAGGAATTAAGGACAGGAAAGGAGATCCGGTCAACTTAAAGTAAGGACAATGTTTGTCACCCAATCGAATCGTCTTCATACGATAAACGACTCCTTGCGTCTCTTATCTTTTTGTGTAAGTTCTGTTTAATGGGGATTTAGGTTTGTGTCCGTAAATCCGACCTAATAAGAATTATCTGTTTTATTCGTGTCAGTGTGTGTCAGAATAAAGACAAGTGGTTGTACCGTGTTCCCCTTGTAGACCAAAAAGTCATTCTAGTGAAAGGAGACAGTGACTACCGAATAATCTTAAGTAAAGTCAATGTCTATTCGACTTATAATAAATTGTGTTGTACGACACTGAAACCCCTAGTGACTTTAACTTCACTTAATTTATACTATAGTTCGGGGATTTATAATTTTTATCCTTCTTATAATAAAAATGTACCGCTACAAAATACCAGATAGATGATGTGTTAAGTCTTCGTCTTACAAAATTGTCTTCCTTTCTCACGGGAGATCACAAAATTGACTTCTACTTGTCAATCTCTTTGTCGAGTAAAGTGAACATAAATACCAATGATCCAAGAGTTCACTTTTAACAAAATCTCATGTCTAACTTTGTGTTTATTTCATTCTTCCGATAATCATATTCCCTAATCAGGTACACTTCGATAAATACTAAGTAAAAAGATTTGAAATTCGGATCTTTTTTCAACCTAGTTTCAAACCTGAGTCGATACCACTAACGGAGAAGACAATAGATTATTTCGTGTTGGAGTCATAGACATTCCAGACGGAGTTCGTACCTCAACGATGTATAAATATTTGTCATACTGTCTACGGTCATATTTTTTAATGTGTCTACATTTGTAAAATAGAGTTTTGTCAACTAACATATGATTTAAAGGCAGTTTGATGAATGAAGGTATAAGTACTCACTATTGGAATGGGAATAACCTAGGATTAAATTACATTTAACGAAAACTTTTGTAGAAAATTTTCTAAAGTGATTTCTACCAGTAGTAAAAATACAAGACAAAATAATGTCACTACTAATTCTATGACATAGCAGTTAAAAAGTTAATTAAACTTATATAAAGAGCTTTCAGATAAGTTCTCCTTAAATCTCTTCTCTACGTTACTTTACTGAAGGGTACACGGGAAGTATCGTGACCCCCACTGCCCGGACAAATGTATGTTTTTACGTCTTTTTACATTTAGTAAACGGTACACTCAGAAATCGGGATACACTAGATAATAACCGACTTAGTGCAGAGGGTGAAAGGTTTGGGTATAGGACTCGGGAACCATGGAGTCTTACACTGACATAATCCTTAGTCCCGGAAATTTTTTCATTAATTCCACTTTTCTTTAGGAACCCCACCCGGAATTGAGTTATACTGACCACAGGTTTTTCTTCTCCTTTAATTCTATCTCTGTGTGTACCTCCCTTTCAGTACACTTCTGTCGTCTTCTTTAAGTGTTTGTTCAGGCCCTCCCTCTGGAGTTCTATTTGGTCGGGACGACTATAGAACTAGAGTCCGAAGGTCGGAGATCCAGACCCGTCTTTATTCAAAGACAATTCGCTGGGTTTGACACCGTGAAACAATACCGTCGAGATCGTCTGGTTGGGGGACTTACACAAAAAAGAAAAAGAAAAAAGAACATATTAAATCTTTAAATTTTAAGTAAAAAAACCCCCCAGTCCTTTGTCATGAACGTGTAGTCAAAACTTGAGCTCATTTACTTTAAATTTGTATTTACCACTATTTATCATATTTGGACGGGTACAACGACAACCAATCAGCGATTCAGTACAGGTTGAGAAAACGTTAGAGTACCTGGAATCGGAAAGTCCAAAGAGAGAGGTACCCTAAAGGGTCCGTTTTTATGACCTCAGCCAACAGTAAAGGAAGAGGTCCCCTAGACGGATTGAGTTCCTAGTTTGGGTGTTAGAGGACGTAACCGTTCGCCCGAGAAATAGTGACTCGGTAGTCCCTTCGGGTTTGAACGATAGTACGACGACGATTCAGTACAGTCAGTACAGGTTGAGACACGCTGGGTCATCTGTCGTCGGGTGGTCCGCGGGGGCAGGGACCCTAAGAGGTCCTTGAACGATAGTATTCACTATTTATTTATAATCGTTTCAAACACTAATCGACCCGGGTACCAATACCAGGTGTACCACCTCAGGAGTGATATAGGAAGAAGAAAACGACTCCGGTTTGTGTGACAGGGGAGGCTCAGTCGTTTTGTTACCCAGGTGGACCGTCATCTCCTGGGTCCCCCCTCCTACAAGCGAAGCATTCGATATTGGCAGATGTCGATGGACGTCATGAGTGTCATCCCGGGTCACACGTCTACAATCTTCGGTGTAGAGTGGACTTGAACGTAAATACCAGTACTACGGTCCCTTGGTCCCTCTTGATTTGGTTTGGTCGGTTGTAGTACAAGACGTCAGTAAATTGTAAATTTTTATTGGAAGACTAATTTAACTAGTATTTGACGTCTGAGAAAGTCAAAACTGACATTTTGCGACCCTACAGAGTTTATTTCACTCTATAAATTAGTTGAAAGGGTTCAATTATAAAATTTTGTATAACACAATATGATATATATTTCGTTTTATCTTCCTGTATTATAAGTAAATACATAAGTAAGAAGACAAGTAAACGGTAAATAAGTCATTCTTAATGCCTCGTGGATGAAAAACGGAGCGTAACCTTGTGGTTATACCCATTTTCGAATATAAACTAGTCAGAATCTGTCTTCTTTTTCTTGATCATGGACCAATCCATTGAGAAAGGACATTTCACACTACAAAAAAGGATACACATAAACACACATACGAATCTATAGGATCCCAATGATATTGGTATTACTCGACTGTGTACACTTTACGAATTTTCCCATAGACCGTCTTTAAGTCGAGAGTTATCTGTCCCTTTCACTGCATTAGATATATTTGGAGTCAAAGACGTAGACGTTTTACTCTGTTTTTTTTATAGGGGGAGTATCGCTGTCTGTCTTATCTATTATAATTGGGTTTATTTACGTAAAATATCACATTCGCGTACTACTAAACGTTTTTAAGACAATTGAAATTGTCTAAAAAGTAAAACAAAAGATACGGTCACTATTTGAGACTTTGAGTCAATGAAACTTGTATTCATAGTGACTAAAGAGTTTGAAAAAATAAGAGGACACACTATTCTAGTCATAGTTATGAGGTTTTTCTCTCCTTTGAAACTTTTCTACAAGTGATCACCATTATACCCCGAAGGGACCATCGATTCTACCATTTCTTAGACGGACGTTAAATCCTCTGGACCCAAGTCAGGGACCCAACCTTTCTAGGGGACCTCTTCCCTTTCCGTTGGGTGAGGTCATAAGGAGATCTCTTAAGGTTCCTGTCTCCCCGGGATGTCAGGTATTACAACATTTGTCAGGATGTGTTGACTCACTGATTTTTTGTGTGTGTCTCCTTCATACGATAAAAACTATCCTGTCAAAAAAAAGGAGAAAGAACTCCAGTGGTCAAATTTGTAAGTGAACTGTCCAAAGAATGAAATAAAAAATACAGGAATAATTTATGGTGTACCCGAACTAACCAGAGCACAATGATCGGAATGGCATTCATTCAGTAACTCGGTTCATTATACCCAGGGTTTGAAATGATAAATTTTTTATAAATCAGACAAGATGCAAGGGACCTTAAAAAAAAAACATTGGTTGATGAAGGATTTTTTTTGAAAATTTTACCAGAGTAATCCTCTAAACGAATACCAACAACACTTAAAGTCTACTCTTGACCCAGGCTTGTCGTTTAGTTGTTATAGGTCGAGTACCTAGACCAATCAAATAAAGTGTTTAAGGTTGAACCTCACTCTTTCTTTTCTGATCGTTGATCGCCCCTTTCGATTGTCGTACTGAAAGTAGTCGATTGTATAAATAGAGATCAAAGAGAGACCTTTGAACAAAACTCTTCTTAAATCAAGGACGGAGACCCTGACCTTGTCTCTTGACCAAATGACTTTCTTGACGTCACTGAGAAATCCTCGTGACTCATGTGTCGACGACGTTTTAAGTGTCGTGGTTAACGGGATGAATAAATTGAAGGGTACTTAGAAATATCTCTACGGTAAAAACTCTGTTTTTATCTTGTATACGAGATTATTTTAGGAACTAAACACTTAAAAATGTAATTAAACATACTGTATTTAGTGAAATGTCTATAACATTATTACGTTTACCGAAGAAACATTGTTACTTCAATGTATTTTAATCTTTATAGAATGGTTTAAGTTGTGTATACCATTGATATGAATCTCTACGATTAAAAATTTACTTTCAGTAAAAAATATGTAGACACAAACCAACTGTGACAAGACAAAGGGGTACAAAATTAACTACCTGTAAATCATAACTAAAGAGATATTTGCAGATGTACTAATATTCGATGCGTTTTCACCGTCTATTAGTGACTTTACAACTTTACAAAATTCTTTTAATTGTACCAGGAAGATGTTCTTTCCTGGTTTTTTTTTTTTTAATTCTTTAATTCTTTAATTTTGTCAGGGTTTAGTTTGTATATAATTTCATACAATATGTTAGATTTAGTACTTTATAAAAATTTTTAGCTATGCTGACTAATCAATTAAAAGGTACCATCTATACATTATTTTGAATAAATCCTATAAAGACTTACAAAGTCAAGTCAAGTCAGCGAGTCAGTACAGGTTGAGAAACGTTGGGGTACCTGACATCGTGTGGTCCGGAGGGACAGATAGTGGTTGAGGGCCTCAGGTGGCTTTGGGTACAGGTAGCTCCGCCGTTACGGTAGGTGATAGAATAGGAGACAACAGGGGAAGAATCGGACGGGGGTTATGGGGGTTCGTAGTTTCATAAAAGGTTACTCAGTTTACAAACGTAGTCCACCGGTTTTATAACCTCAAAGTCGAAGTTGTAGTCAGAAGGTGACTTGTGGGTCCTGTTTCGAGAGAAAAAAAAAAAAAATTTAAAAATAAAAATGAAACAAAATGAAATGTTATGACATAACCAAACGGTATGTAACTGTACTTAGGTGGTACCCACATGTACGCTAGGGTTTGTACTTGGGGGAGGAGGGAGGGAGGGGTGTTGTAGGGAGACCCAGTAGGGGCACGTGGTCGTGGTTCGTACGACATAGGACGTAGCCTGTATCTGACCACTAAGCTAAGAATGTACTATCATATGTACAAAGTTACGGTAAGAGGGTTTAGTAGGGTGGGAAAGGGAGAGGGAGACTCAGGTTTTCAGGCGATATGTGTAGACACAGAAAAACCGACAGAACATATGTCCCAACAGTAACGGTAGAAAGTATATATACACAATCATATGACATAACCACAAAAAGAAAGACCGAATGAAGTGAGACATATTAGCCGAGGTCAAAGTAGGTAGAGTTGTCTTGACTAAGTTTACATAAGAAAAATTACCGACTCATTATGAGGTAACACATATACATGGTGTCGAAAGAATAGGTAAGTAGACGACTACCTGTAGATCCAACAAAGGTACAGGACCGATAATATTTGTCACGACACTACTTGTAACCCCATGTACACAGAGAAAGTTAAGACCAAAGGAGTCACACATACGGGTCGTCACCCTAACGACCCAGTATTCCATCAAGATAAACGTTAAAAAATTCCTTAGAGGTGTGACAAGAGGTATCACCGACATGATCAAACGTAAGGGTGGTTGTCACATCCTCCCAAGGGAAAAGAGGTGTGGGAGAGGTCGTAAATAACGAACNGGCTTTGGGTACAGGTAGCTCCGCCGCTACGGTAGGTGATAGAATAGGAGACAACAGGGGAAGAATCGGACGGGGGTTATGGGGGTTCGTAGTTTCATAAAAGGTTACTCAGTTTACAAACGTAGTCCACCGGTTTTATAACCTCAAAGTCGAAGTTGTAGTCAGAAGGTTACTTGTGGGTCCTGTTTCGAAAGAGAAAAAAAAATTTTTTAAAATTAAAAATGAAATAAAATGAAATGTTATGACATAACCAAAACGGTATGTAACTGTACTTAGGTGGTGCCCACATGTACGCTAGGGTTTGTACTTCGGGGGAGGAAGGAGGGAGGGGTGTTGTAGGGAGACCCAGTAGGGGCACGTGGTCGTGGTTCGTACGACATAGGACGTAGCCTGTATCTGACCACTAAGCTAAGAATGTACTATCATATGTACAAAGTTACGGTAAGAGGGTTTAGTAGGTTGGGAGAGGGAGAGGGAGACTCAGGTTTTCAGGCGATATGTGTGGACACAGAAAAAAGGACAGAACGTATGTCCCAGCAGTAACGGTAGAAAGATTTAAGGTATACATACACAATCATATGACATAACCATAAAAAGAAAGACCGAATGAAGTGAGACATATTAGCCGAGGTCAAAGTAGGTAGAGCTGTCTTGACTAAGTTTAAATAAGAAAAATTACCGACTCATTATGAGGTAACACATATACATGGTGTCGAAAGAATAGGTAAGTAGACGACTACCTGTAGATCCAACAAAGGTACAGGACCGATAATATTTGTCACGACGCTACTTGTAACCCCATGTCCACAGAGAAAGTAAAGACCAAAGGAACCACACATACGGGTCTTCACCCTAACGACACAGTATACCGTCAAGATAAACGTTAAAAAATTCCTTAGAGGTGTGACAAAAGGCATCACCGACATGATCAAACGTAAGGGTGGTTGTCACGTTCTCCCAAGGGAAAAGAGGTGTGGGAGAGGTCGTAAATAACGAACGTCTAAAAACCTAGCGTCGGTAAGACTGACCACACTTCACCATGGAGTAACACCAAAACTAAACGTAAAGAGATTATTGTTCACTACAACTCGTAGAAGAGTACACAAACAATCGGTAGACCAACCTAGAGGAACGTCAGGTTCCCTGTGAGTTCTCAGAAGAGGTTGTGGTGTCAAGTTTTCGTAGTTACGAAGTCGTGAATCGAAAGGAATATCAGGTTGACACTGTAAGTATGTACTGGTGACCTTTTTGGTATCGGAACTGAGCTGCCTGGAAACAACCGTTTCATTACAGAGACTATAAATTGTCCGTGAGATCCAACCAGTTTTGAAAGGAAGGTTCTTCGTTCGCAGAAGATTAAAGTACCGACGTTAGTGGTAGACGTCACTAAAACCTCGGGTCTTTTCATTTCAGACTGTGGCAAAGGTGACAAAGGGGTAGATAGACTGTATTTCACTACCCTGACCTACGGTACTAGAATCAGAAGACTTACAACTCGAAATTCCGTTGAAAAAGTGAGAGCGAAAGTGAAAGCAGTTCTCCGAGAAATCAAGAAGTGAAACACGGTATTCCCACCACAGTAGACGTATAGACCCCAATGACTATAAAGGAGACCGTTAGAACTAAGGTCGAACACGAAGAAGGTCGGGTCATAAAGAGTACTGTATTAGACGTATATCCAATTTACTCGTCCCACTGTCATATGTCGGAACAAGTCAAGTCAAGTCAATCCAAGTCAGTGAGTCAGCACAGGTTGAGAAACGCTGGGGTACTTGACGTCGTGTGGTCCGGAGGAACAGATAGTGGTTGAGGACCTCAAGTGAGTTTGAGTCCAGGTAGCTCAGTCACTACAGTAGGTCGGTAGAGTAGGAGACAGTAGGGGAAGAGGAGGACGGGGGTTAGGGAGGGTCGTAGTCTTAGAAAAGGTTACACAGTCGAGAAACATACTCCACCGGTTTCATGACCTCAAAGTCGAAATCGTAGTGAGGAAGGTTTCTTGTAGGTACCGACTAGAGGAAGTCTTACCTGACCAACCTAGAGGAACGTCAGGTTCCCTGAGAGTTCTCAGAAGAGGTTGTGGTGTCAAGTTTTCGTAGTTAAGAAGCCGTGAGTCGAAAGAAGTTTCAGGTTGAGAGTGTAGGTATGTACTGATGACCTTTTTGTATCGGAACTGATTTACCTGGATACAACCGTTTCATTACAGAGACGAGAGGTTATACGACAGATCCAACCAGCATTGAAAGGAAGATTCCTCATTCACAGAAAATTAAAGTACCGACGTTAGTGGTAGACGTCACTAAAACCTCGGGGATTTTTATTTCAGACTGTGAAAGGTGACAAAGGGGTAGATAAAGGGTACTTAACTAACCTGGTCTACGGTACTAGAAGTAAAAGACTTACAACTCGAAATTCGGTTTAAAAGTGAGAGGAGAAAGTGAAAGTGGTTCTCCGAAAAATCAAGGAGAAGTGAAAGACGGTATTTCCACCACAGTGGACGTATAGACTCCAATAACTATAAAGCGGGTCTTTAGAACTAAGGTCGAACACGAAAATAGGTCGGGTAGCAAAGAGTACTACATGAGACGTATCTTCAATTTATTCGTCCCACTGTTATATGTCGGAACTACATGAGGAAAAGGATAAACCTTAGTCAGACAAAAAGGTACTGGTCAAGATTGACAACGAAGGACTGTACGTATGTCCAAAAAGTTCCCCGACCAGTCCACCAGACCATAAGGTCAGAGAGTCTTAAAAGGTGTCAAATAATACTAGGTGTGTCAGTTTCCGAAACCGTATCAGTTATTTCGTCTTTATCTACAAAAAGACCTTGAGAGAACGAAAGAGCTACTAGGTGTCCTACAACCTTTAAACTAGAGACCAAGGAGACGGAAAAGATTTAGGTCGAACTTGTAGACATTCAAGTGTCAAGTGCATAACGAGATCGGACCGAACCTCGTAAAACTCGTAATGAAACGATAATTCACTCTACTCACGTTAACACGCTATCAAACTCGTAAGAAACCGTAACGGAAAGAAACCCTAACCTTACTTTTGACTAGAAAAGGTCAGGACACCGGTGACGACACAAAAGGTTTAAACAACCGTATAACTCACTTCGTGAAAGTGTCGTAGTAGAAAGTCCTAAACTTTATCGAACTGACCTTAAGGTAGTGGAGGATCGAAACAAGTATCACTACGAAAGATTCCGGGTGAATTGAAGTGTTAGGTCCTACAGACCGAGATCCACTCACTAGTGTGGTAGCACTAATAGACCCAGTACTTCGAGAAAAAACATATCAAGAGGACACATAAGAACGGTGGAGAAGAATTATAGAAGACGAAGACAATCTAGGTATGGTAAAGACAGGAAATAGCTGGGGTGGAAACGTACTTTACAAGGGAACCATAGAGATTAAAAAAACTTCTCTAGAGATCAGAAAGGGTAAGACAACAAAAGGAGATAAAGAAACGCAACTAACGACTCCTTCTGAAAGAATAGAGAAGAACGAGAAGAAACCTTGAGACGTAAGTCTACGAATGTAGAAAGGAAAAGAGGAAACGAAAAGGGAAGAGAAGAAAAGTGTCGATAAACATTCCGGAGGGGTCTGTCGGTAAAACGGAAAAACGTAAAGAAAAGGTACCTCTACCAGAACTAGGGACAGAGGACATATTACAGTGCTTGGAGGTAGGTCTTAAGTAGTCCGTGAGATAGTCTAGATCAGGGAATTTAGATAAAGAGTGAAGGTGATATTTTAGTATTCCCTAAACTAAATCCAGTATGGACTTACCAGATCTCCAAAAGGGATGAAAGAAGTTAAATTCACTTAAACCGTTTCCTCAAGTACTAGTTCGGTGTCAGTCGAGGGTCAGAACAAAAACGACTGACATATCTCGAAGAGGTAGAAACCGACGTTTCTTATATTAGTTAGACTAAAGTCACAACTGGTAGACCACTACAGGTACACATCTCAGAAGAGAACACAACAACCTTCTCCCACAAACGATACTGTCACGTAAGAGAACCATTTTGACATAATCGGAAACCGGGCGAAGTAAGACATAAGGTTCTGGTTTAAACGGACAATGAGGTCCACAAAGAACTGAAGGATGAAAACGTAAGGTCAAGGGATATTACTTTTCCTGTAGAAAAAACCCACAATCAAGATTTTCCAGAACATCCAGAAGAATCTTGACAAGTTGAAGTCGAAGAAGTCGTAATGTCTAACCCCGTATCTGAACCTAATAACACTATAACTTACCAAACGGAACCTCTGTTTCTCTAGTAAGACAACAAAAACTCTAACGTAGGTTCATGACGTAAAGTCTGAGAAAACAACTGGTACTACCGATGAGGTAAAGAAGACTCCCTAAGGACGGGCGTCATCATCTATATTACCAGTAGACTCAATTTAAGTGGGTAAGGTCAGATAAAATCAAACGACTAAGGATCTCACAATTGCAAGTGAGAACGGTAGAGAACAAACTAGTGAAGGTTAAACGGAACTAAGTACCTGGACTGTAAGGTCTAAGGATACGTTATAACGAGAAATGTCGTAGCCTGGAACGAAGATAGTGGTTAGTGTAGGTGTTGAACCATAACAAAAACGAAACCGAGGTAGGGAAGTAGGAAAGAGCTCAATAAAGAGGTGACTAGAGGTCATCGTATAACCCGTGGATGGCTGGACCCCTCAAGAAGAAAGTCATAGGATAGTAAAACGGAAAAGTATGACAAGTACCCCAAGAGTTCCGTTCTTATGCCTTCACCAAACAGTAAGGGAAGAGGTCACCTGGTGTAAGACAGTATGTCGGAACTGCATGTGGAAAAGAATAAACCTTGGTCAGACAACAAGGTACGGGTCAAGATTGAAACGCAGGACAGGACGTATGTCCAAAGAGTTCTCCGTCCAGTCCACCAGACCATAAGGGTTGAGAAAGTCTTAAAAGGTGTCAAATAACACTAGGTGTGTCAGTTTCCGAAACCGTATCAGTTATTTCGTCTTTATCTACAAAAAGACCTTGAGAACGAAAAAACTACTAGGTCGTCTACAAGAGTTAAACTAGAGACCAAGGAGACGGAAAAGATTTAGGTCGAACTTGTAGACCTTCTAGTACCCAGTACATGACGACTTCGGACCGAACCTATTAAAACTGGTAATGAAACGATAGTACACTCTACTCACACTAACACGTCATCAAACTCGTAAGAAACAGTAACGGAAAGAAACCCTAACCTTACTTTTGACTGGAAAAGGTCAGGACACCGGTGACGACTCAAATTAAACAACTGTATAACTCACGTCGTGAAAGTGTCGTAGTAGAAAGTCCTATACTTTATCGAGTTGACCTTAAGGTAGGTAGTGAAGGTGATCGAAACAAGTATCACTACGAAGGATTCCGGGTGAACTGAAGGGTAAGGTTCTACAAACCGAGATCCACTCACTAATGTGGTAGTACTAATAGACCCAGTACTTCTAGAAAAAACATGTCAAGACAGATAAGAACGGTGGAGAAGAATTATAGAAGACGAAGACATTCAGGGAGTAGAGTGTGAGATCCTTTTATAAAAATTTTAAGAGGTTTGGTCCGAAGTCGTTATGTACTTGGTACTTGAAAGTCCACAAGTTCGACCAAAATCTTTTCTGTCTCCTTGGTCTCTAGGTTAAGGGTTGTAAGAGACCTAGTAGTTTTTTCGTTCTCTCAAGGTATTTTTGTAGATAAAGACAAAATAACTGTACGGTTTCGGAAACTGACACACCTAGTGTTATTTGGCACCCTTTAAGACTTTCTCTACCCTTATGGTCTGGTAGACTGGACGGAGAACTCTTTGGATATACGTCTAGTCCTTCGTTGTCAATCTTGACCTGTACCTTGTTGTCTGACCGAGATTTATCCTTTTTCTCATGTAGTTCCGACATATAACAGTGGGACGAATAATTTGAATATACGTCTCATGTAGTACTCTTTGCGACCCGACCTTCTTCGTGTTCGACCTTAGTTCCAACGACCCTCTTTATAGTCATTAGAGTCTATCCGTCTACTGTGGTGGGAATACCGTGTTTCACTTCTTGATTTCTCGGAGAACTACTTTCACTTTCTCCTCTCAATTTTTCAACGGAATTTCGAGTTGTAAGTCTTTTGATTCTATGCCGTAGACCAGGGTAGTGAAATACCATTTATCTACCCCTTTGTCACATTTGTCACAGTCTGAAATAAAAAGACCCGAGGTTTTAGTGACGTCTACCACTAACGTCGGTACTTTACTTTTCTACGAATGAGGAACCTTCCTTTCAATACTGGTTGGATCTCACGTCTCCCACCCTACTAAACCCTCTTACCGTAAGATAGTACATATGATAGTACATTCTTAACTTAGCGGTCAGATACAGACTGCGTCCTATGTCGTACGAACCCCGACCACGTACCCCTACTGGGTTTTTTTATTTTTATTTTTTTATTTTTCGTCTCTGTAATGAAACGGTTGTTTCTAAGTAGATAAGTTCCGATACCAAAAAGGTCACCAGTGCATACCTAAGGTCTCAACCTGATGTTTCTTTCGACTCGTGACTTCTTAACTGCGAAAACTTGACACCAAAACCTCTTCTGAACTCTCAGGGAACCTGACGTTCCTCTAGGTTGGTCAGGTAGGATTTCCTCTAGTCAGAACCCACAAGTAACCTTCTGACTACAACTTAGGCTTTGTGGTTATGAAACCGGTGGAGTACACTTCCCAACTGAGTAACCTTTTCTGGGACTACGACCCTTTCTAACTCCCGTCGTCCTCTTCCCCTGAGGTCTCATATTCTACCAACCTACCGTAGTGGCTGAACTACCTGTACCCAAATCCATCTCAGACCTTCAATCACTACCTATCCCACACGACCACACGACACCAAGTACCCCAGTGTTTTTAAACCTGTACTGACTCGCTGACTTGACTGTGACTAAAGATAGAAAATAACTCGGGTAGAAACGTACTTTATAAGAGAATCATAGAGATTAAAAGAACTTCTCTAGAGATCAGAAAGGACAAGACAACAAAAGGAGATAAAGAAACGAAACTAGTGACTCCTTCCAAAAGAATAGACAGGAACCATAAGAAACCTTGAGACGTAAGTTTACCTATATAGAAAGGAAAAGAGGAAACGAAAGTCGAAGAGAAGAAAAGTGTCGAAGAACATTCCGGAGAAGTCAGTAAAACGAAAAAACGTAAAGAAAAAGAACCCCTACCACAACTAAAGACAGAGGACATGTTACAATACTTAGAGGTAGGTATCAAGTAGTTCGTCAGACAGAAAGTCTAGATTAGACTTACAAATCTATCGAAGCTTCGACTGACTTATAAAGAAATGTTACAACTCATAATAGAATCCCACGTTAGGACTATGTTCTTAACCATTCCGTTTCCCGTGTTTGTAAAATTTCAGAAAATTCGTAGCGGGTCAATAGAAGGTCTTCCAAAATGGTCAAATAAGAAATGAGTCCGTGATATTCATCGTAGAAAAAAAGGTTCTATTAACAAAAGATCAGAAACTTTACCTTACACACTAATTGAAGGATAAAGACGTATAGGTTTATACACGACGAGGAAGAATTATAGGTACGATTTAAGTTTCATATCGTACAAAATCCGTATGTTTTCAAACAGTTTATAGATGAAAACTTCCAAAGGAAATCTCCACAGAAAAAAGAATCCTTATCGGTTTTCAATTAACATTGACTTTGAGAACTGTCATCTTCTGTTCACTCAAATTTCCATTAAATATTCACTTTAACTTTAGTAAAGAGTTTCTCCTTAATATATCGAAGACATATCCGAGACAAATCTTTCTCTTCGATTTATATTATACACAAATGGTTCTTACAGTCGTACAGTAAAATGTCACAATACTATTAACAAAAAAAACGTATAAACTAAATATAGATAATAGAGTACAAGAAAAGTTAGAAAGTGAAATAAGAGAAAATAAAAAATTTTAAATTAAAATTACGAAAAAGGATAATCAAATCTTATTACGTGTGATAAAGGTTAACTTACTAATAGAATCGTTAATGTTATGTCTGAATACACTCTTTAAGATTTTAATTAGTTTTAGAAATTTTATTATGTTCCTAAAAATACTGACTTAAGTAAATTGAAAAAGACTGTGTACGATCTCAACGAAACATAAATTAACAAAAACAAAAGTTAAGTATATACTATATATCAACATGAAATGGCAGTTATAAAGAAAACGAAATATTTGTGTCGATGGTAAACGTACAAAAGATATACAACTGAATTTCGTCTGTAAAAATCCTGAATTCGAGCTCTCCTTCGTAGAGTTCATCGGGACTCTCTTGACGGGGCTCCTCCACTCCCTTCCTCGACCCAAAACGTTGTTTTCCGTTCATCTGACTTGTAGTTTTTTAATAACAATTAATTTCTATTAGTCTTTTGGGTTCAATTCTTTAAACTGTGGAAAGATAAATACCCTTATACGTTCTTAGATCCGAGTGACCTTAGTATGGAAAGTATGTGTAGAGTCGATAGGACCCGGTCATAGGACACAAAAAGTGTAAGACTCGAAGGAACCCCGAGTGGTGTCCCTTACCGACGTCAGACTACCGACGATCTAGGGTCCCTAAGAAAAGGAAGGACTCACGGGAATCCCGTGTGGTCGAGCATGACCACCCGACATTAGTGACTACTGATACTGTAGGAATAAATACCTATATCGACCTTTATCAAGTAAAGAGCATACATTATCCTTAGATAATATCAAGTTTAGAAGGTACATTTTTGGTGAAGAGACGACAGACTTTATCATAGGGAATCTTGAAAATGAAAAATCCTTTAGTACCACAGTTGTTAAACGTCGAATGGATTTAAAAATTTCTTAAAACAAAGGTAAGAACTTTCTAGAAAATGAACAGTTCTTAATGTGAACCTTTTAGATAACTTGTAACCAAAAGGTAGTAGACTGTAGGAGACACCAGTACTCTATTTAACAGGTAAATTGACTACAAGGAAACTACCATGACAAAATAGAATGACCGATAGAAAGTTTAAAAGAGAAACATAGTTACAGGATGTAAAAGACATATTATAAAGATTACGTGGATCATAATCTACGTACAAAGAGGATAAATAGAATTAATACGTAGTAACTCTAAATTTTAGACACCTCACCACATGTAGAGTCTTTATAGATTACCCGAGGAGTCCTAGAGAACGGAAGAAGGTAGGGACCTCAGGAATCATTAAAAATTGGAGTTATTGACTACATATAAAATAGAGATTCACCAGAGGTGGTTGTGAACACTCGAGGTAATATCAAACGAAAGGACACAGTACGGAAGACGACGGACAGGGTATGTCAAGGTACCGAGAAACCTTATGGAAACTAAGTCAATTAAGAGGTTCCCCCATTTAAAACCGACTTCTCTATGTCCTTACTTATCTGAGTCTAAAAAAAAATTATCTGAGTCTAAATATACTTTTTGACTGTCAACGATTAACTAACTGGAACCCGTTGTCAGTCTTATTCTTAATTTATTGATTAAACTGTCAGATTACTATTATAACTGTGACAACTAACAACCTCCTTTTTTACCACTGTTAGGTACAGCATTGTACACTTATTTTAGTAACTCCGAAATTGGAGACAAATTACCTCTCCGTCACGTGCATCCTTGAATTCATAACTCTCTCCGTCACCAACAACGTTGACCAAGTATACTTCCGTCACTACTAATATTTCTGACACCTTTCTTAACCGAGACGTTTATTGTGATTTCAAAAACGTTTTTCTTTACATTCTGAGTCTCTTCGGTTGTCCGTTGAGTAACGTATGACACTCTTCAGTCATCCAGAACAAAAGTGAAAATTCGTCTCTGAGATTGTAGATCATCAGTGTCTCTTCTGATGACTTTTGGACGATTTTGGACTATCCCAACGTTTCCTCGGATTATAATAACCCACCAAAGTTCCTAAGATAACGACCATACGTACGATTTAACGAAGTCAGTAGTTACTGAGAAACGTTGGGATACCTGACATCGGACGGTCCGAGGAGACAGGTACGCTAAGAGGTCCATTCCTATGACCTCAACCAACGGTAGAGGAGGTCCCATAGAAGGAGTGGATCCCTAGCTTAGGTGTAGAATATACAGAGGACGTAACCGTCCTCCCTAAAAAAAAATGGTGATCACGGTGGACCCTTCGGGAATAATGACCACCACCACCACTAAATCACGATTCAGTACGGGTTGAGAACACTCGGGTACCCTACATCGGGTGGTCCGAGGAGAGGCACCCTAAAGGGTCCGCTCTAATGAACTCACCCCAACAGTAAAGTAAGAGGTAATAACCATATCTATCATTTATTAAAATTTTTATTATAGGACCCCTGTTAACGTCTCTAATTACAGTGATAGTCTCTAAATTTCTTGTGTACCCTGGAGGGATACTTTTTGTCTACCTAAAACCACCAAGTGTTACCTGACGGTATTGGAATTGAACTGAAAAACCTACAACATAGAAATGACCTTATTTAGATGTCTCGACAAGAGTAATCTATACGACTACAATAGTTAGATCGTGTTCGTAAGAGAAGTCAGAGGTAGTTATCCCTACAAATTTAGGTCGAGTGAAAATATACTGTCGTTTACTGTCATATGTCCCGTTTCAAATAATAGAACGAGAAACAATATTCAATCAGACAATTTGTATAGTAACAAAAGTAAAGTGTGACGTGAACAGGTGATATAACTACTATAAAATAGTGAACCAAAACCGATCTTCACTGTTCAAAGAAACCTTTGACAAATCCTCTACTTTTGGTTACTCCTCAGTTCCAGACAGTGTTGTCACTTCTCAACACCTTAGGTCACCAGATCTCAAACGGGAGATGTAAATTCCACTCCGTGAAGTGTCAATGATAGAGATTCTTTCTCCGTCTCACGTAGCACCCGGTGAGACCTACAACCTCTGTCGTATGGACACACACGAGATTAGGGGAATAAGGTAAAGTCTTTTGATGACTAAAGTTCTCCCCAACTCTTCCTCTCCGTTCAGTTTATGTGTCTCCGGTTCCTTGTTCAACTGGACGGTGACACCTAGTGTTGGGTCCTGTACATTACCGTCATCTCGACGGACATCAAGTATCCCACGAAGTACCTTAGAGACCTTTTGATGTTTTTTTCTTAAATTGTCTCCTGGAAAACCTTACACCTCGTTCCGGTAAATAAAGGATTATCTTTTACGAGTCACACATTTTCTCGAGGACTATACAATGGTCAGGGACAGACTGGTACTTTCTTTTTTTTTTAATACTTTCACTTTCAGTAAGTCAACACAGACTGAGAAACTCTGAGGTACCTGATATGTCAGATACCTTAAGAGACCCGGTCTTATGACCTCACCAATCGGAAAGGGAAGAGGTCCTCTAGAAGGGTTTGGTCCCTAGTTTGGGTCCAAAGGGTGTAACGTCCGCCTAAGAAATGGTCGACTCGGTGTTCCCTTCGGGGACAGACTGGTATCCCGTAACAATATTGACTGGAACGGAGTACTCTAAAGGAAGTGTTTTTACTAACAATGATCTTATAATACCGTATTCAAGGTCGTCCAGGTTGTCGTTAGGTAACGTTTTATTTTTACAACGTAAGTTTTAATCTGGGTTCGTACGTCTTTTCTGTGTTCATTTATTACTTGACCTTCGGGATAAGGAGTCGAGTTTTGATTCCGGAACATCTCACTAGGGATTTCAATTAAGTTTCACCTCTTTTCTAGAGTGAGTCCGGTTCTAGTCTCTACTCGACAATACTATATACCCGTAATTGGTCTTTATCCGACAGGTGAGTACGACGAGTTTCTGGAGGTTTACTTCCCTTTAGGAGGTACATCTTCCTACATACTTTATTGACGAAAAGAATCGTAAGAAATTTCTCTTAAAGTTCAAATAAGAATGTTGACAATGTACAAACTCCAGGGGTTTAATATACTCTAGTAAAAGATTATTCTACAAGTAGAACCTACACACACGAGTCAACACAGACCGAGAAACGTTGGGGTACCTGATATCTGGTGGTCCGAGGAGACAAGTACCTTAACAGATCCGTTCTTATGACTTTACCCAACGGTAAAGGAAGAGGTCCACTAGAGATACTGGATCCCTAACTTACCCGTAGAGGACGTTACCGTTCTCCTAAGAAATGATGACTCGGTGGACCCTTCCGGGTAAGTTGAACCATTTTGGGCTTTAAGTGAAAAAGGACGAAATCGTTTATAAGGAGTCGCCGACTTCCTGAGTCAAATCAAACCTCCCCAAAGTCTAAAGTGATCAAGGGATCGGATTATTAAGAAAAAGGAAATAATGGTCGAGTAGTCAAAGAAATATTTCTACTAAAGTTGATAAATTTGTTATAAAAACAAACATTTCCATATAACTAAAACGAAGGGTCAGGTAATATAATGACGTTTATCGACTTTATAGTTAAATAGTTACTGGTTAACCTCGGTGGGTCTTCAGATATATGTGTCTCCCACATATATATATATATCAGACATATTTTCAGATACATATCTCCCATGGTCTTAGTGTGACTCTACTCTGAAAACGATTCAAAAATTAGACGTTTTGTGTAGGGTACTTTTTCTCTTTGATCAGTTCACTTATTCTTTTCACCATAGAATTCTGTTCTAATTTATCAACCAATCTGACCACCTATAAGTGTCCTCCTCATGATTTTTCTTTTCTACCACCCAACTTCTCACCAAATCTTTATAACAAGATGTTCGACGAATATGTTCCAAGTTGGAAGGGTCTCCTCAGATGGCTACAGTATGTAGAGGTCATTAAACGTACATTTAATGAGTGTCTCGTACATTAAATATTTTTCGTCTCTTACTCGAGTATTCTAACTAAAAGAGGAAGTGATAAATCCAAAATCGGTAATTTTATACAGACACAAGTAAGGAAGAAAGTAGACGGATGGTCATTGATTTTACAAAGAGTATTTCGTCAGTCTAGGGTTCTAAGAATGAAGAGGGGGCCCTTTATTGTGACATAAATAGATTCACACATGAGACCAATAACTGAACTATACTAAATAACAGGATCCTCTGACACTCGAAGAGTTCATTTTTAAAACATGTAAATGAGTAGAAAACATAGGGACGAAGATCTTATGTCACCCAAGAGTCATTTACGAATAAAGTAAATTATTTAATCGTCAGGAAAAGGAGTTTTTACAAAAGACAGAATTGTACGGAGTTGAATCGAAAGGAAAAGTATTTATACTTCCAAATGTTAAGTTTACTTGTATACGATAAAACTTCCTTATTGTATAAGTCAGTATAGGGAGTTCCCTTTCTTTTTCGATTTGATATAAGATTTTATTCGAAAGATTTATTAAAACAGTGACGTACTCTTTCTCATAGTCACTCAAAATGTATCTCTTTCCCATCTCTAATACTCCACATTACTAAAGACTGTGATTGATGGGTTTTACTCCGGTTCAAAATGTCTGATTTTCGTGTTCACTGTCTGTCAGGAGTGAGGTCTATCGACAGTGTTCAAACTTTTATAAGTCCGATTGGAGTGAAGATTCATCGACAAATATCTTAACCCCCAAGGTAATGGGAGGAATCTAGACTACTTAAAACTCTTACTGAGTATCTTAGTCTTTTCGTTAGAAGAATGTCAATATCAAAGTGTGTCGTTTTCTACGTTTAGTCTTGGTCGGTTTCCCTCTCTGTGTATTCCACTCCAAATCCTCCCAGGGTGTACGTTTCACAACGAGCAGAGGACTCTGCACAATGGACTAAAAGTGTGACTTTCTACTGATATACGTTTCCTGACGGGTAGTCCTTTTGACGACAGGTCTCAAAAACAACAACAAGTCAGGTTTAGAAACGTTGTGGTACCTGACACCGTACGATCCGAAAGGACAGTAAATGATAAAGGGTCTCGAACGAGTTTGAGTACAGGTAACTCAGTCACTACAGTAGGTTGGTAGGAAGGTAATCGGTTTTCTTTCCGGTCCGGTGAGAAACGTACTTCAATTAAGAGGTGATGTGACCTCGTAAATACTACATCCTATGTTGAACTGTCTTACGACCGTCATCCACAATCTTGACATCGATCCACCGGTCCTCGTCTAAAAGTTTCCTTTGTCTGTCATTACCCGTAGATTCCTTTTCAGTCACTGACATAAAAGTAAACGTTAGTTTGAAGGGGTTCAGAGAACTAATATAAAAGGGGTTAATGGAAACAGAGTAAACTGATCGACAGTAGGTATGAACATGTCCTGGTGGTAGTTCCTTCGGACTCGGATTGTCGGAAGTAATCTCTGTAGTTTCTACTTCGACTCGACGTACGTTCTGTAGTTATCACTCCACTTGTTGTTACCACTAAAGAAGGTGATAACCTCCATTCTGGTTTTCCGTATAATTGACTCTAAGTAACATAATTAAGTGACCGAGATGGTTTTGATTCATGTAGTTTTTCTTTTTGTATCTACTGAATGTTTCGTTGAAAAAAGAGTGTCAAGACCTCTGGTCTACAGACTCGACTTCTATAGTCGTCCCAACCAAGTATGACTCCAGAGAGAAGAGTCAAACATCTACAGACAGAAGTATGTCAGAAGGAAGACACACCTACGATCAAAGGAATATGTATGTGATCAGTACAACCTAATCCCGTATGGGAATACTGGACTAAAATTGAATTAATGGAGAACTTTTCGGGGTAGAGGGTTTTGTCAGTGTAACCCTCCAGTACCCTCCATTCTGAAGTTGTATCCTTAAAACTCCCTTGTAATAAGTCGGACATGGTACCTAGGTAAGGACACAGAAATGGTCAGATTGGAAACAATAGAGACAGGAAACAATCACTCATCATGATCTTTATAGTTTAATAAACTTTGAAGACGTCCCATTTTATAATCCATCAAAACTTTTCATAATTCTTAGATAATATTTATAACTATACATATGAGATTGTTTATCATACACTTAATGTATCAACTTATAAACCTAGACTACAAAATATGTCACACTATGCCACTCGAAGAGGTATCTGTTAATTTATTTATACTCAATACTTTATCGAATAGTAAATAATCCATTAATTGATATTTATTAAAAATTTTTCATATATCTTCATATGTTTACGTACATAACCATTTTTACAAATCTATTTAGATTCATTTTTTAAATTTGTTATATAAATAAAAATATTACAGTGGGGTAATACTAATTATTTAATAATTAAATTATTTCGTCGTTTACCCCGATAATTGAATGAGAAACAATAGTAAAGGACATTTCTGATTAAATATATACGGAAACTTTAATCATATTAAACACTTTAAATCTTAAGAAGGAAGGACACCCTATAAAGTATCAAAAAACCATTTCTGACTAAGGTGTTCTTACACGGTAAAACGATAGATAACATTCTCCTTAAAATAATATACCAAACAAATACGAAGGAACCCCCAGGGGACCTGACGTTCCTCTAGGTTGGTCAGGTAAGACTTCCTCTAGTTGGGACCTTAAAGAAACCTCCCTTACTACAATTTCGATTTCGAGGTCATGAAACCTGTGGAGTACGCTTCTCAACTGAGTAACCTTTTCTGAGACTACGACCCTCCCTAACCCCCGTCCTCCTCTTCCCCTGTTGGGTCCTACTCTACCGACCTACCGTAGTGACTGAACTACCTGCACTCAGACTTGAGGTCCTCTACCACTGCCTGTCAATCCGGACCGCACGACACTAAGTACCCCAACATTTCTCAGCCTGTACTGACTCGATGACTTGACTTGACTTGACCCCGAAGGGTACACCGCGATCACCATTTCTTGGACGGACGGTTACGTCCTCTACATTCTCTGGGTCCAAGACAGGAACCCAGTCCTTCTAGGGGACCTCCTCCCGTACCGTTGAGTGAGGTCATAAGAACGAACCTCTTAGGGTACCTGTCTCCTCGGACCACCCGATGTCAGGTACCTCAGTGTTCCTTAACCTGTACTAACTTCATTGAATCGTACGTATGTATCTAAAAAAGTAAAAGATTTACTTTAAAGTAAAAAATCAACAAAGAACGACCACATATCTTTACGTTAACTAGAAAAATACAACTGGAACTAGTAACATTGGAATGATTTAAGTAAATAATCAAGATCATCGTTTCTTGAGACTATTCCTGAACTAGATATATTACTTCGTAAAACCATAAAATGTTCCGGTTTTACTACCAGTAATAATCGAGTTCTTGACTAAGATATATCGATGGTCTCAAGTATGTAATAACCACTTCAAATTATCTTGTGAGACTGAAAAACCTCTATCAATTGTGTTATAAAAGTGTCTGATACTATTATAGTCTTAAGATTACGATTATTTTGAATGGTAATTTTATTTTTGTTAATGTATACGTAAAGTGAAAACCTTTTTATTCTATATAGAGACTCTATGAAGGTTCTCTAAAACCGGTTTCAGTACGACATCATAAAACACTTTGTGCATCTAGACGTAAAGAACTTATTCCTTTTAAGGTTAACTTAATACAGAAGATTGTAGGTTTCTAACAACAGTGATTGGTCTTCTTCTATTGTAATGTCCGATTTGAACTAAGTTATCGTATTATCCTACACTGTAAGGTTTATACAGAAATACAATAGAAACTATTTTTACGTTGAACTTCAAATAATAGTAGTCAAAATAACTAATAATATTCTTTCCATAAAATAATCCATAAAAAGAACAACTTTAACTAACCTCAACCTTTCTAACCTATCCTTTTTTACTTATTAAGTCCAGTGTAAAGAGACGTCAAAAAGTCTAACTAAGCCCCATTAATGGTTCATTAGTATATACGAAGTCTTCTAATGTCACCAACACTTACTTTTGACCTATTGTTACTACCTACGCCCTTGTCCCTCCTGACATTCCTCCATGACTCTCCCAAGACTATTCTCTTCTGTCACTGAACTTTTTCCTACCATCAACCTTACCTTCCTTCACCTACCTGAGTTGGTTCAAAAAACTTCATAATTGGACTATATTGAATGATTTCTTAAGTTGAACACTTCCTTCACAACCAATTCTTGTTTAATCCTTACTAATTACCTGTCTCCTCGGACCTCCTGATGTCAGTTACCGTAACGTTTTTCACCCTGTACTGACTCTCTGATTCGTATGTGAGTGTGTGAGTAAAAGACGGATTACTGATGTTAATAACCCTGTAGTTTTAACTATTATAACGTCCAAACGTTACCTCCTTTTGTTTTCAAAAGGGAACCTATACAGTTCAAACTCTATGTCTTATCAATAAATACATATTTATTTATGTAATTTTTCGACCGAATTTTGAGTTGTAAGGTTTTGTGATTCTAGTACCGTAGACCAGGGTAGTGAAGTACCGTACCCCTTTGTTACCTTTGTCACTGTCTGATATAAAAGAACCCGAGGTTTTCGTGACGTTTACCACTGACGTCGGCACTTTAATTCTACGAACATAATTTTTCATCTCTGTAATGTAAGGACTGTTTCCAGGGATGTCAGTTTAGATACTAAAAAGGGTATCAGTACATACCTACACTCTCAACCTGGTTTTTAATTCGACTTACGACTTCTTAAGAACGCAAGGTCAACAGCACAACCTCTTCTGAGAAGTCTCGGGAAACCTGTCGTCCCTCCAGTTTGGTCAGTTAGAATTTCCTTTAGTAGGGACTTATAAGTAACCTTCCTGACTACGACTTCAACTTCGAGGTTATGAAACCGGTGGACTACGTTTCTCGACTGAGTACTCTTCTCTTAGACTACGACCCTTTCTATCTTCCGTCTTCCTCTCCCCCTACTGTCTCCTACTCTACCAACCTACCATAGTAGTAGAGTTACCTGTACTCAAACTCGTTCGAGGTCCTCTACCACTTCCTGTCCCTTCGGACCGTATGGCGTCAGGTACCTCAGAATTTCTCAGCCTCTGACTCGTTGACTTGTTGTTTAAATACATAATCAGTCAGTACAGTTCTTCTAAGAACTATATAGATGACGAATTTACCAGTCAGTATTGACCGATGTCCTTACACACTTGACAGACACACGTCTACAATATATTATGATTCAACAATAGTATGTCCTTTCCTTAAATCTATCTCTGTCCCTAATTGTTATTTGAAATCCCGAAAGGGTTGTAAATCTTAAGTCTTCCTTCATGTTTGTCATAGTTTCCTCTGAATCCTTCTTCTGTCATATAGTCTTTGATTTGGTTCTTTTCCGTCACATTCTTTTCTTTCACTCGTTTAAATCTTTCATTCTTCAGTAGTAGACCCCTATTTCTTTTGTACTCTATTCTTCTCAACTGACGTGAGTTTAGTAGGTGTTTATGTCGAGTTGAAAATTTGATGTAAGTCTAGACTGGCGAAAAATAATGGAATAAAAATAGATGAGGGTGGTGGGTGGGTATGGTGTCGGTGCAAATCAGATTACGAAACACTATTGAAGAAACTACCAATCGAAGTACCTAGTTGAACTGATCCGACTTCACGGGTCAACAAACCAATTTTTAGTCGGATCTATAAATTCTCTTAAATGTCATAATTGTGTAGTAATCAAGCTAAGTGTTTTTGTTTTCTCTCTCTCTCTTATTTTAACGATTTTAGTACTCACTTTTTATCCTGTAATGATGACTTAAATGTCTGTATCTTTTAATAACACTCCACTTGACAATACTTTACATACGGTTGTTTAATCCATTGAATCTTCTTTACTTAATGAAGTAAAATCCTTACAAGTGAGAGTAGTGAAGGTGTAACAAGAACTTCAAGATCGGTCTACTTAATCCGTTCTTTTTCTGTACATTTCGTAGGTATAACATGTCCTCTTTCCATTTTGAAATAGAGACAAATATCTACTGTATTGGACCATATGTCTTTTTAGAAATCCTTAAGTGTGTGTATTGACTAATCCAGATTATTTGTTCAAACAGTTCCAACGTCCTATATTCTAATTGTATATTTCAGTTATCATAAGATCTTTAATCGTTAGACTTTTAATTTCTTTTTAAGACAAAGGTCATCGTAGGTTTTCTTATTTATACATCTGTGTTTAAATTGGTTTCCTCACATTTTGGACCCGTGACTTTTAAAACTTTATAAAAACTTTCTTTGGTCTCTTGTTGATTTATCTTTCATTAAGATACAATCCCTAACCTTCAGCATTGTAACAATGTTTAACTAAGTGTCTAAGTTGTGTTAGGGTTTAAGAGTCAAAAAGTTAAAGTTTTAAAGTGTCCGATTAGGATTTAAATTGGTAGAAGTTTTAATCTTGTTTCAACATTTTACGTAAAGAGGGTTATACTTTTAATAATGTTTCGTCTTCAATAGTTCTGCCATACCATGAGTATGTCCTTATCTATATTCTTGTTTATCTTATCTTTACTGTCATGTTTTTATTTGGAAATGAATGACCAGTTAACTAAAAACTGTTCCCATGGTTCTGTTGTTCCCCTATTTGTTATTAGAAAAGTTATTACACTGATGTATTTGACATATAGGTGGACGTTTTCTTATTTTGACCTGAGGATGGAGAGTGGTATTTATTTTTAAACGAATTTTACCTATACCTAGAATTACACTCGTGATTTTACCATTTTACAAAACTTTCTTTCCTGATTTAGAGACACCCAAACCCAATCTGTTAATAAAGAGTATATTCTGTAGTTTTCGTGTTCGTTGTTTTCTTTTTTAACTAGTTGACCGAAGTAGTGTTAAGTTTTATGTACGTGAAATTCCTGTAGTATTTCTTTCACTTATCTACTGGGTGTATAATCGGTTTTTCAAAATTATTGAGTTTTTGGGTAGTTACTTACTGTCCTATTTATAGTACATCATACAGGGTCCCTACCGCCTCGGACCACCCGACGGTAGATACCCCAGCGTGTCTCAACCTGTGCTGACTTTACTGAATCGTCGCCGTCGTCGTCATACAGGTATATATGATGTGGTATGATACTTATAATAAACCGACATTTTTCTTTACTTCATGACTTATTTGTGTTGTACCTACATGGAACTTCTGTAATACGATTCACTTTCTTCATTTAGTACTTTCTGGTTGTTGTATAACATAATTAAGTAAACTTACTTTAATGTCTTATCCGTTTAGGTGTCTCAGTCTTTCATCCAATCGTTGGTGGTCCTGACCCCTCTCCCATCACTCGCACTAACGATTATTCACACCCCAAAGAAAATCCTCACTACTTTTATAAGATTTTAATATATCACTACTACCAACGTGTTGAGATACTTATGTAATTTTTGTCAACTTTACATATGAAATTTTACCACTTCTTTTTTATATGTGTGTATCTTTGGTGCTTACTGTTATAAAGATGTTAGACACGAACTGGATCTATAAAGTTAAAACAAAATCATTTAAACGTAGAACACATTCGGTCAAATTTCAAAAGATGATGAAGGAATCACCGAGTATGTTTCTTAGACGGGCATTACGACCTCTGGACCCAAACTAGGGAACCAGTGTATCTAGGAGACCTCTTCCCTTACCGTCGGGTAAGGTCAAAACAACGGACCTTTTAAAGTACCTGTCTTCTTGGACCGTCCGATGACAGGTACCCCAACGTTTCTCCACCTGTGCTGACTCACTGATTGTGAAAGTGAAAGCATGTGTCTCAATTAAATTAAAATACTGACACATACACTTTAACTTCAACGTAAAATTATCTAAAGATTTGTCTTTCAATTTAAATTCAATAAGTTTTCCTATAGTTGATATCATCATGTAGGGATTTCGAATAACATCCATATTACCAAACTCCATTTGTCGTAGTACATTCCCTATTCTCTAATCAGTGTAATAACTAAGTTAATCCCGTTGAGTGGTTCAACAGTAAAAAGTGTTGGACAAGTTATGTGAACAGTGTACTTCACTTAGTTCTGTCTCTTACTGAGTAAGAACTTTGACGATATAATCTACTGAAAGAAATAGGTCCTGTCTCATGACTAAATTTAAAGTAATTTTATTTGAATATTCTCGATATATGTAGGAATGTGTCTCACTCTCTCTCTTCGACCCCCTCCCTTCTTTACCAATCTTATTAAGGTTATTAAAAAGAGCGAAACCAAAATCACATCTCCTTTAATATTGTATAAATAAGCAAAATTCAAATAAAAATTAACTTCCTATTAACGAATGTTATAACACCAACAAAAACGGTATGTAGTTGTACTTAGTCGACATTCATATGTATATAGGGGAGTGGAACTTGGAGGAAGGGTGGAGGGTAGGGTAGGGTGGGGACAGACACACACAATCAATGAGTCAACACAGGCTGAGAGACGTTAGGGTACCTGACATTGAACGGTCCGAGGAGACAGGTACCCTAAGAGGTCTGTTCTTATGTCCTTAGCCAACGGTAAAGGAAGAGGTAGGGTGAGGAGACCCAACAGTGTCTCAGGACCAAATTCAGGGTACTCAGTATGTCGTTTAAATAACAATGATACCGTATTTTACGTTGAGATCTGTATTTAGGTATGTTGAACTAAACGAAAACATCACAAGGTAGAAAGACTCACCTGAAGAAACCATCGAGTCTGTCATTTCTTGGACGGTCGTTACGCCCTCTGGACCCAAACTAGGGACTCAACCCTTCTAGGGGACCTCTTACTTTGCCGTTGGGTGAGGTCATAAGAACGGACCTCTTAAGGGTACCCGCCTCTTCGGACCACACGACGTCCAGTACCCCAGTGTTTCTCAGTCTGTCTTGATTCGTTGATTTGTGTAAAAAGACTCATAGGAAACACATAAAATGGTAGACCTTTAAAATCGGTAGACCTTTAGTACTGTAAAAATCCATTATCATTGACGTACTTGATATTCGTAGTCTTTTTTTAGTCGTATTAAACGTTTTATAATACTTGAGTTTATCTATATTCGATCGTTGGGTATTATATACTAACGATACGTCCAGTATAAAGTATTTATTCATTTGTGACAAATTATATTTTTGAGATATTTATATAATGATTCTTCCTTTGATGTTTTCTTTCCTTTTATTTTACAAACCATCTACAACTTCATTCGACCACTGCTTTAGTAGGGTAACTTTTTCTATTTACTTCTTATCATTTGACCCATTCATTCGTCCTGTGGACTTAAAAAGGACTAAGATGGTATGTCAAAGTCTGAAAGTTGGATAAATTACTGGTCAAGACAAAGTAAGAAGAGAAGAACAGAAAGAGTATAGAAAGGAGAAGGAGGTAGTATAGGATGTGAAAGAAGAGCTAAGAGAAATTTTAAAATGTATTGTTGTGTTTTTTGATAAAACCTTCCCATATCTCAGGTTTTACTTCCCAAGAGACGTGACTGTACTTTGTTATGTTGGATGGACCCACGTTGTCGTGAATGGTCACCTCAAAAATGAATGTAAAAGTCCGTAGACAGGTACACAAGTATTCTTATGTAAAAAAAAAGTTTTAATCAATTACGTTATGTTTGACCAAACGAAAATAACAAGTTGTGACATTCCCTAGTGCAAAATGTATACTACGTTCAAGAAGGACATAATTATGTACAAGGGAAATGAGACACTGTCGTCCCAAACTGAACACCACAGCGTCGAGTAAACTTTGTGGTTAATACAGTCATGATAATACTAGTTTACCCGAAGGATCCACCGTAATCACCACGGATATCGCTAAGATATGTTTCTTAGGTAGACGGTTACGTCCTCTGAATTCTCTGTACCCAAGGTAAGGGCCCAGTCCTTCTAAGAGGACCTTCTTTACCGTTGGGTGAGGTCATAAGAACGGACCCTTTAGGGTACCTGTCTCCTCGGACCTCGTGATGTCAGGTGTCCCAGTGTTTCTCAGTCTATGTTGACTCGTAGACTCGTATAATACTAGTTTATTGTTTGGTTGTTCTTGTTCAGTGACTTTCCAGAATTTGAAATTGTAAATTGGACGAATTGATATTCGACAATTCGTAAGTGTAGAATTAAATTGTGAATTGTGAATTTAAAAAAGGGACTTGATTGTTTTGAAAATGAAGGACAGTTCATTCAAAAAGTAGAAAACTAGAGGAAGTGTGTAAAGAGGATGGTGAGAGTGGAAGGTGGAGACTGTTGGTGGTCAGACAATAGACATAGATGCTCGAACAAATGCTAAAACAAAAAATTTAAAATGTGTAATATAAAATGTGTATACCATAGAAAAAGAGACAGACTGAATAAACCGAATCGTATTATGGGAACTCTAACGAGGTTTCACGCATAAACATACGTATGTGTATATAAGCATACTTGTACCTTATTTAACTCGTCTCTGTCAGTGGTTTTATGATTAGGACGGATGGACATCACTCATGCAAGTCGTCACTCACTATTACAATTCTCTTCCGTCTTTTTTTCTACCATCGTTTTATCAGTACGTATGAATTCCCCATTATATTTTATAACATAGATTAGTGAAACTTTGCCTCTTCCGTTACCGTGGGGTGAGGTCATGAGAACGGACCTTTTAGGGTACCTGTCTCCTCGGACCATCCGACGTCAAACACCCCAGCGACTCCCGACCTGTGCTGACTCGCTGAAGTGAAAGTGAAAAGTGAAAGTACCTCCTGTACCGTTGGGTGAGGTTATAAGAACAAACCTCTTAGGGTCCCTGCCCCCTCGGACCACCCGACGGCAGATACCCCAGCGTGTCTCAACCTGTGCTGACTTCGCTGAATCGTCATCGTCGCCGTTAGTGAACTTATATATGTTTTTACAGTTTTAAATAATAAGTCTCTATACCAGACCTTTTATCATACTTGTATAATTTTGTATAAAAATAAACCTTTCTACAATTACTCATTAAAAAGAACCTGAAACAATAAAACTTTAATATAGACCTAATTTTATAACTATAAAATTTATTTATATCTTTTAATATTTTTAGGATTTAGTCTTCTCCCTTTATACGGTTGTTGTGTGTATTCTGAAGATCTTTGAAGATATATTTTATGTTTACCATTACTTAACCGTTTTATTAGTTGAGTTTCTTACGAAATACACAAATACAAAACAAAAGTTTCTGTCAGGAACCTTTCTTCTTTTACTCTAATAGTTTCTCTCGTCTTCTTTCAAGGATTCAAATTTATCGTTTTCGACCTTCGTTTAACTTCCTTACTCCAACGACCATCTTTGTTCGACTCGACAAGTCTTTTACTACTTTCACAATTGAGACTCTACGTCACCCGTGTCTTGAGTAAAGGTCGGTAAAACGGGACTTCACGTCGGATTTATTTTACATGTGTAACTTTATCCCAAAACATTTTACCGTCAACACAGGAAATCTTTTCCCTCCTGTACATGATTGATAGAAACTCGATTATGGTTTTATGCCTCTGTTTGTCTTGTCTTTAAACTCACCACCACAGATCAAGGGGTGACGTGGCACCAACCGGTTGTTGACTAGGGTCATCTTAAAACTCAACCGTACTCGGGATGATTCGAGGGTTAGACCGTCGTCGACTTCTGTAACAACCCGAGAGTTTGTACCACAAATCTACCCTCGTCTACAGGGGATTCGTACAGAGTCTTAGATGTCGATGGTCTCAAATACGTCCCTTGTCGACGAACTGTTTCGTACC
This sequence comes from Capra ibex, assembly GCA_006410555.1. Classification (NCBI taxonomy): domain Eukaryota; kingdom Metazoa; phylum Chordata; class Mammalia; order Artiodactyla; family Bovidae; genus Capra; species Capra ibex. The sequence goes on along the minus strand of SJYO01048061.1, from coordinate 21,671,896 downwards.
CGGGGAACGGATGAATCGTCGACGGGAAAATACCGATTGAGTCTGAAGTGGATAACACCGTTTGACCTAATCGTTTGATAGTTTTACTTTAGTATCATTTGTGTTTGTAGAGGGAAGAGGAGAACAGATATTACATTCATAAACTTCTCACCAGACACTACAGGGACCGTCTTATGTAGACTTGAAGGTTACTCTTCAACTTAAACAGTTTCCTCTCTTATATCCTGTTAATCTGTGTAATTTACTGAAGTACCAACGTTCCTTCTTATTAAAGTCGTAAGACTTTTCATCAAAACATACATGTACTGAAGAACAGAGGAAGACTAGATACCATGTATGACGAATGTCACAAGTTTCTCTTTTCGGTGCTTATTTTCCCATTTTTTAACTCAAGTCTCTTATACGAAAGTTTTACTGTTTGTGTTTATAGTTTAATTTCATTTTATATGGTTCATCCATTATTGGCATTTTAATTCTTAGCCTCTTTGACTTCAGTCATTCGATGAGATTTAGATCTTCTTTACCTATTTAAAAGTTCTTCTTATCACTCTTCTCTTCTTTGGATTTCGTACTTTGATCGACACTATACACGAATAATCCTTTCGTTCTTTTTGTTCTTTTTATCTTCCGTTTTCCTCTCGTTATTATTTACTTTATACTCTTCTTGGAACTGAGAACTAAAATTCTCTGTCCGTAGAAGTGTGTTCACTAAATGACATATATAGTTCGTTTTACCCCTAAACAACTACACACATACATACACACTCTAAAATATATTAGACTATCACTTCAGTAAGTCAACACAGACTGAGAAACGTTGGGGTATCTGACATCGGATGTTCAGAGGAAACAGTTACCCCAAAAGGTCCGTTATCATGACCTCACCTAACGGTAAAGGAAGGGTTCCCCTAGAAGAGTTGAGTTCCGAGTTTGGACCCAGAGGGTGCAACATCTGTCTACGAAAGGGTAGACTCGGTGGTCCCTTTAGGATATTAGACTATTTCTTTATTTTTTATAATTGTTTATAGAGAGGTTTTATATATTAAGATTAAATATGAACTTTTCGTGAAGATTGTCTGGAATTTATACTATGTATAAAATTTTAAATATTTATTAAATGATAACTTTAATTTAATATGTTTATTTAATTATATTTTCACCTATGATTTTCAAAGGACTTATACACCATCCCAATCTCTACTTATTACACTTTTTATAATTGACGTGTGAGAAGGATTCTTTTCGTTATGATATTGGCACATTAAACTGTCCCGACCACATTACTAGGAAATTGTTTTCACTAATTAATAGTGTTACTTCCCCGACACCGGTTTATAAGACAAAGTAGTTTTCAACCCGTGACAAAATACTTATTGACCAGTATCTAGTCTCCATATAGATTAAAGATTTTGACTTACAACAATCGGAAATTAGTCTTCCGTTTATTAGTTTGTGGACACTTTCATTATTTTCCTATAGTGAAATGAGATAAAGTCTTGTAAAGTCAATTTACGATGATTCCGGTATCAAAGTTGTTCTTTTATTGAATCTAGACACTTTCCTTAAATTTGACAACGTCGGTACGGTATATCGTCCTAAAGCTATTGTAATTGAGAGTCTAATAAACCCCCTTAAGACTTTAGGACTAAAAAAAAAAGTCTTTAACTAAATAAGGTATTTCCTTAGACTTCGTTTTAATTAAAGTAGTCACAAACAGATTATAGTTGTTCTAATCCATAGTGCTAAGATTTGTGTTTTAAATTAAAGATTTTGATAATTTTAATTAAAGAAAAATTTACTATTTTGTTTCTTTTCTATATTAAATAAGGAATAAGTTTTTGTTTTATTACTTTTTAAAAGAAAATAAGTTGTAAAAGATAAAAATTGGAAACTAATTTATGGAAATTTACGTAGTACCAAAAGGACCATAATGACTTCAAATTCAGAAATTGTAATGTATAAAAATGGGATTACGTCTATTATGTCTGTTCACTGAAATTTTTTTAATACCGAAACGGATTTTAAATTCTCGTTAAGATTAATACATTTCCACAAAACACCTGGTTAATAAAGGTTTCTAAAATTTTACATTATAATTTTCAATATTCTCTTTTTCTTATCCCTATGCTTAAAACACTTATGAACTTTTTCCGTAATTTATATAATAATTCATATACGACAATATTTCTATTCACTCTCAATGGAAATGAACCTAAATCCTTGTTTTGAAACTTTGACACACGTTCGTAATTGGGTCTGTCTTTTTGTTTGTATCGTCTTCGTGGTACATTCCTTTGACCCCGTTTCAGGTACCAACTGATAAAAGATGATATCAAAAAGATATTTACATCTTTTATGGAAGAAGTCTCTTCGTCACATCGACGTCATAAAATATTTTGTTTATTTCATCTAGTTCACATTAACAAGTTCAGAAGTTCAATTATTTTCTTGTCGTTATAATCAAATCGTGTGTATTGTAGACATTTCGTAGGATGTCAAATAGTGTGACAATAACAAACAAATTAATTTAGAAAAGGTATGTACTCCTTCTCTCCTTTTGATAATATTGATAAAGTATTATTTATTTAGTCCATAGAAGAAGAGTTACAATAACTTATGAAAGTAATACTGTTTCTTATACGGTATATGTATTTGACATTTACATTCAATACTTTGTTAAAATGTTCATTCACAACAGGAGTAAGACGTAAAAACCTTCGGTTCTTAGACTTTCAGTCACACCACTGGGTGTAACATTCTCTGTCTCGAGTTTCCTTTTAGATCTAGACAAAATCAGATTTTGGACAAATAGTAATAATACGTAGAGTAAAAGAATGTGTCACGGTGTCTTAACTACCTATGAAAGTTATTTCCTACGAAGTTTGATTTTGGTTCTTTGAATTTTAACATCTGTACTCATTATTAAGTTTCCTCCCTTTCGAAATAGTTACAATGCTCCGTTCACCTTTCTTAAAACAAACTGAGAATCCGAGGGTTTATTTATATGTCACGACCGAGAGACTTTTATACTTTTTAAATTCGTCACCTTGAGACCGCAGGAGAGGACTGTGATACTTCTTACTCACGAAGAGTAAAGAAAAATACCAGTTCATTATAAGGTAACACATACACAAAGTTTTCACTATGTATTCCCATATAAAAATACTAGAATATCTTTCTACACTTTGATATGTCTTGAGTCTTTCGTAAATTTAAAAATTTTTATCTCGAACCATTCATAAAAAACGATGTAAATTCTGTAAAACAAGAAGGTTTTATACCCTGTTATGTAAGTTTTGTTCCCTACGTTGTTTTAGAATAATAAGTTTTAGACATTTTGATGATATTTCGTGAGAATTCTAGTAATTAAGTTCTTCTCATCTTTTTTTAAACTTGTCTTTAAAGTGTTCTCTGTTACATAATAGGTGACATTTCTAATGTAAAAAATTTCTACTTTTATAGTTTATGACCGGTTCTTTTTTATCTTTGATCTTGTAAGTGTATTGATAACACCTTTTTTTTTTTGGTCACAATGTTGTCAAAACTGTCAGAAACGGTTATAAACAATTTCTACTTGTATACTCATGAATTACTAGGTCTTTAAGATAAGGATCCATATACGGGTCGGGTTTATATCCATACACATTTAGACGAGTGTAGTACTGTACATAACTCAACAAAGATCATCGAGATCGGTAGTATCGGTGTTTAACCTTTGATGTCGTTAGTAGTATTACCTCTTTTGATGCAAATTTGAGAGCATGCAAATGTCTTAACTTATGGTATATTGTAGAATTATCCCATTCTATTACGGATCACCAAAACTCCTTCGTTTTTTATAAAATCAGAAAATAGATCTTTTCTAACTATTACGACACACATATGTAGAGAGATATATATAGATAACTGATATTGGTAAAACGGTAGGAAAGACGTCTTTGTTCCTATAACTTTTAGTTATCGACCATATTAGTGTTTTCTCTTTTCAATATATAGACGACTACTGTTTTGTGTAGTGATGGATATCTGAACGGTTCTTCTAACTTATACTAAGATTATTTTCGAGAAGTAGATCCCCGACTGGACGTTCTTTATGTCAACTACCCTTTGTATGACTTGACGTGTACTCAAACGTTAGTCGTTTTAAGTCTGTCACCCTGAGACTTCCAATTTAGGGAGTCCAAAAGTTCGTTTACTTTTTAATCTTTCCCTTCAACATCTAATTGTATGCAAATTTAAGTATAAGTTAATTTTATTTTACCCGTCCTGACTTTAAACCCAACCCCGTGGGTTCGTTTTACGATTTTAGGATTTTTATGCTTTCCTTTGCCAATGACATTCTCAGTCCTATCACGGAAGAGAACTCCCCTTCCTACTAAACTCTGACTTAGACTCGGACACTCCCAGAAGATCGTAAAAACCGGATTAATAAAAAGAACTGAAACGTTATAAATGGAATAATTTTAAATATGGTCAAGTAACTCGATGAGTAGACGAAAATTATCAACACACACAGATACGAGATGAAGTGTAAAATTTTCGAATTTTCTTCTCAATCGAGAACAATTAATATATCGGAACTATTAAATCTCCCATGTTGTTTTGACAGGACTCTATCGTTATATCTAATTTTCGTGTAAAAAGAAGTGGACCCTTAGTCGTGTCCTGTACTTATATGATGTAAAACGACAATCAAAAGTTCTCAGTAAATACACTATAGGGTCATCTGGGATAATGAACTTAAAAGAATTCGTTCATACATAAACTGAAATAAGTACCCATTAACAATAAAATTTACGAATCAAAAGTGGAGTTAACTTAACACCAAATAAAATGACATTTTACTTGTGTGTCCGGTGAAGTTGTTTGATACACAAAGTGTAAACGAAACTCTGTTTAACTGGAAGAGACCTAATCGAAGACAAATGTTCCAGTGGTTATATTGTTACGGTTAAACGTACACCTAGAAAAATTTTACAATTGTTCTCAAATCATATTCGATGACTTACAAAAGAACAAGAGACTACATTTAAGTGAGTTATGTCGCCATTCACTGAAAAGTGCATGGAAGGAAATAGAGTAACGGACTTTAGTGTGTAACACATGTTAACAACGTAACCTCACAAGATACGACTTGGTCCTGTTACGTTGTCGTTGTTGTCTCTGTTCTTCCCAATCTCTGTATCGTTTTAGATGTACAGTAATATGTCAATTATATACGTACTAATATAATCATTGTCCGTATTACTATCAGGTTTTTACGAATTTGTAATGTTTTTATTTGTTAGTATCTAAGTTTTATAAACTTTTCTTAGTTCGAAAGGTTCTTTCACTAGACTCTTACGTGTCACGGGAAAGGAGAACGCCACGTACATTCCTCCACCCATCTTAATACAGTGACTTATATTTCCAGTCGATGAACCTTTCTTTTTCCGCAGTTATGAATCTGTGACATAAGGTCACTTATCTGAACGTCGGTTTCTTAACACACACACACACACACACACATACACACACTGGTTCTCTCTCTCTCTGTCTCTCCTACTAAAAGTCTATGTTATACGAACTTCTAATAAATAACAGAGATATTGTTTTTCTTCCTTCCTAGCCATATATTTGTAAAACTGTTTATTAACGAATATACACCTTAGATTTTATTTTTTAGTTGAGTATCTTTATCTCAATTAACTACCAACAGCCCGACCCGAGTCCTTTTCCTTTACGTTATTCCCCCAATTTCCTGTGTTTGAAGATCAATCTTTCACTTATTCAAGACTCTTAATTACATGTGGTATCACTGATATCAATTTTTTATAACATAATATAGTATATGAACTTCTAACCTCGTGTCATTCCAGTGAATTTTGTAGGGAGTAGCTACATAATTCACTGGAATGTCACCATTATTAAAACATTATATATGAATTTAGTAACCATGTGTGAAATTTGAATATGACACAAAATACGGTTTATATAAAGATATTTCGACTTTTTTATATGTCCGTAAAATGAAAAAACGACGACCCTTACACGTGTGCACACACAGGTAAATAAAAACATTTACAACATAAAAATATAAGAACGAAGATAACGGATGTAATTGTTTGAATCACCCTATATAGTAACGGACACAGTGAAATTGTGATGAATGGTATGTAAATATAAGATACGTATTCCTTAAGACTAGACTGAAGTTTCCGTTCCTCTTGTTTTCGTTTTCATTTGTTTACTCTGATATAGTTGGATTTTTCTAAGGCGTGTCATTTCTTTTGGTTATTACGTACCCTTTCCGTTAGCTGACTTTTCTTCTATAAACGTTTAGTATATAGACTAGTCCTTAATTGTACGTTTTATACATTTCTTGAGTATATGAGTTATTGTTTTCTTGTCAATCTGATTTTTTACTCTACTCCAAGACTTATCCGTAAAAGGGTTTCTAGACGTCTACCGGTTGTCCAGGTACTCTTCTACGAGTAGTGATTAGGAGTTCTTTTACCCTTAGTTTTGGTGTTCCTTTATAGTGGAGCGTTGACAGTCTTACCGATAGTAGTTTTTCTGTTGTTTATCACAGCCACTCCTACCTCTCTTTTCTCTTGGGGACTCGTGACAACCACCTGTACATTTAACCACTTCAGTGAAACCTTTTATCTGAAGGGATCACCGAATCTACCGTATCTTAGACTGATGTTACGTCCTCTGGCCTAAGCTAGGGACCTCTTCCTTTACCGATAGGTGAGGTCATAAGAACGGTCCTCTTAAGGAACTTGTCTCTTCAGACCACCCGATTTCAGGTACCCCGACGTTTCTTACCCTGTATTGACTCAATGATCGTAAGATACCTTTTATCATACCTCCAAGGATTTTTCAAACTTTTATTTTAATGGTATATTAGGCCGTTAAGATGAAGATCCATAAATAGGTTTCTTTTGCTTTTATGAATTGGGGTTTTCTATATACGTTGGGATCGAAGTGACGTCACAATAAATGTTGTCAGTTCTATACCTTTGTTAAACACAAGTAGCTACTTACGTACCTACTTTTCTACTTGTCTTATAAGTCGGAATTTTTTTCTTATTTTAGGACGGTACATGTTGTTGTACCCACCCGAAACTCCTATAATACGTTTCACCATATTCACTTCGTCCTTTTCTGTTTATAGAATACTAAAGTGAATATACACCTTAGATTTTTGTTTTGTTTTGAACGGCGACGTCTCTTGTAAACCACCAACGGTCCCCCTCCCTCTAACCACCCACCTACTTTCTCCATTTCTCTTAGTTCTCCATATTTAAAGGTCAATATTTCATTTATTGGGTAACCTACATTACATACCGTATCCTGTTGTCAGTTATTGTGACATAACCCTTAAACTTTCAACGATTCTTTCATTTAGAATTTTCAAGAGTAATGTTCTTTTTTTAACATTGAAGTATACCACTTTCCACCATTTATCTGAATAACACCTCTAATAAAACGTTACGTATGTATATAGTTTAGTAATACAACATGTGGACTTTACTTATATAACAATAATATATAAAATGATTTTAATTATAAATATAAAATCATATGATCAATATACCCGAAGGGACCATCGAGTCGACCATTTCTTAAGCGAATGTTACGTCCTCTGGGACCAAGCTAAGGACCCAACCCTTCTTCGTTATCCGAAGAACTCTTTGCTATCCGACGGGAACTCTTCGCTATCCGATGGGTGAGGTTATAAGTACCTGAAGGGACCACCGAGTCTACCATTTCTTAGGTGAACGTTACACCTTCTGGACCCGAGCTAGGGACCCAACCCTTCTTCTAGGGAACTTCCTCTCCGACCGTTAGGTGAGGTCACAAGAACGGACCTCTTAGGGGGACCTGTCTCCTCGGACCACCCGATGTCAGGTACCTCAGTGTCTCTCAGTCTGTTCTGACTCACTGATTCATGTCGTGTCGTATAATCAATATATGTCATAGAAATTATATATGCATTTGTTATTATGTAAGATCAAAAAAAAGGGGAGATTAATCCACGGTCAGAGAGACAAGAGGAGATCTACCGTCTCACCGTAAGATTTACAATTTCTATAGGAACACTATTTGTAAATCCGGAAACACGACATAAACGGACGATCCAACTTTTGTTAAAGGGGGAAAGACGTTAATTTTGTTTTGTCCGATATAAGTACACCATATAAAAATTTAACCACTAATGTTGTGTTGTTCCTCGTTCATTTATATTATGATTTTGTAATAATTTCGATAATGTATGTTCTATCACGAGTATCACTACATAGACAGCACGAACGTAATTTCTTTCTGGGTCTTTATCAAGTTTACGAAAATTGTCAATATAAGATAAAGGATCTGATATAATGGACTATAAGTAAGTCAAAATGTCGGAAATAATGAACGTAGTCTCAGGGTCTCCTTTCCTGGTATTCTTTGGGTATCCCCAACAAACCACGTTGAAACAGTTTCTCTTAAAAGGTAGTTCTTAGATGGACGTTACATCCTCTGGGTCCAAACTAGGGACCTAGTCCTTCTAGGGGACCTCTTCCCTTACTGATGGGTGAGGTCATAAGAACGGACCTCTTAGGGTACCTGGCTCATCGAAACGTCCGATGTCAGGTGTGCCCACGTCTCAACCTGTGGTGACTGACGATTGTGAATCGAATTCTATTTACTACAGATCCTCGTCAACAGTCACTCAGGTCCTACCCCAAAGACGTCTACTCGAGAAGGTTTAAAGGTCGTGGACGAAGGAGACTCAAAGAGGTCGTAACCTTCTCCATCGTACCATGGACATATAGAAAAGACGTTTGTGTGCCCTGTTTATACTAGGCCGTGAATCTCCGAATCTTGTTCTCCCACGGAAAGTGACAAAGGGGAGAGTTCAGACTATATAAACTTGTCCTAAACGTCGAAGGTTTCTCAGTACGAAAGGTAGAACGATTTATATAACATACACTTAAACTAAATATTCACATCGTAAATATGGAATGGGCGCAAATTTTTATCTTGGGTTTTATTTGTACGAATTTTATACTATCTACCTTATGAATTCTCCTGCTCTACCAACCTATCGTAATGACTGAGTTACCTGTACTCAAACTTGTTTGAGGTCTTCTATCACTTCCTGTCCCTTCGGACCGTACGACGTCAAGTACCCCAGTGTTTCTCAGTCTGTCCGAAATAACTGATTTGTTGTTGTTATGTTTTGAATATTATTCTTTAATACCGTCTCGAACAGATGACAGTATATTCGAACTCTAGATAAATTTTTTATTGTTACTGTTTTGAATGATTGTTCGTTTTGACAACAAAGGAAAAGGTAGTACTCGGTTTATGTATGAATTACAACAAATCATAGATCCGCACACACGATTCAGTAAAGTCACACAGGATGAGAAACACTGTGGTACCTGACATCCGGTAGTTCGAGGATACAAGTACCTTAAAAAGTCCGTTCTTATGACGTCACCCAAAGGTACGGGAAGAGTACCCCTAGAAGGGTTGAGTCCCTAGAAGGATTGAGTCCCTAGTTTGGACACAGAAAATTTATAGACGACGTAGTCGTCCGTCCAAGAAATGGTGATCGCGGTGGACCCTTCGAGGATCATAAACACTCAACGTTTATTTTATTCCTGTTATCGAATGAGGAACCTTCTTTTCAATACTAGTTCGATCTATCGTATAAGTTTTCGTCTCTATAATGAAACGGCTGATTCCAGACAGATCTGTTCCGACACCAAAAAGGTCACCAGTACATACCTACACTCTCAACCTGACACTTCTTTCGACTCGCGACTTCTTAACTACGCAAACTTGACACTACAACCTCTTTTGAGAACTCTCAGGGAACCTGACGTTCCTCTAGGTCGACCAGGTAAGACTTCCTCTAGTCGGGACCCTAAAGGAACCTTCCTTACTACGATTTCGACTTTGAGGTAATGAAACCGGTGGAGTACTTTTCTCAACTGAGTAACCTTTTCTGAGACTACGACCCTCCCTAACCCCCGTCCTCCTCTTGCCCTTCTGTCTCCTACTCTACCGACCTACCGTAGTGACTGAGCTACCTGCATTCAGACTCACTTGAGACCCTCAACCACTACCTGTCCCTCCGGACCGCACGACGTTAAGTACCCCAGCGTCTCAGCCTGTGCTACCTCACTGACTTGACTTGACTTACCGAAAATGGGATTAGAAAAACAATTCTACTTTAAGGGACTTTTATTACAGACAAAAATTACTGACCGTGTATAAAGTCTTGTATATTCGTAAAAGTGTACATTCCAAAAGAAATACTTTCCGGTACCGGTCCAGGGTGAAAAGTCAGTACATGAAGACATGACTCGTAAACACTCCAAGAATCGTGACACGGTCCGTGACCAGTGTACCACTTATTCTGTTTGTTAGGCTCCTACAGTTTCGAAAGGGTTCCCACGGTCTAGTGTCATCAGGACTGACCGAGAATAAGGGGGTCGTTACATAGAGAGATAATGTATAAGATCATCACTTCACATATGAAGTCTCACAGAAGAGAAGATACACACATAGAATGGTTTTGTCTTATTTTTACCTGATCAAATGAACTTAATCTATACTCCATGTAATATTTATTTTCTGAAGGTCATTTCAGAAAATTTCTCGTCCTAAAGGATAAGTAACGGTCTTTTAACAGGTACGATGGTTAACTGTTTTTTTCTGTTTGACCTCCTAAGAGTCAAGTCTAATAAAATTTTAATAGTTAGTATATATATGACATGTATCTCGTAAGGTATAAATAATAAGTTTTTATAAAATTTTAATGTATTAACGAAAATAACCGTAAAAGGTTCTGAACAGATAGAAAAATATTTCTAAAGAAACTTTTTATATACAAGAGAGAACTAGATTAAGAACAAAAAGAAATTTGAGTATGATAGTGTTTTGAGTGGAAATTATATGGAATGATAAACAGACGTCTAAAATTGTTTATCAAAAAATATCGTCGATTTAAAATGTTAACAAATGTCGATATGTCCATTTACATAACACAGACACATATGTACATAAAAATAAATATAGGGATGTATATATACCCGAAGAGACAACGGAGTCTACCATTTCTTAGACGGACATAACGTCCTCTGGGTTCAAACTATGGACTCAACCCTTCTAGGGGACCTCTTCTCTTACCGTTGGTTGATGTCATAAGAACGGATCTCCTAAGGTACCTGTCTCCTCGGACCGTCCGATGTCAAGTACCTTAACGTTTCTCAACCTGAACGGAAAATATATATACATATATGTGTGTGTGTGTGTATATATATGAACTGAAAATATATATACATATATGTGTGTGTACATATGTGTGTGTGTGAAAATATATACATATATGAAAAAATATATATGTGTGATTAAAAAATCAATAAAAAATAAAAATAAAAAAACAAAAAAATTTATATTTAAATAATACGTGTGATAAAAATTTTAGGTCGTATACAAATTCGAAACTTTTATAAGTCACTTATTGAATAGTCACCAGATAAAAATGATTGTACAAAAGACAGGATTTTCATATGAAAGTATTTAGAGTCAATATATATATATATATATATATATTTGTGATTTAAAATAAAATGATATTTAAATATATGTGTAAAAAGACTATTATTTTATAGACATAAAAGTCACTTAATTTATATTTTACGGGTAACTCGTATTTCTTTTTTAAATTTAACAGATATTAAAAAAGGTTTATATTCGAGGTAATTCTAAAAGAAAGTAAATGAAAAGGAGAGTGAGAAATTACACACATACTTACATACACTCATGAACACGAACACACACATGAATACACATACGTACATATGTATACACACACACGTTAACATACATGTACATACCATATGTAGTATATACATATATACAAACACACCCAACACTGTTATACGTACGAGTCATATATACAAGGTTCATAAATATGTAATTTAAAAATAAATTGTCATAATACATTTTAAAATATAGTTTCTCATCCTAATTAATTATAATAAAAATTACTAATGTATTACAAAGTATTATATTTCCGTGATAAATGATTAGGAACAACTTTTAAACAATCAGTAAAACCGTAATATTTTTTTCTTTCAATACGCTCTGGTGAATCCATTACTTTAAACACAAATTAGAAAAAAGAGAAGAATGTGAAGAAACAGGAGAAAAAGAGAGGATAGACATTTATACGATAAATCTAAATTTAAGGATTTGGGAATAAAACTATGCCAAGTACGAGAAACGTTCGACTATTATTTCCAGGAAGTACCTCAAGAAGGTTGAGGACCTGGTACTAACTAATAACTAACATGGAGACTCGTAGTGACATTTATGACCTTCTCTAAGACAATTGGTTCACCCCTCCATCGGTTCGATGTCTCTTTCAAGACCGTCAATCTCTAGTGAATCCCAAACATCCCGAAGAGACCACTGAGTCGACCATTTCTTAGACAGAAGTTACGTTCTCTGGTTCCAAGTTAGGGACGAACCCCTTCTAGGGGACTTCTTCCTTTACCGTTGGGTGAGGTCATAAGAACGAACCTCTTAAGGTACCTGTTTCCTCGGGTCGTTGAATGTCAGGTACCTCAACGTTTCTCGACACTGTTGGCTCACTGATTGAACAGTCCCATATATCGAACTAACGAAAAATCCCGAAACTTTTATCTACTAAAAGAGTACCATTTTCTCGACTAGGATTTAACAACGAAAAGTGTATTTTCTTTTTTACTTTTAGTTAAAGTCGTGAAATAGTCTTTCCGTACTTTTGTGTACGGAAATTTGTAACAAGTAAATTCTCTACTACATTTTTATAAAAGTTCCTGTCTTATGAATAAAATAAAACTTCAAGGTTTTAGTCAATTGCTTCTCACCTCTCAATATAGTGGACATTTACATCTATTAATTACGAAATATCTATGTTATTTTTATAACTTCGATAAGACAACATGATCCTTTCATTATTTCAAACTACATTAATATTTATAGTTACAAACATACAAACACACACTTTATTGGTTGTAAATTAGAAAGTCACTTTAACGTATCTTTCTATGTATCTATTTTTCCATCGACTACCTAACTTCGAGTTTTCTCTAAAATGACTCCTAAAGAGATTGAATTAATACTTCATATATTTTTAGTAATTCTCCGAAGGGACCACCGAGTCGCCATTTCTTAGGTGGACGGTTACATCCTCTACGTCCAAACAAGGAACCTAACCCTTCTAGGGGACCTCTTTCTTTACTGTTGGTTGAGGTCATAAGAAAACGGACCCTTTGAGGTACCTGTCTCTTCGGACCTCCCGGTGTCAGGTACCCTAACGTTTCTCAGTCTGTGTCGTATCACTGGTTTGTTGTTGTTTGTATTAATTTTACGTATCCTAAAATTGTGACCTTTTTTTAGGAAAATTTAGTTTGTTTGGTCGAGAAAATCGAGTGGTTTAAACTTTGACTCCAAATTTTTTACTTATCTTAAATATACTTCGTTTATTAGTATTTCCTCATTTTTGAAGGTAAAATATTTACTCACTTTTAATTTTATTGAAAACCTTGGTGGGATACTTATTTTGGAATAATTCTTAAAAACCATTATCTGAAATTTTTTGATGTTCAGTCCTCCTTAGGAAAAAAAAAAAAAAATTTTTTTTTTCCGATACACTTCTTCTACATGTCGTTTATTTACTTATATTATGTGGTCTCAAATGGACGTAAACATAATATTATTTACTTCATAATATACTACTAAAGTCTCCTTTTAGTACATACAATAGTATTCATCCCAATCTTATATCTAATCCTTGTTAAATCGACTACTCTTTTCGATTATCTTTCCAGTTCCATGAGGGTTTGGTACTTCTAAAGTTAAAAGAACTGTAAGGAGATCTCTGTACTCCAAACGTTAGAGATTTCCGCGAAAGTCCAAGATGGAGTTTAAGAATCTTCTGTGAGAAAAAAAGGGGGTCAGTTACTGGTTCATTATTCTGTTCACTTATCTCTTCGTCTTCAGGATTCTTTGTCTCGTCTGTGTTATTTTAAGGAACTACGACGAATTAAACCTTCCAGATGACTAAATTAGTGTAGATTTCTTAAACTTTCGATAGTCAAGTCAAGTCAAGTCAACGACTCAGCACAGGCTGAGGAACGATGGGGTACTTAGAGTCGTGTGGTCCGGAGGGACAGGTAGTGGCTGAGGGCCTCGGATGGGTTTGAGTACAAGTAGTTCAGTCACTACGGTAGGTCGGTAGAGTAGGAGGCAGCAGGGGAAGAAGAGGACGAGGGTTAGGGAGGGTCGTAGTCTCAGAAAAGGTCACTCAGTTGACAAGCGTACTCCACCGGTTTCATAACCTCAAATTCGGAGTTGTAGTCAGGAAGGTTACTTGTGGGTCCTGACTATAGGAAATCCTACCTGACCAACTTAGAGAAACGTCAGGTTCCCTGAGAGTTCTCAGAAGAGTTTGTGGTGTCAAGTTTTCGTAGTTAAGAAGTCGCAAGTCAAACGAAGTGTCAGGTTGAAAGTGTAGGTATGTACTGGTGACCTTTTTGGTATCGGAACTGACCTACCTGGAAACGACCGTTTCATTATAGAGGCGAAAAATTATACGACAGATCCAACCAGTATTAAAAGGAAGGGTCCTCATTCGTAGAAAATTAAAGTATCGACGTCAGTGGTAGACGTCACTAAAACCTCGGGGGTTTTTATTTCAGACAGTGACAAAGGTGGCAAAGGGGTAGATAAAGGGTACTTCACTACCCTGGTCTACGGTACTAGAAGCAAAAGAGTTACAACTCGAAATTCGGTTGAAAAAGTGAGAGGAGACAGTGAAAGTAGTTCTCCGAAAAATCAAGGAGAAGCGAAAGACGGTATTCCCACCACAGTAGACGTATAGACTCCAATAACTATAAAGAGGGCCGTTAGAACTAAGGTCGAACACGAAGAAGGTCGGGTCGCAAAGAGTACTACGTGAGACGTAGTATATTCAAGTTATTCGTCCCACTGTTATCTGTCGGAACTACATGAGGAAAAGGATAAACCTCGGTCAGACAACAAGGTCCAGGTCAAGATTGACAACGAAGGACTGGACGTATGTCCAAAGAGTTCTCCGTCCAGTCCACCAGACCATAAGGATAGAGAAAGTCTTAAAAGGTGTCAAATAACACTAGGCGTGTCTGTTTCCGAAACCGTATCAGTTATTTCGATATTGTACGTATTTTTATAACACCGGACTTCCTCTATGTAACTTACAGTCTTATAATCTAATACACCCGTATGACTTATTATCTTTCGATTGATTTAAAAGTCCAACTTCAATGTCTTCTGGTTAAGGTCAGTAAAACTAATGGACAACTCACTCAATAAATTAAAAACAAAATCAAAAGTATAAGTTATTTGATTTTATTGACATAAGTAAAGTCATAAGAATCCCTATTATTTGGGTATTGTATGTACTTACGAGAACCATTAATTAATAAAGTACAAAAATGAAAACTTTTCATATCAGATTTTGTGTCTAAGATACTATAAAATACACTAAATCTATTTATTAACTTTTACTCTATATTAATTTTTCTCATTTATATAATGAAGATATCAACGGATATCTCAAAGGGACCACCGATTCACCATATTTCTTAGACGAACGTTACGTCCTCTGTATCCAAGGTAGGGACCCATCCTTTCTAGGGGACATCCTCCTTTACCGATGACTAAGGTCATAAGGATGGACTCTTTAGGGTACCTGTCTCTTCGGACCACCGATGTATGTCAGGTACCCCAGTGTTTTCTAAACCTGAACCAGGTCGTTGATTTGTTGTTTTTATGAATGTACACTTTTCACTTCTGTTCTTATCAAAAAAAAGGATTTATGTTCGTATTAGTTTGTAATTTAAGACTTATAGACTTATAAACTTTGTTTTAGTCAAAATAAGTCACTTTATTATAGAAGTCATGTAAGAAAGTATAAACAATTTCAAATCGATACATTTACTTGTGTAGGACACAAAATAAAACAGTTCATTACAGAAGTAAAACGTAAGTCATATGGGATAGTCAGATACCTTTTGGGAATTTATGACCATACTTCTCTTCTTTCATCGGAACGTTAGGGTGAAGTATAATGATGTTCTTTCCTGCTCATCGACCGTAAGTATAGTCCAATGTAAAAATAACTTAATATAATTTACAACCCCTTTAAGAAAAAACGACACGTTCCCTGTATACCTTCACGTTACAAGTCCAGTTTTTATACTGTAAACACCGTTAGCAGAAACCTTAACAGACGAAGGAAGATTAATTAAGTCGACAATTTAAGATCGAGTCAGGGAGGGTTAGTATTAAGTCAAGTCAAGTCAGTGAGTCAGCACAGGCTGAGAGATAATAAGGCAACATATACGTACAGTGCAGAAGAAAAAGGTAAATAGGTGATTACCAGTAAATCCGACAAAGGTATTGAACCGATAATATTTATTATGACGTCACATGTACCCTCCCGTCGCAGAGAAACTCTGTCGTCATATGGAAAGAAACCTATATATGGGACAACACTCTAACCACCTTGGACGGTAAAATACTATATATTATACAATCGTTCGACGAAATACACGACGTCCATTCAACTAGTCAGACCTTCTTCTGACTCTCTTACTTACCAGTCCCGGTATGTAATAACCGTATGGGTTATTTTATACATCCTTACATTTTCAAGATGCCTACTGGTAGAGAAAGTTTTCACAAATGAGACAGTCCAGGATATTGTTACGAGACGTATGTAGGTATAAAAAATCGCGGTACGGTGTTTTGTCCATTTTATAGTATTGGATGTCTGTGTGTTTGTGTGCACGGGATGAAGGTGTAGGACGAAAATAGTGATGTGACAGTAGCATGACTAACCCAACTCTTTACACTGTCAACAAGTTTAAGTGTGTACATATCCCTTGTAAGAGTTTCCATCCGTTCGGACTAAGGGTCCTGTTTAGTAAAGATTACCAAACGACAAAAGGTTACGTTGTATAATGAATATAATTTATTATTTTGTATTTTAATCACTTGTCATAAACAGTCTAAAGTTCACAACAAGTAGTTTCACACCTTTTTATCTCAAGGTAAATTCCCTAATTTTTCTGTTAGATAGGCTTTTATTTTTGACTCTAAACTATAAATCATAGTGGTTACGAAACGACCTTTTACAAGTTTATACCGAAGGACTTCAACTAGACTTCGACAAACGGTCAAAGACCAGAAAGATGTACCGAGTCGTCATTTCTTAAGCGGACGGTTACTTCCTCTGAACCCAAGTTAGGGACCCACCCCTTCTAGGACACCTCCTCCTTTAACGTTGGGTGAGGTCATAAGAACGGACCTTTTGAGGCACCTGTCTTCTCGGACCATCTGATGTCAGGAACTCTAGTGTTTCTCAGTTTGTACTGACTCTCTGACTCGTGTACACGTGTGTGGGGTTGGGGTGTGTGTATGTGTACCACATTTATGAGTTAGGTATCGGTAAAAGTTCGTTCCTTACACTGTAGTGACTTACACCTCAATCTTCTCTACCTATTTAAATTGAACTCTCCGATGTACTATACCGAGGGTGTATGTTGAACGAAGAACAAGACAGAACTCCTGTAGTGTTTATATGTGTGTCTACTTTCATGTGTTTACGTATAATTTCGGTCTACTTAGACGGCGAGTACCATGTAATGTATTTAAGGAAATTAATAAATGAATTACGTTTTATTAAATTTTATAAATTATTTAAGTATTATTTTAATAAACTATTGATAATTAAATAATCTATGAATATTGATAAAATTATCTAAGAGTTTAAGAGATATAACATGTATAATTGAAAAGAAAAGAGAGGACGTTCATGCCCGTATTTGTGTATATTGTCTTCACTATAATCTTTTTTTATGTTTGCTCTCTGTCACAATTCCTGTTCACATAAACAGAAACACCTTCTCTAAGATTTTTAAGTCCCACACTTTGTTGCACACTATTTAGACTTGGACTTATAGAAACCTGTTTTATAGATTTTTTAGACAATAAAAAGAAATTATAAAGGTACATTTTATGACGATACACTTTTTCATATTTTCGTATAGAGGTTTACTCAGTAAAAAGGATTTTCCATCGTAGTTAGTATATACGAGAATAGTTCTTCAGTAATCTATTATAGTATTTTTCACACAGTCAAATCAAATCATAGAGTCAGTACAGGCTGACAAACACTGGAGTACTTAATGTCGTGAGGTCTGAAGGGGCTGGTAATGGTTGAGGCTCAAATGAGTTTGAGTACAGGTAGCTCAACCACTACGGTAGGTTGGTAAAGTAGGAGACAACAGGGGAAGAGGAGGGCGGAAGCTAGAAAGTGTCGTAGTCCCAGAAAAGTTTACTTAGTGAAGAAGCGTAGTCCACCGGTTTTATAACCTCAAAGTCGAAGTCGTAGTCAGGAAGGTTACTTATAAGTCCTGACTAAAAGAAATCCTACCTGACCAAACTAGAGGAACTTCAGGCTCCCTAAGAGTTCTCAGAAGAGGTTGTGGTGTCAAGTTTTCGTAGTTAAGAAGCCGTGAGTCGAATGAAATGTCAGGTTGAGAGTGTAGGTATGTACTGATGACCTTTTGGTTTGGAAACTGATCTATCTGGAAACAACCTTTTCATTACAGAGACAAAAATTTATAGGATAGATCCAACCAGTATCGAAAAAAAGGGGTTTCTCGTTCACAGAAAATTAAGTACCGACATCAGTGGTAGACGTCACTAAAACCTCGGGGGGTTTTACTTCAGACAGTGGTAAAGGTAACAAACGAGTAGATAAACGGTACTCACTACCCTGATCTACGGTACTAAAATCAAAAGACTTACAACTCGAAATTCGGATGAAAAAGAGAGAGAAGAAAGTAAAAGTAGTCCTCCGAGAAATAAAGAAGAAATGAAAGACGGTATTCCCATTACAGTAGACGCCTAGACTCCAATAACTATAAAGAGGGTCGTTAGAACTAAGATCGAACACGAAGTAGGTCAGGTCGTAAGGAGTACTACGTAAGACGTATATTCAATTTATTCGTCCCACTGTTATATGTCGGAACCGTATGAGGAAAGGACTAAACCTTGGTCAGAAAAAAGACTAAGGTCAAGATTGACAACGAAGAACTGGACATATGTGTAAAGAGTCTTTCGTCCAGTCCACCAGACCATAAGGGTAGAGAAATTCTTAAAAGGTCTCAAACAACACTAGGTGTTTCAGTTTCCGAAACCGTATCAGTTATTTCGTCTACATCTACAAAAAGACCTTGAGAGAACGAAAAAACTACTAGGTTACCTACAACCGTTAAACTAGAGACCAAGGAGACGGAAAACATTTAGGTCGAACTTGTAGACTTTCAAGTGACAAGTGTATGACATCTTCGGACCGAACCTCTTAAAACTCGTAAAGTGATCACACACTCTACTCACGTTAACACGTCATCAAACTTGTAAGAAACCGTAAGGGAAAGAAACGTTAAACTTACTTTTGACTGGAAAAGATCGGATCACCGGCGACGACTCAAAAGGTTTAAATGACCGTATAACTCACGTCGTGAAATTATCGTAGAGAAAATCCAAAAATGTATCGACTTCACCTTAAGGTAGTGGAGGTGATCGAAACAAGTATCACTACGAAGGATTCTGGGCGAACTGAGTCGTAAAGTCCTGCAGACCTTTCAGATATCCTTTCAATATAAAGACGAACGTCCGACGTAAACGGTTATGGGTACATGATATGTACTAATGTAATTTGAGTCTAAAAACCTGTTATCTCTTATCCTAAACATCAAACTTTCTTCACTCGTTTTTTAGTACTTAAACGATCGATCACCTACAAGTTAAATATTAAAATTTAAATAAATTTAAACTTATAGGAATATTGGAACTTAACTTAAGTCTCTGTTCTTTCGAATGTTAGATGTCTCGTCTTAAAACGATTTATGTTAGGATCCCTGTGTGACATAAGATTAAAAGTAAAAAGACAACTTTAAAGAAAAATGACATAGAGTCTACTGTCTGTATTTACTTTCTTGTTAATGTAAAATTTCCTTTACAGTACCTCCGACTGTAGACTAAATCTTAGTGACTCTTAATTATTTTGAGTGAAACACCATTATTTGGAGAAATGTTTGATTATTTGACTGGTTATCACTAAAGGTGACATTAAACCTCTAAGTTAAAGTAAACCTAAATTATCTGTAAGTCTTTAATATTAATAATCGAGTGTAAAGAAATATTGACATATAAATATCTATATATTTTCCCATATTGAATTTTTGAGGATACAGGAGAGGTAAAGGGGAATAAAGTTAAAAACCTAACAGTACCTCACAGAGCCTTAAGTTATAAAATTTTCTCGATTCCATCTTGATCCGATGGTAATTAAAATTGTCAGTTCCGTCTACAAAACACCCCTGGTTTCGGTACAGGTAATACTTATCTTTCTTTAAAACCACGGACTTCGGTATATCTTTAGTCGGAATTCTAAGTTGTAGACATACACACGTGTCTGTCGGAGAATGGGGACATGAATATAGAAGTGTAATTGTTGAGAAGATCAATTAAACTAGTCGATGTAAACTGATATATTTTGACATAACACGTACCAAAACCACGACCATACTAGTCGTCTGTTTGGACGTATAAAGTTCCTCTTATGACGTATATATATATGTCATCATTCAAAGAATGTGACTTACTACTATATGTTGTATACGTGTCATTCCTCTATAAACACACATGCACGTATTAATACAAACTTATAGGTACAAGTGTAAGTTGACTTCACCATTGAGGTGAACTTACCCCTTTATTGACGTTATGTTCCCCTCGTCTCCTCTTCGGTATGTAGTCAGATATTTTATGGAGTATTTCAGAAAACGAAAGAAAACTATATAAAACGGGAAGGAAAAAGACGTTACAATCGAAACCACAAAAAATGAAGACAATCAACCCCCAAACCACTGACTTTATGAACGTAGACGTATAAGAATACCTTTCGGAACTCCTAGAATTTGGTTTTATATTTTCTTTTAGGTATATATTTTAATCCATTTGGGAGGGGGACTGTTTTTGTTATATTGACTATAAAAATCTCGACACACATTAAAAAAGTCCTTTCTTGATCCTTGAATTTTATAGTTCTGTGTACGAGACATTCTCATCACCGACTCCGATAGTTCACCCGTAAACGTCCGTCCTGTAGGTATAAAAATAGATACTTATTTTATAGTTTAATACACCACTAAATCTTACGAAAATAACTTACTGTTTCTAGGACAATTCTCATTACTATCGTTTGTAAATAGTTCTCGAATGGTACACGGTCCGTAAAAAAGTTCAATGAGTATATGTAATTGAATAACTTCGAAGTACTATCGTGAAACCTATACAAACGTTAATAAGATAAAAGAATAAAAATCTCTTTTTTTATCTTATATCTGACCGACTAAACAGGATCCGAGATGTCTATTACCCCGAAGGGGTCACCAAGTTACCAATTCTTAGGTGGACGTTACGTCCTCTACATCCGTTGCACCCAAGATAGGGACCCAGTCCTTCTCGGGGACCTCCTCCCGTACCGTTGGGTGAGATCATAAGAGTGGACCTCTTAGGGTATCTGTTTCTTCGGACCACCCGATGTCAGGGAACCCAGAGTGTCTCAGTCTGTGTTGACTTCTTTGAATCGTACGTGTGTGTGATGTCCATTATGTGCCGTCTCAGATCTTGAGTTAGAGTGTTTAAATGGTAACGTGATAATGTACAAAGTACTAGTAAAAGTGTTTACAGGGACAGAGAAGGCGACGTCAAGGTTCTCACTTTTCACCAGAAGTCCTTAAATCAATTGTCAAGGGAAAATTAACGTAAACGTTTTAACTTTATAACAAACTGGAAATTCAATATTGTATCTGTCGTAAGAATCCGTGTATCTTTAATCTCGTGTTGTTCATGTCTATACAGACGAAAGAATTGTGAACATACTGGTCGGAAACGGCCGGCTAATCTTTCACGAGGTATCCATAGATGGCTTACTTACCTACTCTACTTCCACAAAATTAGTGTATGACTAAGTAAGTAAAATGGCCAATAAAAAGTAAAGAAAAAATTTTAATTTCATATCGACTGGATGTTATAATATAAGTAAGGACCAATAAAAAAAATCATAGAAAACAGCAGGGTCATGATATGACATGTGGACTTCTACATTTTTATATACCCGACTCAGAACTCCTTGAGTCCTAGTTTGTGTTCATCTCTGTCTACAATATTTTTACACTGTTTATTTATTTTGTCTTAAACTTATACAGGAATGGTTACTAAGAGTCCCTTCATACAAACGATATACTTTTATTACTCCCGAAATTCGTTTAGAAAGTTGTAATATTTTACAAAATTTATTTACTCAATTTCTCGAGACTTCTTCTCTCCCCATGTGAGAGTCGGTCGCCACTATAATACAATCCTGGTTCCGAACAACAATAACAAATCAGTGATTCAGTACAGGTTGAGTAAACACTGGGGTACCTAACATCGGGTTGTTCGAGGAGAAAGGTACCCTAAGAGGTCCGTTCTTATAACCTCACCCAAGGGTAAAGGAAGAGGTCCCCTAGAAGGGTTGGGTCCCTCCTGGTTCCGACGTACTCTCATTTGCTCGAAGTGTTTCTTAACTACTTGTCAACTTGGTTTATGACTTAGGGTTTATGATAAAGTCTTCTGTCCCTTTTCAATTATATTAACGGTATCCATTATTAATTTTACTTCGCGAACCCTAACTATATTAGACCTTTTAACACGTCCTAGTATAAAGGATAGTGTCTTGGAAAATAAGACTTTAATTTCGTATTAAAGGGTTTTTCCATTTATAATTTAATACTCTGAGCAACATTCATTTTAATTCGTTAAACCGTACGAGTCTTCTTTAGACTCTGTGTATCTGTTAAGGTACCATAACGTTTTACACCGTATTTACACAGAAACACATATTCTTGTTTCTGTTTTATAAATCACAACCGAAGACCGTCCATTTATTATTTTGTGATCTATTGTTTGTCCCACTAAAAAGAAGTTCTTTATCACAAAAAAGGAGTTTAACAGAAAACATTTTGGAGGGGGGTTGTACATAATTACTACAGAGGATTTATTCCATATGGTCCTCTCTTTACTTTCGTGTCGAGGAACATTTTGTTCAGACGGAGTAAGGGAGGGGATCGATCAATCAAAAAAGGGAGTGGGAAGTAGAAGAAGACACCAAGATTTCTCTTATTATTTTACGACAAGAGATTAATCCCTTCCTAAAATTTTAAACAAAACTTTACACACTTGACGACTGTAAAAGGAAAATGTAAATTTTCTGATGGTCCCGTTAATGATTCCGAAACTCATTCGAGTTACCACTTGTTTGTGTGGTCTTGTTTCGGTCCGCTCAAATTTTTCAGTATCGGGGTAAAGAGGCATTATCAAGTCAACATAAAGATTACTTTTCATAAAAGACACTCAGACAGTTGATCAGTGACACAATCAAACGAAGACCCTGTCGGACCCCCTCGATGTCCTGGGAGACCCGACGAGTGATCCTCTCCTACTGTGTCTACTTGTGGACGTCATACTTGTTCTTCCAACCATCATTTCTCCTTTAACTTCGATTTAAAATTAAAAAGTCTTGTGAACTCTAACCCACCTCTAACCGTCTCTTCCTACGTAAGTGGAAAAGATGGATTTTAAATGAAATTAAGTCCGTTTTTAATCTCTAGTGTATAGGGTTTAAATCCATTTTATTTTGTCACTTTTAGTCGGAAGATCTATATTAGGACTTTCCACGATCTGACCATGATACCTTCCATATTAGGAGTCAAGGTTCCCTGGCTCCTCGACAACCTGCGTTCTCTGTTGTCCCTACTACACTTTCGTCTACAATCTTGTGTAGACGGTTCGGGTCTCCATTAACCGTTGTCCTTTTCGAGTTTCGTAAACCTTCGACAATAGAGAACCTTGTCTTTGTTGACAAATACCCACTTTCCATGAGGTCTTTCGGTGTTTGTCTTTAAAGGGGACTGTCAGTGACGACTTTATTACATCATGACGTCTACCATTGACGTCGGTATTTTAATTTTCTGCGAATGAGGAACCTTCTTTTCAATACTGGTTGGATCTATCGTATAAGTTTTCGTCTCTATAATGAAACGGTTGTTTCCAGGTAGATCAGTTCCGATACCCAAAAGGTCATCAGTACATACCTACACTCTCAACCTGACACTTCTTTCGACTCGTGTCTTCTCAACTACGAAAACTTGACACCACAACCTCTTCTGAGAACTCTCAGGGAACCTGACGTTCCTCTAGGTTGGTCAGGTAAGACTTCCTCTATGTCGGACTCTAAAGAAACCTTCCTTACTACGATTTCGACTTTGAGGTCATGAAGCCGGTGGAGTACACTTCTCAACTGAGTAACCTTTTCTGAGACTACGACCCTCCCTAACCCCCGTCCTCCTCTTGTCCTTCTGTCTCCTACTCTACCGACCTACCTACCGTAGTGACTGAGCTACCTGGACTCAAACTCACTTGAGGCCCTCAACAACTACCTGTCCCTCCGGACTGCACGACGCTAAGTACCCCAGCGTTTCTCAACCTGTACTGACTCGCTGACGTGACTCGACTTGACTTTCTTGGGTAGACGGTTACGTCCTCTGTACCCAAACTAAGGACTCAACCCTTCTAGGGGACCTCCTCCCGTACCGTTCGGTGAGGTCACAAGAACGGACCTCTTAGGGTACCTGTTTCTTCGGACCACCCGATGTCAGGTATCCCAGTGGTTCTCAGCCTATATTGAGTTCGCTGAATATGAACTCCCCATTACTGTCCGTCAACTCTTAGAACCCGCGTATAAGAAACTAGACTCCAAGGACCCATCGAGTGAGTACACTCCCAGTCCCGACTTGAGTCGGACTAAAAGGGTAAACAATCCATCACTCTTCCACATGGACTTCTGTTTCCCATTACGTAGATCCTGTATCCTCCTCTCCCTTTGGAAGCAGGACTCAGACTCTCTACAATCGGGACGAAAGCCTGGACTATTTTGAATTGGAACATCTCGTCTCCAAAAACAGTGAGTACGACAATTTTCAGTCTACGAGACTGGAACCGTAGTAAGAACTCCCGTTCTCTTTTAATAAACGGAGACCCTTTTAACCACTCCATCTTCTAATCTTGTATCTGACTTCGGGATTGAGTCCACATCACTGACTTGACATTGGACCGAGACTCACGTCTTCGATCTTACACTTCTTGTTTTGACACCACAAGTATCACCCATTAAAAGTAATACTCTAATAATCACAACCGATTTCTCATCAAAGATAAATCGAATAAACTAGTCTTTAAACCTCTCCCGCCCCGTAAGTCTTAGGACTCCATGTAGAACTGAAATTGTCCCGTAAATAAGGTTATTTGTTACAATCGTTAGCAAAGTTCATGGGAGTCTGATGTAAAATAAAATTTTTTTTTAAAAAAAAAGTCTGATGTAAAATTTTCCTTTAATCAAAGATTTCCCAATTTTCCTTCAGCAAGTACGTTAATATAATGTGTCAGATAAATTTGTGACAAAAAGAAAAAACTCAACGGTTTTCTTAATCGAAAAGTCTAAGTTCCTTGTCATATAAATGATAAACATTTCCGTAAAATTTTTCATACGGAAGACTTTAAAGGATCTCAACTAGTTGTGTATGAATGTCTATAAAGGATTACACTTGTATAAAAAGTTATCTAAACAAGAAAGGGTGTGTAAGAGTTGACGAGAGGTTCACGGGTACCTATTTACTAAAAAAAAAAGTATTAGTAACGACCAAATTTACCGTTGAGTAAGGTTCTAAGAACGGACCTTTTAAGGTGTCTGTCTCCTCGGACCACCCGATGCCAGGTCCCGTAGTGTTTTCTCAACCTGTGTTGACTTACTAACTCGTGTTACAACTAAACAGAAACACTTTGGTGTGATGTTTCTACTCATCTCTTTAAAATGGTAGTATATAGATAAATTTATATTAATATTATTAAACATACATGTCTGTTATAATATATTAAATGTATTATGTTAATTTATAATATTATGAATTATTCTCTTTTCTCCTTCGTAAATATCTTTGGAGGAGTCCTTGTCTACCACTATATATGAGTTTAATCCTTATTAATGACTATATCCAAGTTCGGTGGCAGTATGATATGAAGGATAATAGACTTTTAGGAAACCTATAACACCAATCCGATACAAAACATACTAAAATCAAAAGAATTTTAAAACCCTTCCAAATAAAATACCGTTTCTTATACCCGATGGAACCATATATAAGACACCCAGAACTTTTCTTATACAATAGAACAACAACGTTCCACCTAATAAGATAATTATAGTTAATCCAAATAACAACTTACTACAATAACTGAATGAGTTATAGGAAAGACCAAAAATCAAAAATCAATAAGATAGAATTTAGGGTCGATATTTTGAGGACACTAAACCCTTTGTTAATGCATAAGAAACTTTAAGTCGAAAAAGTGGAAATTTTTCCCCAAGATTTTATGGACGAAAAGTAGTAAGAATTCTTTTTATTTCATATTTTATAAACGGTATAGTGTCTATAAAATTTATTAATCTCGGAGATGTTAGAAAATTCTCCTAGATCGTCTATTCCATTAACTGAGAGACCAACTGTTTATCAGAGACGGAATAGGGTAGACTGTAAACTTTGTAGGTCCACAATGGGACAGGTAAAGAAGGTCTTCAATAAAGTTTATAGGGATAATTATTTTGTAATAACAAACCCTATCATAATCAAATTATAATCTTTGTCTCTGCTATATCGAGAATTACTTCTTTTTGAGTTCAACCTCGTTTGTCATATCTGTCTTTTGAATTCTTTTTGGTTTTATTACTTTTTATTCTTTTTTATGAAGGTCTTTTTATTCCTCGTTAATGAAAATAGGAACCAAGTTAATTTTTGTCACAGTATGTTTTCGACCATAAGGTCAAAAGAGAACTTATTAACCATTTTAATACTTTCCGTCTATACTCTCGGTTCTTATAAGGTTCACTTCTTTCGTATTTCACACATTTCATGATAATACTAAATAAAACCGGTGTCATAAACTAATTTGTCTTTCCATTGTACTTCATTCAAACTTCTTCAATATATCGTAATTTTTAAACAATAAATTATATGGTACGATTCTTAAAACAAGGATTATTATTTCCTTTTTTCGGTAGCTTTCAAACTGTCGACTACTAAATATCATATTCCTGACATTAGGTGACCGAACTTTTCACTACTTTTTCACCCGTAATTGTACTTTACACGTAGAAATTCTCCTTGTCGAAGTTTTTATTTTACTAAATATCACTGTGTTAAGACTGGATTCCCCATATATTTTAACTATCACAGAAATACAAGAATCATTGATACGAAACTTTAGTGATTAACCGAATAGGTGAATATGTGATATTACATTAGATTATAGTAAAAGAATTAACGTGTGAAGTCGTTTAACCTTTCAATTCTCAGTGGACTCTCGTACTGATAAAACGTCTATACCTTTACGATTAATCTTACCAATAAAAGTTAATACATAACCTTAGAGATTTGAGAAGACTTGTATTGTGTCATGTTAATAAAAAAAAATTACAAAGTAAGATTTGACTGGAATGAGACCGATTATTACCGTAACTCACTCACACTCAAACTGTCTAGTCACTACTGTCCAAAGGTACACGATATATACACCTTTTAATACACAAGAAAACTGTCTCGTATCGATATATCTTTTTTTTTTTTCTGTACTACATCCTTTTCTTCTGATGACGATCTTCGAAATTTGGGACCTATTGAGAGACAATGACACAGACCGAAACTCCCTTTACTTATAAGAGAAACTGGGGAAAAAGTGGTAGAAATTTCGTCCCCTTTAATTATGGACGAGAGTTTCAACATACTTATAGTTATTTATTATATGAAATGTTATACGTCTTATATATTATTATAAGACAAAAATGGTAACAATCAATTAAGAGATCTAATAAAAATGTTTATAAAAACAGTACTTACTTAAAGAAGACAGTGTAAGGATTAAGTTAGAAACAATTCTTTTCCTATAAAGACAGACCGAACGATAAATCTTCGGACTAGATTGACAACGAAGACAATGTTTGTTTAAATATTAAAACTGTACAAAGAGTATGAAGTAAACTGGTAGTACAGATTTATATTAGGTAAAAATCAATTAAGAAGATAAAAAGTTTGAATTCACTTCTAGAAAAGTTTTGACTGGTTGAACTAGATTAGTCATTAACTACTGGGAGAGGAAGATCAATTTAATGGGAGTAACCCTTTGTGACTTGTATGTCAAGTTCGGTCTTTAGACTAAGAGATATCCTGTAAATTTATAGGTTTAATTATTAGAGTAAGTATAACCTTGGTACATATTTCTTGTCAATATGTTTTGGTGTCAAGACTTTAATTAAAGGGTTAGGTGGTGAAGGTAGACGATACCAGAAAGAAAGAAAGAAAACAAAAAAAAAAACCATTCGAGAAGAAACAAAAACAACACCGATAAAACTCAAGACAAAGAAATAAGAAGGAAGAACCGACGTAAAAGTGTCGTTACTTTGAATGAGGCTAGGTGTTACCAAATTTAAAGAAAAGAAAGACGAGAAAGAAGAGACGGACAGACATCGTCTGTCGGAACCTAGTGACGCCAGGATCGTGTACGGATAAGGTCGTTACGTGGAATGTGTTTCGTGACGATTATCCGAATGTGACCGGTGTCCTTCTTGCTGAAGTATTTATGTTTCGACCCCACAGGGTATGAAAGAGAAACTAGGTACATAGTTTACAATTCTACTGTAAAACGACAGACAGTATGACGGTTTTATATCAGTAAGAATTGAATAAGAAATATCATGTATCGGATGGAACATAAATCTTTAATTTCAAAAATTTATGTATATGACCTTATAAAGACTGTATTCACAAACACAAACTTTATTATATTTTACACGGATTCAGTTACAGGTTAAATAATGTACGTTCATCATTTAGATAAAACAGAAGTTCAATGACAAAGTAGTATTATACTTAAACTATAAAATATGATTTCCTGATTATTTCGAGATACAAAAACGGATTATATTATTAAGATTTGTCCGTAACGTCTTTTAGATTTAACGTACTATTTACATTATGATAAATAATATAAATAAGTAAATGGTACTAAATAATGAAAAGGTGACCAACGACACGAGACTTTTAGAGACATCCTTGAAACTTATTAGATACAATACCAAATTTTTTATTAACACGGAATGTAAATATAACGAAGTACCAAGTATTTTGTAAAAAACTATATAATAGAGTAAAATAAATTGTGAGTCTTATTATGACGGTCTTTCCTTCCGGTTACATAATTATAATATGTCTTCTTTTGACTTCGAGTGGCTATTATTAAAATGGTTTCAGTATCTTATCATATCATATTATGCCCCACTGCTTTCACCTCGGAGTAAAAATAGAGTCACAGGTCTTGTCTACGTCTAAGTCTACCACTGACATCGGTACGTTAATATTCTACGAACGAGGAACCTTCTTTTCAATTCTCGTCGGATCTATCGTACAATTTTTCGTCTCTGTAATGAAACGGTTGTTTCCAGACAGATGAGTTTCGATACCAAAAAGGTCACCAGTACATACCTACACTTTCAACCTGATATCTCTTTTGACTCGTGACTTCTTAACTACGAAAACTTGACACCACAACGTCTTCTGAGAACTCTCAGGGAACCTGACGTTCCTCTAGGTTGATCAGGTAGGATTTCCTTTAACCAGGACTTATAAGTAACCTTCCCGACTACGACTTCGACTTTGAGGTTATGAAACCGGTGGACTACACTTCTTGACTGAGTAACCTTTTCTGGGACTACCACCCTTTCTAACTTCCGTCCTCCTCTTCCCTGCTGTCTCCTATTCCACCAACCTACCGTAGTGACTGAGTCACCTGGACTTAAACTCATTTGAGACCCTCAACCACTAGGTGTCCCTCCGGACCGTTCGACGTTAGGTACCCCAACGTTTCTCAACCTGTGCTGACTCACTCACTTGACTTGACAGGCCATGTTCTCCGTAGTCTTATAGTCTTGACGTCACCTATTTCCCTTATATAAAAATCGTCACTCTTACAACACCCCTCATGTCTTGATTTTTTGTTTACATCATGTGTACTTTGTATACCACAATATTTAGTTATAATTGAGTTAAATTTTGTTGATTTTTATTATTTAAGTTGAATTTTTATTTAATTAAAAAATTTATTTTACTTTTGACCTAAGTGGTCGTACCAAAACAAGGAGGTTAAAAGTTACATTGATTTTAGAGTAAGAAGTCATAGTTCTCGTGGAAAAAAGAGAGGATACTTTAGAGGGAGTAATGTACTCTTCTTTATTTGAGACGGAACGAAACAAAGGTTGACTACAAATTTCAATAATATCGTTAGTATATTTGATTGAAAATAACGAATGTGAGATTATATGAAATAAAGAGTTAGGGTAAGTACTGTTAAAAAGAAATATATTGGAAGAAGTATGGGTAAAGTATATGGAGGACGGAAGGAAAAGGAGTGAGACATACAAACGAGTACGAGTGTGAGTCGGTACGGGTTGGGGCACTCTGGGATATCTGACATCGGACGGTCCGAGGAGACAGGTACCCCTAAGAGGTCCGTTCTTATGACCTCACCCAACGGTAAAGGAGGAGGTCCCCTAAATTCACGACACCCACAACTGAATGGATGTTTAGACATACGAAGAATGTTAGTATTTATACCATATAAATCTATAGTTTTATTAATTTACTTACGGATAAGATGTCAGTCATCATGTGTGGTTTATGTGTTACCACTGGTTGTATATATACGACTTTATTTATAATTTAATTGTGACCGTCCCATAGATCGAATAATGTGTTCGACCTACTACATTCACAAGTGTCTCTTTGCGTGAAATCTGTAAGAGTGACAATTGGAAATTTTGGACGTCAGAATCGAATAAAGAAGGACTGGTCACCTATTTTGTCCCGTCCACAAGTCCAGTGAAGCACATTGAGGTCTCAGGGGAAATCAACTATATTGTTTAAAATTTGGAATCACGTTTTAAATTTGGAAATTTTAAAAAGGAGAAACAATTGGTTAAGTCTGGGAGGTGAGACATTTACGAAGTCATCCCTCCCTTCGTACGATTACAAGAAAGGTAGAGAAGAAAGAGAGGACGAATAAAGGACTTCCGAACCTAGGAACTCCTCATCTTCGTGTCTCTTCCTTTTCTACAGTCCACATCCCTTCTGGAGTCATTTGACAATATCAATATTTGACAAGAATAGAAGAGTACTACCTAAGATTTGGACTTAGAAAAGGAGAATTCCATGAAGACACCCAAAGAGTCTATATAAAAGATCCTCAGTCAAAAAGAAGACCCAGTCAAAATGGGGAGGTACGACGGGACCAAGTATGGACAGGTTTCCCTTTGTACATTGAAACGGGGTGAAAACGACTTTTATGTCAACGTTGATTTTATAAGGAGAACGAGATAAGTCGGTTCAACTCCACGTTTAGGGAAAAAAAAAATTAACTTCATATCAACTAAATGTTATAACACGACGAAAGTCCACATGTCGTTTCATGTCGTCCGCATGTCCAAAGTCCATATGTCGTTGCACTAAGACAATGTATAAAAATAATATATGTGTGTGTGTGTGTGAGTATATATATACATATATGAACAATAACAAGTCAGCGATTCAGTGCAGGCTGAGACGGTGGGGTACCTAACGTGGTGAGGTCCGAAACGATAGAAAGTGGTATAGAGTCCCAAATCAGTTTAAGTATAGGTTACTCAGTCCTTGAGGTAGCTCGGTAGAGTAAGAGACGGTGGAGGAGGAGGAGGAGGACGGACGTTAGAAAGGGTCGTAGTCCCAGAAAGGGTTAGTCAGCCGAGAAGTATGGTCCTCCGGTTTCATAACCTTGAAGTCGTATTCAGGATGGTTACTTATAAGTCCTATCTAAAGGAAATCCTAACTGACTAAACTAGAGGAACGTCAAATTCCCTGAGAGTTCTCAGAAGAGGTCTGAAAAAAGAGGTGTAAAACTTTCGTAGTTAAGAAACCGTGGATCGGAAGGATACCAGGTTGAGAGTGTAGATATGTACTGATGACCTTTTTGATATTAAAACTGACATATACTAATAAAAGGGAATACCAAATGATATTCTATAACTTATGTCAAAGGACACGATAAGTTTTTTAAGAATAACGAATAGATAAAATACATGTCATTAAACATATCCGAAAAATAAAAGTTTGAAAATGGTTGTTTATAGTCAGTGTCATAACGTCAGTTTTCGTATCCAGACGACGACGACGACGACGACGGTTCAGCGAAGTCAACACAGACTGAGACACGTTGGGGTATCTGTCGTCGGGTGGTCCGAGGGGACAGGGACCCTAAGAGGTCCGTTCTTATGACCTTACCCAACGGTAAAGGAAGAGGTTACGTACGTTCACTTTTCACTTTCACTTCAGTGAGTCAGAACAGACTGAGAAGTACTGGGGTACCTGACGTCGGATGGTCCGAGGAGGTAGGTACCCTAAAAGGTCCGTTCTCTCTGAATAAACTCCACCGAGACCACCGCAAGCTCTGTACCTCAACACGTTACCGTTACCCTGGTAGCCGTCTCAGGACTCTTACAAAAAGATCGAACTAAGGTGGAAAGGGGAAATCGAAATCTGGTTCTGAAGAAAACACTCGATGAATTTTCAGAAGGGAATTTTTATAAAAAACTGTTCAATTGTCGATTACGTAAAAGGGTAGTTTTTATGTTATTTTTGGTCAACATATTTTATTTTTAATTACTCACTGATATTGTCGTTGTCATATATTTAAAGATTAAAAAAATGAAGATAATGACAATGTTTCAATGATATACTACATGAACGATTTGGTAGTGGGACTTGAATGAAGAACGGTGTTTCCACTCTTTTTACATCACTTGATTATTTCATATTAAGTCATTGAGGTTAAGTCACGGGTAACATAAAGAAAGTTAATGGTGATGAATACATTTTTATCACTGGGTATAGAATTAATAATTACTTTCGTCCATTTTATTCATCATGTTAAAACTTCGACTTTTAAGTCTTTAATTTTGGTACATCTTTAAGTCTGACTATCATAAATTATTTGTGTCCCTTTTGTGTGTGGTTTAATTTCTGTAGTATAAGACATTAATATACGATATACCTTTTACCAGTGTACGGTAACAGTGTTTTAACTATTTTGACATAACTACCACTCTGAACATTTTTCCTTTTATAAATTTTAAAATGTCGACTGGAAATACCGTCAAAGTATCAAGTCATCGTTTACTCGATTAAAAAGTTTTAAATACGAGAATACTATCAGTAGGAACGGATCTGTTCAAACTTTCACGACGTTGAATATATTACAGTTCGGTAAACACCAGATTAGAATAGTGAATATTTAATTGTTAACGTTATCTGACTTGAGATTAACTTTTCCTGAAATTTAGAGATATCTTCTGTAAGTTTTACGGTTTTTACACAAAAGTTATGTCTTTCTTGAAGATTTTAAGAAGAAGTATAATATATATGATGTGTGTAACAATCGTACTGGGGATTAAAGAGTAAAGGAGATGTTACGGGTAATTTTACAGGTAGATATAGTCGGACCCGATCTAAATGTGAAAAGTTAGATAAGTGGATTCTGAAGACCTAGAATAGTAAACAAAAGAACGGTCATTTATACACGATAAGTTTATTTAGATAGGTCACTCGGAATCTCTGAGGTTAAACAGAGGAGTTTATAATAGAACGAAAACGTGTAATTTTCACGTATTTATCTTTTCCGTTTTCTATTAAGAGGAATTAGTCACGTCCTTACCTTTCCCTACACTTTTATTACGATATTATAAATAGAACAGTATAATCCCTGTTATTTATAACTCTATTAATACGAATAACGAAACAGTTATTATATTCTAATTTTATTAGGTGTCAGTATATACACACACACACATACTCTCTGTCACACCTCCGTCTTAATAGACGTAGATATTTGACCGAGTTACTATGTTGTGTCACAGTAATTGATACATACATACAACATGTTGTCTAGAAATCTTAAATAGATGGAACGTATTGAATTTGAAATATAGTAACTTGTGGAGAGTTAAAGGACAAGGAGAGTTGGGGACCCTCCTTACTAATGATAGGAGAAACGTAGATACTCACACTGATGTAATCTATGGACAACATTCACCCTAGTACTTTATAAATAAGAAGATGTGGACCGAATAAAGTAAGTCGTATTACAGGAAGTTCAAGTAGGTACAACGACCCATATCGTCCTAAAGGAAGGTAAATTCCGTTTTATAATAAAATAATATACAAATATAGTAAAGTGGAAATAGATATATAGGTAGTTACTCATAAATACAAAATAGGTATAGATCTGACAACACTTATTGTGACGCTACTTACAACCTCAAGGTTAGTTAAAAATTCTAATACAAAAGTTGAGTAAACCTATATATACGTCTTTACCCTAACGAACTAGTATACGGATAAAAATTAAAGAACTGCTTGAAGACGTAAAGAAGGAAAAATATAAGGGTTGTCACATGTCCCAAGGTTAAAGAGGTTTCAGAACCGTTGTAAACGATGTAAAAACAACCACAACAAAAACTATTAGTGTTAGGGTTACTGGTACAGTTACTGTAAGTAATCCATTTATCTCTTTTTGTTGGGATTTAGGTAGTGTCTATTTCTTCATTGAGTTGTGGTCACGTGATTCACCCTCGATTATTGAACCTTCGATTACTCTTGTCATCTTTCCCATACCCAGATTTCCGATCCTAGTCTGAAACTATGTTGGTCTTGTTCGATGACTCGGAAGATATATTTCGTCTGTATAGTTACTCTACGGGTCAGTGTTTTCCCCCTATCTTATTACAAGAGAACCGACACTATACCAATTCTTTTTGACACTGATTCTTTTTTTTCAATACACGTTACAACAAATATTCTACTCTTTAAACTATTTACGGGTATAAATTACCTAGATATTTAATACGCGAAGGGAGTATCGAGTCAACCATTACTTAGACGAAGGTTACGTCCTCTGGGACCAAGCTAAGGACCCAGTCCTTCTAGGGGACCTCTTTCCTATCCGATGGGTGAGGTCATAAGAACCCAAAAGGAATACCAAGTCGACCATTTATTAGACGGACGTTACGCCCTCTGGACCCAAACTAGGGACCCAACCTTTCTAGGGGACCTCTTCCCTTTTCGATGGGTGAGGTCATAAGACCGGACCTCTTAAGGTACCTCATATGTCAGGTACCCCAATGTTTCGCAGTCTGTACTGACTCTCTCAAAGTGTTATTTAATATTTTTGTCTCACTTTCGTAACCTGTTTTAGCACGTCGGCACTTTTTTCAGTTTACGGGGTTAAAAAATTTCCAGTTAAAATGTTGTTCGTAACTTGAACATGTCCTTATAGTTTAGAATATCCTCCATTCGAGTGACATGTTGTAATATTTTGTATTCGACTTTATTTGGTGGTACTCTCTTTAAATCGGTAAGTATTATTTGTTTTCTTAATCGTGGAATATTTAAACTCTATTTTTCATTAAACTCTTTGTTTGTATAAACTTATTTATTTTTCCGTTTTCTTTCTTATCTACGGTAATAATTTATTGTTTTCTCTTTACCTCTTCCTGGGTTAAACTCACTTTTTATTTTGAAGAACTATATTAATATATACCAGTGTGTTAAATTTATGAGTGACCTGTCTAATTTATTTTTCAAATATTTCTTGACTTCTTAAATAGTTGAACTTCTCTAAAAAAAAAGTCCCGACTTCTGTCCTTTCTTAACTTTCTTATATCCTCCCTTTTTATGTCTCTACTTTTATTACTTTCCTCATAGATTTGTACCTTTTGCCTAAATTTCCTGAACCCTATGTACAGACTGTCCGATGATATTTCTCCCACTATTTTGTCCAATATAAACACGAGTACTACTGACACTTGAAAGTCGTCAATTTCTTTCGGGACCCATTGGGTCTAAAATTTTTGTTAGTAGACTCCAGTTTCTTGTATATTTTATATGTGTAACTAGGTGGACCTTCGTCGTATAATTTCGATTTAAACCATATAGTTACCTACGTACACATACATCTCGACTCGGTAAGGTGATAGGTGGACTTGGATAGTGTTGTAACAATTAGTCCTTATGGGTTATGTTTTATTTTTCTAAATTATTTTCATTTTTCTTTCTTTTCTATTTACAGATAATTGGATTTATGTCTGAATGTTACACACTAGTATATAAGATTTTCACTTTAATTTATAAAACCGTTTATTTTTGACTCTTAAAATTGAGGACCCCGTAATTATACTTGATTATAAACATAATACAAATTTTACCGAATGACAAATAATAGATTTAACTCACAAATACCGTACACTTACGATCGTCAACGAAATTTTACAACGTCGTTTTTTGAAAGACACTTCCTGTGTACTTTTTCTTATGAACTTTAGACCACCAATGATGTCGGACGACTGTTAATGTGTCCCCAAGTAAACTGATAGGAATAAACAATGCATAAATTTTTAAGACTATCAGAAAGTTTGATTTTCACATATTTGTAACTAATATTTAAGTGTTGAATAAAGGACTACTAGACGTGAATTCCCCGAAGGGTCCACCGTGACCACCATTTCTTTGACGGACACTTACGTCCCCTGTGTCCTCTACGTCCAAGTCAGGGACCCAACCCTTCTAGGGGACCTTCTCCCGTACGGTTAGGCGAGGTCATAGGAACGGACCTCTTAGAGGTACCTGTCTCCTCGGAATATCAGGTATCCAGTGTTTTTCAGCCTGTACTGATTTCTCTGAATCTTGTACTTGGAAATTTTTATTCTATTCTGATTTGTTCCTCTTATGATACCCCTACCCCTCCTTATCTTAGTTGGGAAAACTCTCTATTATAGTTCGTGAAAGGACACCGAGTCTGTCATTTATTAGACGGTCATTACATCCTCTGGGTCCAAACTAGGGACCCAACCCTTCTAGGAGACCTCTTCCCTTACCGTTACTTGAGGTCATAAGAACGGATCTCTTAGGGTGTCTGTCTCCTCGGACCGCCCGATGTCAGTTACCCCAAGGTTTCTCAGCCTGTACTGACTCGTCGGTTGTGATGACGATGATAGTGACTTGACACTGTTAGTACGCATAGATGATTTTAGAATTCCCAAATCAAATCGATACATTTATTATCTGTTTATTTCATATTTAGAGTTTTGTTATCTTATTAAATTTCATTACTTCTTTTGAATTATTTAACATATCCTCTTTCCTCTTTTTCTTTTCATATGTTTCATCTTTCGTGTTTTATTCAACTTTTTTTTTACTCAAGTTAATATAGAGGCTGATTTACTTACATTTATAATTTTAGTGAAGGAGTTTTTACTACGATTGTTATGTACGAAATTTTTAATATAACGTATTAAAAATTCTCTATATGTCTTTTGTACTTACATATGTCCTTTTAACTTACATTCCCATATCTTATATCATATAGTCTTTATAATTCTTTTTAGACAACTACGGTAAAATTATTTTTATCTAACATTCTGGTTCCGATTATTTTCACTTAATAAAAGATTACTATTTTACATTGATAAATCCTTCTTTAATATTAGGACCGAGTCTTAGAACATCAAGGTTCTGTTTTGTCTCATCAATTCTCTATTTCTAAATTGTGTTGTGTGATAAATTTTCTACTAGTATTCTATCCTTTCTAACTTTCATACGACAAGGAAGTGTCTAGTTCGTAAAGTTATCCTTTCGTCTTACGTTCCATGTACAACCACTCTTCCTTCCCTTAAACACCGTCATCTATTTCGACGACGACGACAACGATTCAATGAAGTCAGTACAGCCTGAGACACGCTGGGGTATCTGCCGTCGGGTGGTCCGAGGCGGCGGGGACCCTAAGAGGTCCGTCTTTGTGACCTCACCCAACGGTAAATGAAGATGTTACATACTTTCACTTTTCCCTTTCACTTCAGCGAGTCAGCACAGGTTGAGAACGTTGGGGTACCTGACGTCGGATGGTCCGAGGAGGCAGATACCCTAAAAGGTCCGTTCTCATGACCTCACCCCTCATGACCTCATGACGGTAACGGAAGAGGAATCTATTTCGACAAATCCCGGTTTGATTAAAAAATAACACCATTTTATATGTATTTTGAATGACATAATTGGTAATTTTTTTCTTTCCGTAAGTATCTTAGGACGTGTTTCATCACTTGTACAATAGACAGATATATCGATATGTCTCTGTCTATATGTATATCTCTCTTAATATTTTTTCCCTTATAGTTATTTACGTTTTAATAGTTATTCTCAGATACGGTGTTATTCTCCGTCTCTATTCAATTTTTGAGGGTTATGGAGAGGTGAGAAACGGTGATTCAATGGTCCTCCTACAACCTCTCAGTAAATTAAAGAGACAACAAATAAAAAGAGACATTTTAGTTGAACGACATTTTTATTCATAAGTAAAAAAAAAAATACTTCGTGATTCGAGGATTTGTGATACAGCCTACAGTGTAGAGGGAAAATCTTCTGTCAGGATAGTCTGACCACCCATAAATATTTTCTACTACTGAGTTCTTTATCACTGGTTTATTATGTTCGAAATTACCTAATACCTTAGTCCAGTTTCAGAAGGAAAATAACGTCAGTTTATTTCGTGTCCTTTATAACGTAGAACTTTTGAGTTTAGTGACATAAGAGGTAAGAATGTTGGCGAACTTATTAAATATCTCTATCGTACATTCCACTGTCCTTTAACTATGAGTCTGTTTATACGAAGAGGTTTGATGACAGTTTCCTCGACGGGAGACCCACACAGGACTTATCATGTCGTCAACTTCAGTAGGGATTTCTTTAGTCACTCGAAACCGTTGAACTGTTGTCCTGACGTCTTGTGCCTTGAAAATGTTTAATGAGAAACAAACTTATGATTTTTCTTATTATCTTAAAAGTTTCTCGTGTATCCCTATTTCGAAATATAGAGGATGAGGGAGATCTAGTTTCACACAGATAGATAAAATCGGTAATAACACCTCATTTAAGATTAAATGAGTCAAGAGTCTTTACGAGGTTATTTTTCTTGTGACTATGAGTCGTTAAAAACGAGGTGTTTTACAATGAGAACAATGTTGAATTTTTTTTTTTTTTTGGGTTGTCAATACTAATTTGAGTGTTTCGTTGACCAGGTCCTTTATTTATGTTCTTTTACAGATTGACCTGAAATTTAATGTTTATCGTTTGTAAAGGTCAGTGACTTCTTACGACTTAAAATCTCGATAGATTTTAAACTTTTAAAATCCATAGATTTTGAACTTTTTAAAGGGAAAAAGAAAGAAAGTAAGATCACAACAGTAATAACAAGGGGAGGTAAGATTAAAAGAAGACGAGGGAGAAATAGAGAAAGACTGTTCTTATACATTTTCAATTTGTTATCATGTTGTGTCTACGCTATTAGTCCGATGTCCAAAAACACCGTCTGTCACCTCTTTTCTAAATATATTCTCTCCCATGTAAACGAACATCATATCACTACTAAAAACTCCTCTCAAATTATAAAAACAGAACTAAGGAAGTAAATGTTTCAGAAATCGTACCATAAATGAAACGATAAAGTACCTTATGCTTACTGATAGTTCTTTCAAAGATTTACGCTTTCATAGATCGTTTAAGGTTTTACGAGTTCATATCTCAGTCTAAAATTAATTTTTTACATCACACGCTTTCACAATCCTACCATCTTTTTCTTTTGTTCGTGAGATAAAAATATCAGTAAAGACAAGGATTATACGTTACACTCTTGTGCATATAAGATGCTTAAAATTAAGTTTCAGGATTTTTTGAAAAACGACAGATAGAACTACGTCTTTATCATTTAACAATTTATCGAGAAGTAGGAAACTTATTATCGTATCATTAATCAAGAACCTAGTTCTACCAGAAAATTTTCCTTATAAATAAATTTATTAACGATTAAATTTTCTAAGTTATTAATAACGAATCTTTTTTGGTATGAAGACACACTTGTTAGTTTAATATAAGTTGAAGTAATACCTCCTTTGAATCCGATTTTGAGTAAATGAGATTAGTTTACTGATCTTCAGGGAGTTATTAGTCGTCCGTTTAAATATCAGATAGATCTACGGTTTGTGGAGAGTCCTAATATAATGTGAAAATTGAAACGTTTAAATTTATCTAATAAAATTCTTGTCGTTTATAAAAAAGATAACAAAATATTTTGACAACCAAAAGAGAGTATTCAATCAGACTTTAAGTTCATGATTATCTCTATTCCTTCCCAACATAAAAGGAAAAAAAAATTTAACCTCTTATTATTAACGAAATGTTATAACAAATTAAAGACGACATATTGTTACGTTTAGTCGGTGTCGATAGATAGATAGATGGATAGACATAGAGGAAGGAGAACTCGGAGGGAGGGTCAGTGGGACGTAGGGTAGGGAGGGACTCAATATGTAAACGAGAAGTGATCGATAGACAAAATGTTGTACCAAAATATGGTTCACGAAGGGACCATCAAGTCGTCACTTCTTAGGAAGAAGTAACATCCTTTGGTGGATGTTACGGCCTCTACGTCTAATTCGGGACCCAGTCCTTCTAGGGGACCTCTTCCTTTACCGTCAAGTGAGGTCATAAGAACGGATCCTTTAGGGTACCTGTCTCCTCGGACCGTCCGATGTCAGGTACCCCAACGTTTTCTGATTTGATGGTACGCCGACGTTTTTTGATTCGGTGATCAGGTCGTACTGATTTGGTGGTGGTGTCACCACTCTGTTCCTCCAAAACCTACGTAGATAACACTTAAGGATGTTGGGTTTTACATCGCTTTTTCTTTTTCTTTCTTTACATTATCATTATTATTATTATTATTATTTGTCTTTGGAGTTCATTAATATCACCTTCTGGTCCTCCCCCTCGAGTGGACGGGACGTGATATCGGTTAGAGTTGTCCTTATTCTTTCTAAGGAAAGGACCGTCCCTGAGTCGGTTACTTTTCAGAACCCGATAAACAAATGGGAGGGAGGGAGTTGAAAGAAAAGGAGGGATATCTTCAGAAGAGGAAACGGGGGTGTGTACCGAACGGTACCAACGTTTAGGGTTGAACGTTAGGACACTAGTAGGACTTATTTGATTAGAAACGGTTTCTTTATTGACCACCGGACAAACAATATCCAGTAGTCTCAGTTTGTNAAAAAAAAAAAAAAAAAAAAAGAAGGAATTTAAGACCTTCGGTCATGAACTTGAAGAGTCTGGTCTCAAAAAGAGGACTAGTGGTTACTGAAGGGTCTTATGTTATGGAGACAAAAATCTTCAGACGAAGTTAAACACCGGAAGAAACAGAGTACACGAGTAAAATGACCCCTCCTTGTAAAAGTGGATATCAGTTCTGTAAGGTTATCTTATCAGTGTTGGGATTATTTGAGACTACGTTACATAAACGAGATAAAAAACAAAAATAATGTTTTGGTTTAAGAAGACGAAGATCAGTTCATTGAACGGAAGGAAAATTGGTAGTGGAAGAGGGATGAGGGGTTTGAGGTAGGGTGACGTGTGTCACACCTGAGTAAGACTGTAGTGTGAGATTTAATTTCATTCCAGTGATAGAAAAGTTCAAATTTCGTTTAACATATATTTGTATCTAGTAATATATAATTTTATAACTTTTTTCTTTCTTTTGGTGGGGTGACAGTAGAAAGATTCTCTCTGTCATCACGTTTGACTCTGATATATCGAACGACGTGCATTACGGAATTATACCTTATCATACAGTGAAGAAAGTAATATTCTAAAGGTTCAATGTTCTATACACCCTACTTTTCAGTAAGTAACCCCCCACTATTGTAACCCTTCTTCTGTCAGTGTCTGACTCGTTCTCAAAATACTCAGACAGTCGACTGACTAACCGTCCAAAGATATTTTACTCGGAACTCCCTAAACTATGAACCTAAAATTAATTTGGTTTTAATGAGTAACAAGTCAAGATTTAGGGATTTCTCTTTACCTTTGAGAACACCTCCCTGAGGGTTGTCATTAATGTACAAGACGACTTTAAATTAACTGAACACAATGGGTGTATCTGGACTGCTTACCTCTTGATACATAAAAATCTCCTTATTCTGCTTTCCGCTTTTCAGATCATGTTTTATTTTGTTTCCTGTTATAAGACGTGACCTACGAAATGATGTTTTCTTCTTTTTCTTCAGGTGTAAATTTACACCCGGTGTATTTAGACAAATTCATTGACCTTATAGAACAAACCGTAAGGAGAAAATGAAGATGATTAGTTAAACTGAAGAGTAGGTTTTGACAGAAACTTTTTGTACAACAAGACCTGGTTACGAAATACATCTCATGATATACTTAGAAGTTTTGTTATAGATTTTATACAGTAAGAAAAGAATAATTCATTGTCACTGAAAGTCAACTAAAAGAGATGGTTGAAAGGGACATAAATACTTAAATAATTGGGAGTATGATAAGAGGTCCATCTTTCTACTCTCACAACTAATTGGAGGACAACTTTACAACGAAACTCAACAAAAGAAGAAGAGTACGACCATTAATTGATTTGTATAATTGAGGAAATGAACGAATTCGAGAAGGACCTAGAGAAGGATAAGTCCAGAACGTATTTCGTTTCAGAGAATTAGGGTGTCCGTATCTTAGATGGGAACTTCTTGTACCTTTCATTCTAGTACCTTAAACCCCATTAGAATAAAATAATTGAGGTAACAGGTCAAGAGGTTATTTCGTAGTATGGAAGAAAAGTGTTAAAAACAACGAAACATAACTAGAGAAGACGTATGGAGTGTTATCGACAACATTTAAAAGTATGAGGATACGAAAATAAGGAGAGGTGTAAGCTCCTATCCGGGAGTACACTCTATATTTTCCATCTTTTACTCCGTTTTAGTGTAAGGAACCTCCGACAACTCCCGTCTACACAAGTTCCTCTCGTCCGTTTTACAAGAGTCACCGAAGGTCCAGTTGAAAGACCTTAGTGACACAACGACCATGTCGTTCGACTCTAACAGTACGGTGGTGGGTACAGTAAGATTTCTTACATTAAGATTACATTGAAGATTAAGGGATATAATTTTATGAACTGTAAAGTACACGTATTTCACGAGAAAAAGGGGAACAATTCGGGATTATTTTATATTTCAAGATTTTAATAAAATACTTCCACTTCTTGGATTTATCTACTACACCCACGAATCAACAAACAGTACAAACTGAGACACGTTTAGGTATCTGAAAGTGGGTAGTCCGAGAAGACAGGTACCCCTAAGAGATCCGTTCTTATGACCTCACCCAACGGAACGGGAGGAGGTCCCCCAGAAGGGTTGGGTCCCTATCTTGAGTCCAGAGAGTGTAACGTCTACCTAAGAAATGACAGACTCTGTGGTCCCTTCGGGTTTTCTCTACTATCAGTACACCATTCAACTTTTTCAATAGATTCTTACAGGATTTCTCTACAATGTACAGGTCTAAAGTTAAAAAGTAACTCAAGGAGGGTTTCACGTCCATTATGAGTATATATAC
The DNA here is from genome assembly GCA_006410555.1 of Capra ibex. NCBI lineage: Eukaryota > Metazoa > Chordata > Mammalia > Artiodactyla > Bovidae > Capra > Capra ibex. Next base: position 21,628,070 of record SJYO01048061.1, on the reverse strand, counting down.
AAATCTCAGTCCAGATTTTTTATTACTCTTCAATAAATAAAGGAATATTTATAGTGTTTTAGACTATTTTTATAATGTCTTAAAAATACTTCGTACTCCTCAGACCGATGACCAATTTTTGGACACTTTAAAAGGTTCGAACTGGTAGTCATTAATATTGTGGAAATTGACCGTCCAAGTAGTTACATTCGATGGGAGGGGCATGTTCTGAACTACGTGTCGGTTACATGAGGTCAAAGACTTCCCTCAACGTCAGTTCCTAAGTTCACTCCTGAAACTCAAACGTAACTTTGATGTCTACTTTCACCTCTTTTGACTATAGAATTGTTACAACATAGAAAGTTTGGAACTTATATAGTGTTAGATAAAAAGAAACTCAAGATAGTAGTTACTAAACGTTAAAAGTCGACTTTAAAGATTATTATACAATCAATGTGTGGATTTATAAAATGATAACTATGATAATATGTATCGTAAAATTTAATTGAAAGGTTAAGAAGTCACAATGTTATATTATTATATATATATATGTATATAGATGTGTGTGATTTGAGTTGGAATCTAGACCAAGTAACGAAAGTATTAAAAACACTAAGAAAATTTTTTTATATCTGTTGTTACAGTGTACGTTTATCTCTTGTGAAAGAAAAAGGAAAGGTTAGACACTTAAAATTTAGAACAAAGACGGAATGACGTTATCCTAGAGACTATACTACGAATTTTTCTGACCACTCTCACCTGTAGAGATGTAACAAGGACTAGAGTCACGTTCATAACAGAAAGTAGTAAAACAGTACTACAATCAATATTTATAAAACATCTACTGTAAAATAGTCCAATTCTTTCTAAAAAAATATATACGACTCTCAAAACTTAGTACTTACATTCAACTTAAAAGAGTTTACGAAAAAGACAGATATTAGTATACTGAAAAGAGGAAATCATACCATACCATTTAATGGAACTGACTAAAAATTACAGGTTTACGGCTCCGTTGGAGTGAATGGGATCCATTTAGGGTGTACTAGTACTAGAAAGAAAATACAACAACCGAAATTAAAGAGTACATAAACTCCTTAAAACGTAAAAATGAGTAATCCCTGTAATCAAGTACAAAAAAGAAAGGACTATTACAGAAATGACAGTTACAGTTATGGAATTACCATAATTCCATTACGTTCCTCTAGGTTGAGCAGTTAGGATTTCCTTTAGTCAGGACTTATAAGACCTTCTTGACTACGACTTCGACTTTGAGGTTATGAAATCGGTGGACAACACTTCTTGACTACGTGATCTTTTTTGGGACTACGATCCTTTCTGACTTCCACTCTCCTCTTCGCCTGTTGTCTTCTAGTCTATCAACCTACCGTAGTGACTGAGTTACCGGTACTCAAACTCATTCGAGACCCTCAACCACTACCTGTCCCTTCGGACCGTATGACATCAGGTACCCCGACGTTTCTTAACCTGTACTGACTCACTTGAGTTGACTTATAAGATGATACCCAAACTTTCACAAGAGAGGAGAAGATGAAATCCATTCATGAAAACAAAAACATCATAACCGTAATAAAGAAAAAATTTTACAAGTATCTTAAAAAATTTACTGTTATGGAACCAGATAATGTAAATCAAAATATAAAAGAAATTTTTAACATGAATCTAAAAATTATCTATACCCGGATACGTCCAATGAAGAAAAGAGAACTTCTTTAAAACCATTAAATATGAAAAGTTCCTTTTACAGTTAAAGGAGAATTCAATACTGAAAAAACCACGTTTCAACAAATATTATAAGAGAGTAATATGAAAACGTATAGAGTCTATGTACCGTTATATGTTAAAAAAAGAGCATAATGACTTCATACATAAGATGAAGAGAGAGAAAATTTTTCATCAGGATATTATGTAAAGAGGTATAATAGTAAAGTTTTTTGTAGTAGAAAAATGGAAAAATAGGATAACCAAAATACAAAAGTCTAAAGAACTAAAAGAGAGATAAGTGGTAATAAACAAACTCAAATTAAAAGAGAACATAAAGATCTAAGAATTCAACTTCTAAATCTATTGACTTCTAAAAAGTCGAAAAGATTATGTTCGTAAATTGTGATATATAAAGATTCGTGACAAAATCAAAACAGGATGTGTAAAACTATACAACAATATGGACAGACTTAAGACTCACTATCTCAAAACAAAATTAAAGTGTTAAGTTTTATAAAAGATTGAGGGGAACACTGAAGAAGGAACTGCCCACCTTAATACACTTTCATAAACCATCTTATATAACAAATTAAAGGTCTATAAACACCTAAAAGTTCAATCAAAATACAGTACCTAAAGATCAAATTATGGTGACACCAATCGCTGATATTTAACGTACAAAAGTTCGAAAGTTTGAAAATTTTGAAGAAAATGTGGGATATTCTTAGAAAAGGAACTATTTATAAAGTACACGTGAGTTTTTTATATATGAGAATGGAGTAAATCACTTCACAAGGTATGTACAGTTAAGTTTAACAAACTATCGTTACATTCTCGGAAGATACAAAATGACTATAGGAAAGATAAACACAAAAATAATGACATTCTATTTACAACTCGAAAAGTTGACAATAATAAACCAGTAAAGAGGAAAATGAATACAACCACAAGTGTAGTATATACAACTTTGAGACAACACCCCACGTATTTGTCTTAACCAGAAAGAAAAACCACTTAGTTGAAACTGGAAATACATTACAGACAAAAATAGGGACGCGTATATGGAACAGACTTGATATACAAAGATTATAACTATTAGGGTAGCTGGGATAAAACTAATTATAAAAATACTATATAGAAAAAGATGTACGATACCAGACTTACACAGAAGAGTTTTAAAAATACAACTTTAGATTGACGGTTATACTGTCATAATCCTCTGTCTCTATGACCTTTTTATAATCTAGTACTCCCGAGACAAAAATACTCTAATCACGGGTTTTCTACGGGTTCTAATAAACGACCGAGTGAAAGTGACACACTTCTGTGTCGTTCTTCCGATACTTTTATCTTCGGAACTAGAACGTGAAAGGTCGAAGGTCTTGTCACTCTTTATTAAAGGACAATGAATATTGGATGGGTCAGATTCCATAAAACGATATCTTTGAACTTACCTAATTCTGTAGTAAGAAGAATAAAAGTAAATAAAGACAGAAGTATTAATTTCACACGGAAGAAAATAAGTTAGATGTCAGTTTCACACGAAATATTGTGTTGATGTTTTTGCTATTTATTATATATATATATATTACACTTATTTATACGTGTGAAATAAAACGTCATATTGACACTAACCAGGAACTGTAAGACCATAGAATAAAGAGGAAAATGACAAAAGACAAAAAAGAATGAGGGAAAATAGAACAAATGCAAAGAAGAGAAAAAGGAGATGAGAGAAAAAAAAATTAACTATATATCAACTAAATATTATAATATAATCAAAGTCCGAATGTTATATCACTGAGTCATAAAAATGTATAATATGACGTAATTTTCAATAATATACTATAACCGGTATAAGGGACACCCTTGGGAACCACACTTACATTCAACCATTAGTGATACCTTTTGTCATGTCTCCAAAGGGTTTTTTGATTTTTATCTTGATAGTATACTAGTTCGGTAAGATGAGACCTCATACATAGATCTTTTAAACTTTTCTATGTCCGTTGAGTTACCAGTATGTATATATATATNGTATAATATGACGTAATTTTCAATAATATACTATAACCGATATAAGGGACACCCTTGGGAACCACACTTACATTCAACCATTAGTGATACCTTTTGTCATGTCTCCAAAGGGTTTTTTGATTTTTATCTTGATAGTATACTAGTTCGGTAAGATGAGACCTCATACATAGATCTTTTAAACTTTTCTATGTCCGTTGAGTTACCAGTATGTATATATATATACATAACGACGACAACAAAATCAGTGATTCAGTACAGACAGAAAAAAACACTGTGGTACCTGATATCGAAAGGTCCGGGGAGATAAGTACCCTAAAGGGTCCATTCTTATGACCTCACCAACGGTAAAGGAAGAGACCCTCTAGAAGGTATGGGTCCCTACCTTGGAAGGTACGGACGTAACCGTCCACCTAAGAACGACTCGATGGTCCCTCCGGTTGTACATACATATACATATCTACTTATGTATGTGTGTGTGTGTGTATATATTTTACCTTATAATGGACAGGTGACGACGACGATGACGACGATTCAGTAAAGTCAACATAGGCTGAGACACGCTGGGGTATCTGCCGTCGGGTGGTCCGAGACGACAGGGACCCTAAGAGGTCCGTTCTTGTGACCTCACCCAACGGCAAAGGAAGAGGCTACGTACTTTCACTTTTCACTTTCACTTCAGTGACTCAGCACAGGTTGAGAGTCGCTAGGGTACCTGACGTCGTGTGGTCCGAGGAGGCAGGTACCCTAAAAGGTCCGTTCTCATGACCTCACCCCACGGTAACGGAAGAGGTGGACAGGTGATGAAAGACGATAAATAACTTAATATACTAGTTTTATCATTCGTCACAGAGAGTGGACTTGTAAAATAGTCCGGTGAAAACAAAAAGTGAGAATTCTATGATTTAATATATTAAAGATTCTTGAGTACGGTACCCGTTAAACAAAACAGACACGGAATCAAAGGAGTTAACACTTTATCCCTATAACTATCACGGATATAGTATCTCTACGACACTTCCACTTAATTCAATTAGAAACTTCTCATTGACTTACAACGGATCGTGTATTTTGTTGGTACCTCAAAAATATACTAATAATCATTAATTTCTAATTAAAAAGTGAAATACATTTTCATTTTTTTCGTTTTGACGAAAGAAAAGACAACGAAATTTAAATTTCCCGTACAGCAAAGAACGTAAACCGATGTTAATGATACGGTTGGACCATTATGTTTAAGACCAATTCATTGTTAGGCTTCTGTTTATCGAAGTACAAGAAATTATAACTTGAATGACACTATCTGGTATTTTATAATTTTCTGTACATGTAATTCTATGGAGATATTTTATGAAAATACCACTATAGTGTGACTTTATATATAACAATAAAAATTTTTCTTACAAGGTAAACAGGTATTCTCTGTTATGTTTCATTCTAATTAGGGTAAAAAGGACAATAAACTTTCTAATTCAAATGTGTATTAAGAGTTTAAATAATAAAAACTCATATTTAATTTAATATTATCACGGGTCACATTATTGTAATCATAATTATTATAATATACGGTACATTGAGAGTTAGTACCTCTTGTATGGATGTAATGAGATGTCGTCTTGATGTTAAGAGTACTCAAAAGTTTACTTGTTAACTTTTGAGTCTGTACCGTTTGCACAATCGGAAAGTTCAAGTGTGTTGAAATCATTATCACTTGGGTTCAGACGTAAAGATCTATGAACGTTGAAGGAGTTAACATTGATTTACAATAATACTACTTAAACCAGTCAGTTATTAAAGGATAAACAGTCTACAGGTACAGTATTAAAAGGTATTGAGTACAGTATTAATTTAGTTAATAAATTTAAACTCTATTAAATTATACACCATTTTACTAGTTCTCTTGACTTTGTTAAAAGGGTTTTTTCATTTCAATTTTTTTCCACCTGATACTGACTTCAATCCCGAAGGGTCCACCGAGTCACCGTTTCTTGGGTGGACGGTTAAGTCCTCTACGTCCGGTGTGCCTAAACTAGGAACCCAACCTTTCTAGGGGACCTCCTCTTTTACCGTTGGGTGAGGTCTTAAGGATGGACCTTCAAGGGTACGTGTCTCCTCGGTCCGTCCGATGTCAGATATTCCAACGTTTCTCAACCTGTACTGCCTTTACTGAATCGGTGTCATTGGTACAGACGTCAGTTCTTATTATATTATGACATAAATTGACTCACACATGGTCTTATCTAGGTTATTGTCTGAAGTCTTTTCACGTTTATTTGTCATAGACCAGAGTTTCACTTGTACAGAACTGTCCTCTTTAATTTGTATTCATTGTATTAATTTGTATTTATTGTACTCAGATACAATAAGACTTTCCGACCATGAACGTTATCTTCAAGTCTAAGTCAATCAAGTCAAACTCATTCAAGTTAGACTCAATGAGCTTAATCAAGTTAAACTTATTCAAGTTTAACTTGAATCCAAGTTTGACTCTTTTTCCCACCCTCGTTTTTCCATTGGAATGACCACCGGACTCCCTTTTAAAAAGAAAGAAAGAAAAAAGAAAAAACATATTAATATGTGTCTGGTAAAATGAGACCTACATTGATGAACGATCTTAATCTCGTTACACAATATATTTTTTAAGAGGTTTTTTTGGGTCGTCGAGTACGTCGAGTAATGGTCTTTTTACTTGTTGGGTTAGTTTTTCACCCGTTTTTTTGATTTGTCTGTAAGAAGTTTCGTCTGTATGTCTACCGATTGTTCGTGTACTTTTCTACGAGTTGGAGTGAATAATAATCTCTTTACGTTTAGTTTTGGTGTTACTCCATAGTAGAGTACGATCAGTCTTACTGGTAGTAGTTTTATAGATGTTTGTTATTTACGACCTCTCCCACACTTCTTTTCCCTTGGGAGAATGTGACAACCACCTTTACGTTTGACCATGTCGGTGATACCTCTTGTCACACCTCTGAGGAAATTTTAGACCCTTATCTTGACGGTATACTGGGTCGTTAGGGTGACGACCCGTATGTGGGACTTCTTTTGTTTTAACTTCCTCTGTGTACATGTGCTTATAAGTGACTTCGTGACAAATGTTTTCGATCCTGTACCTTCGTTGGATCTACAGGTGACCGTCTACTTACCTATTTCTTCAACACCACGTATATGTGTGACCTTATAATGAGTCGACGTGTTTCTTTACATAAACTCAGTCAAGATTACTCCACCTACTTTGACCTCGGATAATATGTCCCACTTCATTCGGTCTTTCTCTTTGTGTTTATGACATATAATTACATACATATATACCTTAAATCTTTCTACCGTTACTAATAGGATATAATTTTCGTCGTTTTCTCTGTGTTATATTTCTTGTCTGAAAACCTGAGACACCCGCTTCCACTCCCACCCTACTAAACTCTCTTATTATAACTTTGTACATATAATGGTATACATTTTATCTACTGGTCACGTTGAAACTACTTACTTCGTCCCGTTGACTTTGCCCACGAGATCCAGTTAGGCATCTCTATTCTAACCCCCCCCCCGCCCCCCCTCCCACCAAGTCCTATCCCCCTGTGTACGCCTGAACACCGACTAAGTACAACTGCATACCCTTTTTTGGTAGTGTTATAACATTTCATTAATAGGAGGTTAATTTTATTTAATTAATTAAATTTTTTACAAGGCTTATCTATTTGTACCCTTCTTTCTCAAAATATCTTTCTAAAACCTTAAATCATTAATGTATAGGGTCAACCGGAATACCAATTAGATACCAGTGCACTCTTTAAGACAGGTTACTCTTGCCTACATCGTCTACAAGGTCACACCGAAGAAGTGAGGGAGAGAAAGACATTGGTGAGGTCTCCGGTATCTTCCTTTGACGTCGTAGTTTTCCGTCTTCTTTGGACTTAGAAATTAGTGATTCGACTCCTCTCCATGGGACCTTTTAGAATGTTGGAAGTAACATAAATCCACTTGTTCTGTGAGTTGAAACTACATGTCTCGGTGACTCGATACCATCCGACAATGACCTCATTTCGAATTAGATTGGTGCGTCTCTACCATCCCAAGTACTAGAAAAGAGGTTTCGAACGAACCTAATGACTGTCGATACTAGGTTAAGGAAAAAGGTATAAATACTTACTAGTATTCAGGAAAGGAAGAACAACACCCTATTGTTTTCCTATACACTCTGAGTAACGAACCGACTACGCTGACAGTTTCCTTGTGCCACGACACGTTTCAGTGAAATCAGTACCGACTGAGAAACACTAAGATACCTGCATTACTTGGTTCGAGGAGACAGACACCCTAATAGGTCCGTTCTTATGATCTAACCCAACGGTATGGAGGGAGGTCCCCTAGAAGGACTAGGTCACTAACCTGGGTGCAGTGAATACAGAGGACGTGACCGTCCGTCCAAGAAATAGCGGTCACGGTGGACCCTTCGGGTTTCGCTACACAAACAGCGAGTAAGAGTCAGTACAGACTGAGAAACATAGGGTCACCTGACATCGGGTGACCTGAGAAGACAGGTACCTTAGAGATCGAAAATTTTCACTTTACTTTCACTTTTAGTGAGTTAGACAGGTTGAGAAACACTGGGGTACCTGATATGTCAGGTACCTTAAGAGGTCCGGTCTTATGACCTCACCCATCGGAAAGGGAAGAGGTCTACAAGGGTTGGGTTCCTAGCTTGGGTCCGGACGGTATAACATTCGTCTAAGAAATGGTCGACTCAGTGTTCCCTTTGGGTTCTTATAACCTCACCCATCGGGTAGGGAAGAGGTCGTCTAGAAGGACTGAGTCCTTAGTTTTGCCCCAGAGGACGTAACGTCCATTTAAGAAATGGTTGACTGGTTGACTCGATAGTCCCTTCGGGTATGATATTTCTTAAATTTTATGTCGGGTAGTGAGAACCGAACGAAGAAGATATTGTGGCTCGTTCTACCTAGTACGGAGAAACGACGGTAGATAATATGAATGATCTCTGAACAAAGTCTGTAAGATTTTTAATAGTAGCTTCTTGTCAGACTTCTTCAGTCCAAGAAAAACAAAAACAAATAAAATTAATGCGAATGGACATAGGATTTGTATGAATGTAAAATTGTAGACACTTTAACTATGTATACGTATTTTAGTCATCATACGTCTTTTCAATGTGTGAAAGGAACACTATGTACTTTATGACCACATTAAGTACATATGCATTTTAGCTACTACAAATACAATATAATGTTGTAGTTTATGACATTATACAAAATATGAATTCCTTGTAATGAAATTTAAAAATATTTTTAATAACACTTAATTTAATTTTATAAATTCACGTTTGTTAGTCAGATTACCATCTAATTTCTCATTAAATTAAGAGTTTCTCCAGGGACCCATTACGAATTTTCCGTTGTTGTTTGTTTTCAGTGTCTGGATTTCTATTAGTCTAGTAGAAAGAATTCTTGACTAATTCTTTCAGGTCAGTACTAAAGTCGAAGAGATTGTAGTAAATAGATCGACGTTAAATGGGGTTTTCGAGACTACACAAAGACGTCCAACAAGAGGATAAACTAAGTACATATCCATTTAGTGGATCTCATGATATATAAGACACATAGTTACTTAAATTATAGAGAGAAACTTGACACTAAAATATAAAATATATCGTCTATTTGTTTACGGGTGATCTGAAAGGTAAAGGTTATGATTTAATCGTTTTGGTAACGATGGTTCTACTTTACGTCGTTCTTTCTCACTCTTGGTAATACATTTTGACTTTATTTTATTTATCCGTAACCTTTGGTGTAGTTTCTACTTTTTCTCTTTTCGTAGGAATACGAAAGTGTGGTTTCGACTTGTACCGTTTCATTTGATTACCCAAAACTATAGTCAAGTAATCTACGTTCTAAGACTTGATTAGACGAGACGAAAATGACACACCCTTTAAAAACTACGGTCGGTACAAATGACTTTTATTTATGTAACTAGAATCCAGATGTAATTTAGTAAAACAACACCTTGATAAAGAGTACATCCGAAAAGTACGTTGAGACACTTAAAGTGTTTATATACTGTTAGTTTAACTACCGAAGAATATAAAAAATTCCTATTATCGAATATGGAGTTCTATGTCAGTTAGTTAAAATATAAACTTAGGAAAAAACAATAGGAGTGTTTTATTTTATTATCAATGTCATTTTGAATGTTTTCAATGAAGTTAAAGGGGTAGGTGAAAGAAGAACAACGTATTTCTTTTTATTTGAACCCTCTACAATGGGAAAAAAGGGTCCTCCGTGATCACCATTTCTTAGGTGGACGGTTACGTCCTTTGGGTCCAAAGTAGTCACGTAGTAGTTCTTCTAAGGGACCCCTTCCTTTATCGTTGGGCGAGGTCATAAGAACGGACCTTTTAGGGTTCCTGTATCCCCGGACCGTCCCATGTCAGGTACCTCAACGTTTCTCAACCTGTTCTGACTTGTGTGTGTGTGTGTGTGTGTGTGTGTGTGTGTGTGTGGGTGTGGGATAGAGAGTATGCAATAGACTCTTTCCGTAATACTATAATATCTTCTTTGTGACATAACTTTAAGTCCTCTAGATTAAAGACTACGACCAAGATAGGGACATTGATCCTCATATACAACTGGTTTTTCGTGTAAATAAAATGTTTACCCTTCTAACAATGTCTTCGAACGTAGTAAATATTCGATACGTTTAGAAATTAGTATTCTACCGAATACGGAATTACGATAAGTTTACAATAACTTACAGACATGATTCTTGAGAGATACTCTATCATACCTTAACTTATTAATTCCAAACAATTTTTACAGTCGATCATTCACGTTGACGAGACTTCCTGTAGTCCTTCCGGACGTATCTTTTTTTTTAGAAATAAGTAGTATATCTCTTCCAATGTCTTGTAAGTCTTGTAATCAAAACGGATTATGACTTCTTTACATGACTTTGAGGAGACACCGGAAGTATATATAGTCCTGCGTCCACTACGAGAATCGAAAATGACCATTTCGATCACTCTACATACACACGGACGTACGATTCAGCGAAATCAGTATAGGCTGATTTTTTGTTACTCCTAATAAATTAAGAAGTTCCTAGACTTTTGTCTGGTCTACAAAACGACACTGTGAAACATCTCTATTTCACTGGGTCCGACGACGACGACGTTTCAGTGAAGTCAGTACAGACTGAGACACGCTGGGGTATCTACCGTCGGGTGGTCCGAGGAAACAGGTACCCTAAAAGGTCCGTTCTCATGACCTTCACTCCGCCCTCAAACCGAATTTTTCTCTTTTTGTTTTAATTAGTTATATACTAACTTCCCATTTCTTACGTTCTTAAGTCCGTAAGATACCTCCATATGTAAGAGAGGTAATTTTCTAGGTATTTTTTCTCGTTTGACTCTAGGTATTCCCCTCAGTCGTTCTCGATCCAAACAACAGTAGATATGAAAGGACCTGAAGGGACCACCGAGTCTAAGATTTCTTATACAGACTTCACGTCCTCTAGACCCAAATTAGTGACCCAAACCTTCTAGGGGACCTCTTCGTTTACCGTTGGTAAGGTCATAAGAACGAACCCTTTAGGGTACCTGTCTCGTCGGACCACCCGATGTCAGGGACCCCAACGTTTCTCAGCCTGTGCTAACTCTCTGATTGATCGTTGGTTTTAAAATACCCTTAAATCTTTTACCATTAAACTCAGAAAGTATAATTTAGTAAGTTACATACCTGGTGTAGTCCCTTCTCTCTCGATCTCAAGAGTGAGATAAAGAGTATACATTTGTAGAGTGATCCGAAGGGTCCACTGAGTCACCCATTTCTTAGACGGACGGTTACGTCCTCTGTATTCTCTACAGTCAAGAAAGGTTCTCAGTCCTTCCTTCTAGGGAACCTTCTCTTGTACCGTTGGGTGAGGTCATAAGATTAGACCCTTTAGGGTACCTGTCTCCTCGTACCGCCCGATATCAGGTACCCCATCGTTTCTCGACCTGTACCCTGCCCTGTTTATGTTTCCGAGATTCTACAGTTTCGATTACTTTGTGGCATGAAGTGTCTGGGTTGAGGACTTCTTACGAAATTCAACGAGAAAAGTTTTTTTTTTTAACAACAAATCAGTGATTCAGTACAAGTTGAGAAAACGTTAGGTACCTGACACCGGGCGGTCCGAGGAGACAAGTACCTTAAAGGATCTGTTCGTATGACCTTACCCAACGGTAAAGTAAAAGGTCCCCTAGAAGGGTTGGGTCTCCAGTTTGAGTACGAAAGACGTAACGTCCACCTAAGAAATGGTGACTCGGTGGACCCTTCGGGTAAAGTTTTTAGTCTTTATGTATTTTGTTTTCGTATGAAGAATAATAAAATTTTTACCTCTAATATACATATATTGAAATAGTGTCCCTTCTCTATATATAAAGTCTTAAATTGTAAAGTCAAAATCTTGATATTAAACCGATAAAGTGATTCTTAACTTTATTAATACGGATTCCAATTCTATTAATGGAAAGTTTTTAATCTTTCGTTTTTTGAATTGTCTGTGTGTCCGAACATAGATATTATGAGTAAAAGAATCTATTCTTTTTTTATATGTACGAAGATAATTCGTTTTGTACTGAAAGACTTAATTTCCTAGAATGTTCTCAGAACCAAAACAACAATACTTTTACATTAAACATCTAAATTGACAATACACTATTCACTTTAATATAATTTTCGTAAATTTCTTACTACTCCTACTTTTAGAAGTTTAGAAAACTATAAAATCTAAAAAGGGATACCATTAACAATGAATGAATATTCTTGTCTATTCTTTTTCTAACTCTTTCTTTTATGTTTCAACAAAAATTTATTTAGTTACTGTAACTCTTCACTGGTACTTACTCCAAAAAGTGTTATTCCTACGTCTGTCCATAATGAACTACCACACCTGAAACAACTTTTAATCATGTCCGTTACCAAAACTATACCCGATTCTTTTGTTATTTCACTCATCCTTTTTATTTTACCACGGTATCCACTAAAGTAGACACTGTTCTATCAGTTGATCTACTATATCCCTTGAAGTCATCTTTCTGACTTCTTACATAATGGGTCCGTTTATGTTACTTAAACGACCCGTATAAAGTATACCCTTCGTTTACACAATCTTCCCATTATATAAAATAATGTAAAGAAAAGTTATCCGTAGAAATCTTTCCAAGTGTACTAGACGTTTCCTCTCCCGTACGTACGTTAAACAAAGTTTTAGACCGTAGATATGTTTTACGTTTTACTTCTTGTTTCCAATTCAAGGATTGTAGGAAAACAGTGAACAAGAAACATGTAGACACTATCTAAACAAAAATAAAAGAACTACAAAATGTAAGATTAAATCGTGACTCTGGGTCTAGTAACATTTGAAACGACTTTGACCGACGATTCCGGTTTCAATAATTGTAATGTCCCTGACTGTCAGACTGACTATCGGATTATCATTATTAACAATAAATTGAAAATAAACGATGGATCTCACACTCTTGTGTGACATCAAAATAATAAGAACAAAGGTACCCTTTGGTCCGATTCACGTTCCTATTATGACAATAAAAACATATCAGGTAATTTAATGTCAGGAAAGTAAAGTATAAAAATGTGTACTAACCACAGGAGCAACTATCTCACATTACGACACGAAGTAATAGACGTAATTTAAAAGTATTTATAGGTAAAACCAATGTTTTGTTCTATTACGTTCACCAAAAATCTCACGTTCACCGACAGTCTTAATACAAGTCCCAGAAAAAGGAAATAGGAAAAAGTCTTCTTTATAATTTTACGACGACATATTTTTCGATAGGACGAATAGAAATCTTTATTTATACAGAGATATTTTTATTAAAAGTATGTTTGGTACTACATAAAACAATAAATATTAAAGTACATATAAAAGGGGGTTATATACATACATACATTTCACATATGTGTGTGTATGTATGTAAACCTAATTTTTCTAAGTATATTTAACCTACTCCTCTCTCTTTCTTAAGAGCTGAATATAAACTCATCTTGTATATACCTTTTATTACACTACTTTTCTCTCAATTTTTGGGTTTCCGTTTTTAGATATTATAGGATTACCGTCTTTCAATTCTCCTTGATTTTTCGGAGAACTACTTTCACTTTCTCCTCTCACTTTTTCAACCGAATTTCGAGTTGTAAGTCTTTTGTTTCTAGTACCGTAGGCCAGGGTAGTGAAGTACCGTTTATCTACCCCTTTATCACCTTTGTCACAGTCTGAAATAAAACCCCCCGAGGTTTTAGTGACGTCTACCACTGACGTCGGTACTTTAATTTTCTGCGAAAGAGGAACCTTCTTTTCAACACTGGTTGGATCTATCGTATAAGTTTTCGTCTCTGTAATGAAACGGTTGTTTCCAGACAGATCAGTTCCGATACCAAAAAGGACACCAGTACATACCTACACTCTCAACCTAACACTTCTTACGACTCGTGGCTTCTTAACTATGAAAACTTGACACCACAACCTCTTCTGAGAACTCTCAGGGAACCTGACGTTCCTCTAGGTTGGTCAGGTAAGACTTCCTNCTTACTACGATTTCGACTTTGAGGTCATGAAACCGGTGGAGTACACTTCTCAACTGAGTAACCTTTTCTGAGACTACGACCCTCCCTAATCCCCACCCTCCTCTTCCCCTGCTGGTTCCTACTCTACCGACATACCGTAGTGACTGAGCTACCTGCACTCAGACTCACTTGAGGCCCTCAACCACTACCTGTCCCTCCGGACCGACGACGCTAAGTACCCTAACGTCTCAGTCTATGCTGACTCGTTGACTTGACTTGACTTGACTTTCTTTTCCCTTGTAAGGATCCTATTCCTCTTCCCAGTTTTCATTGTTACATGATTTCATTAAAGGATATATACATTTTACCTACTCAGTTAATCACCAACTTATAATAACTTGACTGTACATTATCATACCTATAGGTATCTCATCTACTGTATAATCTTGTTTATTATTAGTTGTTTATAGTTATTTAATGATGTAAATTTATATTTAGTATCTTATTTGACACTATGGAATAAAAGACTCGATGTATCTATATAAATTTAAATATCTCTTCGTCGTGTCAGACTAAAACCTTCATAATTTAGATAATTTTACTCATAAATTATATATAAAAATTTACAATTCTTCAATTGTACAGTTGCCAAATACCTGCACAATTTTACTTGTAAAGTTAAAATAAAAGTAACACCAAAAGTATTATAGGTCGGATGAAGATTATACTAAAAAAAATCTCCTTGCTTTAATGAGACTTAAGAGACATAAGAATTCCCTTTTCGGTAAGTAAAACCGAGGGACAGTCGGACCTTCGGTTCTTCTGGTCCAAACATGGAGAGGAAGGAAGAGTGAACATATTGACCTAAAGTCCATCACCTTAACTCAGAGGGGTTCGATCGGTAGACAGTTTTTTAAGACTTAGATGTCAGTTGTTACGATCCTGACTTGACCTTTAATTGTTGACGTCGAAACACCGTTGTCCTTATTACCGTTGACAGAGATCTGACAGGAGTGAAACTCTGTCTACGACATAAAAGACTTGGAAAGGAGAACGGGAGTACTCCTTCGAAGTAAAGGACTAAAAAGAATCTGAACCAATCGACCGTAGGATAGGTACGTTCATAGAGTTTTCTAAATGTCGAAGAACGAATTTATTGACTTTATACCAATGAAAACTTTACTAGGTAAATAAACCGATACGGTGTTTGTAAATAACTTACGGATGATATGTAGTTCGTAGGTGATAAGTTTTTTTGGTTACTTTTTTTAGGTTAAATAATATATCTCGGAAGTGAATATAATCGTGACGGAATACGATTAAGGTTTAACCTACAACATAAAATAGGGTCAAGCAACATTGAACGGTATGATTCATGATTCCTTCTTGTACATGAAGTACACTGGAAACACGATGTCAAAGATCTGGATTCACATCTGTAGGAGACTAGTTTTCCGTTACTTTGAATAAAATTGGTTAACACATCTCTTGATACCTGAGGACTGTATAAATCTAAAAAAAAAATAGGAATTACTCAGTAGGGGGGAAGAAAAATTATAGATGGATAAGGAACTAAAAAGAGGACCGTTTTAATGTGTTACTTAAAAAAGAGATTATACACGAGATAAATAACTGTTATTTTTTAAGCCTCGAATGAAAAAAAAGACTATCAGAAACAAAATGTTATATTGACCCATTTGTATTCTTATTTATAATTTTTCTTTAATTTACGATTATTGACATTTTTTAATTCTTTTTTTGTTAATTGTTACTCTAGTTAACTTTTATTTTAACGTTAGTTTAAAGAAAGTAATTAAGTGTATAAATGAATGGAGAATAATAGACGGTCCTTATCCTATTTGTATTCACTTGTGTTTCTCAAAAAAGAAAAGAGTAACAATTTATACTGTTTTAGTCGCCTTCAGATCTATACCTTTTTGTCCGTGATGGTAGGTAGGTGTTGAAACCCATATTTGATCACGTTGCTAAAACTCTTCATCAAAACACTATGCGTTATTATCGAAATTGTACACACGTAAATTGATAAAGAGAAGGACTCTGAGATGAAACTCTATTAAACATATTTTGTAATACACGTTTTTGAAAGTCTACAAGTTGTATTACTGTTTAATCTTCGTTAGTTTTCTGATGTCACCTCCTCGACATGTCATCTAATACTACTTAAGTACATTTTATATTAGACTTTGTGATTTTTACGACAAAAATATTGGATCGACGGTTTTATACTTTCTAGAATTATTTACTGTAATGTGTACTTCTATTTTTAAGGTTTGACATAATTTTAACTAACACATTTTATCCGACTCTCCTTTTTTAAATGGAATTGTTGTTATATATTCGTTATTACTTTTTATTAAAGGTAAATCAACCAAGGAAAAAATTTTGTATAAAAGGTGAAATAAGTAAAATGTGTCCTCTGTTAAAAGGAAAAAAGATATATATAAAGTCCCCAATAAAACTAACAACAAAGACACAGAAAACCAAACTATGGGTTTTACGGTTCCATAGTCCTTAATTTTACTGAAACTTTACTTAAACAAAATAAGTAAAACAATTTTTTATCATAGCTCATTACCCAACGAGTGGAAACCTAATATACACATTTATATGTGTGTATAAAATATATATTATATGTGTGTGTATGTGTTTATCCAATTCGATTCTCAGCCTGTGTTGACTCGTTGACTCACACGTGTACACACGTGTGTGTGTGTGTATTTTCGATGATGATGTTTATCTTTGTTATTGGAACATCGAATTTGATGTCCCCCTATTTTTTCCAGATAAAGAGAGTATCATGTCCCACTTACTCACGTACTTCGTACTTCAGTTGGGATCGTGAATTCAAGAACTACTGACTTACTAGATAACTTCAAGTATATAGTTGCTAGTGGTTCTTGTCTGGATATCAAGTGGACTCAACCCAAGTAATCAAACGACGTCCGGTTCTGTGTTCAGGAGGCACCCTTTTTACATTAGAGAACCTCTGTCAAGTTTGTTTTCTGACGGAGTCAGTCGATACTAGTCCTCCATTTTGCTTGTTTCAACCAGACGTTTACAGAAAAGAATCTTTTCAATCCGTGAAACGTAAACCAAACGTCGGAAAGTTATATTACTAACATAGTGGTGTTGTCTTCTCGTTTTCATTTTTGTAGATTTCGTAACGACTGAACCCCACATGTGTTTAATATATAAAATAATATACATCATTCATTTACGAATAGTCTAAAAGGGGTTTTAAATTTGAAGTTAATTCTGTTGACATTGAATATAAGGTATTCTACTTCAAAACATTCTTAATAATTACATTTTCATCATGTTTATAATAAAATTTATATTTAGTATTAATAAAAAGATCTAAAAAAAGTTACTTAAAACATTATATTATAATTTGTACCTAATATAATCTGAAGGGTCCACCGACTCACCATTTCTTAGACGGATGGTTGTGTCCTCTGTGTATAATAATCTAGAGACCTAACCCTTCTAACGGACCTCATTCTTTACCGTTTGGTGAGGTCATAAGAACGGACCTCTGACTACCTGTCTCCTCGGACCACCCGATGTCAGGTATCCAAGTACTTCTTGGTCTGTGTTGACTCGTTGATTCGTGTATACGTGCGTACTTAATATAAATGTATACGATCCGTTAGTCGATAAAGGAGAGATTTAGACTTAAAATTTTTGAAAAGTACATGGTACATTAAAGGTGTAATGATACTTCTCATCGTCTCATATGGTGGGGTTTTATATAGACAGTTCTGTACGGGAGTGTTTTATACGGTGAAAGTATGTAACTAATGAAACTCGACATCCGTGAATTTTGTATCGTTTGTGTCCCTTTCCCAAAGAAACTTATAGGGAATAGACGAATTTCTGTCTAAAACGTTTTCCTTGATTAAACAGTATTTAGGGAGGGGTCCTCAAAGTAGTGGGTCTCTTCTAATTGAGAAACTTCCTCTCCCCTGTTATTTACTTACAGTGTGAGTTTCTCTGAAAAATTTATTAATATTGAGGGTAGATGAGAAGAATCTTAGGTCAGTTGAAAGGATTTTTAGTAAATGAGAGGATATTCTCTGGATGGAGGAGGAGGAGAATCGGATAATTCTACCGTAAATTCAAACTCAAGATTCGGTGAAGACCTTCAATGAATTAAAAGACACCCATAAAGAGTCCAAGTGTATTATCATTTAAAAACAAACAAAAACAAAGCAATTAAAGAGAAAGCAATGTCCTCAGAGTCAACTTTTGATTTTTTTTTCACCCCCCCTTTAATAAAAAAGAGTAAAAAGGAGGGGATGTTGTTAATATTCTGTTCCTGTTATAATCTATTCCTTTTGCCACTGTCGGTGTATTGAGATTCGAAAAATTGACCTTGGTTTATCTATGATCTACTAGGTAGAGGAAACTGTTTCGTTTTAATGAGCGGTAAAACTTAATTAAGTAAGACATAAACCCCCTTTGAGATGCGATAAAACATCTTTCATTTATAGAATTTATAGTAGTTTTATAACTTTAGTCCCATAATGAAATACATGCAAGGATTATATAGAATACAAATATTTAATTTAAATATATTTTTTATCTTTTATATTATCTATACATAACTACGTGAATGTATGAGACTAATAAAAGATTCCTGTTATTTTGTTACTTTACAAGTATTACATAGAGACATATAATTAAAACTCGAAACATTCGGAAAAAACCACTTGAAAAATTTCGTGAAACTCTCACGACTGACTTTAAATACTAGTACTGAAGTTTTTTATTTTTTACTATATCCTTTACTGACATTACGGTGTAATAAATTTTTTTTGTACCTAAAAAAAAAAGCTAACAACAAAAATACTATGGTCTCGTTACTCGAGGACCTACTCTTCTCTTATGTAAAATACTTTTGAAATTCAATAGCTAACCGTTCTATTTGAGATAACGAGTTTTTCCGGACTTCCACTTTAGACTTCTCTTTCGTTTTTTGACGACTCTACTTTGTCAAAATATTTTATGTTACCTTGTATTTTACATCATGATTACATCTTCTTTCTTTTTACTACCTCTATTTCCTATCAAGAGTTTAACGTCATACCCTTAATCTATTCTACGATAATCATATATGTTTTTGCTTAATTTTATTCTGTCTCAGTAGACGTTATAAGGTTTCTTACACTTATAAAATTTGTTATACGTGTATTAATATCTTGATAAAGGTTTTTACTTGTCCTACCAAGATTACCTATATTATACCGTAATCTATTTACGAATAAATTCTAAAACAGTAGAAATTTTAGTCGATTTACTCGTAATTTTAATAAGAGTAACTTTTTCCGATACTAATTAAAAGAGAATTGAAATTTAACGAAACACTTATTTATATCTATCCAATTACACCAGAGTCATCGACACCGTGTACCAGAATCAACGGGACACTGTACACCCTAGAATCAAGGACTGGTCCCTACCTTGGGCGTAGGGGACGTAAACTTCCACCTAAAAATTGGTGACCTGCTGGTTCATGGGATTGGGATAAAATTTTCACATACAGTTCTTTTGTGTTTCAACAAAGCATCCAAGGGAGAATAGGTACCTAAGACGTAGGGACTATCTCCCTGACAGTCCACACCCCACACCCTCCCAACCGTCTCTGCACTCTGAGATGATACGGTAAAACATTTTCTCTGGACTCGTAAACGTGTAAAAACATAGACGATCCCAGGAAGACATCTATCTTTACGAGTCGATTTAACTAAATAATGATTTTTCAGTATAGTTTTGTACATACTTAAATGAAGGGATGAATAAAATTTTCACTTTACCATGAGGGAAAAAGACCCTCAGACCCACTGACCCTGACAAACGTTTATGTTCTCAAACCTCCAATATTCCTGACGTTTTTCACTTTGTGTTAGTCACATGTCTCCGGTTTGTACGTTTTAACAGAAGATCCAGAGACCGTTCAAGGAGTATCGTTTCTACTTAGTTGATTGGTTTACGGTTACTACTGGAACAAATATTATTCATTGACGGTGTCGTCTTGACGATTTAGACAATGAGTCAACTTTGATTGGTTGTTCACAACTAAATTATTTTCTATCGAACATACAAAAAACAGTTCTTACTGGTATCTTATTTTATATTATGGAACCTAAAGTCTTTTTTTTAAAAAAAATTTAATCTCTTTATGTTCCATACCTTGATAGATCTTTTAGATATTTCGTATTCTAGTATTACCTATCTTCGAAATTATCTGAGTAAACACGTTTGTGATTAATACGTAGTCAGGAGTTTTCCCTCAGATATGAAACTAATAGAGAAGAGACAAAAGGGGTAGGTGTACCATTTAAGAAGTTCCGGTTGAGAAGACGGTAAAAAAGGGAATAGAGAGAACAAGATTGTATTTACGGTGAAAGGATATTCTGGTGGAAACAGGAAATTCGTTTAAATCGAGAAGACAGGATTTAATAGACTATTAAAAGTAGAGAATAATAGGTTTTGGCACTGACGTAGGTAAGATGGTTTATTTATAAGTAAATACGTTATGAAATGTAAAAACCGGATTTTGACAAGTCTGAGAAACGATCCGTGAGTTGTGTCTATCGTTTATGTCAGGTACGAAGGTAGTCCATTTTGTACGTGGGGAAAGGGGATCTCGAATGGGAAACGAACTCTTTTATTTGTGATTTGAATATGGATCTCAGTTATAGTCTCAATGTAGGAACTCTCGGATCACATTAAAGTTTATTAGATAAATTCCTTTGTTTTTCTTGGATAACTGATTGACTACAACTCGACTCTAGACTACCTACCACACCATAGTTCCTTCACCATGGTTGCTTATCCCCACTCGGATACTTTCCTCCGGGTCTCCTCTCTACAGTTCTTGACTTTCTTGACCGGCTTCAAGGTCCGACCTTGTGTTCTGGCCCGGACCTTTTACCACTCTGACTTCGTCTCGATTCCGACTCTGTGCCCCAGGAAACGTCGGTGGACTCCTTTGACCGAAAAGGGTTCCGGCTACCCTTCTACAACTTTCTAAAAATACTTATGATAACAAAAGAATAATAACTACTGACTATAAAAACCTCAAATGAACACTCTAAACCATATCATATATATAGAAGTTGATATAACTTCCAAATGGATCCCCTTCGTTGTAGGTCAGATAGAAAGATAGGGGTCGTGACTGCGGACCGTGGAGTTGAAAGAGACCGAGTCGACTCGAGGACTGTCAATCATGTAAGTGTCATAACATGTTTTGTAGTGTGATAGTTCGAGGTTTTATAAACAGTGAATTTTTCATTTAGTAACTTATTTATAAGGAGTTCTTCTACCGTTCAACCCCCTCGACACTAGTCTTTAAAGATCATGATATATTATGTTTAAAGAAAAGTCAACTTACCTATTCTAAAAAATTTAACTATTCGACTTTACAAAGGTACCTTCGTTAGATCTTATGACTCTCGATACTTTCTTTCTGTATATTCTAAAACCTGTTATAGACACGGACGGACATTAAACACGTACGAAGTACATAAGTTTAGGTTTCCTGTCTTATCTTGATTTGCTGATCTTTAAAGTTTCTTTATATTTATTCGTTTTACACTCTGTAAAATGTTACAAATTACAAATTGAAAAATTATTACTTTTTATTTTGAAAAGTTACTCTTAATATTACCATTCAACTTACTTATTTTGGATAAAATAAAAGTTCCTATTCGATAACAAGAACGTAATTAAACGGATCGTTTTATATTTTAAGATCTTTATTTGTAATTTTTTTATAGTGTTTCTGATTTTGATAAAATCGTGTAAGGTTTAATCAAATTAAAGTTAAACAAATCAAACTTATAGTCAAGCGAGTCACTGAGTCAGTACAGACTGAGAAACACTGGGATACTTGGCATCGTACGGTCCGGAGGGATTTCGTAGTGGTTGAGGGTCTCGGTGGGTTTAGGTACAGGTAACTCAGTCACTACGGTAGGTTGGTAGAGTAGGAGACAGCAGGGGAAGAGGAGGACGGCGGTTAGGGAGGGTCGTAGTCTCAGAAGAGGTTACTCAGTCGGGAAGCGTAGTCCACCGGTTTTACAACCTCGAAGTCGATGTTGTAGTCAGGAAGGTTACTTGTGGGTCCTAACCAGAGTAAATCTTACCTGACCAATCTAGAGGAACGTCGGGTTCCCTGAGAGTTCTCAGAAGAGGTTGTGGTGTCAAGTTTTCGTAGTTAAGAAGTCGTGAGTCAAAAGAAATATCAGATTGAGAGTGTAGGTATGTACTGGTGACCTTTTTGGTATCGGAACTGATCTACCTGGAACCGACTGTTCCATTACAGAGAGGAAATTAAACGATAGATCCAACCAGTATTGAAAGGAAGGTTCCTCATTTACAGAAAATTAAAGTACCGACGTCAGTGGTAGACGTCACTAAAACCTCGGGGGGTTTTATTTGAGACTGTGACAAAGATGGTAAAGGGGTAGATAAACGGTACTTCACTACCTTGGTCTACGGTACTAGAATCAAAAGACTTACAACTCGAAATCCTGTTGAAAAAGTAAGAGGAGGAAGTGAAAGTAGTTCTCCGAGAAATCAAGAAGTTAAAACGGTATTCCCACCACAGTAGACATATAGACTCCAATAACAATAAGGAGGACCGTTAGAACTAAGGTCAAACACGAAGGAGGTCGGGTCTCAAAGAGTACTGCATGAGACGTATCTTTAATTTATTCGTCCCACTGTTATATGTCGGAACTGTGTGAGGAGGGTACATCTTGGTCAGACAACAAGGTACAAGTCAAGGTTGACAACGAAGGACTGGACGTATATCCAAAGAGTTCTCCGTCCAGTCCACCAGACCATAAGGGCAGAGAGAGTCTTAAAAGGTGTCAAATAACACTAGGTGTGTCAGTTTCCGAAACCGTATCAGTTATTTCGTCTTTATCTACAGAAAGACCTTGAGAGAACGAAAAAGGTACTAGGTCAACTACAATCGATAAACTAGAGACCAAGAAGTCAGAAAAGATTTTGGTCGAACTTGTAGACCCTAAAGTACCAAGTGTATAACGACTTCGGACCCAACCTCTTAAAATTCGTAGTAAAATGATTTCACACTCTACACANACAAGGTACAAGTCAAGATTGACAACGAAGGACTGGACGTATATCCAAAGAGTTCTCCGTCCAGTCCACCAGACCATAAGGGCAGAGAGAGTCTTAAAAGGTGTCAAATAACACTAGGTGTGTCAGTTTCCGAAACCGTATCAGTTATTTCGTCTTTATCTACAAAGAGACCTTGAGAGAACGAAAAAGGTACTAGGTCAACTACAATCGATAAACTAGAGACCAAGAAGTCAGAAAAGATTTTGGTCGAACTTGTAGACCTTAAAGTACCAAGTGTATAACGACTTCGGACCCAACCTCTTAAAATTCGTAGTAAAATGATCTCACACTCTACACACGTGAATACGGTATCAAACTCGTAAGAAACCGTAACGGAAAGAAACCCTAACCTTACTTTTGACTGGAAAAGGTCAGGACACCGGTGACGACTCAAAAGGTTTGAACAACCGTATAACTCACGTCGCGAAAGTGTCGTAGTAGAAGAACCTAAACTTTATCGAGCTGACCTTAAGGTAGTGGAGGTTATCGAAACAAACATCTCTACGAAAGATTCCGGGTGAATTGAAGTGTAAGGTCCTACAGACCGAGATCCACTCATTAGTGTGGTAGTATAATAGACCCAGTACTTTTTGAAAAAAACATGTCAAGAAGACACATAAGAACGGTGGAGAGGAATTATAGGTTACGAAGACAATCCAGGTATGGTAAAGACAGGAAATAACTCGGGTAGAAACGTACTCTACAAGGGAACCATAGAGATCAAAAGAACTTCACTAGAGATCAGAAAGGGCAAGATAACAAAAAGAGATAAAGAAACGTAACTAGCGACTCCTTCCGAAAGAATAGAGAGGAACGATAAGAGACCTTGAGACGTAAGTTTAACCATATAGAAAGGAAAAGGGGAAACGAAAAACGAAGGGAAGAAAAGTGTCGATAAACATTCCGGAGGAGTCCGTCGGTAAAACGAGAAAACATAAAGAAGAAGAACCCCTATAGAACGAGGGACAGAGGACATATTACAATCCTTGGAGACAGGTATCAAGTAGTCCATGAGATAGATAGTCTAGATCAGGGAATTTAGATAAAACGTGAAGGTGACATATCAACATTCCGATATCAGTATTCATAACAGATTGAGTTACTTTGATTCGGTACAGTACACCCCGGTGGGTTTTGTATACCCAGTACCACCTCCCCAGACTGTTTTACACCAGGTGACCTCTTCACTTACCGTTTGGTGAAGTCATAAGAACGGAACTCTTGGGGTACTTATCATACTTTTCCGTTTTTCTATCCCGTGACTTTCTCCTTGAGGGGTCCAGACATCTACTGGTCATACGATGACCTCTAGTCACCTCTTATATTGAGGTCTTTCTTACTTCCCTACCTTGGTTTCGTTTTTGTTGTGGGTCAACACCTAACCTGACCACTATCTTCGTTCTAAGTTACAACATTTCTCGTTATAACGTAGCCTTGGACCTTATAATCCAGGTACTTAGTTCCGTTCAACCTTCACCAGTTTGTCCTTTACTGTTCTCACTTGTAGCTGTAAGATCCTTAGTCACTTGATTCTACCTGACCTTACCCACTTAAATTAAGTCTACNGACCTTACCCACTTAAATTGAGTCTACTGGTAATATAGATGATGACACCCGTTCTTAGGGAATCTTCTTTACCTCATCGGTAGTACTAGTTGTTTTCTCAGACTTTACGTCATGAACCTACGTTAGAGTTTTTACTGTCTTACTAGAGACAAGTAAAGGTTCCGTTTGGTAAGTTATAGTACCATTAGGTTCAGATACGGGGTTGGTCATTACGACTTGTTCGACTTCAACTTGTCAAGATACTTTTGGAGGTTCTGGAAGATCTTGACTTTGGGTTTCTTCTACAGGAAAAGTAATATCCCCTGACCTTATGTTTTCATCCTTCAGTTCTTTGTGGACCTCATTGTCCGTTTAAACCGCAACCACATGTCTTACTTCGTTCCGTTTCCGATTATCTCAAGACGGTTCTCTAGCATGACCAACATCGTTTGTGGGAGAAGGTTGTTGTGTTCTCTTCTGAGATGTGTACCTGTAGTGGTCTACCAGCTATGGTTTTATTCAAACTAATATAAGAAACGTCGGTTTCTACTTCTTCGAGATATATCAGTCGTTTTTGTTCTAACCCTCGACTGGCACCGAACCTAGTACTGAAGGAATAACGGTTTAAGTCCGACTTTAACTTCTTTCACCTCTTTTGGTCATCTGGTAAGTCCATACTGGATTTAGTTTAGACCTATACGAGTAGATATTGAGTTAATCAGACACAGGACGGTCCTTTATACTCGTTGTTCATGTAGTTTATGTTCCTTAAAACATATTATTTAACCACTTTATCTACTACAACCTTTCGTTCTTCTCTTACTACTATATTGGGTTTATAATTATTGAAGACCTTTGTCAATGGTAATGCTACCGATTCCTTATTATTTCCCTCTTTCCGACAATGATCTTGTTTTCAGGAGTCTAAAACGACTACATATAATACCGTCGGACGTCTTATACTCACTCTTAATTGAGACTCCTACATAAAACTTTCTCATGTTTTACGTATTAACCTACTCCGGTTTAAACAACTAAACCGTATGAAGAGTTTCTGAGACTTAAATTATACAATTTAGGTGAGATTATTAAACAAACGAAACAGCTGACTTTAGACCCGAATTG
Organism: Capra ibex; assembly: GCA_006410555.1. Lineage (NCBI taxonomy): Eukaryota > Metazoa > Chordata > Mammalia > Artiodactyla > Bovidae > Capra > Capra ibex. Next base: position 21,601,908 of record SJYO01048061.1, on the reverse strand, counting down.
CCAACGGTTTTAAGTCACTTCAACTTTATGGTCTTGTAGAGATTGTATTATGTCTTCCCCCCTTTAGGTTTTCGAATCCCTTCATCCTTACATCATTGTCTACATAGTACATGGTAGACGAGGGACTAATATCTCGTTATCTCCTGTTTTCCTGTGGAGGAAGGGATTCCGTGACTATTATACACTAACTTACCTTTCCCGTCGTAGTGACTTTCTTACTACCGTCGCAGGACACGTCCGACTCAGTCTGACATCTTTACTATGGTAACTCTACCTGAAAGAAAATTGTCACTCCTACTTCAAGAGTCTTACTTTCTACGAACCCCTTTGATATTGTAACACTTATTCGTACAAAACCACGAGTACTAGAAGTCGTCCACGATTAATTGTCCTATGGTACTAACTTTGTCTAACCGGCAGATAACTTCGAAGTGAACTAGACACATTGTGTTTGTTTGAGACCCCAAACTACCCATCTTTTGAATGACTTAGTAGTCTCACCGGTTAGTATCGGAGAGTGGGACAAAAGTCAAATAGACTTTCCCTATAGTCTCAGAGAAGTTTTAATACTTAATGTACCGTACTATATAAATCTGACTACTTTCCTTTTTTGTGTTAGTTCTTATAAGATGAGTCGTTCCGCTAGCAAATCTAAACTTTCTCTCTGTTTTCCCAAAGTGGATATCCGTTTTAGATTTACTCAAATTGTGGTGATATTTCGACCAATCGAAATATTCTTTACAATTATCCATAAGAAATTTACCTCTTTATTTATAGTACTGATCTATATATTATAATATTTTTCTTTTTAGAGTAACCATTTCCGTTAACATACCATTGTCACTATTTACTTGATGAATATTTAGATCATCATTCTAATTTTCTGTTTTCATTTTAGAGGATATTTTTCATCAATTACCTGTATCCTTTGTTTTTCTATATTTCATTTTTTTTAGTTTGTACCCTACTCCTCATTTTTAAGTTCCAACAATCTTACGCGAACTTAAATTATCTAGAAAGTCAAGTCAAGTCAAGTCAAGTCAGCGAGTCAGTACAGACTGAAAAATACTGGGGTACTTGACGTCGTGCAGTCCGGAGGGACGGGTAGTGGTTGATGACCTCAGTGGGTTTGCGTATAGTCAACTCAGCCATACGGTAGGTTGGTAGAGTAGGAGACAGCAGGGAAAGAGGAGGACGAGGGATAGGGAGGGTCCTAGTCCCAGAAAAGGTCGCTCAGTTGAGAAGTGTAGTCCACCGGTTTCATATACCTCAAAGTCGAAGTTGTAGTCAGGAAGGTTACTTGTGGGTCCTGGATAGAGGAAATCCTACCTACCCAACCTAGAGGAGCGTCAGGTTCCCTGAGAGTTCTTAGAAGAGGTTGTGGTGTCAAGTCTTCGTAGTTAAGAATTCGCGAGTTGAAAAAAATATCAGGTTGAGAGTGTAGGTATGTACTGGTGACCTTTTTTGTATCGAAACTGATCTACCTGGAAACGATCGTTTGATTACAGAGACGAAAAAGTATACGACAGATCCAACCAGTATTGAAAGGAAGGTTCGTCATTCGTACAAAATTAAAGTACCGACGTTAGTCGTAGACGTCACTAAAACCTCGGGAGGTTTTATTTGAGACTGTGACAAAGGTGACAAAGGGATAGATAAAGGGTACTTCACTACCCTGGTCTACGGTACTAGAAGTAAAGGAGTTACAACTCGAAATTCGGTCGAAAAAGTGAGAGGAGAAAGTGAAAGTAGTTCTCCGAAAAATCAAGAAGAAGTGAAAGACGTTATTCCCACCACAGTAAACGTATAGACTCCATAAACTATAAAAAGGGCCGTCAGAACTAAGGTCGAACACGAAGAAGGTCGGGTCGCAAAAAGTACTACATGAGACATCTTCAATTTATTCGTCCCACTGTTATATGTCGGAACTGTATGAGGAAAAGGATAAACCTTGGTCAGACAACAAGGTACAGGTCAAGATTGACAACGAAGGACTGGACGTATATCCAAAGAGTTCTCCGTCCAGTCCACCAGACCATAAGGGTAGAGAAAGTCTTAAAAGGTGTCAAATAACACTAGGTGTGTCAGTCCGAAACCGTATCAGTTGTTTCGTCTTTATCTACAAAAAGACCTTGAGAGAACGAAAAAGGTACTAGGTCACCTACAACTGTTAAACTAGAGACCAAGGAGTCGGAAAAGATTTTGGTGAAACTTATAGACCTTAAAGTACCAAGTGCATAACGACTTCGGACCGAACCTCTTAAAATTCGCAGTGAAATGATCTCACACTCTACTCACGTTAACACGCCATCAAACTCGTAAGAAACCGTAACGGAAAGAAACCCTAACCTTACTTTTGACTGGAAAAGGTCAGGACACCGGTGACGACTCAAAAGGTTTAAACAACCGTATAACTCACGTCGTGAAAGGGTCGTAGTAGAAAGTCCTAAACTTTATCGAGCTGACCTTAAGGTAGTGGAGGTTATCAAAACAAGCATCACTACGAAAGATTCCGGGTGAATTGAAGTGTAAGGTCCTACAGACCGAGAGCCACTCACTAGTGTGGTAGCACTAATAGAACCAGTACTTCTAGAATAAACATGTCAAGAAGACACATAAGAACGGTGCAGAAGAATTATAGAAGACGAAGACAATCCAGGTATGGTAAACAGGAAATAACTCGGGCAGAAACGTACTTCACAAGGGAACCATAGAGATTAAAAGAACTTCACTAGAGATCAGAAAGGGTAAGACAACAAAAAGAGATAAAGAAACGTAACTAACGACTCTTTCCGAAAGAATAGAGGAACGATAAGAAACCTTCAGACGTAAGTTTGCTCATATAGAAAGGAAAAGAGGAAACGAAAAACGAAGGGAAGAAAAGTGTCGATAAACATTCCGGAGGAGTCTGTTTGTAAAAGTGTATCCATAGGGATGAACTTTCCTCTCAACTCTTTATTAATGATCACAACATATGAACGACAAGAGGTTTTATTAAAAATAAATACTCCTTTTCCTATTCATAGTTAAATCTTATCCAACATATTTTACAGTTTGTTGGGTAAATGATACCTTTCTACTCTTGACCTTGTGACCCGAGGTAAGGACGTCACCGTAGTTGACTGATAAGGGCCTTCCCATAGGAGAGATGGTCTACAGAGTGACTAACATGACGGACACTTCGAGGAAATCCTTAAACACTAATACCAAGGTTATGACGTCACTATTTGTCCCTGAACCGATATATAAGATGTCGTATATTTCATATTACCAGTATAAATTACTCATATACATTAACAAGAAACCCATTTATTAAAGAAGTAAAAAAAAAAGTCAAAGGTAAACGTAAATCAAGGGGACGTCCAAAGGAGGATCAAAAGAAGTAACATAAAGGAACAGAGAATGTGAAAATGTAAAAAAGAGATGAAAAAGAGAACTGGTTTAAAATGAAGAACAAAGACTAGTCTATCGAAAAAGGTGTAAAGGAAAAAAGAAATAGGATAGGTAACAGAAAGGTAGATGGATTAAAAATAGAAAAAAGAAAGAAGGGAATAGAGTGTGTAAGACACGATGGTTGTACAAACAAAAGTGATAATTAAGAGTCTCGAGAGAGAAAGACAAATGTACGATGTAAAGTATTAAAAGGAATAACAAAAGACCGAACGAGAAACAAAGGAATATGAAAACATCGACGAAAAATAAAAAAAGGAGGTGGTAAAGTTCTAGTCTCCGAAGTAAATCTAAAGAACATTAAAAAATAAGTTAAAGACGAATAGAGATCATCTTTAATTTTACTAAACCACACTATAATACAAAATTTCATAAATTTACGGAAGAAAATGATCATCTTATTACTTTACTGGATATTAATACATTTGTAAGTTATATTTATTTGACTCAAACTTGTACAGGAATTACTTTTTCTTACACTAGAGTAAACACATCACAAAGCTACACATATATGTCAATCGTAGTTAACATTTGAAGGAATCTTTGGTATCTTTTTCAGAACTTTTCCAATCGACTCTTACTATGACCGTTCTATTTGTCTCTATGACTCTCTTCTGCATCTACCTACCATCTTACTAATTACGACATAGATGTCTCATGTCCACAAACCAGGAACTCATGCATCAGTCTTTTGTTTAACTTGTAAATAAGAAGAACTGTCTCCCTAATTCTTTACACCAACTAATATGGAAATATTTGCTTCGAAACTCATTTGACGACAGAACTAACTAAAGAAACCATAAACGATTGTGACGTTGACTTGTAAGACGACCCTTAAGAAAATAAACACAAACGAAGGACTTCTACACTTAATTGAGTATTAATTACTCTAATTATTTCTGTAACACTTTATCGACACTATCAAAATAATTGTTGATGTGACCTCAGATTAGCTTGTGTTTGATAAAATCTGTGTCACTACCACAAACGTACTTTTAAAGAGTTGTACTTTTACGGTCTCAATTGTATTATAAAGTGATCTTACACTAACTTTTTTCTTATAATCTCACCCTGTATTTAGACTCAGATGATGTTAGGTTTGGATAACAAATAAACTTTTGTTTCTCGAGCTAAATAAGTAAGTATAAAGAAGTTTGATCTAAAGTAGTGTGTAGTCTGTGAAAAACTTGTGGAAAATGATGGTCCCCGATATTCCTGTTTTACGACTTTTGTTATTACTTCAGATTACGTCGTTTTCTAGTCCGTTATCTCATAACTTACCATTCTTAATACTTCCCTCTTTTGTCTTAGGAGACTCTTTCTTATTCCCCTCAACACCCTCACAGAAAACCTGTAAGGAAGTAGTTCCTTTTGGTGGGACTTCTCCTTGAAATATTCCACTCTAGACTTTCCACTGATTTCCGGTCGGTCCATTCATAACAGTCATTACCGTAATGTCTTCTTTCTAAGTTTTATCCCGTTTAATAGAGTCCTTCTTTCTTAAACCGAGAAAGTGACTTTGTCGTAGTGATCACATCGACCTTGTAGTGCACTGTCTCTCTGACACCGTTCAATCCGTTGACTATCTAACCATTTCCCCAAATTAAAACAAGATTAACGTCATTCTTCTCCTGGGGATTGCACCGATATTCAAAGTTTAAAACACTATTTTGTACAAAATAAAAATAAAATAAAAAAATGAAATGTTATGATATAACCAAACCGGTATGTAACTGTACTTAGGTGGTGTCCACATGTACTCGAGGGTTGGGGCTTGGGGGGAGGGTGGTGGGAGGGGTATAGTAGAGAGACCCAGTAGCGTCACGTGGTCGGGGTTCGTAGGACATAGGACATAGCTTGGATCTGATCACTAAACAAAGAATGTACTATCATATGTACAAAGTTACGGTAATTTTATATTGCAAATATTTCGTTAAGTGACAATTTTTAAAGTGTATATAGAATTTCTTTTCGTATCTGAGAGTATGTGGGTGGTGAGTATAACTAGATGGTTACAACCACTTCTGAATTTTTTGCAGTGTTGGATTTTCAACTCTCAATGTAAAGTAAGTCACCTTTAAAATTCCTGAATTTAAATTTTACAACGGGTCCTCCATCGTAGAGTTCATCGGGACTGTCTTAACGAAACTCCTCCACTCTCCTCCTCGGTCTAATATATCTTCATCGACTCAATATGTACCCTTTATCTACCTCTTTGTCACCTTTGTCACAGTCTGAAATAAAACCCCCCGAGGTTTTAGTGACGTCTACCACTGGCGTCGGTACTTTAATTTTCTACGAATTGGGAACCTTCTTTTCAACACTGGTTGGATCTATCGTATAAGTTTTCGTCTCTGTAATGAAACGGTTGTTTCCAGACAGATCAGTTCCGATACCAAAAAGGTCGTCAGTACATACCTGCACTCTCAACCTGACACTTCTTCCGACTCGTGGTTTCTTGACTACGAAAACTTGACACCACAACCTCTTCTGAGAACTCTCAGGGAACCTGACGTTCCTCTAGGTTGTTCAGGCAAGACTTCCTCTAGTCCGGACCCTAAAGAAACCTTCCTTACTACGATATTGACTTCGAGGTCATGAAACCGGTGGAGTACGCTTCTCAACTGAGTAACCTTTTCTGAAACTACGACCCTCCCTAACCCCCGTCCTCCTCTTCCCNAACCTGACGTTCCTCTAGGTTGTTCAGGTAAGACTTCCTCTAGTCCGGACCCTAAAGAAACCTTCCTTACTACGATATTGACTTCGAGGTCATGAAACCGGTGGAGTACGCTTCTCAACTGAGTAACCTTTTCTGAAACTACGACCCTCCCTAACCCCCGTCCTCCTCTTCCCCTGCTGACTCCTATTCTACCGACCTACCGTAGTGACTGAGCTACCTACACTCACACTCACTTGAGGCCCTCTACCACTACCTGTCCCTCCGGACCGTACGACGCTAAGTACCCCAGCGTTTCTCAACCTGTACTGACTCGCTGAATTGACTTGACTTGACTCAATATGTCTTAAAGACGTCGTTTGTCGTTCATCGGACTTGTAGTTTTCATAAAAATACTTGATTTCTTTTGGTTTATAGAGTTCTTTAAATCACGAACAGATACATACTCTTCTACGTTCTCAGACCCGAGTGAAGTTATACATAGAGTCGATGGACCTCGGTCATAGGAAAAAAGAAGAAGAAGAAGAAAAAACAAAAAACAAAAAATAATATATATATATTTTAGAGGACTCAGGGAACCACGAGTGTTATACCTCACCGACGTCGGACTACTGACGGTCCATCGTACATAACGAGAAGAAGGACCCGTGAGAATCCCGAGTCTTTAAGTGTAAACCTCCCGATCTTAACGACTACCGATACTGTAGGAACAAATACCTATGACGTCCTTATGAGNAAAATAATATATATATATATTTTAGAGGACTCAGGGAACCACGAGTGTTATACCTCACCGACGTCGGACTACTGACGGTCCATCGTACATAACGAGAAGAAGGACCCGTGAGAATCCCGAGTCTTTAAGTGTAAACCTCCCGATCTTAACGACTACCGATACTGTAGGAACAAATACCTATGACGTCCTTATGAGGTAAAGAGTGACGATATTTTGTCACAAGAATGGTTAAAGTAACTAAATAGTGGTGTGAGTTACCCGATATAGTATATAGTAAATATGTATAGAGTAATAACCTTTCTTCAAATACATAGAAAATAGATTATTTATGATGAACTCTAAGACAGAAACATCTATATTGGTGTACTATTCCCCGTGAAAAAGATAATATAGTTTTTATCTTTCATACTAAGTACACCTTTATTTTAATGAAATTTGTAGGGTGTTGGTGATGGGGGGGTGTGTGTGTGTTTTTTGGGACTTTTAATAGATCTTCTTGTAGGAAAAGTCATAAATAACTTCAATACGATTGATCACTCAGATGGACGAAAAGGTCCGAAGAATGTGTTTCCGGACTCCGTTCTCTTCCTTAGTAACGAGAATTGGGTACTTTTATCCTAAACTCGAAAAGAGAGGTGTGTATATCGTTCCCACCCACATCCCTCTGAAGTTGACTTGTAAAATCTCTAACTCTTTGGACTACCCGTTCTTCTAAGGTTGTCACTCTTCCAGACGTCACTGGTCAATCACTCAACTATACTTAACAATCTCCACGTGGGTCCAATCTCGAGATGAAGTGTTGAAACATGACAGTCTTCCGGTTGTTCAACCGTAGACAACCATAAGTTGACGGTCAGTCATAACAATCCATTAATCTTATTTCTCAGGTTTTATTACCAATTTTTCGTCGTCGATTCTCCGTCTTGTTCTTTCCCCTTTCGGACTCTTTTTCTCCTGTTTCCTTTTTAGGGTCCTGGTCTCACTTTTGGAAGACACCCCTTTTTGTACGAGGGAAGGTCTGACCATCATCCATACTCGGGACAAAACGTATCCCGTCCGTGATCCCACTCCTCTATTTTTCATACTTTTTCCCTTTAGTTCTACCCAACTACGGTGAGGAAACTCCAGTCCATAGGAGTGGAGAACTCCCACAAGATTGATGATAAACAAATGGTTTTAGAACTTGGTATTGGTTCGACATTGTCACGAGGTAACAAAGTTTAGAAACGATTCTACTCTGGTTTGGTGTCTCTCTTTGTGTGGGTGGACTATCATAATTCGTCGCTTTGTTATAGTTGGTTCTTATTCGACACTGTGGTGACCTCTTCTCATGGACTCGAAAAGAAAAAGAGAGAAACGGTGGATTGTACAAATTCCTATTTTCTAGACCACAATTTGACTCGTTGTCTCTGCTGAAATTGGATACTTTGGTCAATCTTCGAACACTCTACTAGACGGTACAATGAAAAATAGTCCGTCCAGGGATTCTCTTTTTGTTACTGTACAAGGTAAATCGTAGTAAAAACCTCTTAAATTATTTGACTGTTCATTGTTCGTACACTGGTCTAACTTCCTCTTTTTTTTTTCTGTGTCCCTATAACGTCATCAAACCAATTGCTCTCCTGACAATGATGGAGTTTGGATTTTCCACCTCTCTCCCTCGACAATGAGTTTCCTATTAGATACCTCTCCGGTGAAATTCTCTTCGACATGGGAATTCAGTTCACATACGACCTCTTATTTACGTAACTACAAAAAGAGAAAGAGGATGTGGACTTGAGGGTGAGTCGAAGGGTTATCTATCTGTCTGACCTTTGGTCTGTCTACAATACTCTAAAGTGACCAATCAGAAACGTCTAGTCGACCTCTTCTATAGTCACACCCAAGTCTCCACCTCTCCATCCCTCTTGTACAGACCACGTGAAAATTTGTTTCTCTTAGTATACGGTCATCTCGTATCAACTTCACTAACGTCTTTTTTTGTTTTCAGGAAAATAAAAATTGAGTGGTTCAAACGGTCTTAGCACCGAGGATTTTTGAAAAGACGGTCCTCAAATTTTATTAATCGATAGTTTTACAAAAAGACTAAAAGTCTAGTTTAAATCTTCTCCTTATTTATCTATAACAATCCCTTTCTTACTAGTTTATTTCTTTCTTAGTATTAATAATAAACGTTCTGTTAGAAACGTCATATTAAAAACCTTTTCTTCATTTCTACATTATTATCATTTTTCTTTAACGTAAATAGTAGTCTCTCTTGACCCCAAGTAAAAACGGAAATATTTAATTAACGACCCGTAGTAATTTCAGTGAACAGGTAAACGTCGGACAAAGGAATAAGTAATTTATAATAATAGAAGGTGATCAAAAGTCACGTATAATTTTCTCTGTTATTACTATTCGTATAATAGTAAAACTGATCGGACTTTAAGTGGAGATTATCAGTATGTTTCCTCAATTTAATAAAATTTTTCTCTCAACTATATACCTCCGTTGTAACTTTTATGGTATTAACTCATGAACTAAACAGAACATGGATTTTTCTTTTTTTCCACCGGAAAAACAAACCCAAACTTTTCCTACGACGACGTCGACGATTCAACGAAACCAGCACAAGCTGAGACACACTGGGGTATCTGCGGTCGGGTGGTCCGAGGGGGTAGGGACTCTAAGAGGTTCGTTCTTGTGACCTCACCCAACGGTAAAAGAAGAGGTTACGTACTTTCACTTTTCACTTTCACATCATCGAGTCAGCACAGACTGAGAATCGCTGGGGCACCTGACGTCGGGTGGTCCGAGGAGACAGGTACCCTAAAAGGTCCGTTCTCATGACCTCACCCCACAGTAACGGAAGACTATTTACTTAGTCATAGAAGTCTCCCCGTATCTATAAAGTCCTTCTCTACATAACTAGATCATAATACTAAATTGTCTTGACACTGGTTAATTCCAGTAGTAAAAGATTCTAGAGACGTGTGAAACAGTAACTCTCCCTTGTGTGACTATTGGATTTATCCACGAGACTCACTGTTTCAGTCCCTTTGAAACCCTGTGACCGTCTCCCACTGAGGTTTGTTCTTCATCGACGTCCCTTACCGTTTCTCAGAGGACCCCATTTTAGTCGGTCCATTCCACCCTGTCTTACGGGACCACCGACTGGAATTTCATTCATCTCACTTCGTAGGAACTTCCTCCGTAATACTAGACGAGTTAGAATACACGGGATGGGACTTTCGTACGACTCTATTAAAATGAAAGGACTTGACCGGTATAAAGAATTGTGAAGACAGAAAGTTTGAAGAAAGGAGGACACCCTTACAGTATGGACCAGAACGGTGGAGACGTGGACGAACCTTATCAAGGATAAAAAGACTGTACTCAATCACTTCCAGAACCGAATCGATTTGGAGTGAGTCTATACACGATCCTGAACACTCGGTAACAGGATACGTAAGTAGAGAGTGTTGAAAATGGTGTGATACTACAATAATTATCTAATCCAACGGTTACTCTACCCCTCCCCCGCCTCTCTTTCAATACGGAAAAGTAACGGTCGAAGATCCTTAAAAGGACGGTGTATAAATAAAAAGAATTTATTTACGTACCCACCAACTTTCTTACGTACTTGTAATCTCCGAACGATCATGATACGGTAATTAAATCCGTAGTTATCTCACAAGTCTCTCAGTACAAATCGGAACTGAACCGGAGGTTCTTTACACTGAGTTCAAGAAAACTCGACGAATAGTCTCGGGTATAGAAGAACTAGGACGTGAGAAAGGATATAATGATATTACATAAAATTAAGATAATATTTTATGTCTAATATAAATTAAATAACCGACTGATCTTCGGATATCCTCTTTTTGTGTTTGACTAAATCGTTCAAAATGTTAAATCAGTAGAGAGATGACGGGTGTGGTTCAGACCTTATGTCATACACTTTTTATTTGTGAATTTGTATTTACTTATTAAACTATGACTGAGTTTAAGAAAGAAACGATGTATTCAAATATCCGTGTACAGTCTCTCCATTTTATGATACTGATTAAACTTTAAAATTACAATAAAACTTTTTTGATTCCTTAAGATATGAAATATAATAAACAACCTAATAAATATTAGGTTAAATCTACAGGATAAATCTATATTTATATTCTCTACACAACCATTTTTATTAATGTCTCATCACAAATCCGAAAAATAGATCTGTTAATAATACCATTTATATAAGATTCCATATTTTTTTACCACGAGATAGTAAATAAAAGATCTATATGTAAATTGTAAATTCATAATGTATCTCTTGTAAAATAAACGTATTGTATGATAAACAAAACCGAAGGGACCACGAGTCTCCTATTTCGCAGACGGACGTTACGTCCTCTAGACCCAAGCTAGGGACCCAACCCTTCTAGGGGACCTCTTCTTTTACCGTTGGGTGAGGTCATAAGAACGGACCTCTTAGGGTACCTGTCTCCTCGGACAACCCGATGTCAGGTGCCCCAGCGTTTCTCAGTCTGCGCTGACTTGCTGAAGTGTGTGTGTGTGTGTGTGTGTGTGTGTGTGTGTGTGTGTTGATAAACAAAATAACATCGAATATTTCATTACCGGAGGGTGATTAATTTTTGTTTAAATTTATTTTCTCTAAACCTTATAAAGTACTTTGTAATATTATCAAAGTCATCAATATGCTACTCGCCGTTAGATAATCCTTATTCCTACTTTGAGCCATCGGGAGTAGGGTAGACTTATATTTATAATAACGGCTAGTTACTTTTATTGTGTAATGTTTTATTCCCTTTTATCTTTTTTTAGGTATTTGGTACTGATATGTTTTTTTCTGTCTTTTACTCTAAGGTTAAAGTAATCACTTTTAGGGGGGTTGGCACTTCGTTTTCTTTTGCTGTGGGAATAGGTTTAATGTATAGTAATTTGTTTTTAAGAGTCAATACTTTGTTGAGGAGTCTAGTGTTAATTCTAACTATCTGGTTTATTTACCTTGGAATCCTGACAATTTCTCAAATGTGTCGATTCCTCATTTACTTAATTGAGTCTTCTTCTTAGACTTAACGAACTTATTAAAAATATAAGAATAATTGGTTTTCTACGTACTCTGTAACTCAGATTGTAATTGCAAACTCGGTACGACGATATAGTTAAGGTAAAGGAAGTCGTGGGTTCCTAAGGTTGTAACGAAAATTTTATCAGGGATTGTTGAAAAAATTTTAGTTGAAACAAGCTCATAATCTTATCCTAATTATACGTGGAGAAACATTTACATCGTGAAATCAGAAATGGTTTCTATACCGTCTTGTCAAAGTTTTGTGAAAAAGTGTGTTTATAATTTACTACCCGTTTTTGACCATTATTCTGAAAAAAAGATGAAGTAATCGTAAAAGTCATTAGAAAACCGAAGTTTGACTCGATGATTCGTGTCGTGTCGTTTGTACTTTGTCGTGGTACTTTTGTGTTATACAGAATAATGTAAGTATATAGGTTAGTTGAGACTCAGTGATATAGTTCTTAGATCTATCAAAAGGTTATTAGTGTTAACATCTCAGGTTCATCTATGTCATTAGGAAAAGACTGGAAATTTTCCGACCCCGACTTAAGAAGGAACCCCAAATCTAACCAACGATTCTTAGTCCCATTTAATCCCATAGTCAAAAAAGGACCTTCCCTTTACTATCTCATAGTTTTGACTTGTGGTGTCTATTTTAAGTTTTATAATACTGAGTGGTTTAACATAGTGAGATACTGAAGTTTTACTTGTGAAACCTTACGTTATTAGAAACTTCCTCTTAATTTCTTTGACCAGAGTGCTTCAACTCCCCGTCTTATCCCATTTCCCTTCTTACTTTATCTGATCCCTTATTCCATCATACCCAAAAATGAATAAAAAAGTTCTTTTTGTTTTTTCTTTGTTCGAATTTTATATTACTAATCTCTTATATTGAAGGTTACGTTCTTTACACGATAAGATAAGACTTAGAAAACAGATAATAAAGTGTCCCGACTCCTCGGAAACTCAGTAATCATATTACTGATGTACTCCAAAAGGGTTCACTGAACCCTCTCAGGCATAAGGTCAAAAAATGGGAGACCTCTTTATTTTACTTTTTTTACAAAAATTTAGTTACACGAGTATAAAAATACTAAATTTTTTTTATTTCAGGTTGTAAGAAATATAGATATTACAAAAGATAGAACCTATTAAGAGAAAAATTGACCTACGACAGTTGAGACTAAGTCAAGTCAAGTCAAGTCAACGAGTCAGTACAGACTGAGAAACACTGAGGTACTTAGTGTCGTATGGTCCGGAAGGACAGGTAGTGGTTGAGGGTCTCAAGTGGGTTTGAGTACAGGTATCTCAACCACTACGGTAGGTTGGTAGAGTAGGAGACAGTAGGGGAAGAGGAGGACGGGAGTTAGGGAAGGTCGTAGTCCTAGAAAAGGTTACTCAGTTGAGAAGTGTACTCCATCGGTTTCATAACCTCAAAGTCGAAGTTGTTGTCAGGGAGGTTACTTGTGGGTCCTGACTAGAGGAAATCCTACCTGAGCAACCTATAGGAACGTCAGGTTCCCTGAGAGTTCTCAGAAGAGGTTGTGGTGTCAATTTTTCGTGGTTAAGAAGCCGTGAGTCGAGAGAAGTTTTAGGTTGAGAGCGTAGGTATGTACAGGTGACCTTTTTGGTATCGGAACTGATCTACCTGGAAACAAAACGTTTCATTACAGAGACGAAAAATTATACGATAGATCCAACCAGTATTGAAAGGAAGGTTCCTCATTCACGGAAAATTAAAGTACCGACGTTAGTGATAGACGTCACTAAAAACCTTGGGGGGTTTTATTTCAGACTGTGACAAGTCGTCATACACTTGGCACTTGAAGGTCTATAAGTTCGACCAAAAGTGTTTCCGTCTCCTTGGTCTCTAGTTTGACGGTTGTAGACGACCTAGTAGTTTTTTCGTCCTCTCAAGGTCTTTTTGTATATAAAGACGAAATAACTGATACGGTTTCTGAAACTGACAACACCTAGTGTTACTTGACACCTTTTAAGATTTTCTCTACCCTTATGGTCTGGTGGACTGGACGGAGAACTCTTTGGATATACGTCCTGTCCTTCGTTGTCAATCTTGACCTGGACCTTGTTGTCTGACCAAGGTTTATCCTTTTCCTCATGCAGTTCCGACATATAACAGTAGGACGAATACGTCTCATGTAGTACTCTTTACGACCCGACTTTCTTCGTGTTTGACCATAGTTCTAACGGACCTCTTTATAGTTATTGGAGTCTATCGTCTACTGTGGTGGGAATACCGTCTTTCACTTCTCCTCGATTTTTCGGAGAACTACTTTCACTTTCTCCTCTCACTTTTTCAACCGAATGTCGAGTTGTAAGTCTTTTGATTCTAGTACCGTAGACCAGGGTAGTGAAGTACCCTTTATATTGAGACTAATAGATGTAAGAAAATAACCAAATCTGGAAAATTTATGATTGTAAAGGTTAAAGGAATTAAGAAAAGTGTATTTAAAGGGGTAAATACACATCTGAATATTATGAAACCTGACAGAAACGAAACAATTAAGTAAGTGTACGTTTGAACCAACTCGCTAACAAATTTTCTTCATTTTCGGTTGACAGTAGGATACTTGTCCCTTTCAGTAAGAACCGAACTTACGTTAGGTTTCCAAAGTCGTACGTAAAACATTAATAATGTCGAATAAGTTACAAATTTATTTGTACTGTGAACTAGAACAGGTTAAATTTCCATATTTAAACTACGTATAAATTTGAAGAATAGTTATTATCAGAGAGGGAAAGATTAAAATCTGTTACACTAATTATATCCTAAATTCTTTCGTTTTATTGTAAACTGGATGTGAAATAGTAGTACCAAGAGAGTCCTAATCATAAAAACGTTTGTTTATATAAAATAATTAGACACCGCATACCAATTTTTACATGGGAATAAAAATTCTCTATTCGAGTTCCCTTTCCTTTGTAAACTTTCGATCTAAAGAAACAAAGTAGACTGGTTCGAAAGACTACTGAATAAAAGGATTCTTAATGAGATACAAACATAGAAAGACGAATGCAAGACCTCACATTACCTGTAAAAATTTCATGACTCTTTAGGGTCTAATATGAATCGGTCAATGTTCCTATTTTACATAAAAGACACTGGTTCTAATATTAATTAGACAAATAAGTATTTAATAGTAGTGTTATGAATTTTAACGTAATAAGTCTAATTATAAAAAGTAGAAGTTTGACTAATTAAAGAAAAGGATATAATAATGATAAAATTTTCTTCTTAACGAAAAATGTGACATTGAAAACCAAAGTTGTTGAAAATGTTTAAGGGGTATAATTTCACTTGATTTTCGTAAATTTTTCATTTATTATAGTTTATGTCTACAAAAACCATCTCTTTTAGCACATGGTATGTTCTTTTATTTAGATGATAGTTTAAAAAATAAAGTTTACGACGGATTTTAAATGATAATATGTGACGAAAATACAGTTTATTATATTAATTCTGTTCATTTTAAGTCTCTCTTGTAATACTCATTAAGATAGTGTATGTCTATTTTACTAGTGTATTTATATTTTTTATATATTTTACTTACATACATATGTTTGTATTCAAGTCAAGTCAAGTCAGTGAGTCAGTACATACTAAGACGCTGGGACACCTGACGTCGTGTGGTCCGGAGGGACAGGTTGTGGTTGAGGACCTCAAATGAGTCTGAGTACAGGTAACTCGGCCACTACGGTAGGTTGCTTAGGTAGGAGACAGTAGGAGAAGATGATGACGGGAGTTAGAAAGGGTCGTAGTCCCAGAAAAGTTTATTCAGTCAAGAAGTGTAGTCCACCGGTTTCATAACCTCAAAGTCGAAGTCTTAGTCAAAAAGGTTACTTATAAGTCCTGACTAAAGGACATCGTACCTGACCAACCTTGAGGAACGTCAGGTTCCCTGAGAGTTCTCAGAAGAGGTTGTGGTGTCAAGTTTTCGTAGTTAAGAAGTCCGAGTCGAAAGAAATGTCAGGTTGAGAGTGTAGGTGTCTACTGATGACCTTTTTGGTATCGTAAGTGATCTACCTGTAAACGACCGTTTCATTACAAAGACGAAAAACTATACGACAGATCCAACCAGTATTGAAAAGAAGGTTCCACGTTCCAATAAAATTAAAGTACCACCGTCAGTAGTAGACGTCACTAAAACCTCTGGTTTCTTTATTTCAGACAGTGACAAAGGTAACAAGGGGGTAGATAAACGGTACTTCACTAACCTACCCTACGGTACTAGAATCAAAAGACTTACATCTCGAAATTCGGTTGAAAAAATGAGAGGAGGAAGTGAAAGTAGTTCTCCGAGAAATCAAGAAGAAGTGAAAGGTGTTATTCCCACCACAGTAGACGTATAGACTCCAATAACTATAAAAAGGACCATTAGAAATAAGGTCGAACACGAAGTAGGTGAGGTCGCAAAAAGTACTACATGAGACGTATCTTCAATTTATTCGTCCCACTGTTATATGTCGGAAGTGTATAAGGAAAGGGTTAACCTTGGTCAGACAACACGGTACAGGTCATGATTGGCAACGAAGAACTGGATGTATCTCTAAAAAGTCCTCCGTCCAGTCCACCAGACCATAAGGGTAGAAAACTTCTTAAAAGGTGTCAAACAACACTAGGTGTGTCATCTTCTGAAACCGTATCAGTTATGTCGTCTTCATCTACAAATAGACCTTGAGACAACGAAAAAGTTACTACGTCGACTACAACCGTTAAACTAGAGACAAGGAGATCGAAAAGATTTAGGTCGAACTTGTAGACCTTCAAGTGTTAAATGTATGACAATTTTGGACCGAACCTCTTAAAACTCGTAATGAAACGATCACACACTCCACTCACGTTGACATACCATCAAACTCGTAAGAAACCGTGACGGAAAGAAACCCTAATCTTACCTTTGAGTGGAAAAGGTCAGGACACCGGTGACGACTCAAAAGGTTTAAACGACCGTACAACTCACGTCGTGAAAGGGTCGTAGTAGAAAGTGCTAAACTTTATCGAGTTGACCTTAAGGTAGTGGAGGTGATCGAAACAAGCATCACTACGAGGGATTCCGAGTGAACTGAAGTGTAAGGTCCTACAGACCGAGATCCACTCACTAGTGTGGTAGCACAAATAGACCTAGTACTTCTAGAAAAAACATGTCAAGAATACACATAAGAACGGTGGAGAATTATAGGAGAAGAAGACGATCCAGGGATGGTAAAGACAGGAAATAACACGGGTAGAAACGTTCCTATCAAGGGAACCATAAAGGTTAAAAGAACTTCTCTAGCGATCAGAAAAGGTAAGATAACAAAAGGAGATAAAGAAACGTGACTAGTGACTCCTTCCGAAAGAATAGAGAGGAACGATAAGAAACCTTGAGACATAAGTTCACCCATATAGAAAGGAAAAGTGGAAACGGAAAGTGAAGAGAAGAAAAGTATCGACAAACATTCTGGAGGAGTTTGTTTGTAAAACGAAAGAGTAAAGAAAAAGAACCCCTACCAGAACTAGTGACGAAGGTCATGTTACAGTACTTGGAGGAAGGTATCAAGTAGTCCGTGAGACAGATAGTCCAGATTAGGGAACTTAGATAAAGAGTGAAGGTGACATATTGGTCTTCCCTAAACTAAATCCAGTATTACTTACCAGATTACTAAAAGGGATGAAAGAAGTTAAATTCAGACTTAAAACTTTATTCCTCAAGTACTAGACTCGGTGTCAGTCGAGGGTCAGAACAAAAACGACTGACATATCTCGAAGAGGTAGAAACCGATGTTTCTTATATTAGTTAGACTAAAACCATAACTGGTAGACGACTACAGTTACACATCTCAGAAGAGAACACAACAACTTTTTCCCACAAATGATACTGGTCACGGAAGAAACCCGTTTTGAGATAAGTAGAAACGAGACAAAGTAAGACATAAGGTTCCGGTTTAAACGGACAATCAGGTCCATAAAGAACTGAAGCATGAAAACGTAAGGTCAGGGGATACTATTTTTCCTACGGAAAAAACCCACACTCAAGATCTTCCGGAACGTCCAGAAGTATCTTGACAAGTTGAAGTCGAAAAGTCGTAATGACCATCCCCGTATCGTAACCTAATGACACTATAACTCTTTAGTAAGATTACAAAAACTCTAACGTAGGTTCATGACGTAAAACCTGAGAAAACAACTGATACTACCGATAAGATAAATAAGATTCCCTAAGAACGGGTGTCATCATCTATATTACCAGTAGACTCAATTTAAGTGGGTAACGTCAGGTAAAATCAAGTGACTAAGGATTTTACACCTACGAGTGAGAACGGTAGAGGACAAACTAGTGAAGGTTAAACGGAACTAACTACCTGAATTTTAAGGTCCAAGGATAAGTTATAACGAGAAATGTCGTAGTCTGAAATGAAGGAAGTGGTCCGCGTAAGTGTTGACCCACAACAAAACCGAAAACCGGGAGAGAAGTAAGAAAGGTCTCAATAAAGAGGTGACTAGAGGGTATAGTATAAGCAGTGGATGGCTGGACCCATCAAGTAGAAAGTCACAGGATAGAAAAATCGAAAAGTATGACTTTCACTTTCTCCTCTCACTTTTTCAACCGAATTTTAAGTTGTAAGTCTTATGATTATAGTACTGTAGACCAGGTTAGTGAAGTACAGTTTATCTATCCCTTTGTTACCTTTGTCACTCTCTGAAATAAAACCCCCAACCCCCCGAGGTTTTAGTGACGTCTATCATTGACGTCCGTACTTTAATTTTCTGCGAACACGGAACCTTCTTTTCAATACTGGTTGGATCTGTCGTATAATTTTTCATCTCTGTAATAAAGTAGTTTTTCCAGGTAGATCAATTGTGAAACCAAAAAGGTCATCAATACGTACCTACACTATCAATCTGGTATTTCTTTCGACTCTCGGTTTCTTATCTACGGAAACTTTACACCACAACCTTTTCTGAACTCTCAGGGAACCTGACGTTCTTCAAGGTTGGTCAGGTAGGATTTCCTTTAGACAGAACATATAAGAAACCTTCCTGACTATGATTTCAACTTTGAGGTTATGGAACCGGTGGACTACCCTTCTTGACTGAGTGACCTTTTCTGGGACTATGACCCTTACTAACTTCCGTCCTCCTCTTCCCCTGTTGTTTCCTATTCTACTAACTTACCGTAGTGACTGAGTTACCTGTTCTCAAACTCATTCGAGGCCCTAAACCACTACCTGTCCCTCCGGACTCCCACGACGTCAGGTACCCCAACGTTTCTAAACCTGTGTTGATTCGTTGACTTGACTTGACTTCAGGATGTCGAAGACGTAGTCGTAAATATCGAAGTGGACCATGATAAAAAACGATACCTCTACCGAAGAGAGGAATTTGGAATACTTAGTTTGACGATCGAAGTACGAAAAGAAGACGTAGAGAGAGTAGAGGAAGTCGAAAGTCCCTTAATCCCAGGACGAAACCTAAACGACAACAAGTCAAACTGAGAAACACTAGGGTACCTGAGATCAGACGGTCCTAGGAGGAAAGTACCCTAAGAGGTCCGTTCTTATGACCTCACCCAACGGTAAAAGAAGAGGTCCCCTAGAAGGGACGGACCCCTAGTTTGGGTGTAGAGGACGTAACTGTCCGTCCAATAAATGGTGACTTGGTTGACCCTTCGGGACTAACAATAATCGGAGTGAAAATTGTTACTCCTTCATTTCTACTTCTGGACCTGGAGATACAGATATTTATGTATCAAACGGTCAATGTCTTTGTCTCTGTTGTCATGATACCAAAATAGAAGGATAAATAAAGGAAACGACCATGATATGAATTCTTTATAGAAAGTTGACTTCAACTTTATGAGAAGACGAATTGTGAAAAAAAGGGGGACCCATTTTAATGTTTTTTTTTTATATATTATTGCATTCTCGTTTATTTTATAAAAGAAACACGAGGACTATATTACCGTTGTGACATCTTATGTCTTCTGACTGTGACTCGAGGACTTGGACCACACCGGAGTAAGTCGGTGTCGACGAATCAGTGAGAAAGACGACATTCCCCTGAACAAAGAAAGAAAGAAAGAATAAAAAAAAGGTTCGACAAGGAAGGACACTATCCTTCACTTTGTCGTCTATCTCGTAACTTGACTTTTCTTTAAACCGTAATCTTTTCTATACAGAAATCTCCACTTACCTTTTCTAGCCAAATATTACTTTCAGTAGTCCTGTAAATTCTGAGTTAAATAGTAAGAGTATCCCATGTCTTGTTGGTGTTTGTGGTGTTGTTTGTTAGATTCCATCCCAAAATATGAACAAGATAAAACACACAGACTGACTTCCGATGATAAGGTCAGAAAGAAGAAAAGGATCAATCCATAGTCCATGTATTTGGACTCAAATAGTATGGGAAATTGGTATGTGTAATAATGGTAAGTACATCGGAGAATAAAAAATAAATAAACAGACACTGGACATATATACGATGCATGTTTTCTGAGTGAAGTCTAGATTTTCACTTTCACAATCAACGAGTCAACACAGACTCTGAAAAACGTTGGGGTACTTTCCATCAGACAGTCCGAGGAGACAGGTACCTTAAAAGGTCCGTTCTTATGACCTCACCCAAAACGATAAAGGAAGAGGTCCCGTAGAAGGGTTGGGTCCCTAGTTTGGACGTAGAGAACGCAGAGGACGTAACCGTTCGTCTAAGTAATGGTAACATGGTGGACCCTTCAGGAAATAAACATATACAAATAAAGGAAAGTAGGAGTGAAAATAGTAAAAAAACGTTTAGGAAAACAAACGTATACAAGTATATCTTTACATAATGACAAAAAATACATATAAAATTTATACGTATTACGAGAAAGTTAATACATAATATCTCGGTAGTCGTACACCTATAGATGGAGGAAGACCCATACGGTACCATTGCTAGGTGGTGAAAGATGTAAGAGTAAGGGAGACCTTATATGAATCCGACGAAGTCGAGGATGGTGGTTTTGTTCAAACGTGACTGATAGGAATATATACAAGGGGTTTCTCCGAATAACTAGTAACGAAATCCTATATGTTGGACCCGTTTCTTGGTGTACCCGTATCTCATCCGTATTTTTCTTTTTCTTTCTTTCACTTTCAGTGAGTCAACATAGGCTGAGAAACGCTGGGGTACCTAACATCGGACGGTCCGAGGAGGTAGGTACCCTAAAAGGTCCGTTCTTATGACCTCACCCAACGGTAAAGGAAGAGGTCCCCTAGTAGGGTTGGGTCCCCAGCTTAGGACCAGAGGACGTGACGTCCGTCTGAGAAATAGTAGACTCAGTGGTCCCTTCGGGGGTCTCATCCGTATTCACTATAAATTAAAACGATACATAATGGTCGATTAAGACGTTTAACCAAAGTTGTCACAAGTGAGGACAGTCGACTCGTGCACTCGGGATAGTTCCCGTATAGGGAGAGTATTGAACAGATTAAAGACAAGGAGATTGTTAAAGTCTCACTGCAAAATCTCAACAGTAAACTTTATGAAACTACAGAATACTCTACTCTTTGGTAGGGAAGTGTCTAGAACAGACGACACTGTAAAAGATAAAACTTATTACGGATAATTACATAAAAAAGTACAAAGATACTATAATTACTTAATTACGCAAACTCTCTCCCTTTCTTTTTCTCTCTTTGATATCTACAATAAATATAAACGGTGTTTGATAATCGTAGTGTAATACAAACCGTAATATTCATTGAGTTTACTTCATTCTGGAGTCAGGAAATAGTACAGTTCTTTCAAATAGCTGTAAAATAGTACAGCTCGTGTTTCAAAGGGTCGAACGATACCTAAGGTGGAGAGCGATACTTCGAAGGTTGTCACAATCTTGTCAATTCCTACATAATGAGTTTTAATTCCGGTGTAAACTCCAAAGGCACGTTTCTGTCTTGTCTTTTAGAGTAGAAACAGGACATGACAAATAAAAAGGGTAGCTATAAGTTCGACAACAGGGTGTATAAAAATAAGAAGGAAGAGTTTAGACTTAGAAGGTTGTTTAACGAGACTGAAGTACCTATATGGAAATAAGTATGGAATTTATACATAAACTTGAAGGGATTCGGTTAAACAATCGATTGACGAAGAAAAGATATATACCAATATATTTATATACCAACAAGTTCGGTCCTCGGTAAAAGATGAAAACGATAACAGGTAAAATTTAAGGGACTTAAAACAACGTAGACAGTTGTAAAAACTCGTACTTCTCCCAAGTTACGTGGGTCACACGTCTCAACTAATTAATTCGTGAGTTTAGTACCTATATATCGTATTAAATTCAGTAATTTATTTTCGGGACTTTACTAAAACAGATGAATTTCGTATAGAGGAAATAATAGGTATAAGAAATATTGTTTATTTTCACAAAGTTTCAGACTTAATTAAGTATTGTCACAACCAGGAACAATTAATGAATCGACTTTACTGTCCTAGATACAGGTCCTTATCGAAGGACTCCAGTGTAGGTAACGTACACGTCCATTTGTTGCCAACGTCGCGAATCGGTAGTGTGACAACACCATTTAATGTGGTCATCTACCGTGAGAGTGAATCTTTTTTTGATTTCCACTGGAAAAAAATTCAGAAACTCAATTTTTAGTATGATAAGAATTTTAAGGGGTTATCACACTCCACTGTTTCTGGAACGAATCGGTGTTAGTTAAAAATAAGTGGCCATATAATTTTACCGATAGATATGAACTAACGTAGTTCGAGTCCTATTTTGACTGTGTATTGAAATACAAACGACTCGTAAAAATATGAAAACCGAGTAACGACGGAAACACAGTCAAAATGTTCATATATTATTATCTTAGAGTAAATCTAAACGAAAATTTGTAAATTAAACTATTACATTCAATTATAGAATTTTTTCGTAAAATTATAGAATTTTTTCGTAAATCTTTGTCTGACGAAATATATTATTATTTACGCCGTCTTATAATGAGATTTAGGAATGTTCCGTGTCCCTGAGCTGTCTAAAAGTGGACAACACCTTCACGTATCCAAAGAAATAAATAAATGACTGATTGAACAAAACGAATTTATCATTATCACGAGTATCAGACCATCTAGATAAATAGAAATAATAGAAATAACTGTGACGTTACATCAAGTATAATACCAAATAGATTCATCCTATAAATTCGTCTCTAATTTACGATTTTATTCTAAATTTTATTCGTGATATCTACTGGTATTCAGAATACCATATATCAATACAGATAGTTGTAAGAAAATTAAAAATGTCATGTAAAATCTTACTAACTTGTCATTTTTTTACTATTGTACAAACCTTAACTTGTCTCTCCCCAAAAGAGGTTATAAGAAAATTTAAAGACGAAGAAAAAATTACAAATTAATAAAAACCTTCGTGACCGAGAAGTAACGACGCACCCCCAAAGAGATTGCCGTCGGTCGTCTTCGATAGGAGATCAACACCACGTACCCGAAGAGTAACGGTACCAAAGAGAACACGAGTAGAACACGAGAAGAGAACGACACGAAGAGAACAAAAGAAAGTCCGAGTCATCCTCTTCCGTTACCGTGCGGTGAGTCATGAGAACGGACCTTTTAGGGTCCCTGTCTCCTCGGACCACCCGACGTCAGGTACCCCAGCGATTCTCAGTCTGTGCTGACTCCCTGAAGTGAAAGTGAAAAGTGAAAGTACGTAACTGGGTGAGGTCACAAGAACGGACCTCTTAGGGTCCCTGACCCCTCGGACCACCCGACGACAGAGACCCCAGCGTGTCTCAGCCTGTGCTGACTCGCTGAAGTGAAAGCGAAAAATGAAAGTACGCAACCTCCTCCTTTACCGTTGGGTGAGGTCACAAGAACGGATCTCTTAGGGTCCCTGCCGCTTCGGACCACCCGACGACAGAGACCCCAGCGTGTCTCAGCCTGTGCTGACTTCGCTGAATCGTCATCGTCGTCAACGCGATGTGTCCGAGTCAACGGGACGAAGTACACCATCGAAGGACCTAGTGACTAACTTGACCACGGGGGACGTAATGTTCCACCTAAGAATTGGTGAACTGATGATCCCTTCAGGAGATTATGAGAATTTTGTTTTGACTAAAGTATCTTTGGTTGAAGAATGCAATTTACAAAACGGGGAAAACTACTTTATGTTTGTTCTTATCGTAAACATACTTTTGTACAGTTCCTGGTCTTCGTTATATATACATGGAGTTTAGTATTTACACTTATATTTTTGTCTCGCTAGACGTATCGAGGTCATTTAGATTGATCACTCAACCAACGAATTACCTTCACTTAATTTAAATCATTCCGAGGTTCACATAGGTGACCTCATTTGCTTACAAGATTTAAGACATCTTCCGTTGACCTCACACAGTGTGCTCGTAGGTTTCTTTTGTCCACCACTCAAGTCTAAAGGGTCCACTCCTAATGTTAGTTCGACGTTAACACCTTGAGAGAGGACATTCTCGTTTGTACCTAACAAGAAATATCAGAACGAGACGACCACAAGATAAACGACGTCTGTGACGGAAAAGTTCGCTGTAGAGGAGATGTCCGTCTATTTAAGTAGGAAAACGGTTCCTGTAAGTATTAACAGTCTCGGAAACGACAAGGGAAACTGACGCCACTTAGTCGACAAATTGACTTGTCACTCTTTTACCAGTGTCCAAGGAGGAAAGAAGGTGATTGACGCCGAAAGAAAGTACGAAATACTTTACGGGGGACGATTCGTTTCGGTTTGTCACGTATTACCTGAAAGCGTTTTCGGTTTACATAAATGAGATTCATGTTTCTGAAACTCGTCCGACACTAAATTAGAAACGATAAACAAAAGGGAATAGCCCACTAACTGTCCTACTTCGTCCGTGTTAGGTAAAGAGACTAATTATGTGATGGTACTTGAAACTAAAGAAGGCATACTTCCAATGCGTCTGATCCACCACGGTAGTTCCTTTTTTCAAGAAGATTTCCTTTTACGGTTTACGTAAGACAAAACACCTTCTATCGACTCCGGTACTCTAAATTGTCTTCTTCGTCCCGAAACCACAGTCTCTCGGGACCTTAAACCGAAGACGACCGGACGAATGCACAGAAACTCCACATGGAATCGGACATTATGGTACGATCCTCTGTGGGATGGGAGGGTGAGTAGGATGATACAATTGTACAACTTAGTCATTCAGAGGACCGTTTAGAAGTAATATAACCGTCGTAAAAGAACACCATTATTTTCCTATACATATCATTTTACGTACCCTAATCAAAATCTAAGTAACTTTATACCATTAGAAAGACAAAGTAGTGACCTTTTACTTACTCAATCAAGAATGGAGTTCCCTGACACGACTCGTAACCGATACTACCGTATACATTTCGCAGACTATGTATTATCCTCAAGTAAACTGTACTTCGTATTAGAAAGTAGGAAAGAGTTGACATTTGGGACGTTCCAACATTTATTCTCGTTTGGTAATATTCTTCCTTAAAAAGATGTAAAGGTATTTGTTTTTGTGATAAAATACTTTACTTACATTCGATTACAGTTTTAAAGGAAAAAGGAGAGTTTCTCATTAAACTTCCCTATAAAGAAAATTAAACGATCAAGGAAAGTGATAAATTCATTTCGATAGATAATATCATAAAGGTTTGTATTCTGTCAGTTAATAATAAGGTATTCGATTCGAGAGTATTTTACTATAATGTGTACATATAAAAGATTTATATGTAATGTAATCATTTCATGTATTCGTCAGATGTTTTATCTCAAGTGACCTAGGTTAAAGAATAAGATGATGACTTAACTATAACCTTGAGTCACCATTAAATTGTGCGATATTGAGACGCTGTACGAATCTTACTCTTCTCACTGAATAAGTCATATTGAAACTATACCCCTAATTACCGATTTTACATAATAAAAGTTAAACTTTTATAAAGTGTTACGGTAATACAATAGTGATAATTCCATCTTACTCATCTGTGATGAGATTCTGAACTTCCTTCTGTCCGATATAAAACGTGAATGAACTTAAGAACGTTAAGTATAAGTAACTTGAAGGTTTCAAGAAAAGTTTATTTCAATTACAAAGTTAATACAGATAGAGAGTTCATGTTAATTGAGTTTATTTTACTTGTCCAGTCCCACTAAACCCCAATCTGTATCTATTTTATATTGGTGCAGACACTATTTACTAAACAGATGTAATAATTAAAATTTATTTTAATTGGAATATAAGTTGGGATTTATTTGAAAAATTGAACTCTTCAGATAAAATTGTTTGACCGTACTCCAAGATGATTATTAAAATTATAACCACTTTTCATACGTCACTTGTCAATAAGACCCCAGTTCAAAATACCAATCATTGTTGTGATTAAAAAAAGAGTTATATACAAGGACTATTTATAATAAAAAATTCAGAGACCTTGAAACATATACTTTTTTAAGTAAAACTGTAAATGGGACTTTTATCAAAAAAAAAAAAAAAAAGACATATTGACTTTTTGTCCGTTCTCCTCTTTTATATGTTAACCATAGTCGGTAGTAGAAATTGTAGTATGAGAAAACCTGCTCGAAAATCTCTTTACGAAATTTTATCTCCCGAAATCCAATTTTCGAATTATTAGGATTTAATTACTTTTACCGTTTTACTGATCTATACCTTTTTTCTCACCACTGTTTCCTGGTGTCTTCTTTCTTTCCTTCACAAAAGAAATATTGCTCGTAAACTTAACCTTTCCTGATATTTTTTTTTTGGGTCAAGTCACGTGAGTGAGTCAGTACAGACTGAGAAACGTCGGGGTTCCTGACGTCGTGTACTCCGGAGGGACAGGTAGTGTTTGAGTACAGGTAGTGTAGTCACTACGGTAGGTTGGTAGAGTAGGAGGTAGCAGGGGAAGAGCAACGGTAAAGGAAGAGGTCCCTTAGAAGGGTTGGGTCCCTAACTTGGACCCAGAGGGTGTAACGTCCGTTTGTGAAATGGTAGACTCGGTGGACCCGTCGGGGGGTTTTTATTTCAGAGAGTGACAAAGGCAACAATGAGGTAGATAAACAGTACTTCACTACACTGGCCTATGGTACTAGAATCAAAAGACTTACAACTTAAAATTCGGTTGAAAAAGTGAGAGGAGAAATTGAAAATAGTTCTCCGAGACATCAAGAAGAACTGAAAGATTGTATTCCGACCACAGTAGACACATAGACTACAATAACTATAAAGAGGACCGTTAGAACTAAGGTCGAAGTAGGTCGACCTTACGAAGTACGTTGGGTCATAAAGTGTACTACATGAGACGTATATTCAATTTATTTGGCCCTCTGTTATATGTCGGAACTGTATAAGGAAAGGGCTAAACCTTGGTCAGACAACATTGTATAGGTCAAGATTGACAACGAAGAACTGTCCGTATGTCTAAAGAGTCCTCCGTCCAGTCCACTAGACCATAAGGGTAGAGAAATTCTCAAAAAGTGTCAGACAACACTAGGTGTCAATTTCCGAAACCGTATCTGTTATTTCGACTACAAAAAGACCTTGAGAGAACTAAAAGGTCACTAGGTAACCTACGACCGTTAAACTAGAGACCAAGGAGACGGAAAAGATTTAGGTCGATCTTGTAGACCTTCAAGTACCAAGTACATGACAACTTCGGACCGAACCTCTTAAAATTTGTAATGAAACGATCGTACACTCTACTCATGTTAGCACACCATGAAACTTGTAAGAATCCGTAACGGAAAGAAACCCTAACCTTACTTTTGACTGGAAAAGGTAAGACCACCGGTGACTTCTCAAAAGGTCTAATCGACCGTATAACTCACGTCGTGAAAGTGTCGTAGTAGAAAATCCTAAACTTTATCAAGTTGACCTTTTGGGTAGTGAGGTGATCGAAACAAGCGTCACCACAAAGGATTCCGGGTGAACTGAAGTGTAAGGTCCTACAGACCGAGACCCACTCACTAGTGTAGTAGTATTAATAGACCCAGTACTTCTAGAAAACACATATCAAGACACACAAGAACGGTGGAGAAGAATTATAGAAGACGAAGACAATCCAGGTTTGGTAAAGACAGGAAATAACACGAATAGAAACGTATTTTAAAAGGGAACCATAGAGACTAAAAGGACTTCTCTAGAGATCAGAAAGGGTAAGACGAGAAAGGGAGATAAAGAAACGTGACTAGTGATTCCTTCCGAAAGAATAACAAGGAACGATAAGAAACATTGAGACGTAAATTTACCCATACAGAAAGGAAAAGAGGAAACGAAAAACGAAGAGAAGAAAAGTGTCGATAAACATTCCGGACGAGTCTGTTGGTAAATAGGAAAAACGTAAAGAAAAAGAACCCCTAACAGAACTAGTGACGGAGGACATGTTACAGTACTTGAAGGTAGGTATCAAAAAGTCCGTGAGATAGTTCAGATTAGGGAACTAAGATAAACAGTGAAGGTGACATATTGGTATTCCCTAAACTAAGTCAAGTATGGACTTACCAACTTACTAAAAGGAATGAAAGAAGTTAAATTCGGACTTAAAACGTTATTCCTCAAATACTGGATTCGGTGACAGTCGAGGGACAGAACAAAAACAACTGACATATCTGGAATAGGTAGAAACCGACGTTTCTGATATTAGTTAAACTAAAACCATAACTGGTAGATCACTACAGGTACACATCTCAGAAGAGAACACAACAACCTTCTCCCATAAACGATACTGGTCACCCAAGAAACGAGACGAAGTAAAAAATGAGGTTCCGGTTTAAACGGACAATCAAGTCCATAAAGAACTGAAGGATGAAAACCTAAGGTCAGGGGATATTACTCTTCCTGTAGAAAAAAACCCACAATCAAGATCTTCTAGAACATCCAGAAGTGTCTTGACAAGTTGAATCGAAGAAATCGTAATGATCAGTCCCGTATCTGAACTTAACGACACATAACTCACTAAACGTAACCTTTGTCTCTAGTAAGACAGCAAAAACTCTAACATAGGTTCATGACGTAAAACCTGAGAAAACGAGTGATACTACCGATGAGGTAAAGAAGTTTCCCTAAAAACGGGTGCATCATCTATATTACCAAAAGACTCAATTTTAAGTGGGTAAGGTCAAGTAAAATCAAGTGACTAAGGATTTTACAGTCATAAGTGAGTATGGTAGAGGACAAACTGGTGAAGGTTAAACGGAACTAAGTACCTGGATTGTTTTTGGGTTCCTGTAAGATTAAGGGTAACAACTGATATATAAAGTAAAAAGATAAAAGAACAGAGGGGAATCGAAGGTAAGAAAGAGAGAGACAGAAAGAGGATAACGGAAGTCAAGTCAGTGGGTGAGTACAAGCTGAGAAACACTGGGGTACTTTACGTCAGAATCAAAAAGGAATACAATGAAGTAAATACTACAACGACTAAGTATAAAGACCATAAGTATAAGGAAAATTAGATGCCTTTTATAAGTATCATCACGAATTCACATATATCTTTTCGATAAAATAAAACAAATGTAACGATCTCTTTACGTCCTATAAACACCGAAGATCAAGACTTAGTAAATTAAATAAACTGTCCTATTTTAAAACTTTATAATTACCCAACCTCAAAGGAGAGAGAAAAAGAAAGAAAATAAAAGAGGATGACGAATCAGAAAAGAGGTGAATCGAGTTCCCTTCCCCTCTACTCTTGTCCTCCGGAGAGTCGTTACTGGTTGTGTCTAAGGTTTAATTGGTTATTCGGTGGAATATGTGTGTATATGTGTGTGATCTATTAGGTAGAGACATAGTGAGCACACTTATTCGTACGTACGTATAGAGGACACGTATTTTTAATTTGTGGAGTTTATCAGATCGTAACAAATAAAAATAGACACAATATCTCACTTCAAACAACTCAATTTCTTTTTGTTGACGTAAAATGAGTGTACGGATAAGGACTACCGCTAACTATAATAAAGTCTATATCCTATAGTGTAGATCTGTGGAATAATTGAGAAGACACACTCCTTTAATAAGTACTCCTTTACTAGTCCGGGGTCCCATTTAGTTTCTTACCACTTATACATTAAGAGTCCTGAACATCGACAAGTCAGTGAGTCAACACAGACTGAGAAACGTTGGTGTTCCTGACGTCATGTAGCCCGTGGGGACAGGAAGTGATAGAGGGTCTCAAACGAGTTTGAGTACAGGTAACTCAGTTACTACAGTAGGTTAGTGGAGTAGGAGACAACGGGGGAAGAGGACGACGGGAGTTAGAAAGGGTCGTAGTCTCAGAAAAGATTGCTCAGTCAAGGAGTGTAGTCCACCGGTTTCATAGCCTCAAAGTCGAAGTCGTAGTCAGGAAGGTTACTTATAAGTCCCAACTAAAGGAAATCCTAACTGACCAAACTAGAGGAACGTCAGGTTCCCTGAGTTCTTAGAAGAGATGATGGTGTCAGGTTTTCGTAGTTAAGAGACTACGAGTCGGAATAAACACCAGGTTGAGTGTAGACATGTACTGATGACCTTTTTGGTATCGAAACTGTGACATCTAGAGACAACTGTTAAGAGTCCTAATTGACTATTATTTTACTTTAAAATTTCTTAAGACTTTTATGACTTAGACTTTCTCATGATTATCACAAACTTTAGATGATTTCTCAATAGTCAAGGAATAGTCTTACTTCAAACGATTGTGAACATCTGATATTGAATCACTAAAATAAGATATTTAATTTTCCACAAACGAGGAACCTTCTTTTGAATACTGGTCGGATCTGTCGTTTTTTACCCGGTTTCTTGATTTATCTGTAAAGAGGTTTCTTCTGTATGTCTACCGATTGTTTGTGTACTTTTCTACGAGTTGTAGTGAGTAATAGTCTCTTTACGTTTAGTTCTGGTGTTACTCCATGGTGAAGTGTGGTCAGTCTTACCGACGCTAGGTTTTCAGACGTTCGTTATTCACGACCTCTCCCACACCTCTTTTCCCTTGGGAGAATGTGACAACCACCCTTACGTTTGATCATGTCGGTGATACCTCTTATCACACCTCTAAGGAATTTTTTAACGTTTATCTTGATGGAATACTGGGTCGTTAGGGTGACGACCCGTATGTGTGGCTCCTTTGGTCTTAACTTTCTCTGTGTACATGGGGTTACAAGTAGCGTCGTGACAAATATTATCGGTCCTGTACCTTTGTTGGATCTACAGGTAGTCGTCTACTTACCTATTCTTTCGACACCATGTATATGTGTTACCTCATAATGAGTCGGCAATTTTTCTTAAGTAAACTTAGTCAAGACTACTCTACCTACTTTGACCTCGGCTAATATGTCTCACTTCATTCGGTCTTTCTTTTTGTGGTTATACCATATGATTGTGTATATATACCTTAAATCTTTCTACCATTACTACTGGGACATACTCCCTGTCGTCTCCTCTGTGTCTACACGTCTCGCCTGAAAACCTGAGACTCCCTCTCCCTCTCCCTCTCCCACCCTACTAAACCCTCTTACCGTAACTTTGTACATATGATAGTACATTCTTTGCTTAACGGTCAGATACAAACTACGTCCTATGTCCTACGAACCCCGACCACGTGCCCCTACTAGGTCTCCCTACCACACCCCACCCTCCACCCTTCTCCCAAGTACAAACCCCTAAGTACATGTGGGCACCACCTAAGCACAGCTACATACCGTTTTGGTTATATCATAACATTTCATTTTATTTCATTTTTATTTTTAAAATTTTTTTTTAATTTTTTTTTTCTTCGTCTCTGTAAAGAAACGGTTGTTTCTATCTAGATCAGTTCCGATACCAAAAAGGTCATCAGTACATACCTACACTCTGAACCTGATATTTCTTTCGACTCATGGTTTCTTAACTACGAAAACTTGACACCACAACCTCTTCTGAGAACTCAGGGAACCTGACGTTCCTCTATGTTGGTAAGGTAGGATTTCCTTTAGTCAGGACTTATAAGAAACCTTCCTGACTACGACTTCGACTTTGAGGTTATGAAACCGATGAACTACGTTCTCTCCCGAGTGATCTTTTCTTGGACTACGACCCTTTCTGACTTCCACCCTGTTCTTCCCCTCCTACCTCCTACTCTCCAACCTACCGTAGTGGTTGCACTGTCTGTACTCAAACTCATTTGAGACCCTCGACCACTACCTGTCCCTCAGGACGACACGACGTCAGGTACCCCATTTTTTCTCAGTCTGTGTTGACTCGTTGACTTGACTTGACTATGTGGGCTCTCTTTGAAAACAAGGATAGGGTGTTTTCTGTGCATATTTTAACAAGGTTCATAGTGTCGTCTATTGTTACGTTGACCTTTTTGTTTTAACAAATTTTTTCACTACTTATTTAACATAGTATATTGGTCTTACCTTACAATATGTACTAAACTTTATTCCTTGGTCGATGTATTTAATTTAATTGACTGTATTATGAATTGGGGGTTTGTTTATTATCTTATTATTGGTATCGTATTTAGAAGTTGTATATATAACTTCAGTCGTTTAGTTATATATAACGTTTTATATAACTTTATATAAAAGTTTGCTCTCTACCGTTCTCACTTGAAGTAAAATCCTTAGTCACTTGATTTTACCTGACCCTACCTACTTAAATTAAGTCTACTGGTAAGATAGATAATGATACACATCCTTAGTGAATCTTTATCTTATGGGACCTATCAGTTCTCAGGTTTTACGTCAAGAACCTACGTTACAGTTTTTACTGTCTTACTAGAAACAACCAAAGGTTCCGTTTGTCATTAGGTTCAGATACAGGGTTGGTGATTGCGACTTCTTTGTCTTCAACTTGCCAAGATCCTTCTGTATGTTCTGGACGATCTTGATTGTGGTTTTTTTTCTATAGGGTTAAGTACAATTCCGAACTGTCTTTTGTTGTTTTAAGACATTTCGTTGATAGGAAGTCTTTTATTCATTTAAAATTTTTAAAGGATATATTTGTTTGTTTGTTTTTTGCAGGAAAAATAGTATCCCCTGACCTTACGTTTTCATCTTTAAGTTCTTTATAGACCTCATTGTCCGTTCAAACCGGAACCTTATGTTTTACTTCGTCTCGTTTCCGAGTGTATCAAACCGGTTCTCTTTTGTGACCAGTATCGTTTGTGGGAGCAGGTTGTTGTGTTCTCTCGTGAGATGCGTCCCTGTAATGTTCTACCAGTTGAGGTCTTAGTCTAACTAATATAAGGAAGGTCGGTTTCTGCCTCTTCAAGAAATGTCAGTCGTTTAGTTCTGACCCTCGACTGACACCAAGTCTAGTACTTGAGGAATAACGGTTTAAGTCTGAATTTAACTTCTTTCATCCTTTTTTGGTGATTTGGTAAGTTAAGTCCATACTAGATTCACTTTAGGGAATACTAATATGTCACCTTCACTGTTTATCTAAGGTCCCTAATCTAGATTGTCTATTTTATAGACATCTAGATACCTACCTGCAAACATTATAACATGTCCTTCATCTCTAGATTTTGTAGGGGTTCTTTTTCTTCACGTTTTCCGGTTTTACCGACAGACTTCTCCGGAATGTTTATCGACTCTTTTCTTCTCTTAGATTTTCCTTTCCTCTTTTCCTTTCTATGTAGGTAGGCTTATTTATTAAGGTTTCTTATCTTTCCTCTCTATTCTTTCGGAAGAAGTCACTGGTTACGTTTCTTTATCACCTTTTGTTATCTTACCCCTTTCCTAGGGAAGTCCTTTTAATCTCTGTGGTTCCCTTGTAAAGTACGTTTGTACCTGTGTTATTTCCTCTCTTTACCATACCTGGATTGTCTTTGTCTTCTATAATTCTTCTCCACCGTTCTTATGTGTATTATGTGTTTTTTCTAGAAGTACTGGGTCTATTGATACTACCACACTAGTGAGTGGATCTCGGTCTGTAGGACCCTCACACTTCAGTTCACCCGGAACCCTTCGTAGTGATACTTGTCTCGATCACCCCCACTACCTTGAGGTCAACTCGATAAAGTTTAGGATTCTCTACTACGACACTTTCACGACGTGAGTTGTACGGTCGTGTAAACCTTTTGAGTCGCCATTGGTGTCCTGACCTTTTACAGTCAAAAGCAAGGTTAGGGTTTATTTCCGTTACGGTTTCTTACAAATTTGATGGTGTACTAACGTGAGTTGAGTCTTTGATCGTTTCATTACGAGTTTTAAGAGGTTCGGTCCGAAGTTGTAATGCACTTAGCACTTGAAGGTCTACAAGTTCGAACTAATTCTTTTCCGTCTCCTTGGTCTCTAGTTTAACGGTTGTAGACAACCTAATAACTTTTTCGTTCCTTAAGTCTTTTCGTAGATGAAGATGAAGTAACTGATATATTGTGGAAACCGACACACCTAGTGTTGTTTGAAACCTTTTAAACATTTCTCTGTCCTTATGGTCTGGTGGAATAGACGAAGGACTCTTAAGACTTTCGTCCAGTTCTTCGTATCCAATCCTGTCCTGTACCTTGTTGTCTGACCAAGCTTTGACCCTTTCCACATGTAGTTCTGACACATAACAGTGGGACGAATAAATTGAATATATGTCTCATGTAGTACTCTTTACGACCCGACCTACTTCGTGTTCGACCTTAGTTCTAACGACCCTCTTTATAATTATTGGAGTCTATACGTCTACTACAGTGGGAATACCGTCTTTCACTTCTTGTTGACTTCTCGGAAGACTTTCACTTTCTTATCTCACTTTTTCGACCGAATTTTGAAGTGTAAGTTTTTCGATTCTAGTACCGTAACACAGGGTAGTCAAGTCAAGTCAAGTCAGCGAGTTAGTACAAGCTGAGAAACGCTGGGGTACTTAGCGTCGTGCGGTCCGGAGGGACAGGTAGTGGTTGAGGGCCTCAAGTGAGTCTAAGTGCAGGTAGCTCAGTGACTACGGTAGGTCGGTAGAGTAGGAGCCAGCAGGGGAAGAGGAGGACGGGGGTTAGGGAGGGTCGTAGTCTCAGAAAAGGTTACTCAGTTGAGAAGTGTACTCCACCGGTTTCATGACCTCAAAGTCGAAATCGTAGTAAGGAAGTACCGTAGTATCGTGGAAGTGAAGTATCGTGTATCTTCGTGTAAGGAAGTATCGGAAGTATCGTGGTAGTGAAGTACCGTTTATCTACCCCTTTGTTACATTTGTCACTCTCTGAAATGAAAGAACCAGAGGTTTTATTGACGTCTACCACTGACGTCGGTACTTTAATTTTCTGCGAATGAGGAACCTTCTTTTCGATACTGGTTTGATCTGTCGTATAACTTTTCGTCTCTCTAATGAAACGGTTGTTTCCAGGTATATTAGTTTCGATACCAAAAAGGTCATCAGTACATACTTACACGCTCAACCTGACGCTTCTTCCGACTCACGGTTTCTTAACTATAAAAACTTGACACCACAACATCTTCTCAAAACTCTCTGGGAACCTGGAGTTCCTCTAATTTGGTCAGTTAGGATTTCCTTTAGTCAGGACTTATAAGTAACCTTCCCGACAACGACTTCGAGGTTATGAAATCGATGAACTACGTTCCCTCCTGAGTAATCTTGTCTGGGAGTACGACCCTTTCTGACTTCCGTCCTCCTTTTCAGCTGTTGTATCCTACTTTA
Source organism: Capra ibex (assembly GCA_006410555.1). Classification (NCBI taxonomy): domain Eukaryota; kingdom Metazoa; phylum Chordata; class Mammalia; order Artiodactyla; family Bovidae; genus Capra; species Capra ibex. Next base: position 21,566,358 of record SJYO01048061.1, on the reverse strand, counting down.
CCAACCTACCGTAGTGGTTGAGTTACCTGTACTCAAACTTGTTCGAGGTCCTCTACCAATTCCTGTCCCTTTGGATCGCACGACGTTGATACCCCGGTGTTTTTCAACCTGTACTGACTCCCTCACTTGTTGTTGTTATAACTTTATGTATATATAAGTATATACATACACACATTATATACATGTACATACATATATACGTTATAGTTGTGTATATCAATTTCATTTTTAATTACCCTTTTTTTTCATTCGTTTTTTAAAGTTTGGAGATCTCTCGTATCGTTCCAATCACCTAAAGTTTCCATTTAAGTCAAGAGTTTAATACCTATATCAGTAACTTTTAACTTTTTTTAAATAATCATGGTAATAAAAATCTACAGGATATATAATCTATATTAAACAACATACTTTAAAATCTTTATAGAATTTTATTTCATCTTCATTTTCGTTACATTTGTGGAAATATATATATATATATGTATATATATATATATATACATGACTGTACTAATAAATATCTCCCTCTTTGACCCTTGTGGAGTAGTCTTTTATAAAAAATCATACGTAACTTCGTAAATTTTTACAAATATAGTAAAGGGGGTCGTTATAGTGAAAGTCCTTAAAGAGATTTTCATGTCAATACCTACACGTCTTTCTAAACGAATACCCCAACTGAATAAGTAGTAGGGACCTCTTCCTTTACTGTTGGATGAGGTCATAAGAACGGACCTTTTAGGGTTTCTACTCCTCGGACCGTCCGGAGTCAGGTACCCCAATGTTTCTCAACCCGTACTGACTTGTTGAAGGTAAATGAGGGACATAATAAGGAATATTATCGTTTTTAGTCTTGTTTTTTTTTAACTGTTAATCCCTCACTACTATGTTTATTTTCATACTGGTATACGACTTAATACTGTAATAATTGTCTTTATTTATTTTATTACGACGGACAGTTACAACAGTTCAAGTTAAAGGTGTAAGAGGGTTTCAAGAATGTCATATGAAACGAAGACTTCCGTAAGGGAAAATTTATGAACGGGAAAGGATACACATAAATATACACACATACGCGAATCATCGAGTCAGAAGACGGAGAAACGCTGGGGTACCTGTATCGGACGGTCCGAGGAGACAGGTAGTTCCGTTCGCATGACCTTACCCAACGATACGGGAGGAGATCCTCTAGAAGGGTTACCTCCCTAACTTGGGTACATAAATACATCAACCCGCATATATTATAAACAATATTCAGGAAAAAAAAACAAAGACAAATAGTAAAATATAAACAGACATATACTTAACTGATTAAGATGAATTTTGTACAAAGTTTATATGAGTGAATAAAAATAGTGCTCATACATATTGTTTTTATTACGTAGAATTTACAAAAATTCACTTACCTTCCGTGATTATTCGAAACCAAAATCCGCGGATTCTTTGTTTCGTTACTTTATAGAGAAAAGTGGAAAGACCTACAGATGGACTCTTGTGCCTCATTTGATTCTCAACCATTATACGATCTATGTCTCAGGAGGAAATGAAGACCTCACTCTTACTTGATCTCGTTAGTCAGACCTCTACTTTTGTCTTTTTGAACAGTTTACTTATATACTAGGTTTGTAAGTTGAGGATCTATATAATTGGTCTCTATATAGATATGTCAAGGTTGTCTTCTGTACTCACCTAATATACGATACACTGTAGTCCCTTAACCTTCACTAGACATCTTTGTGTCCGTTTAACACCGATTTCCATGTTGACCTCAGGAAACGGTATGAATCTTAGTTACCAGATTTATCCCGGTATTTATATTTGTCTGATTTATATGTTTTAATTTTCACTTACTTAGGATCTTAAAATCATGACTGAAATTTTTTTTTTCACTTTTTGTTTTATTTTATGGAGGTGAAGGGGACAGTGAGTCCCAGATCTAATTTAGAAACATTGTATCTCTGGGTTTTTATGTCACGAAGTCTTTTGTTTATAAACAAAAAGAGAACTCATTAGACGGGTTCCAGGTTGTCGAAAAGATGAGACATGGTCGAATAAAAACAAGTTGGACACCGATCGATTCTTACCTCAAATTTTAACATTTACTGACAATCTCCTTCATCCTCTTCGTCGTTCTCCTCCTCCTTCTCCTGTTCCCCCTTCTTCTTCTCTTATTCTCGGATTTTATGATGACTTTAAACGTCTTTTTCAAAACGACCGGAAACGATATCTGTCAGTAACAGATATCGTTATCTCTGAGTACAGGAACAGATAGAAGGACGAAACACCAAGAGTTCGACGTTATGTATAGCCTTCGTGAACATACCAATTTCGTCTTTAACAGCCGGACTGGAGTCCCAGAGATTAAGTCGTCCAGACCGAACCTGGACTCTTAGATGTAACGAGTGTCAATAATTGTTAAAGGTGACACCACGACTACAACACTCAGACCCTTCTCGTGAACCTCTCTGTTACGGAACTTCGGAACAACAATGAACGGATCAAATTTGACATCATAAAGGTACAGATCCATCGTCTCTCGTCCCTTTCCCTTCTTTTACGGAATATAAGTTTCCAGGTCTGGACGTTCACAAAAGGTGTCGAACAAAGGTAATGAGTACCTGTGTTTTGATATCTCCCAGGAACCTTTACCTCGTATATTAAGATAAGAATGACTTATTACCCTACTACTTAAAAACATCTTTTAAGAGTTAGGGACGGTAATATGATAAATGTATTTCCACACACGTACGTACGATTCAGTGAAATCAGTACAGACTGAGAAACGCTGGGATACCTGATATTGGGAGGTCCGAGGACAGAGGAACCCTAAGGGATCCGTTCTTATGACCTCATCCAATGGTAAAGGAGGAGGTCCTTAGAAGGGTTGGGTCCCTAACTTGACCTTAGAGATACAGAGGACGTAACCGTCGACCAAGAAATAGTGGTGGACCAATCTTAGGTAAATGTATTTCCACTACCACCACCACCACCACCAAATCAGTGATTCAGCAGAGACTGAGAACACTTGGGCACCTGACATCGTACGGTCCGAGGAGACAGGTACCCTAAGAGGTCCGTTCTTATGACTTCACCCGACGGTAAAGGAGGAGGCCCCTTAGAAGGATTGGGTCCTTAGCTTGGTTCCAGAGGACGTAACGTCCGTCTAAGAAATGGCTGATTCGATGTCCCCTTCGGGATGTATTTCCATGGACTGGTGTTTCATTTTTGTGGGTAATACATTCTTGTATACCTTTGTTTTTGTACGTACAACTTAGTAAGTTAACCATCGATACCCCCTCCCCTTAAATATATTATAAAGTATCTGGCTGACTCATTCTATTAAGTTAAGAGACGTTGACTTCAAGTTTTATTTAGTCAGTGATGTTTATTTGTATCTAAATGAAGTCTTTTTTATGTATATTTAAACAGGATTTTTGATTAAGAAAAATACGTCACTAATATTTTACTCAAAAATTCATTAGTATAAAAATTATTGATATTTTAAACTTTTATAGACGTACTCTTTTAACAACTTGTTTTTTGACTTAGTGTCTAATAAGTCTGTCCGAATGACTACCGACTTTATAATTTTGATTTTACAAAATTATTACGTTCGGGAAACACCATCCTTTTTTCAGGTATGACATTCTGAACTAAGTTTCGGATCTATACTGTGAATTTTCAGTACCTTCTAAACTGTAAAGAGTAATTATTTTTTTTTTATTTTTTTAATATTGACCCTAAAGAACTTTCGAACGCCGTGTTGTCGTACGGTCATGACAAATCATACGTAAATAAGTAATTAGTAACTTTATTGGGTTACTCTATCCATGATGACGTATGTGGTAAAGTATATAGTCCTTTGATTCCATGTTTATCATTTAATACGTACTATTGACAATTTTTTGGGTTCAAACTTTAAATACAGTCGGACGAAAGACTCTGACGTAATAAGATGGTGATACAATTTGAAAGAGAAATATTTTTCTCTTGGAACAATTGTTAAAATTGTTACTCCTTCTACTTTCCAACAATGACTTGGTACTTTCTGCGGTCCTGAGAACCGAAGGTCTCCTCTTCTTTAGTTAGACCCCGGTCTCTACTCCGAACTATTGAGTCTCGAAAACACATTATCTCGAAATAATTTCATATTTTATTTATCTCTTTCGAAGACTGTATCTACAGTCTTCCCCTGTCTTTCTCATGGGCGAACTAACACAATCGTTACCTCAATACATTGAAAATTAATCAATAATGTTACTTAGTATACTTATGGACCTCCAACATTTCTAGAATGATTTGGGTGAGGGTATTAAATGTAAAATTCTATTGTCCTAATCGGTCTTCCAAAAGCCTTTCCTTTTGACAGGGGTCAAGTCAAGTCAAGTCAGCGAGTCAGTACCCTGGAGTACTTAACGTCGTGTGGTCCGGAGGGACAGGTAGTGGTTGAGGGCCTCAAGTGAGTCTGAGTTCAGGTAACTCAGTCGCTACGGTAGGTCGGTAGAGTAGGAGACAGCTGGGAAGAGGAGGACGGGGGTTAGGGAGGGTCGTAGTCTCAAAAAAGGTTACTCAGTTGAGAAGAGTACTCCACCGGTTTCATGACTTCAAAGTCGAAATTGTAGTAAGGAAGGTTTCTTTGGGGTCCAGACTAGAGGAAGTCCTACCTGACCACCCTAGAGGAACGTGAGGTTCCTTGAGAGTTCTCAGAAGAGGTTGTGGTGTCAAGTTTTCGTAGTCAAGAAGTCGCGAGTCGAAAGAAGTGTCAGGTTGAGAGTGTAGGTATGTACAGGTGACCTTTTTGGTATCGGAACTGATCTACCTGGAATTAGTCGTTTCATCACAGAGACGAAAACTTATGCGATAGATCCAACCAGTATTGAAAAGAAGGTTCCTCATTCACAGAAAATTAAAGTACCGACGTCGGTGGTAGACGTCACTAAAACCTCGGGTGGGTTTTATTTAAGACTGTGACAAAGGTGACAAAGGGGTAGATAAAGGGTACTTCACTACCCTGGCCTACGGTACTAGAAGCAAAAGACTTACAACTCGAAATTCGGTTGTAAAAGTGAGAGGATAAAGTTAAAGAAGTTCTCCGAAAAATCAAGGAGAAGTGAAAGACGGTATTCTCACCACGGTAGAAGTATAGACTCCAATAACTATAAAGAGGGCCGTTAGAACTAAGGTCGAACACAAAGAAGGTCAGGTCGTAAAGAGTACTACATAAGACGTATATTCAATTTATTCGTCCCACTGTTATATGTCGGAACTGTATGAGGAAAAGGATAAACCTTGGTCAGACAAGGTACAGGTCAAGATTGACAACGAAGGACTGGTCGTATGTCTAAAGAGTTCTCCGTCCAGTCCACCAGACCATAAGGGTAGAGAGAGTCTTAAAAGGTGTCAAATAACACTAGGTGTGTCGGTTTCTGAAACGGTATCAGTTATTTCGTCTTTATCGACAAAAAGACCTTGAGAGAACGAAAAAGGTACTAGGTCGTCTACAACCGTTAAACTAGACAAAGGAGACGGAAAAGATTTTGGTCGACCTTGTAGTCCTTCAAGTGACAAGTACATAACGACTTCGGACGAACGTCTTAAAACTCGTAATGAAATGATCGTACCCTCTACTCACGTTAACACACCATCAAACTCGTAAGAAACCGTAACGGAAAGAAACCCTAACCTTACTTTTGACTGGAAAAGGTCAGGACACCGATGACGACTCAAAAGGTTTAAACGACCGTATAACTCACGTCGTGAAAGTGTCGTAGTAGAAAGTCCTAAACTTTATCGAGAAGACCTTAAGGTAGTGGAGGTGATCGAAACAAGTATCACTACGAAAGATTCCGGGTGAACTGAAGTGTAAGGTCCTACAGACCGAGATCCACTCACTAGTGTGGTAGCACTAATAGACCCAACACTTCTAGAAAAAACATGTCAAGAAGACACATAAGAACGGTGGAGAAGAATTATAGAAGACGAAGACAATCTAGGTCTGGTAAAGACAGGAAATAGCTCGGGTAGAACCGTACTTTACAAGGGAACCATAGAGATTAAACGAACTTCTCTAGAGATCAGAAAGGGCAAGACAACAAAAGGAGATAAAGAAACGTAACTAGTGACTTCTTCCGAAAGAATAGCGAGGAACGATAAGAAACCTTGAGACGTAAGTCTACGAATATAGAAAGGAAAAGAGGAACCGAAAAGCGAAGAGAAGAAAACTGTTGATAAACATGCCGGAGGGGTCTATCGGTAAAACGAAAAAATGTAAAGAAAAGGTGCCCCTACCAGAACTAGGGACAGAGGACATGTTATAGTGTTTGGAGTAAGGTATCAAGTAGTCCGTGAGATAGATAGTCTAGATCCGGGAAATTAGATAAAGAGTGAAGGAGACATATAAGTATTCCCTAAACTAAATCCAGTATGGACTTACCAGATCGCCAAAAGGGATAAAAGAAGTTACACTCAGACTTAAACCATTATTCCTCAAGTACTAGACTCGGTGTCAGTCGAGGACCAGAATAAAAACAACTGACATATCTAGAAGAGGTAGAAACCGAAGTTTCTTATCTTAGTTAGACTAAAGCCACAACTGGTAGACCACTACAGGTACACATCTCAAAAGAGGACACAACAACCTTCTCCCACAAACGATACTGGTCACGTAAAAGAACCGTTCTGAGATAATCAGAAACGAGACGAAGTAAGACGTAAGGTTCCAGTTTAAAAGGACAATGAGGTCCACAAAGAACTGAAGGATGAAAACGTAAGGCAAGGGGATATTACTTTTCCTATAGAAAAAACCCACAATCAAGATTTTCCAGAACATCCAGAAGTATCTTGACAAGTCTCAGTCGAAGAAGTCGTAATGACCAACCCCATATCTGAACCTAATGGTACTATGACTTACCAAACGGAACCTCTACTTGTCTCTAGTAAGACAAGTAGACAAACTCTAACGTAGGTTCATGACGTCAAACCTGAGAAATTTGGAGACTGGACTACGAAAACAGTTTCATATTTTCTCTTGGACTTCGAACTTTATTTGTACATCAAGACATGATACTCAGTGTCTGGTGTAGTAGTGGGCGGTTGTGACGAGTGTGGAAGTCCGACTAAGGGACCGATGACCTCGACCCGAGACTGTCATTTCTTAGACGGACGTCACGTCCTCTGGGTCTAAGCTAGGGACCCAACCCTTCTAGGGGACCTCTTTCTTTACCGTTGGGTAAGGTCATAGGAACGGACCTTTTAGAGTACCTGTTTCCTCGGACCACCCGACGTCAGGTACCCCAGCGTTTCTCAGCCCGTGTCGACTCGCTGATTGTGAATGAATGAATGAATACCAACTAAATCACAGTTAAACCGTATCGACTTCTCCGAAGACACGGTGTCTATAAATGGTATACTGAGAAATTCATTTTCTTCTTCCTCCTCCTCCTCTTCTTCTTCCCTCTTCCCCTACCCCCACCCCGTTCTCCTTCTCCGCCTCAGTTCAGGAGAAAATTGATCTGTTTCCGTTGAATGACACCACTGACTAAAAGAATTGAGTCAAAATTAGGTTAGTCGTGAGTCACTGTAAGAGAACCGGTTGACCTAACCCAAATCTTACCCATATACGGGGTTAAGTCCGTTACTATGTTCTCTCCTCCAAAAGAGTTCTTTATATCCTTTATCGGAAGTATATTACCCCAACTTCTCACAGTTGGTGTTTAGTCACAAGAGAGTCTTGAAATCTTACACAAAGTCTTTGTCACACAAAACGTCTACTTCAATCAATTCTTAGAGGTCTTCTTAGGACGACCTAAATTCCTCTGGGAATTTAGGTTACTGAGTACAGGAATTTTCCTCTCCTCCACTGTGTGTCTGTTTGTATCCCGTCTATATAGTTTCGTTTACAACGTGACCAGTTTCAATTTGTCAGTTCCCTCCAAAGTAATTTCCCGTGACACTATTCCCACACACTTACACACGAGTCAACATTGACTGAGAAACGTTGGGATACATGATGTCAGGAGGTCCGAAGAGACAGGTACGTTCAGAGGTCCGTTCTTATGACCTCCCCCAACGGTACGGGAGGAGGTCCCTTAGAAGGACTGGTTCCCTACCCTGGGAGTAGAGAATACAGAGGACCTAACCCTTCACCTAAAAAAAAATGGTGGTCGTGATGGACCATTCGGGGATATCTCCTCTCTTTGATTTTGATCCAAACTCGAGTTGAGGTCCTTTATGTTTACCGTTCTCTCAAAATTGTTAATCCCACCTACCCCACTTTTAGTAAGTCTATCACAACCAATTAACCGGAATGGGTTTCCTGTTCATTTGAAAGAATGTATATACGGGTAGATTCACTCCGAGGATGGGAGGGTGTCTTTGACCGGCTACCCCGAATCAGAAGGATTTACCGGTGTAAAGTTTCCCTACCGAGAGTCCACAAACTCTTCCTACCAGGATCCAACATTTAGACAGTTCCTCGACACTTTTACTACGTTTCCCCGTCTCTCTGTTAAACTTTAATGTTCCAAAGGTTTTATTTACGAGAATCTTTTCCTTCTCATAACTGAAGACATCAATCCGGTGGACCTAAGTAAGACATCCCGGTCTCACTCTCCCTTCACTCATCCCCACCCCGATTGTCGTCCCTCTCTGGACAGATTTTAAATTCAGTCCGACTCCCTTTGGAATTCCAACAAAACCAGTTTTCGGTACACTTCTCTCTGTCTCTAGTCAATCCGACGGTGTTCGATTCCTTACTGTCCTCTGTGGGATGTACCGACCCTCCGGGAGGACGTCCCGTGGAAGATGGGTCTGTTCGGAGTCACCTCACCGATCCCCTCTTACACGTGGTGTCGAACGTCACCGACGTCTCGGAGTCGTTCCTCCGAGTGGGTCCGACCTGAGTCCAGTCTTGGAGACTCCCCTTCCCGGTCTCGTACCCGACACTCGGGGGGAGGTGGGTCGGGGTGGACGTGGACGGTGACTCGGGACCTCCCGTCACGTTCGACCGTCGTGGGTGTTTTTCTTTTCATCTTGTACCTTTCTTTTCCGTATGACTCGGATAATTCACGAGTTGTATATCTTAAAGTTAAAAAATTTTTGATTGAAATTAAAAAGAAAAAATTATTCAAAACCGATAAAATGTGCCGTATACCCTTGAATCACTACACTTGTTTCTAACTTTGACTTTGGGGACGTAACCTTCAAGTCTCAGAATTGGTGACCTGGTGGTCCCTTCAGGGAAAGTTGATATTATAAAACTTCACTTTTCCTCTAACTTTCGGTCTTTTTTTATCACTGTCCTTATGTTTTTGTTATGAAGGGATCAGTAACCTCCCTTGTATCGGAATGCACACACCCGCACGCACGAGTTAGCACAGGTTGAGAAACGTTCGGATACCCGACATCGGACGGTCCAAGGAGACGGACTTCCTTATACCCGAAAGACTGTAGAATTAAACCTGAGACCTTGACACTCTCTTACATAAAGACGGTAAAATTCCGTGGGTCAAACACCACTACACAAAACCGTCGGGATCTTTTACTTATATAATCTCCTGTGGTCGGAATAAAGAGGGACATCCATCGATGTCAGGACCTTTATGAGTTATCGTTAGTATGTAACTTTAATTAAACTGGACAAGACCTTCGGGTTCTCGTCTCTCTTGTCCTAGAATTGCTACCGGTACTTTACTACTTAGTTTTGTTGTATTAGTTAAGACTGAAAAGGAATAAGAGGGGTAGACAGTCCGTTATTTAGAGTAAATATCGTCAGATTAAAAATCTTCCTTAAATCAATGAACGTTTATCTTTGTAGATTATATAACGTACGTAATGTGTTAAGTCCTGTTGTGAGAGTGTATTTCCTACTTGAGGTGAAAGACCTCAATAAGTTTCACCGTCCAGACGAATGAGGGAACATCAGTGAAGTACCAGAAGTCGTAATATGGTTCATTTCTTCGGAGGTCCGAAATCCCAAAGGTCATTATAGAGGAGCTCTCGATATGACAGTCTTAGTTTATCATGTATACCCATTAAAACATCTAATATAATAAAGGGAGTTTGAAATAAATTAAATATTTTACATATATTAATAAACGTGTACCAAAACTCCTCATTTACTCTATTCTTTTTATATTAACGTGTGATTTTTCATTAGTTTTGTCTTACCATGACCGTGTTTTTGTCTCTGTATCTAATTGTCTACTTTCATTTCTTGGTCTTTATTTGGGTGTGTGATTCCGGTCAATTAGACACTGTTTCTTCCGTTCTTATATGTTACCTCTTTCTGTCAGGGAAGTTATTTACCACGTTCCTTTTGATCTGTCGATGTATACTTTCTTACTTTGTGAGATATATCTTTATTTGAGTTTTACCTAATTTGTAGATTTACATTCTAACCTATGATATTTTGAGGATCTCCTTTTATATCCGTCTTAAGAAACTGTTTTCAGAGTCTTTATAAAAAAAACCTGGACAGAGAATCTCATTACCTTTGTTTTCGTTTTTATTTATTTACCTTGGATCAATTAAAGTTTTCTAAAACGTGTCGTTTCCTTTGGTACCTGTTTTTTTCTATGAACGTTTACTATACTAGTTATTCCCCAATTATAAGTTGTATATCATTGTCGAGTATGTCGAGTTATAGTTTTTTAGTTTGTTGGGTTAATTTTTACCCGTCTCGAGTAAAAAAGTTTCTCCTTTACGTCTGTCGGTTGTCCGTGTACTTTTTTACGAGTTGTAGTGATTAATGTCCCTTTACGTCCATTTTAGGCGTTACTCTATAGTAGTGTGGACTGTCTTACCGATAGTAGTTTTTTTTTTTTTTTTTTTTTTTTGGTGGTGTTTATTGTTTGTAACGTTCATACATCTCTTTTCCCTTGTAATAATATGACGACCACCCTTATATTTGACCACGTTCTTTAAATTTGACCTCACCTTTGTCATACCTCCAAAGAGTCTCCCTCTCCCTCTCCCACCCTAGTAAACCATCTTACCCTTAAGATTGTACATATGACAGTACATTCTTAACTTAGTGGTCAGGTACAGACTACATCCCACGTCGTACGAACCCCGACCACGTACCCCTACTGGGTCTCTCTATAACACCCCTCCCTCCACCCTCCCCCAAGTACAAACCCTTACGTACATTCTTAATTTCTAAAATTTTAAAATTTTTATTTTTTTTATTTTTATTTTTTTATTTTCACTTTTCCATCTTTTTTTTTGTTTATTTTGGTAAGTAAGTTTAGATAATTATTTATCTACCGTCTCATAACATTTTATTTATTTATTTATTTAATTAATTAATTAATTTTTTTTTTCTTCTTTATGATTTTAATTTTGATGGTACACTGGGTCGTTAAGGTGAGAACCCATATATAGGTTTTGTTTGTTTGTTTTGTTTTTGGATTAAGTGTTTCTATGTACATGGGGTTACAAGTATTATTACAATAAATTTTAACGGTTCTATTCCTACGTTGAATTCACAGATAGTTACTTACTTACTTATTTCTTCTATACTATACATTATATTACGTTATTACGAGTCGGTATTTTTTTCTTCCCTTAAAAACGGTAACCGTCTTTGTATCCTCCTGAACCTCCCGTAATTCGATTCATTTTATTCAGTCTGTCTCTTTCCGTTTATGACATAATATAGTGAATATACACCTTAAATTTTTTATGTCGTTTAATCGCTTATATCGTTTTCTCTTCGTCTGAGTGTCTATGTCTCTTGTTTGATCACAAATGGTGACTCACCGTTTCCCCCTTCTCTCTCCCCGTTATGTCCCCACCCCATTTTTTCAACAATACTTTAATATACTTTAGCACACACTTTGAAAACTTTAAACATTTAGTGATATCTAAATTTCCTAAGAAGTAAGTTAATTTTTTTATTTATTCCCCTGAGATCATCCACCCCCTTTTTTCATTACCTAAAGATTCTTAGATTTTAAACGACGTACACCTCGTCGCCGACGTATACTGCGACCTCACCGGTATGTTTCTATGGAGTTCAGGTTTGACGTGAAACGACCTCGACGGTACTCCTCTATGGGATGTAGGTTCCAGTCCCATTGGGTTGTTCTACCATCCGCGACCTCGTCGCCGACGTACCTCCACCTCGTCGACACTCTTCTATAGTGTGTGGACTCCCGTTTCCCCTTCGGACTCGTTCTACCATCCCCCCACTTAAGTGCAAATCTTAGTTTGGGGTATGGGAAGTCTCTACGAGTCTCCCGATTTTGTTTTCGAACACACGCGGTCCTGAGTCCCTGGGGTGTCTCTGACTCTGTCTTGACACAAACTCGTAGAGGACACCACCATACGTAACCGTCATCTGACGGTGTCCCTGTCCCCGAGACCCAAGTCGTCTGAACCCATACCGTAGTCGGGAGTACCTACTCCAGTGGTAATTGGGGTGGTATCTACGGTCTTGAATGTGTCCTGGATCGAATGTTCGGTGGATCAAAGGGACTACCGAGTCTACCATTTCGCAGACGGACGTCACGCCCTCTGGGCCCAAGTTAGGGACCCAGCCCTTCTAGGGGACCTCCTCCTTTACCGTAGGGTGAGGTCATGAGAACGAACCTTTTAGGGTACCTGTCTCCTCGGACCATCCGATGCCAGGTACCCCAACGTTTCTCAGCCTGTGTCGATTCGTTGAAGTGAATGTCTCCTGACCCTTTATCTGAGAACCTCCTGTGTGTCCTGGAACACACGTGGTCCTGGGTCCTTTTCCTCGTCACTAAGGTATTCTCTGACTGGGTTTTGAACGGGCCCTTACAGGTCCTCAGAGGACACCTCCACACCCAACAACCACCGGACGACGTCCCAACCCCCGTCACTCACATTGTCATGTACGTACCCTAGAAAACTTCCACTAGAGGTAATAGAAGTAATGGAGGTGGTATCAAATGATGATGATTCAGTGAAGTCAGCACAGACTGAGACACGTTGGGGTATCTGCCGTCGGGTGGTCCGAGGGGCAGGGACCCTAAGAGTTCCGTTCTTGCGACCTCACCTAACGACAAAGGAAGAGGTTACATACTTTCACTTTTCTCTTTCACTTAAGCGAGTCAGCACAGACTGGGAGTCGCTGGGGCACCTAACGTCGGAAGGTCCGAGAAGACAGATACCCTAAAAGGTCCGTTCTCATGACCTCACCCCACGGTAACGGAAGAGGTGGTGGTATCAAACCGGGATCCATTTATTGTCCCTCCCTTTTGCGAGGTGGGTAGTTGTCTTTTACCCTAATTTATAAATGACTCGCACTGGGACGGGTAGTCTTGTTCTGGGTCAAAGGGTGAATCAGTCAGAGAGGGTATCTCGAATGAGTAAACTTTTCTGGGACTTCGACCATTTCTAACTCCCGTCCTCCTCTTCCCCTGCTGTCTCCTACTCTACCAACCTACCGTAGTGACTGAGTTACCTGTACCCAAACCCACCTGAGACCCTCAACCACTACCTGTCCCTCCGGACCACAAGACACCAAGTACCCCAAGGTTTCTCAGTCTGTCCTGACTCACTGACTTGACTTGACTTGGGTAGTCCTTCGAAGGTATCCGGAGAATAGGAAGAGGTTGTCTCCCGTCTGTCTTACTTTTGGTCTTACTGTCCTTTGATTAGTTTGACTAGTGTACCTGGTGTCGGAACAGATTGAGTTACTTTGATACTCGGTACGGTACATCCCGTTGGGTTCCACCTGCCCAGTACCACCTCTCAAGACTGTTTTACACCGGGTGACCTCTCCCCTTACCGTTTGGTGAAATCATAAGAACGGAACTCTTTGGGTACTTGGTATACTTTTTCGTTTTTCTATCCTGTGACTTTGTACTTTAGGAGTCCAGTCATCCACGGGTTATACGAGGACCTCTATTCACCTCTTTATTGAAGTCTTTCTTACTTCTGTATCTCGGTTTCGTTTTTGTGGGTCAACACCTACCCTGACCACTGTCTTCGTTCCAGGCTACGACATTTCTCGTTATAACGTATCCTTGTACCTTACAATCCAGGTACTTAGTTCCGTTTAACCTTCACCAGTTTATCCTCTACCGTTCTCACTTACAACTGTAAAATCCTTAGTCGTTTGATTTTACTTGACCTTACCCACTTAAATTGTGTCTACTAGTAGTTTACATGATGATACTCGTTCTTAGGGAATCTCCTTAACCTCATCGGCAGTGTCAGTTTTTCTAAAACTTTACGTCATAGAGTTTTTACTGTCTTACTAGAGACAAGTAAAGGTTCCGTTTGGTAAGTTTTAGTGACATTAGGTTCAGATACGGGACTGGTCATTCTACTCTTCGACTTGCTAAGATACTTCTAGATGTTCTAGAAGATCTTGACTGTGGGGGAGGGTTTAAAGGAAAGTAATATCCCCTGACCTTACATTTTCGTCCTTCAGTTCTTTGTGAACCTGATTGTCCGTTTAAACCGGAACCTCATGCCTTACTTTGTTCCGTTTCTGATTTTCTCAAAACGGTTCTCTTGTGTGACCAGTATCTTTTGTGGGAGAAGGTGTTGTGTTCTCTTCTGAGATGTGTACTTGTAGTGGTCTACCAGTTATGGTTTTAGTCTAGCTAATATAAGAAAATTCGATTTCTACCTCTTCGAGATATGTCGGTCGTTTTTGTTCTGGTCCTCGACTGACACCGAGTCTAGCACTTGAGGAATAACGGTTTAAGTCTGAATATAACTTCTTTCATGTCTTTGGTAATCTGGTAAGTCCATACTGGATTTAGTTTAGGGAATACTAATATGTCACGTTCACTGTTTATCTAAGTTCCCTAATCTAGACTATCTGTCTCACGGACTACTTGATACCTGTCTTCAAGTACTGTAACATGTCCTCTGTCCCTCGTTCTAGTAGGTATTCTTTTTTTTTTACGTTTTTTCGTTTTTACCGACAGACTTCTCGGGAATGTGTATCGACACTTTTCTTCTCTTCGATTTCTTTTTCCTCTTTTCCTTTCTACTTAGGTAAACTTCCATTACAAAGTTTCTTTCGTTCCTCTCCATTCTTTCTAAAGGAGTTACTAATCACGTTTCTTTATCTTCTTTTGTTATCTTACTCTTTCTGATCTCTAGAGAAGTTCTTTTGACCTCTATGATTCCCTTATAAAGTACGTTTCTACCCGAGTTGTTTCCTGTCTTTACCATACTGGATTGTCTTCGTCTTCTATAATTCTTCTCCACCGTTCTTATGTGTCTTCTCACTATGTTTTTTCTAGAAGTGCTGGGTCTATTAGTACTACCACACTGGTAAGTGGATCTCGGTCTGTAGGACCTTACACTTCAGTTCACCCGGAATCCTTCATAGTAATGTTTGTTTCGATCACCTCCACTACCATAATGTAAGCTCGATAAAGTTTAGGTTCTTCTACTACGACACTTTCACGACGTGAGTTATACAGTCGTTTAAACCTTTTGAGTCGTCACCGGTGTCCTGACCTTTTCCAGTCAAAAGTAAGGTTAACGTTTCTTTCCGTTACGGTTTCTTACGAGTTTGTTCACGTGTTAACGTGAGTTGAGTATACGATCATTTCATTACGAACTTTAAGAGGTTCCGTCCGAAGTTGTTTGGTACTTGTCACTTTAAGGTCTACAAGTTCTACCTAAATGTTTTCCGTCTCCTTGGTCTCTAGTTTAACGGTTGTATACAACCTAATAACTTTTTCGTTCTCTCAAGGTCTTTTTGTATATAAAGGTCAAAACTTATACGGTTTCGGAAACTGACACACCTAGTGTTATTTGACACCTTTTAAGAAGTTCTCTACCCTTATAGTCTGGTGGACTGAACGGAAAACTCTTTAAACTTACCCTTGTCCTTCGTTGTCAATCATGATCTGTACCTTGTTGTCTGACCAAGGTTTAGTCCTTTCCTCATGTAGTTCAGACAAGTAAAAGTGGGACGAATAAATTGAATATACGTCTCATGTAATACTCTTTGCGACCCGACCTACCTCGTGTTCGAACTTAGTTCTAACAGTCCTCTTTATAGTTATTGGAGTCTATACGTCTACTGTAGTGGGAATACCTTCTTCCGCTTCTTATTCGTTTCTCGGAGAACTACTTTCACTTTCTCCTCTCACTTTTTTAACCGAATTTTGAGTTGTAAGTCTTTTGATTTTAGTACCGTAGACCTGGGTAGTGAAGTACCGTTTATCTACCCCTTTGTCACCTTATCACTGTTTGAAGAAAACCCCCCTGACGTTTTAGTAACGTCTACCACTGACGTCGGTGCCTTAATTTTCTGTGAATGAGGAACCTTCTTTTCAATACTGGTTGGATCTATCGTATAATTTTTCGTCTCTGCAATAAAACGGCTATTTCCAGGTAAGTTAGTTCAGACACCAAAAAGGTCATCAGGACATACCTACACTCTCAACCTGACATTTCTTTCAACTCGTGACTTCTTAACTACGAAAACTTGACACCACAACCTCTTCTGAGAACTCTCAGGGAACCTGACGTTCCTCTAGGTTGGTCAAGAAGGATTTTCTTTAGTCAGGACTTATGAGTAACTTTCCTGATTATAACTTCGACTTTAAGGTTATGAAACCGGTTGACTACGCTTCTTGACTGAGTAAACTTTTCTGGGACTACGACCCTTTCTAACTTCCACCTTCCTCTTCCCCTGTTGTCTCCTACGCTACCAACCTACCTTAGTAACTGAGTTACCTACACTCAGACTCATTTGTGGCCCTCAACCACTACCTGTCCTTCCGGACCACACGACATCCGGTACCCCACCGTTTTTAGTCTTTGCTGACTCACTAACTTGACTTGACTTGGCTTTTAAAAGATCAAGATGTCACAAATGTCACGTAGGAGGAGGATAAAAATAAAATTAAGTATATTTATTTAAAATAAATTCAATAGTTTGTGACGTCCAAGATGTTTGTCTTCCATGATATCAACATACTTTCCTCAGGAGACATCTGTGGTGTAAAATAAGTGAAGTCATAACTTTAGTAGTTTAGACTCATGATATTTGTTTCTTGTAAGTATTTAAACCCCTATTGTTTCTACGATCCTTTTTTCAATTCTACAAGGTGACAAATTGTTCGTCCATTTATTTGAACTCTTTGATTTATTACTTGGTATGGTTATATTAGTGTAAATTCTCACCGTTCTCCTCTTATAGTGTAAGTGTTTTTAAGAGTGTTACAACCTCCTTAATATGATAGGTTACTAATCTGAATGATCTTCGATGTTTTCAGTTCTCACATCTTCTCTGACCATATTATTAACTGTTTACCTTACCTCATTTATATCTCGACTCTTTGTTTGAGTACACATATATTAGTACTATAAATTATTTAATTGGTTTCGTTCGGTTACTCCTTTCCTACGAAAAGTTGATCACCAACTTTATCGAGTTATAGGTAAACCTTTCTCTTTGTAGGGTACAGAGTACAAGATGTGTTTTAAATTAAGTTCTTCTTCTTATCTGTTTTTATGTTTTCAATTATAGTAGTGAGAAGTTTCCTTTCATCTTTTGTAGTAGAACCGCGATCCATCTCATAAGAATCTAACCAATATCTTTCGTCATTAGTTCTTTCTTTTCTTGTCTCCTTAATCCGAAGTAATTTTAATTTTGTATACGAGTAATATTATGGGTTAATTTCTTTTATTTTTCCAGATCTGTGTTTGATCGACTTTTGTAACTATTATGTATGTAAACTGTTCCTTGACTTATAGGTGTTGATTGACTATTTTTCTGTTCATGGTTATTTTTTCTTGATTACTAATTTTGTGTCTGAAGTGTTTCTTCTATGTGTTTTCCAATTCTTCTTGTACATTTTCAAAACTTATGGAAATCAATAGTCCTTTTCCGTTTATTTTCGGTACTACTTTAAGGTCGCTTATGTGTGGTCTTATTTTAATTTTATGACTATCGGGTTCTACGACCACTCTAATCCCTCATTGACCCTGAGAGACGAGAAAGACCTTATTCCGTTTCTTAAAGCACTCTTAGATTTTATAATGTAGGAAAGACCCTCTTTAAAGTTAAAGAAACTTTTGATTAGTATATGTATAAGATGTAAGGTCTTTGAGATGAGGACCTATAAATGGGTACCTTTTATTTCTCTAGAAGTGTTTTTCTGAAATATTTTTTGTGAGTTTCGTTGAAAATTTTTTCACTTTTTTAATCTTTGTAGAGTTCACAGTTACTATCTTCTTACCCATTTGTTTTGCCTAATTAGATACCTATCTCCCTACCTATCTGTCTATACGTTATTTCGTAAATCTCACTGTACTATTGTAATCTTAGAATTACCAACAGTGTACACAAAAGTAACTTTTTACGGAACTAGAAAGGATATAAATACATTGAAATGTATTATTTTACTTTCACTTTCAGTGAGTCAACACAGACTGAGAAACGTTGGGGTACCTAATATGTCAGGTGCCTTTAGAGGTCCGGTCTTATGACCTCACCCCTCGGTAAGTGAAAAGGTCCCCTAGAAGGTTTAGGTCTATAGCTTGGGTCCGGAGGACGTAACGTTCACCTAAGAAATGGTCGACTCAGTGGTGCCTTCGACAAGTCGACTCCCTGTCTGAGAAGAGTTTCACCACGTATAGAAAGTTCTTGTAAGGTTTCCTACACGGACTCACAACCCACTTACTTGTCATTCCTTCTCAAAGGTTAATTTCCGAAGTATTTTATACGTATAAATTCGGGTATTTTCGTCCAATGAAACCACTCACGAAATATATTTACGTTCTTTAGTTATTTCCCCTAACTCTCCGTCTAGTCGGTTTTATTATTTGTCCTAAAAGACCTTCCAATCCCTCTAATAAATCTCTTAGCTTACCTGATTGACTACTAGTTCACGTTTTTTTTTTTTTTTTTTTTTTTNGGAGCACATACGATTTAATTTCATAAATATAGGTGTAAATCCCACTCTGTTTATATACAACGGGAAAGGGAGGAAGTTTAACATTCTCCTAAGGAGCCCACTGGATGCACGGTGGACCCGTGAACAAAAGTGTAACCAGACAACTCCCGAACACACTTAACTTTCTTCAAGTCTCTTCCAGATAACTAAAAATAATCTTCTAATAGAATGAAGAGACAAGTTTTAGGTCAATCAAAGTAAATCTGTGTTCACTCCTATGAGTCAGTTTTAGGAGGTTTTCAGACAAAAGGGAGTAACAGAGAGTAGTAAAAGACAATGAAAACGAGAGTGAATGACGTAATTTCATTGTCGGAGAAACGACAAAGACCTTTTTACTTTTCGAATGTTCAGTTAAGTACTGTTTGATTTTAAGATATTCCGGAGTATAATAATTGGATGAAGTACATATATGGTAAAATATGGTTTACGTTATTACTTAAATACACTTAAGTCTCACAAAAACATTTAGATTTGATTTCTAGAATTATCTGTGGAATAGTCTCTTCTATATGTTTACCGTTTATTCGTACTCTTTTCTTTCAACAAAAAGTGTAGTATATAGGAGTCCCTTTTCGTTTAATTTTATTGTTACTTTTTTGTGACCTTTTATGTTACTGTGTAGATTATCGGTTTTCGGTCTTGTGATTAGTGTGGTCTACGATCACTCCTACACCTCGTTATTCTCGAGAGTTAGTAACGACCTTACTTACGTTTTAGTACATCGGTGAAACCTTCTGTAAAACCGTCTTAAAATGATATATTAGGTCATTAATAAAAGGAACTATAAATGGGTTTAGTCGACTCTTAAATACAGATGCGACGACGACGACGATTCAGTGAAGTCAGAACAGGTTGAGACACACTGGGGTATCTGCCGTCGGGTGGTCCGAGGTGGTAGGGACCCTAAGAGGTCCCTTCTTGTGACCTCACCCAATGGTAAAGGAAGAGGTTACGTACTTTCACTTTTTACTTTCACTTCAGTGACTCAGTACAAGTTGAGAGTCGTTGGGGTACCTGACGTCGGGTGGTCCGAGAAGGTAGGTACCCTAAAAGGACCGTTCTCATGACCTCACCCCACGGTGACGGAAGAGTCTTTGGACGTATAGTTATGATCATGGTTGAAATAAATATTAAACGTTTTGAACCTTCGTTGATTGTACAGGAAGTCATTCACTTACCCATTTATTAGACATCTTTTAGGTCTCTTACCCTATAATAAGTCGTGATCTTTCTTTATTCGATAGTTCGGTACTTTCTGTATCTTCTTGGAATGTACGTATAATGATTCACTTTCTTCGGATGGACTTTTCCGATACATGACAAGTTAAGGTTGATACACTGTTCAACCTTTATCACTTTGACACCTTTGTTATTTTTATAGTCACCAAAAGTCCTCAATCTCTCTTTTGTCCAACTTATCTATCTCGTGTCGTCTAATAATCTCGACACTTTAATGAGACGTACTACCTCTGTACACTGATTTTTAAACAGGTGTTTGGTGTCTTGTGTGTTGTGGTTCTTACTTGGGATTACGTTTCACACCTTAAACTCACTACTACTACTTGGTAACATCCAAATAGTCAAAGTCGTTTACATGGTGAGACCTCCTCCTACAAGTATTGTCCCCTTCGCTACGTACACATCTCTCCAGTCCCTCAATACTCTTTAGAGGTATGGAAGACGAGTTAAAACGATACTTGGATTTTAACGAGAATTTTTCAATTTTAAAAAGATACCTGGATTTTAACGAGAATTTTCAATTTTATAATATTAAGGGAAAGGGTCTTATCAAAGAAGGTATTTTTATACCTTACTTCAGAGTTAGTAGGAGACAAGACTCTATAAATATTCTTACGGCACAATTTATATATATAATATATGTCAATTTTGTGACTGAGGAGTAATTAAAACAGAATTTTACAGTTATTTGATTTCATTGTTACCTATTACTCTTGACAGTTAAAGTCAATATTAATAAACCACTATAAAGATAAAGATGAAAGTCCCAATTTTATAATTTCGACTTAAAATGTTATATACGAGACTTAAAAAAAGGGGAATTAAGAGAAAGACACCTATGTCGGGAACGTAAACTCCTTTGTCGGATTCGAAAATTTGAAAGTAAAATGGAACTAAAGATTCTAAGTTTGAAGTAAAGGTGTCTCCGTCCTTGACGTTCCAACCGACCATCGATCATTGGTCCACAATCGATAAGTGAAAAAACAAAGACGGTTTTTCGACCTTCTTTACTTGACTTTACAGACAAAATCCCTCTCTTGGATGTTTAAAGTAGTGTCCCTCTTTGACATTTTAACTATTAGATAAAAACTTTTGAGTTTATAGAAACCCTTATGAAATCATTATATTGAAAGACGAATATGTCTAGTCTTTAAAAGTCTGAACTATACGACAAAAACTACAATTTAATTCTCTATCACGGGTCTACTACTGTAAAAATTTTTGATTTATACTTTTATGTTGGATTTTTAATCGAATTAAACCTTCTTCAAAACACACCACATACTTTTCAATATACGAAAGAATATCTAAAGATGTATAAAACACCAATATAAAGTTATCGGAACAATATACTAAGAGTCTACAGTCAGGAAGAATCCCATAACGACAACTTTTAGTCTCCTACAGAAACATCTGTACCGTCCTACAGAACATTGTTTAGTTAAGGATCTTTGTCTTAAATTTAGTGTCGTACAACTCAAGACTAGAAACAGGAAGGAATATCCGAAATTTAAGTTTTAGGTTAGTTGTTACCTATAGAAAATTATTGAGAAGAACACGGATACACTCCGATTCTTCATTTTACTCAATGTCTGTTGTAACGTATAAATTTTAAAATCCGACTAGTGAGTGACTATGACCTATATATTTAATGGATTAAATAATATTATTAATAAATATTAGTAATATAGTTAATAACTTCCCTTTTCATTGTACCAGAGTAAATATCCTTAGTAGTAAACCTGAGACGAGAGTTCAGTAATAGTTAACGTTTACCAAGAACCATTAACCTTATATTAACGGAGTAACGAATAGTTTGGTTAGGGTAATTTCTCTGACATTGACTGAAGACATATTAAGTAAAAAAAAGTACTCCTTTATTTACGAACGAGTCTTCCATTATAGGAGAAGGGAACTGAAAGATGTAACCTGTGAACATATTATTGTGGTTTCTGTAGTTGATAGGTAGTCACTGATTTCGTATTTATACAGACGATTAGTTACTTGCGATTACTGATTTTGAGTAATATTGACTCAAATTACTATTTTTGGTCTTTTGAGGTATAGAAAGGTCCTCCTCACACGGTTGAATCTATGTAATGATTTTATGAGTAACTTTCTGATGAATTTCGAAAAGTATAAAATCGGTGTTGGAAAAAGGTCGACTATTTTTATTATAATAACGGAAGGTGCCGATCTTACTATCGTGGTTCTGTAATCGTACAAGTATGTAGGTCGTGACTTTGAAAAGGTTCAAGGTCTGGATTTAAAACGTGTTGGTCGACCTGGTAAGTTAGACTATAAAGTTGTGTTACAACTTTCACTGTATATATTTTAACTTTAAAGAAAATAATAAATAAGAGGGGTTCTCAAGAGGACTTAACGAAAGGGACGACCACGATTGTAATAAGAACAGTGTGTCAAAACTTTCTAAACTCATTATAGACACAAAGGAGAGGATTTGAGAGGTATCGGTGAAACAGTGTTCAGGATAGATAATGAAGTACGAATGTAATAGAATTATGTATATTGCCAACGAAAGATTAATACATTTTACGATTACTCACATCTCTTGACTCAGTAATAAGGAAGTGACGTGGACCTTAATTTTACCAAGATCCTCTTCCGTTACCGTGGGGTGAGGTCATGAAAACGGACCCTTTAGGGTACCTGCCTCGTCGGACCATCCGACGTCAGGTACTCAAGTGATCTCAACCTGTACGGACTCGCTGAAGTGAAAGTGAAAAGTGAAAGTACGTAACCTCTTCCTTTACCATTGAGTGAGGTCACAAGAACGGACCTCTTAGGGTCCCTGCCCCTTCGGACCACCCGACGGCAGATTACCCCAACGTGTCTCAGTCTGTGCTGACTTCGCTGAATCGTGGTCGTCGTCGTCCTTTATAGTTGTCTTTCTCTCTGTCAATAACTCCGTTGAATAAATAGGGGTTAAAAGTAAGGATAGAAGAGGATTTTCCCCTTTGTGTCTGTGTGTGTAGTGTTTTGTGTGTGTGTGTGTGTGTGTGTGTGTGTGTGTGCAAGTGGGAGTGTGTGTGTGTTTCTGAGTAATGGGTCTTCTCTTAAGTCGATCTCCAAAAACATAAACATATAAGTTGTCTATGCTTATAGAACATATATGGTTAGTGGTGCGATTATGATCCTTATACTTGAAAATTACCTTTTGTTAACTAAGATGGTAGTACCTCGACTAAAGAAAGTACTAGATTAGTCCTTTTGTTTTAATGTTTCTGTCTATTATTCTAAAACTAAACAGTGTTCGCGAAACTCATTTTGTTACCTGTCTCTATTTATTGTTATATGTTCCTCCTACTGACGAAAGTGATGACCCCGAGAGCCTTCTCCACTGTTACGTCTACTCTAAACTTTCCACTTTTCTTTATTAGGTTCTCTTCTCACCCTTTCTCCTTAAGGTAGGTACTCCCGTTCGTACAGGTTTGAAGGATGGTATCCATACTCAAACTGTGTAAGTTTCAAAAATTTTTTAAACTTTATTTTAATTATCACGACCTCGAATTACTAAAAGACGTGTCCACATATATACGTATAGAGACACACATACTTAACCTCTCCCGTCAACCATATGGATACGTACATTCAAAAGATCCCACTGACATTGTTTATTTTCATTGACCACCGAATTTGTCTTAAGATAAGAGAGTGTTAAAACCTTCGATTTTTAGGTTCTAGTTCTACAATCGTACAAATTAAAATAAGTCTCCGGAGAGACGAACTGAACGTCTTCAGGTAGAAAAAGGACCCAGAAGTGTAATAGAAAGGGGACGATTACGTACACAGGATTAGAGAATATTCCTGTGGTCACTATAACATAAATCCCTGATAGATATACTGGAATAAAATACAATTAACGTATAGATTTCGAGGATAGAAAATTTTGTCGGGATAGAAGGATCCATGATCTTCAATCCTGAAGTTGTATACTTAAAAAACCACCCTGTGTTAAGACAGGTTTGTTATATATACTTATCGGTATAATATAATATATGTCATATACATTTTACATATACATAGATATGATACACTCATACATCCTCCCTTGTCCATATATACACTTATATACGTGTCTACATTCGTAAATATCCATCCGTAAACATACGTACACGTGCACACACACACACGGATGTACGTATACGGTGGAACCTTACCCCTTTCCAGACTAATCGTCTTAGAGACCACTATATTGGGTTCTTATATGTGACTATTACTCCAGAATTTCACTAAGAGTACCTGGATCGCACCCTTCGTGATTCTAAAATCCTATGTTTATCTCTTTATTTGGAACCTATCCTCTGTCCTCAACACTTTGAAACAGGTCACATTCCCTCCCATCTTCTTTTACCCCTTTTCCCATACATTCAAAAATTCAAACCACCACTGTTCCCTCCTCTACGGGGTTATACGTCCGAAGGTAGGAGTCTGACTTAGCACGTCATGACAGTAGTCTGGACCTTCTTCCTTCTCGTCCTTATGTTCTCAGAAAGATTTTACCTCCCCTTTTATCAATCCTCTATCATAGGCCCTCTCACACTTACGTTTATCCTGACTTTTGTCATGAACTTACAGTCAAACACTTCATGTCATTTCATGAACTACAGTCAAACTCTGACGTTTATACATTTACTTTGGTTATCCGTATAAGTACAAATACAAATAAGGAGGTTTTTTAAAGTCCTTTTCTCTGACACTTACAATCTCAAATAGTTTCAACCCTAAAACATTTATTCCACCCTCATTTCTTTTTGTTCCATCACTCCTATACATATTTTTTACCCCTCCCTCCACCCTCCCCCAAAGTACAAACCCTTGCGTATATGTGGGCACGACCTAAGTACAGTTACATACCGTTTTGGTTATGTCATTTTTATTTATTTAATTAATTTTTTTTTTCGTTATTATTATTGTCCGACACTCTAAAGACGGTCTGTTCTTCTGTCGAGTTCGGTTCGACTAAACCCTTAAGTGAATCGACAGAGAGAGAGGTGTAGACACCATGAAACGACGATATAAAAGGACTGTGCTACAATCGACTGACGAGTCTACGGAGATCGAAGAGAACGGTCCAAAATGGACTCTAAACGATCAGAAACAGGGTAATGTTTTATACGGGTCCAAATTTCAAGTGTTACGAAATAAAACCTCATACGATACGTGAGATGACCATGTGTATGTTGGTGTGTGTGTGTGTGTGTGTGTGTGTGAATATTTGAATTCGATTAGAAAGACTAACACACAGTTACATTGATTTTCCTTTGTACTTTCCTTCACCTTTTATCTTTTCTTTCTTTTCTTTCGTGTATAAGTGTTAAATTCTATTGTCATACATGAATTGTAATCCAAGTAATAATGCTCCGACAACAACCGTGGTTTCGTCAGGCTGCGTAAACCTTGATTAATAGACATGAAACAAAAGTCTATTCCTGTACTTCTTAATCTTTCAATTAAAAGGTTGTAAATGTATCCATCGTATAGTGTCGTTCTTCAACCTAAATCGGATAGATGAAATTTTTAAATCTAAAATTTCTGGTCATATAAGACCACGAAGAGTCATGGGTACATATGTGTACACGAGTCCACCAGTCAGTACAGAGAAACACTGGGGTGTCTGACATCGGGTGGTCCTAGGAGACAGGTACCCTAAAGGGTCCGTTCTTATGACCTCACCCAACGGTAAAGGAGGAGGTCCCCTTAGAAGGGTTGGGTTCCTAGTTTAGGCACAGAGGACGTAAAGGACGTAATATTCTCCTAAAAAATAACAATTCGGTACCTCTTCGGGGGACGGATGTATATGTATGTACGATCTTTTCTATTCTTATTTGGATAGAGATATACATCGTCATAAAACAATACGAATCATAGAAATCTGAGTATAAGATATGTGTATGTAAAGTACACAAAGTAAGGGTATTTATTTAATAGGAGAATTTCTTTGTCAGATTCTTTCAATTATAACCTGAAGGGAATACCATCGTACCTATTCTTAGACGGACGGTCACGTCTTCTGTACTCAAACTAGGGACCAGGTCCTTCTAAGGTGTACGGTGTTTTGTTGATTCAGATACGAGGTGTTGATGACTCGGGAGTGCTCCGTTGATGACTTCGGGAACCCGGGATCTCGGACAGACACCAGGTATCATTCTCTTCAGTGGTGTTACTCTTCCGACTCGAGACGTTACTTCTCATCGAAGGTGAGTGGTGTTGATATCTTTCGGACACGTTTCGGTGGTTCCGGGTCGATTTAGTTAGTAGTTAGTTATTTTAATAAAAATTTTCCGAGATTTTCAATTATAATAAGACCGAACGAAGGACACTCATAATCTTACCCATCCAAGACGTTATAAGTACCCAGACGGATCTTGTTAAACCCCTCATAGACTCTTTAAATACTAACTTTTGTTTCCCGATAAAACCTTACTATTACCTGATAAAACCTTACAGGATACTTTACCCTTAACATCCGTCAGATACTATTAGTAAAATAACTTACGTTTATTAAGTCCCTGGAGACGTCACAAAAGTAGAAGAAATATGTTTGTCCGGAAATTTCCTACGAATAGAACTAGACACATGAATAGGTCAGATCTCAAGAGGAAAAAGAAAGGGGGATATATAGTATGTGTAATAAAAGGGAGTCCAGTATAATATAATGTTAAACGTCATGTAAGAGGTTTTAATAAGATGAATAAAGACGAGTTCCCTTCCTTCAGTCCCTGTATCATACAAATTTTAAGTACATGTTTAGAACTTATTACTATAAACTTCCAAAGAAGGAAAGTTACTTAGTGGTTTGCCAAAAGTGATCCATAAACAGTCAGTGTCTTAATGAAAATATAACCGACATCAAAATCTAGTTTTGAATTTACTTTCATAAAGGGGTAGTCCTACTTAATTACTACCGTGTTTTACGACGGGACTCATAGATATAAGTGAGAAGGAAGTGGGAGAGGATGAGTAGGAGAAGAAGAAGGTGGTACAATGTCCGTGAAAAAATAAAAAAAAAAGGAGGGTAGAAAAAAAAAAAAAAAATAAAATTTTAGAAATTAAGAATGTACGCAAGGGTTTGTACTTGGGGGGAGGGTGGAGGGAGGGGTATTGTAGGGAGACCCAGTAGGGGTACGTGGTCGGGGTTCGTACGACATAGGACACAGTCGTGAAAGACTACCGAAGTATTAATAATATAGATCACAAAATTTGTCCCAAGTGAGACTCTTCGTCTTAGTACCTTAGCAATCACAATCAGTGAATCAGTACAGTCTGAGACACTGGGGTACCTGATATCGGGTGGTCGGATCCGTTCTTAAGACCTCACCTAACGGAAAAAGAAAAGATCCCCTAGAAGGACTGGGTCCCTAGTTCGAGTCCAAATGACGTAACATCCACCTAAGAAATGGTGGACTCGGTGGTCCCCTCGGGGTTAGTAATCCCTATATGTACATATCCAAACACAAACATAAACTAAAACAAGTATAAACGTAAACTTAAATAATATTCCTTAGTAAGATATATTGAAATCCCCAACTGATTCGTTGACTTTTAAGAATCCTAACGTTTCTTCCCTTCTAGATCTTGTCCATACTAGGGATGTACGGACTAGACTTTGGACACCAGTAATCTGTCGTCAGTCTGTCTTTCTAAGAGTCTACGTGTTCTCGTTAACTTTTAGATCACCGTACATCTCAGAACGGGAGTCACTTCCGGGTGGGAAGAAATTGACTTGAAGAATGACCGATCCAGTCGGAGGAGGTCGTGTTAGAGGAAATTTCGTTAAATTTCAGTGACTGATTCCCGAGATTAGTGTAGAAGTTTAAGTGAAGAACCGCTGTGGATCTAATTATATGAGACATGCAATTTATTAATCCTCCCCCTTCACCTATGATATTCTACTGACGAAAGGGAAAACGAGAAGTTGGAAGCTTTTTCTTATAGGGATCGTTGGGTTGGATTACCCCTAATACCGTCTTTCCCATAAGATACCTGGGATCAAGTCAAATCGGTTTGACTGTATGGTTTTTCTATAGTGTAGTTGTTAAGTCAGGATTTTAAATTAATATAAAAAATATTTTCTTCTTATAGGACCCCAATTTTAACATATAGTCAATCTTCCTGACATTCATCAAAATATTTATAAAAGTATTCTTTGTTATTTATTCGTAGTCATCAGTAAACTCAACACATACACTTCGGGAAAGAGAAGAAGTCCCTATCGGATGAGACAAAGGACGTTACAGAACGTGTCTTCGTGACGGTATAAGAAGTTATTCTTCATTCTCTTTATTAAATCCTTCCAAGGATTCTTACAATAACGAAACAAACGAAATAAACTGTGACCTAAAGAACAAATAAGACAGAAATTTGTATCTGACTTTGTTCTCAGTCTTCTCGATGATACACAGGTCGGACTTTCAAATAATCTTAATGACTCTAAAGTCGAGACTATAAGGACTCCATACCATGGAAAAGAATTAACTCCTATCATCTGGTATCAATTTTAGGTTATACCAGTTCAAAAGACAACGACCTTCTCCTTTTGTATAAATAGACGTATAATGAAATGGATATTTTTCCGAAGAACCGTAAAAAATACTCTTAACGTAATACATGTATACATGTATTCAATAAATAGTCCTTTATTGAATGTTATTGAATTATTGAATGTTATAGTTTTTATCTCATAAGATATGTAGAATTACTTAATCTTTGACTTATTTATTTAATATGAGTTTTATACCGTTTTACACTGGTAATCCACTTCTTTCCGACTCATTACGTGTGACACCATTATTAAACACTTCTCAAGTCAAGTCAAGTCAACGAGTACAGACTGAGAAACTCTGGGGTACCTGTCGTCGTCCGGTCCGGAGGGACAGGTAGTGGTTGAGGGCCTCAAATGAGTTTGAGTACAGGTGACTCAACCACTACGGTAGGTTAGTAGAATATGAGACAGTAGGGAAAGAGGAAGTCGGAAGTCAATTAGGATCGTAGTCCCAGAAAAGGTTACTCAGTCAAGAAGAGTAGTGCACTGGTTTCATAACCTCAAAGTCGAAGTAGTAATCAGGTAGATTACTCTTAAGTCCTGACTAAAGGAAATCCTACCTGACCAACCTATAGGAATGATACGTTCCCTTAGAGTTCTCAGAAGAGGTTTTAGTGTCAAGTTTTCGTAGTTAAGAAGATACGAGTCGAAAGATATATCAGGTTGAGTGTAGGTATGTACTGATGACCTTTTTGGTGTCGAAACTAATCTATCTGGAAACAACCGTTTCATTACAGAGACGAAAGATTATTCGACAGATCCAACCAATATTAAAAAGAAGGTTCCTCATTCGTAGAAAATTAAAGTGCCGACGTCAGTGGTAGACGTCACTAAGGTCTCGGGATTTTTTACTTCAGAGAGTGATAAAGGGATGGATAAACGGTACTTCACTACCCTGGCCTATGTTACTAGAAGCAAAAGACTTACAACTCAAAATTCGGTTGAAAAAGTGAGAAGAGAAAGTGAAAGTAGTTCTCCGAGAACTCAAGAAACAAAAGACGGTTTTACCACCACACTAGACGTATAGACTCCAATAACTATAAAGAGGACTGTTTGAACTAAGGTCGAACACGAAGTAGGTCGGGTCACAAAGAGTACTACATGAGACGTATATTCAATTTATTCCTCCCACTTTTGTATATCGGGACTAAACCTTGGTCACACAACAAGATACAGGTCAAGATTGACAACGAAGGACTGGACGTATGTCTAAAGAGTTCTCCGTCTAATCCACCAGACCATAAGGTTAGAGAAAGTCTTATAAGGTGTCAAACTCCACTAGGTGTGTTAGTTCACTAGTGAGGTAGTACTAATAGACCTAACACTTCTAGAAAACACATATCAAGAAGACACACAAGAACGGTGGAGAAGAATTATAGAAGACGAAGACAATCCAGGTATGGTAAAGACAGGAAATAACTCGGGTAGAAACGTACTTTTAAAGGGAACCATAGAGATAAAAAGAACTTCTCTAGAGATCAGAAAGGGTAAGATAAGAAAGGTAGATTAAGAAATGTGACTAGTGACTTCTTCCGAAAGAATAGAGAGGAACGATAAGAAACCCTGAGACGTAAGTTTCCCCGTATAGAAAGAAAAAGAGGAAAAGGAGAGTGAAGAGAAGAAAAGTATCGGGAAACATTCGGGAGGAGTCTGTTGGTACAACGGGAAAACGTAAGAAAAAGAACCCCGACAAGAACTAATGACGGAGGACATATTATAGTGTTTGGAGGTAGGAATCAAGAAGTCAGTGAGACAGATAATCTGGATTGGGGACTTAGATAAAGAGTGAAGGTGACATATTAGTATTCACTAAACTAAATCCAGTAAGGACTTACCAGATCACCAAAGGGGATGAAAAAAGTTAAATTCAGACTTAAACCGTTATTCCTAAAGTACTAGACTTGGTGTCAGTCGAGGACCAGAACAAAAACGACTGACTTATCCCGAAGAGGTAGAAACCAACTTTTCTTATATTAGTTAGACTAAAACTGTAACTGGTGGACCACTACAGGGACACATCTCACAAGAGAACACAACAACCTTCTCCCACAAAAGATACTGGTCACTCAAGACAACCGTTTTGAGACAATTGGAAACGGGACGAAGTAAGACATGAGGTTCTGGTTTAAACGGACAATGAGGTCAGTAAAGAACTGAAGGATGAAAACATAAGGTCAGGGGTCATTAATTTTCCTGTAGAAAAACAGCCACAATCAAGATCTTTCAGAACATCCAAAAGTATCTTGGTAAGTTGAAGTCGAAGAAGTCGTAATAACTTCTCAATTCTCGGTCCTAACATGGGTCCATTAAATTTAAACCTTAAGTACGAAAATCATCAATACGATTGGAGAAGATATAAGTACTTGTCTCCTTAGAAAATACTATTTAATAATTTACATTTTCGTCTACTACTTTGTCATACTAAACATGTTTGTACGTATGTTTAATTTATGAATACATAATTATTTTTACACATAAAAATACTTACGTACTTTATAAATATATAAAATACAGAAATTTTATTTATACACATATAAGACATTAAGACAACTTCATGACTTAACACAAAACTTTGTTATACGATCTCAGTGTTGAAATAAAAATGAACGTATTTGAACGTCCTTCTTTACACCCCCAAAACCGGTGTAAAGAATGTGCCGAACATCCTAGAGTCCTATAACTCAAGGAACTGGTCCGTAACTTGGACCCGACTCGTCACTTTCTTGGTTCAGGATCGGTGACCTAGTGGTCCCTTCAGGGTCTTTAGAACAGTTTATTCCAAAATTTGTATATTCTCGAATACATTAAGAATATCTGACCAATTGACATATTGATATTATCATATCGTTATACACCTATATAGTTTTAAACCACTCGTTTAAGTTGATAGATCCTTTATATAAAAAATTTAATTGTTTGTACCAAAACTCCTTTATAAAATCTTTATTGGTGAATTCTTGAGACTGTCAGAAGTCATATGTTCAATTGTTATAAACTCTTTATTGATAATTTCATCAAAACTCATA
Organism: Capra ibex; assembly: GCA_006410555.1. Taxonomy (NCBI): domain Eukaryota; kingdom Metazoa; phylum Chordata; class Mammalia; order Artiodactyla; family Bovidae; genus Capra; species Capra ibex. Next base: position 21,534,625 of record SJYO01048061.1, on the reverse strand, counting down.
AATGTACTTTCGAAAAATAGAAAAAACCTTTGGATGAATTGTTTTAAATGAAATACTATTGTCCAATGTCCTATCCTTACGTTAAACCTCATTGACCAGAAAGTCAAGTCAAGTCAAGTCAGTGAGTCAGTACAGGCTGAGAANAAGTCAGTGAGTCAGCACAGGCTGAGAAACGCTGGGGTACTTAGCGTCGTGCGGTCCGGAGGGACAGGTAGTGTTTGAGGACCTCAAGTGAGTCTAAGTGCAGGTAGCTCAGTCACTACGGTAGGTCGGTAGAGTAGGAGACAGTAGGGGAAGAAGAGGACGGGGGTTAGGGAGGGTCTTAGTTTCAGAAAAGGTTACTCAGTTGAGAAGTGTACCCCACAGGTTTCATGACCTCAAAGTCGAAATCGNAGTCAGTGAGTCAGCACAGGCTGAGAAACGCTGGGGTACTTAGCGTCGTGCGGTCCGGAGGGACAGGTAGTGTTTGAGGACCTCAAGTGAGTCTAAGTGCAGGTAGCTCAGTCACTACGGTAGGTCGGTAGAGTAGGAGACAGTAGGGGAAGAAGAGGACGGGGGTTAGGGAGGGTCTTAGTTTCAGAAAAGGTTACTCAGTTGAGAAGTGTACCCCACAGGTTTCATGACCTCAAAGTCGAAATCGTAGTAAGGAAGGTTTCTTTAGGGTCCCGACTAGAGGAAGTCTTACCTGACCAACCTAGAGGAACATCAGGTTCCCTGAAAGTTCTCAGAAGAGGTTGTGGTGTCAAGTTTTCGGAGTTAAGAAGTCGTGAGTCGGAAGAAGTGTCAGGTCGAGAGTGTAGGTATGTACTGGTGTCCTTTTTGGTATCGGAACTGATCTGCCTGGAATTAGCCGTTTCATTTCAGAGACGATGGCCGGGAATTTATCAGGGGTTTGTAGAAGCTAGATAAAGATTTACTTCCTCCCATAGATTGAAACATAAAACGTAAGACGTTTATGGAACACAGTTATAGAACTATGTTCCATAAACTTTCAAAGAGGAATTCTTAAAACGTTCATTTTACATATGAAAAATTTTAAAATCAGAATACTTCCACTGATAAGGTTGTTAAATAAGATACTGTACCAAATATTCAAATTCAAAGGAGAAATACATAAAATTTAGATAAACCGATTATAAGGAGACTTCTCGACTGTATGTCCTGACTTGTGTCACGATGTTTCAAGGTTAGCATATAAAGATATTTTAGAGTGATATTATGACAGGAGGAATTTACATATGTCCGGAAGAAGTGGTAATCCTACTCGTGAACTCCTCATTCGTAACACGAGAATAGGAGTAACACCTTCTTTCAGGACCATACATACCCCAAACATTTATAAAATACTTAATTACTACTTTATGTACTGTGTAAAATTATAGTCTGTAATGAAAAAAACATGAACAATAAAAAGTAATCTAACCCTCTTGTGTTAGATAAAGAAAGTCGGTCTTTTACGTTCCGTGTAACACTGTAATAAATACCAGAGGGAGGAAATAAGGACTTGTTTTATGGACATTTGTAAAAAACACACACTTAACATGTAATAATGTATCCGTAGAAAGGGACGGTACGTAACCATGGTTTCATGGTGAAGAGTTGAAGTATATTATAAAAGTTTTTATAGTAAAAAGATTAGTGATAAGAGTTATGTATTGTAAAGTTATTGTAGATAAATCAGTATTAACAAAAAGATTCAATCTTAAGAACCTTGTGAAACAAAGAATTAATCCTTGTACGTATGGACGGGTCAGCGAAGTCAGAACAGGTCGAGAAACACTCGGGTACCTGGTATCAGGTAGTCCGAGGAGACAGGTACCCTAAAAGGTTCATTCGTATAACTTCACCTAACGCTACGGGAGGAGGACCGCTAGAAAGGTTAGGTCCCTAGTTTGGACTCAGAGAACGAAGAGGACGTAACGTCCACCTAAGAAATGGGGACTCGGTGGTCCTGTCGGAATGAATCCTCGTCACCATATATTTAGTAGGTTCCGTTTTATTTTTGTTTCTTTGTTTTCTTTGTCTTATCACAACCAGAAACAGTTGTAGCGGCATTATCTTGAGACAAGACTATGAATCAAAAAGTTAAGGGTACAGAAGGTAGAAACGGGTGTCCCTTTTACGAAGTTAATAAACTTGTTTTTTACTTCATGAGTAGGATCATAATAAAAGGACAGAATTTAAAGTTTAAGTAGAATTTACTATGTAAGTAAATTCTGCGTATCTTAAAGGTGATGTAAAAAATACTAAGGAAACTATTCTGAATTAAAAGATGTTTCTTGAAAAAATAGACGATGTCAAACCCCACCCCACCCCTAGAAAAATAACTAGATCGTTACCGTAAGAAATGTATACTATGGTGATAACTAAAAAACATTTTAATCTTTTTTATATATTTGTGTGTGTGTGTGTGTGTGTGTGTGTGTCATTTGTTTTAATTGAAGCTTCGTTTTTTGTAACAAAGAATGGGTAGACGATTGCAATCGAACAAAAGTCTGGGACTCAGATGGTTGATTTCCTCTTAGAACCAGAGACCTCTTGACTTAGATTTTATAGTAACTTTTTATATTTTAGTTGTAAGAAGGTCAGGAAAAGGATTTTTCTGGATATAGATAAATGGTTGTTTTTAAATATTACCTCTTTTAATACTCTCGACAAACCAATGTCCCCCACTACCCTTTACACTCTACTGTAGTACAAGGAAGTCAATCTCACCTCCGTGTTCTTGACCATTATTTTACGTTAAAACTGGGTTCAAGTAGAATGTTAGTAAAGTTAATCAAGTGTCCAAATGGACACTGTCACATTAAATATTATTCATTATATATAAACCAGAGGTAGGGAGAAAAAGAAACCAAAGTCACAGTCAACGAAATAGTGATACATGGTTTCTTAAGAATTTTGAAGTACCGAATTTTTATTGAAGTTGAGTAATAGATAATACACCTAACTAATTTACCAAGAAGATGAAGTACCCTATAACCGACCCAGTGACCCTACCGACTTTCCAGGGTACAGTAGGGACAAAAACTGTGTGTCGAAGATTGTAAGAACCTTAAAGGATTCATTACTCTGGGTATTTTCATGGGAAACAATAAAAGTACTCTACGGAAAACCTTGTGTGCATTCCTGACCCCAACCAGAGGTCTCCCTAGTTAGGACACTAATTTGTCAACTTTGAAAGTCAAGGTGGAAGACTGGGGATTCCCGAAGGGACCACCGAGTCTGTCATTTCTTAGACGGATGTTACGTCCTCGGGGTTTAACTTAATTTAGGGACCCAGTCCTTCTGGGGGACCTCTTCCTTTACCGATGGGTAAAGTTATAAGAACGGACCCTTAACAGTCTCTTCGGACCGTCCGATGTCAGGCACCCCAGCGTTTCTCAACCTGTACTGACTCACTGATTATGAATTGAAAGACTAGAGATACCTCCCCTCTCACCGACCTCTGACTCTAGTTCGGAGTCACCCATCACTAAATTAGTTAGTACGGATACATACCTTTGGAGGTATTATAGGTTTTCCTGTCCCAAGTCTTCAGACCCAACTATGTACGTACCTCTAAGGTCCTTCCACCACACGACACTCGCCCTTGTCTTCGAGACTCGGAAAGAATGTATAGAACGTGATACGTAGAGAAGTTAACCGACAACTGTGTATAGGAAATTATTTGTAAAATTATTTAGACATAAGTTACTTATTTGTTCATCAGAGTTAAGACACTTAACGAGATCGTTTAATTGCCTTGGGTTCCTCTCCTACCAACCTCATCCTTTACAGTTGGATAAGGTCATAAGAACGGACTTCTTTAAGGTACCAGTCTTTTCGGACCGTCCAATGTCAGGTACCTTAGTTTTCTCAGTCTATCTTGTTTCGCTGACTCCTTCCTCCCCTGACACCCTTGGACGTAACCAGTACTTTAAATCGTCCTAGGACACCCCGAGGACCCGAGTCTGTGAAAGTCTGTCAACGATTAGTCCTTTCAGTCCCCTACGTCTCCGTTTCCTCCTCACCACCTCTTTTGTTATCACGTCAGAACCCCGTCCCCCACCTAGTGGAGTTCCCTATGTTTATTGTCATAGAAACACGAGAAATGTCTTGACTTTCGGGGGGTTTTACCTTCTACAATCGTAAGAAATAAGATCTCTTCTAGTGTCATACTATTAGAACTCTTCGAGTAGTTCTCTAGTGGACTCTCCGGTCTAACTTCCTTGGTCTCTTTGAGTGATCCTCCTACGGTGAACTCCGGTCTAATTTCTATACTTGTGTGGGATTAGGAATAGTCGTTAGCGTGGGAACTTGATAACGATATTTTGAGGAGTGGGTTGAAAGGTCTCAACTCTGTGTTTTAAAAACTCAGGTAAAAAGGGGGGGTACCGAGTCGTCTCTACGTCCAAGTTAGGGACTCGACTCTGTTAGGGGACCTCTTCCTTTACCGTTGGGTCAGATCAGAAGAGAGGACCCTTTAGGGTACCTGGCTCCTCAGACCACCCGATATCGGTGATAAATGATAAATGATAAATGATATCAGGTATCCCGTCATTTCTAAGTCTGTACTGACTCGTGTGTACGTCCGTACAGGGAGAAACGACTCGTTTCTTTATTTCGATAAGACAATATAAAGTGGGTTTTGACAGAGTCTAAATTAACCCGTGGTCACGTGTCTTCGTCTCAAAATTTACAGTTAGTCTTCGTGTTCATTGTTGGAGTTAAACACTAGACTTCTACCCCACCCTCAGTTCACAAGGACTTTCACTTGTGAACTGGACACATTATACTACGGTAGAGGTCCATCTATTATAATCGTAACTTAACTTAAGATTCTGTCGGTCAACCACAGATCTCGTAACGAATAATCACCCTCTTGATAGAGGAAACGTATAATCTTAAAACACTAGTCTTGAAAAGATGGAAATCCAATAAACATTATACACTCTTATTTTAATCCTACTATTAAGGTTTGTCTAACGTTTTATGAACATGTCCAAGGGAGTAAACGTCATATTCTCGAAAAAAACCATTATTCCTCATTCACCGTCGAAGACTTTTGAGGGGAGGTTGTGGAACCACAACAGTGGAACCACAACAGTGGAACCACTGTAGTCGGTTCCGTTATGTGATCTTCAATACGACATTTTGGAACCACTTTACCCGTCTCTAATCTCTGTGAGTTTATAAATTTACTCTATCCTTAGGAACAGGATACCATAGATGAAAGTAAGTAAACGTACCGAAAGGTAAACGTACCTTTCTTTACACCAAACATCATCTAATAAGATGAAATAGAATTTAAAATGGTACCGGTCTACACCGTAAAAATAACCTTGTCTAGGTACATCAGAGACCGTTGACAATACGTCGATAATTAGATCACTTACGTAAGAAAGTTCTGGGTAATCATTTATCCTAGGTTTAGTTACACGAAAATACACCCTTCCTGTCTTCTCGAAATAGTTAAAGAATAGGGAGGTCATGTAGTTTCGAAGAAGTCAAGAAACAATTGGAACTAGTAGAACTGTTCTTCTGGTAGTACGATCGTAATATGCGACACAGTGGGACTATGTCATGTGTCTATTTTACAACCTTACCAGATACTTTCCGGTTCGATTGAGTGGTCGACTCCCAACCACGGTACACCCTGACGACATAAAAGGAGGTCCTTCATCATATACGAAACTGGTTTACAGGCTATATTCAATGACACAGGGATTTTAGATGTTTTAAGTTCTGATATTTATTTTATTTGTCTATTTACATCCTAACCAAGGGAAAGTAAGTAACGGTCACTGAGAGGACGATTAAAACTCAAAGAAATGGGACACATAATCCGAAACGGAATAATCTCCAAAATTAAGAACTCAAACCTCAACCCCCAGTGTGACGATTCCTTTGTTCTACAGACTATTTCATCTGATACACTAATAGTAGATCAGTGGAACTAAAGAGTAGAGACACCTAGTCGTCCGTACCTTTCCTCAATCGATTAACCCTTTTAACTGTAACTAATGGTAAACCCCGAGTCCTACGTTTATATGTGACCCTAATCCCACGCCATATGGATTTCGGATACCTCAAGGGACCTAACTCAGAACCAAAAGTTTGTGTCACTGTTGGTATTTCCAAGTCAAAATCCTTTACACTAGATTGTTTCTATTCTGTTAATTCCCAAACCAAACGAGGGTGGTCTAGTCGTTAATTCTGGTTGTCTTCACAACTTGTTCCCTTTTCTAGAGTCTATCTACCAACTCCTTCTTTTACTCCTCATACCTAAACCCTAACTGATATCGTCATCCTTTACATCACGTGACTCTAAGACTCTGTTTGACCTAAACATGAAACGGGGAGTCACGTCATCACTTTTATACACTAAAAGTATTTTTTTTCTGGGTATGACTCCACACCCACGACCTACAACCTTCTCATACTCCTATCAAGGGGCAACGGTCACATCTGATGTATTCGTTGACAATATTTGGTGAAGTCCAGAGGGACCTTGGTCCTGTGAACTATTTAACACAGTAGAATCGATGGTGTCTCTTACTGGAGTACGTGCGTGTCGGTAATCTTGGAAAAGAGAACGGGTACCACGTGTAAGAGCCCATCCTTATATTCGAAAAGAGAAACCGTGTCTTAATCGAAAAGAGAAACCGGGATTCTATAGTGCCCTGAAAGTGTCACAAGTAGGTAAATGTTAGTCTTCATGTCCTTGTAATTCTATAGTATCCCCCTTTTTTAGACTAGTTACATTGTGACCTCAGTCTTCTGTTTAATAAATAGAAAAGAAGTGGACCTTTCTTGAAGGTCTTTAATTATCAAAGGGTTTATTTTGAAGACACTTTGACTCATTATTCAATGTATTTTATCTTTCATCATAGGTCGAGATATATATGGAGGTCTTCTGGAGGGGAGGGAAGGTCAGAGTAATAGAAAAGTTAGTTATGACATAAAAACTGAAACCTGGAGTAGTATTTAAGAATTAAGTTTCCTATAATAGGTCTGATATAAAAGATCCCATGGGTAAGATTCTGTTAATATGGTCACCCGGTCAAGAGAAAAACTCATTTATAAGTAGAGTATATCGTGTAAAAAGTTTAAAAGATATAGGAATGAGATCGAAGATAAGGGAGAAAAATTCGATGAATACTCATGGAATTTGGAATTGAGTAAACAGTTTTAGAATAGATAAGATACTTCGAGATTCGTTAAGGAAAAGACTAGGAGGTATAATACGAAAGTTTTATAAAAGGTCTTAGGTAAAAATTTTACATTATTGAACGTATGTATAGGTTAGAAGGATAGATATAAAATTCAGATAATTTCGATTCCTAATATAACTAAAGTAGAAAGATCATGAGTAGTGTGGATAATGTCAGAACATTTATCACATTTATAAAATTACAATTAAATACAAAAGAAATGAGATACATTAAAAGGGGTAGAAGAGAGGTAAACTTATACCGTCAGTCCGGAGACTATGCGACAATGAAATCTCTCATAAGTACAAAGTCAAGTCAAGTCAGCGAGTCAGTACAGGTTGAGAAACGCTGGGGTACTTAGTGTCGTGAGGTCCGGAGGGACAGGTAGTAGTTGAGGACCTCAAATGAGTTTGAGTATAGGTAACTTAGCCACTAAGGTAGATCGGTAGAGTAGGAGACAGCAGGGGAAGAGGAGGACGGGGGATAAGGAGGGTCGTAGTTCCAGAAAAGGTTACTCAGTTGAGAAACGTACTCCATCGGTTTCATAACCTCAAAGTCGAAGTCGTAGTCAGGAAGGTTACATGTGGGTCCTGACTAGAGGAAGTCTTACCTGACCAACCTACAGGAACGTCATGTTCCCTGAGAGTTCTCAGAAGTGGTTGTGGTGTCAAGTTTACGTAGTTAAGAAGTCTGTGAGTCGAAAGAAGTGTTGGGTTGAGAGTGTGGGTATGTACTGGTGACCTTTTTGGTATAGGAACTGATCTGTCTGGAAACAACCGTTTCATTATCGAGACGAAAACTTATACGATAGATCCAACCAGTATTGAAAGGAAGGTTCCTCATTCGTAGAAAATTAAAGTACCGACGTCAGTGGTAGACGTCACTAAAACCTCGGGGGGTTTTATTTCAGACTGTGACAAAGGTGACAAAGAGATAGATAAACTGTACTTCACTACCCTGGTCTACGGTACTAGAAGCAAAAGACTTACAACTCGAAATTCGGTTGAAAAAGTGAGAGGTGAAAGTGAAAGTAGTTCTCCGAAAAATCAAGGAGAAGTGAAAGACGGTATTTCCACCACAGTAGACGTATAGACTCCAATAACTATAAAGAGAGCCGTTATAAGTACAAATTGTTCAACGTTTTAAACAAGTTGGACGGAAGGATTTAAAAAAGAGAAATAAAGAGGAAGATACCCCTGAATCAATGTTTTACTCTTTGAATCTTTGGGGATTCTTATCGTCCTTTCTCCTGTAAAGAGGGAACTAGAAGAAAAAGAACTTTCCAATACTCTAGTCTATCTGAACATTCTAGGGACTGGGTACAGGACAAAATATAAGTATAGGATTCCTCCATCGTTCCGGAGTCTTCCCTTACCAACGTATTACGTAGGTCCATCTGACCCGTAAGTCAAAGTCCCTATCACGCTCGTCGGGGTTCAAAAACACGATTTAACAGGGTAATTCCGTTATCAAAGATTTATTACCTTGTCCAGGGTCCCTCCTGTTTCCTTGAGATAATGATTATTACTCAAAAGGTTACCCGTACATTCTGACATCGACTTTCACTTCAAATGACCCAATTTAATTTTTTTTTATTATTATTCCAAATCGTAAATAAAATGGAGAGTTGAACATTTCATTCTAAGTACGGGTATTCTGAGTCTTATCCGTTACTTAACTTAATTAGTATGTAAAGTCCATAGTGGTTCTTATCAGTCCGTGGGAAACAGAAAGGGGTACCCGACAATGAAAGTCGGTGAAGTTCTCAATGAAACGACGTTCCAAGACTTATTACACCTTATAAAAGTCAGACGGAGGAAATTCGTGATAAAAAGAAAGAGAAAATTTTACATGTAAATAAAATGGGAAAGTAAAAAATAAAGGATACATAGATGGGTCTAGTACTTTCAGATAAACATGTCGATTTTCAGTTTGGAACTAATAATTCTGGTTAAAAGGTAGGAAGGGTAGGGGACAACGACCGTTGGATTTTTAGTTGGTTTTGTTAGTACAAAACAATATAATTTAATTTTTTTAATATTAAAGAGAAATAACCAGTAAATTACAATAGTCAAAGAATAAAAGCAACGTTCATATTGTTGAAGAGTGTCGTATTCCTTCGGCATATGGATTTGTACCGANGTACTTTCAGATAAACGTGTCGATTTTCAGTTTGGAACTAATAATTCTGGTTAAAAGGTAGGAAGGGTAGGGGACAACGACCGTTGGATTTTTAGTTGGTTTTGTTAGTACAAAACAATATAATTTAATTTTTTTAATATTAAAGAGAAATAACCAGTAAATTACAATAGTCAAAGAATAAAAGCAACGTTCATATTGTTGAAGAGTGTCGTATTCCTTCGGCATATGGATTTGTACCGATTACACTTATGTCTCTTATGAAAGATAGATGGTTTATGAATATTCCAGACAAAGTTTTATTATGTGGGTTGACGTAAATCACTTACGTAACTTAACAAACCTTAATCCGTTAAAAGTTTCCGTCTTATATATTAACAGAGACCCTAAATGTGATTCATAAATTATAAGTTTTAAACTCTAACTCCTTTTGTTTTTATCATGAAAAAACTTGAAATTATAAACTTTAGTTGTGTCAAAAATTTGAAACATCAGAAATATACCTTTATTACATTTAAAATAAAACTTTGAAATCACCCAAACCAAGTAGACTTAGGTAGGTACAACTTATATAAAATTCCATAACTCTTGAGTCCGACACTCTGACTTCCGTTCACTGTCCTCGATATGTTAAAATATTTACAGTGGTAACCCTTTTACTATTGATCGTAGGATGTTCGTTAAACATAATCAATAGTTAAAGGAGTGTTATATAATGGAATTTCAAATCGTCGAATTTCTTTGTTTATAAACAGGATAGTACATCGTCCTTAGACCCATTTCGAATCAACTCACAGAGACCTAGTACAAGAGTGTATTCTAACTCCAGTTTTACCGTCGTCCCGATATCAGAGTCGACTACCGACCCGGCCTTCTCCCAAATGAAGGTCCTGAGTGAGTGTACCAACAAGTGTCATGAAACACGATACTCGACACCCCGATTCCCGGAGTAAAGGAGTGACCGATAATCTACCTCCGAAGGATATGTCAGGAAAGATGTACCCGGACAGGTATCCCGTCGAGTTTTATACCGGTGACGGAAGGGAATCTCTTTCACACACTTTCTCTCTCTCCCTTGATTCTATATTATCCAAAAAACAACAACAACAAATAAACGATTCGGTACAGACTGAGAAACGTTAGGTACCTGATATCGGGTGTCCAAGGAGACAGGTTCCTTAAAAGGTCCGGTCTTATGATCTCACCCAACGGTAAAGGAAGAGGTCCCCTAGAAGGACTGGGTCCCTAACTTGGACCCAGAGGAAATAATGTCCGTCTAAAAGATGATGACTCAATTGTCCCTTTGATTCTACATTATATATCAGAAGCACATTGGGTCAGTCTCATCCCTGTAGTGTTTGAAGACGCTATCAGGTAAGTAATCTTCACTCAATTATAATATTTAGACTGGGTATACTTTCCCTTTTCCTAGTGTGTCCACATATTTATGTTACTCCATCCTTAGTGACCTATGGTACAATCTGTACGGAATTTAGTGTGTTGACAACTTTAATAGGAGACCAGTCGACAACACCTATATTCCGTTTTAATGTTTATCATTCTAAAATTTAGTCCTTCCTACGTATTTAAAGAAAATATTATACGTCAGTAACTTCTGGTTTTCTCTTGTAGAAAAATTGGTGTTTAAGAACTGTAACACACCCTCCAATCTACAAACCTTTATAATCACTACCTTTATATTCATTACCTTTAAAATCTTTATATATTCACAGGACTTTATTTTACAAACCTAGAAGATAAAATTAGATAGTAAAAGTAATTCTATCTATTTGTGGTTGATGACAGTAAAGTACATACACCTTAAGATATTAACGAGGATATGTCTGAGCCATTTTTTTCTTGTAGAATTGGACATAGTAAGAAAAGTAGAAATCTTTTAACAAATGGGAAACAATTAGTAACTCTATATCGAGGAACTCTGATATTTTCTAAAATCCTTGTAAAAATCAAAGTCGTTGAGTGTAGTGTTTAAATCTGTTCTCCAAAACAACTTGAAACGACTTACTCAAGGAGTTCCTTACAAGTCACACGGAATAATCATAACAGAGAGTTAGTAGTCAATAGCGTAAGTTAATAGAGTCGTGTGGAGAAGTACATTTTGTTGATAATGTTTGAACAAAGAAAGTCTACTACTCTACTTCAATGTCAAAAAAGGACTATAAGAATATCAGTGTGTCAATGAATAAGACACCTTTTAAACGTTGTCTTCAATCTAATACTTATTACTGAATTTGTATTTTAACCGATTTATTTATGTAAAAAGACTTAGTAATGTGTCTACGGTCGATAAAATTTACTTACAAATATGTAAATCTTAGACTGTTTATTTACACAAAATATAATAATAATATGAGTAACACAACATTATCGTATGTGACCCTCATCCGTCATTATGACGTCGGTTTACTAGATACCTGACTCCACAAACCACGGATTGTGAGTGAGTGTAAACGAGACAAGGGTCCTAGAGGTTCAAGATATTAAAAGACACGTTTACTCGGTACCACTTAATACATCAGAGTTACGAAACCATCGGGGAACAAACAAACGTAAATAACTCTGTACTTGTCAGAGAATTTTAAATGAACCGTCAGAAGAGACTCCCAGTTTCTTGTATACGAGAACGTAACTAAATGGGTACAACCATCTTATCTTAAAATTGTTTACAACTGTTATAACTCCGAAACCACCTCCCCCTAAACTTACATTATAAAAACGGTGTTCCTCAAACAAAGAAACAAAAATCACTTTTATGATATCTATACAAATCATGATTATGTCCTAGTTTAACTATTCTTTTCTACTGTAAAATTATACTTTATTAGTGAATATTACACAAGTAACTGTCCTTTTTTAAAAGTCGTTACGAGTATACAAGACAAGTTCTTGTACAATAAAAATAGTGTACGTGTAGTAGTAAACCAAATACCTCATTCTTTGGAACTTCTAGGACGTGGAACAGAAATCCGATGGAATTCCGAGACTATGTTTGTAATTTGCAAAACAAGAGGTGTCAGTAATAGATCGGTGAGTAGAAAAGAGGAGGAGATAGGTACAAATTCGAGTAAATACAAGTTCTAGAGTATACTGTGAACTTAAGAATTAAACAGTACAAAGTCACTTGATTGTATAAATTTCCTTCTTTTTTATACTATATAATAAACATTTTAAAATTTTGTCGTCTTATTATTTTGATTAAGTTTGTTTAACGACGATTACAAGAACTCGTCATTTTTACCACTTTATTATTATCTCCGAAAATACGTACAAAATAAGTGACAAAAAAAGTGGTACGGATAATAATAAGTACCATCGACCTTCAGTGGACCATTTCTAAATTTGACAATCCTTATATGAGGGGTGAGAATTCATGACGTGTTCGGGAAGTTTCTGTAACCCCAAGGGGAACCCCTGGATTTGTTTGTTTTGGTCTAAAATCTCCGAGACGACCAAACAAAAGTTAGTGGTACATAGGGACCTCCTACACTACCGACGGACGGAGAGAGTGGTGTTGTCTGGATTCGAAAGTCTAATGGGAGGAGAGATAAACGTCTGTTAGTATTCTTTATGGAGGTCAGAGGGTAGTCCTATTTACCAGTTTTTGTAGACACAACTGTAAAACTATCCATAATGGATTGGTCTTATGAACGTAAAGTTTTACGTCACTATAATTCTACTATACAAATGTGTTTTCTTAGATCCAGAAGACTACTATCTATAAATTTACTACCATACACCGAACCCTCAACCACTACCTGTCCCTCCGGACCGCACGACGCTAAGTACCCCAGCGTTTCTCAGCCTGTGCTGACTCACTGACTTGACTTGACTTGATTACACCGAACCCTCTCCACGGTGAGTTTATTGTATTGCACTAGTCGTATAAGGAATAAATACTTTACGGATAAAATGTACGTGAATCCTTTTCACTTCGGTATATTGCTATATCTACTTCGAGTCTTCCGAAAGCCCGTAAAGACTTTCGGTCAGGTGTGAGACTGTGAAGTTTAATATCAAAAACGTTATAAGTCAAAGTAGGTATTGCCATTCTTGGATCACAAACCCAGACCTAGACGGGACCTCACACGACAAGGTGGTCCGAGCCCGTCAGATGTAAATGATGAAACACAACGACGGTTAACCTGAGGTTCTGAGGCCCAAATGTAAGGGGGTCTGTCTTCGTATTTAAGGGAGTATCCTTGAGGATGAGGAACAACCGAAAGGGTTCTCATTGTCAGAGGAACCAAATGTGGAAACTTACTGTAAGGTGGGTCTAGGTGAACAGATGGTTGATAGGGAACTCTAAGAGATACTCTACTAATACCGACCCCTGGACGTACGATGTCTAAATGAAGATCTCCGGTACGTAGGATCGGAAAATAAGTTTTATAGTAAGTATTCCCTCGAGTCGGTGTATCTTCGACACCTTAGGGTACGGTCAGGAGAGACAAAAGCAAAATCTTGTTACGTCAGTAGGAATGTGAGACACTGTTCGATCAAATTATCCGTACATGGTTACGGTCGAGTGAGTAGGTACTCGGGAAAGTAGGGGATTGGATAGTGGATCTTAATACACTAGTAGTTGTTTAACAAAGGGTCCGAAGACTAGACGTCTGAAGTGGATCCCGTGATCATCCACTCTAAAATAATTTAGTACGTTTTCAAAATGTACCGATTCTGTGTATATAAAAATAAGACACTATAAAACTTTGAATTTCGTATATATGTGGATATGTTTCACTTCACTTTCAACGAACCAACACAGGCTGAGACGCTGGGGTACCTTACATCGGGTGGTCAGAGGAGACAGGTCCCCTAAGAGGTCCAGTCTTATGACCTCACCCATCGGTAAGGTAAAGGGTGGGTGTCACGTCCATCAAAGAAATGACTCGGTGGTCCCTTCGATAAATGTGTGTGTGTGTGTGTGTGTGTGTGTGTATATGTATGTATATATACATATATATATATGTGTGTGTATACATGATCTGACCCCCTGAAGTCAGGGACCCCAGTGTTTCTCAACCTGTACTGACTCACTGTTTGTGAAAGTGAAAGTATATATACCCGAAAATATTTATATATATATATATATATATATGTGTGTGTGTGTTTGTGTGTGTGTGTATATAGAACACAAGTCACTGTCTTTTTATATTTAAGATGTATTGACTTCCACTTTTCTATCTTCTCATAAGGTCTCCCTCTTTAAATGCTCAATCTGTCTTGAGAGTAATTTTATATTAAGTGAAACCTGATTAATAAAGTTGGTAAACGCAAAATCAAAAGAGTAGTTATTTAGTTCTAATAATGAGGAGAGGTTGTCTTAGTAATTTCTCCGACTACGTGTATTTTTTACCCAAATCATCTTCTTAGAAAAACTCCTTGGTTGTATGAATAGGTGAAAAAATGTGTTAGAGACCGAATAAAGGTACTACTAAAGTGACCAATCCGACGAGTTGTGGTCCATCCCATATGACAAAACTAATAATAATCTGTGTAAAGGTCACTGTCGGAAGTCTAACCCACGAGTCGGTCGGTCGATAGAATCTAACATCATGAATAAAAGGGACCCTCTTTAAGAGTTTAAGAGAGGGAGAGACAGGGAAACCTAATTGAATTTTTCGGTGATTTTAACAAAAGTAAAAATCAAAGGGGAAAGTGAAGAATTCTTTACTGAAGGGTAAGATGGAGTGTAGTTTGTGACTGTAAACCCTTCGGTTTTAGTAATGGACAGTGAAAAAATAAAGGAAGGTGTGTAAGACTTTGGTCAGGTCTAGGTAAATGAACATTCATTGTCTACGAAAGAAACAAGAACTGGGGTGGTGAGGTGAAGATAAACTAGAGAAGGAGAGACTCCTTCGTTAGCCTTGAAGGTCTGTCTATACCTTTTAGAGAAGTGTAGATAAGGACGGATAAAAGAATGAATCATTATTAGAAAATATTCTACATACGATAGGGCAATGTTTTTCACACTGTAAGACCATCTGCCCGGAGTAAAATCGATAACTGAAGTGTACACATTCTGTTTTGATGAAATTTTTACATTTACGTTTAACTGTGTTCTATTGTATTTTTCATAGAGGACCCCTGAACTATTTAGACAGAAACCCATCCACTGTGAAGTGATTTAGGACGTGGATACCTTAAATAAGGGTACTAAAATAAAATCTTTATACAAAGAGTATTAATTTTATAGGATCTAGTCAACACTAATTGAGAAGACTCTCAAACTTATTTGTAAGAAGGTAATTTTTATTTGTTTTGATACTTGTATTTGTTTTTGAATCGGTATTCCAAATTACTTTCGGGTTAAACTCAAAAAAAGTTTGGACGGAAGACTGTAAAATCAACAGAAATATTTTTGAATTATTGTTATAAGTAGTGACAATCACTATACACCACTAAGTGTACATGTCTTATGTCGTAAAATTTCATGAAGTACTTAATTGAAAGAAAAAAATTTATATTTAAATAAATAAAATTAATACTTAATTGAAAGAATTAAACTTTGGTCCTCCGTTTTTTCTTACAGACTATTAGAGTCTTTATATGAAGACCTTCCACGGGAGTTACAATAAAATTTACAGGATATATGACGAACTACTTTCACTTTCTCCTCTCACTTTTTCAACCGAATTTCGAGTTGTAAGTCTTTTGCTTCTAGTACCGTAGACCAGGGTAGTAAAGTACGCTTTATCTACTCCTTTGTCATCTTTGTCACAGTCTGAAATAAAAAAACCCGAGGTTTCAGTGACGTCTACCACTAACGTCGGTAATTTAATTTTCTGCGAAAGAGGAACCTTCTTTTCAATACTGGTTGGATCTATCGTATAAGTTTTCGTCTCTGTAATGAAACGGCTGATTTCAGGCAGATCAGTTCCGATGCCAAAGAGGACACCAGTACATACCTACACTCGCAACCTGACACTTCTTCCGACTCACGGTTTCTTAACTACGTAAACTTGACACCACAACCTCTTCTGAGAACTCTCAGGGAACCTGACGTTCCTCTAGGTTGGTCAGGTAAGACTTCCTCTAGTCGGGACCCTAAAGAAACCTTCCTTACTACGATTTCGACTTTGAGGTCATGAAACCGGTGGAGTACGTTTCTCAACTGAGTAACCTTTTCTGGGACTACGACCCTCTCTAACCCCCGTCCTCCTCTTCCCCTGCTGTCTCCTACTCTACCGACCTACCGTAGTGCCTGAGCTACCTCCACTCAGACTCACTTGAGGCCCTCTACCACTACCTGTCCCTCCGGACCGCACGACGCTAAGTACCCCAGTGTTTCTCAGTCTGTACTAACTCCTTGACTTGACTCGACTTGACTTGACTATGGAGGGAATAATTAAGATTCCCTCATGTAGTTTACATGATAATCGATTTCGGTTGGTCTATGTAAATTTCTCATGTTAGACGACCACGTTACCTTACTTACTATACCTCTGTTTATCTTCAAACTTTAAGTAAAGTATGTAAAGTGAATCGACATTGTCGGAAACACCTAACAGACACCTACTATAAATAGAATTGAGTGTGTAGGTAAACTATTGTTTCTTCAAACACACAGTACACTATGATATACACATTTTGAACATTTAAACTATATGGTCGTACCTTTGCAAAACCGAAGTGACTTAAGTCACTTTTTTGCCATACTAAGTATTTCAACTCGAGGAAGTTCTCCTGTTAGAAAACAGTAATTTCCGTTCTGACCAAATAAGTATAGATAATACCTTCCAAAGTCTATAAGTGTTCCATTATCAACCTAAAAAACCAGAGAAAATTTAATAATCTACTTGTTCTATGAAACCTAAACCCTTTTCAATAGTAATACACAAATTTGTTCTAAACCGTACGAAAACCCTCTAACCAAAAAGTCGTACGACAAAATATTAGGTATCATCAAAATTTCTGTCTTTAATAAAATTACTTTATACGACTATTCAACTATGTATTTCGTAGAAATGACTCGTTTAAGTGTAAGTTTATGTTTAAAAATAAAAAAAGTAAGCACCCGACCTCATTGTGACCATGTACATCGAAGAGATCGTATATTAATCGTTTTAAAGATGAAAAGAGGGTCGTCACTCGGTAATACTTGAGTATCCTTTTATATATATATAAGTGGGTTGAACTAACGAGTTTTCTTGTAAAAAGCTTCCTATCCACCTATTTACCCGATTAGCTACCTGACTAGTGACCTACCTACTTGATCGCTTTTCTTTCTATTCACTGTGTCATTGAACAATCCAAATGTACTTTTTCGGTTACTTTGGTTCTGAGATTCACACATAAAATTCCGATCCCTAGACCTTCTCTGAAAAAGTATTCTGATACACTTGACGACGAAAGATTATAGTCACATTTTTATTGACTACTATATACGATTTAGTATTTTGAAAGTAATCATATTGATTGTTTATTCAAAATAGTGTTTGTTTTTGTGAACCCGTTCTTATTCTACTAATGTTATTTAGAGTAAGATATTTTTCAGAAAGAAGAACGGTCAAGATTCGTGACCAGACTAAATTAAACTCAAGGGAGTCTTAATCAGAATTCTTTCCTAGGGTTATGTCCATCAAAGAGACCCTACACTAGGGTCTTTTACGGTCGCCTTTTGTTCCTTTAACTCTATCCTTCCTTGTCTTCGGTTATTTCTACGACACTAACTTGTTCAGGAGAGACACCCTGGACAACAAATTAGGACGACACTCAAGACGATAGTCGTATCTCTTGTGTCAGAAGTCTTAATCTGGTGGTTTACCGTTTGTTCAAATGTTTAGATGTAAGGTCGGGAGAGTATATACGAGACTTCCGGTAAGGACCCTCCCGGATCGTGAAGTCCGGAAGAGGAAACACCTCAGCTGTGGTCCCGGGTCTCTCATGTGAGTGCGTCTCGACACCTACGACTCTCGACTCTAGACCTGACCTTACGAGTCTTTATGATATACAACACCCTCGGAACCATTCCGTGCATACCACCGGAAATGGAGTGTGAGGAGAGAGTAAACCTTTAACTCTGAGTCGTAACATATATTAAAAGTAAAAAAGTAATTAACAACTTATTTGTAGATGCTACACAGAGAGTCGAATCAACCGAGACCTTCTCTTTGTCACTCGGTTCTCGTCTATACCAAAGACAGGAGTAACTCGAATGTCAGATCACCAGTTCTATTTTGTCTTAAAGAATTCATCCATATTGAAATGTCGACACTATTCACGATCCTTCTTCTTGTACCACAATACTCTCGTATATACAAGAATTGACTTTTAGACACAACCACAATAACTCGGTAGTTTATTTATTTTATAGTGTGGTTTGTCATTTTACAGTACTGAACAGTTTAAGTAAGTAACGAAAAAGTATAAATGACAAAGTATCGTGTATAAAAATAGACAAACAATTAATACAACTCTTCATGACGAAATGAGGATTAGTGTTGTATCAGTAGATGTGTATAGATCGACCAAACTCCAGAATATGTTCTTGTTTCCACTGTACTCTTACGGCATCTTTTCGTTTTTAACCCTGTATCAGAATTAAACGGTCTTGAACTTACGGAGGAGGTTGGATATATACGTTTAGGTAGTCGTTTTCAACCTTCCGAATGACCGACCTCTTTCAAAAAATTCTTACCAAGGTTGGTTGGTTTAGTGGACCAATTAGGTCCACTAAATTAGGTTCGATACTATTAGGTCCACGGTGATATCCTAAGATCGGAATTTTTACCTTGTTTTTTTTTTTTTTTTTTTTCCTTTCTCGTCACCACTGTGTGAAGATATATCAATGGATGGGGTCTTAATTCAGTCTGTTCAGTGATCTGTTGTTTATCGTTATTACTGTTAGAAATTCTACCATCTAGACACAGGTCTCAACGAGATAATTCTTTACGAGTCAAAAACTGGTTATTAATGTTTTATGTGTTTCTTTGTTCTTTCATATTGAATACATGTCCTTTTTACTAAGTTATCTTTAGTAGAGACTTCCTTGATGTCTAGAATATCCAGAATCGTCTCGTTCTGATATTATTTCGATAGTTTTTATACAAGTTTCTAATTTTTAATCAGTTAATCTACCATCTCAATATTTTTAAGTGGTTGATTTCTTTTTTCTGTTTTCTTAATCATTTTCCTCACGATAATCTCTTCTTTTCCCTGTAAAATATTAGTGAGACGTATCCAGTTGATCAGTTTTTCTATTTTGTTCATAATTGTATAACTGTAGATTGTTGTCTAGGTGTTACATATACTTCGTTTTGGTTTTAAATTCGTTTTTCGTTTGTTGAGTTGTGATAATCAACCTCCAAACTTGTATGAAGAGTCATCAAATAAGTTTTTGACCACCTTTTTAATCTTTCATATACTCTTTGAATTTCTTGAAGTAATTTATTAAACTGGATTTGAGACTCGTTGTAAAGAGGGTTGTTACTGTGTTATGTATACCAAAAGTTAAAGTATAGATTGTAAGGGGGTTTATTCGGTATATGAGTCCGTTCAATATTATACGAAATTTCTTAACTTTAGTGTATTTTATATAAAAATTTTATTTTATTTTAAACTTTAATTGTTTTTTACTTATACCTTTTTATGTATTTTTACTCTTTAATTAGTTTTGTACAATTTTTTTTAGTATTTTATTTAATCATAACAATCGATTTATTTTCCATTTGTTTGTATAAGTTTAAATACCTGACATCGATTTCTTCATGAAAACATCGATTTCTTGATGAATTTACTTTAAATATAGAAATGTGTATGCATGTGTATATATTTTTATTTTTACTAGATTCTAATAAATCCACAGGTCGAATTATTTGATCTTTTCCTTCTATTTAGATATGAGTTTAGTTTGTATTTTCCCTTTCTTTACGTTTTATCTAATCTATAATAACTACATCTTTTGTCCTTTTGTATTTCCTTTAGTTATTTTGATTTTATACTTTTTATAAGTATTAGAAAAACGATCAGACTGGTTATTTGTTATTATTTTTTTGTTGTTGTGATGTGATTAACGTTTTTCTTCGGACTTTTCTTCCGTAATAATAAATACCATATTTTCAATTTCTTAATTTTATTTTAGGGAACTTCTCGAAAGACCATTTTTTAATATGTTTTACCTTTTTACGGAAATTTTTGTTTTCCATTCTGGAGTAGTTCTTCTTTTTTAATTATCTGGATTTTGGTTATTTCTTTATATTAATTATTTATAAGATAAACGGTGTCTCGTTTCGGAAGAAAATTGTAAATAAGGTCCTATCCAGAACACCATTACTTGAGGAAACCTAAAGGAACAGACTTTTTTTTTTAATAAAAGGAAGTGAAATTTCATATTAAAACCGTCTATTTCTTAAGAACCAACCGTCCTAAAAAGGAAAAAAAAAAAGTAAGGTACAAATTTATAAAATGAGGTGAGGAAGGAACGAACATACTAAAGACTACTTTTAAGATATAGTTAAGAATACATAAAGGAGATAACTTTAACATGAAAATATTAGACCCGAGAGAGTTCTAAAAGGATAACACAAAACAAAAGACTCCAATGGGTCTTTTGAAAAAGAAACTGTAAATGGGTCGAATCACAAAAGACTCTAAAAACCTAGACACCAAACCCCAGACGGTAATTGAAACCTTATAAGAGACTACGATAATGAAATTAATAAAAAAAGACGTGTAAATGGAGAAGAGGAATGATAAGGTTTCTACCTCCGAGGTGAAAAAAATGTAAAAAAACCGATCAAAGATGACTGTATAGAAGTTCGAGTGACTAAGAAAGGTCCCGATAAAGTAGGTGACTACTCGGATGTTTTCTGTAATTTTTTTTCAAGACACTTACACAAAAACTAAGGATCACAAAGGAAAAAATAAGAAAAATTCTCAAAAATAGAGAGATACATATGATGGGAAGACAAGACGTACCACAGATGAAAAATTTAATGTTTAGATAGTATAACAGTAACATTAAAATTGAAAGGACAGACTATTAAGGTTTTAGGTATAGTATAGAGGAACGAAACGGGGAGATTTGACATGACCGAGAACTGAAAATTGTACGGAATATTAATTATAACTTCAGCCCTGTATTACTTAACCATTGTCATTGGTTTTATTTATACAAAAGTAAAACTCTAAATACAATTAGACAGTTCCAAACCCGAGTCGAGTTATAGACGATGTGGTTATCTACAATCTTTGAAATTTAGTGAGATCTCGGGACAACAGGAATCTAAAAGGATTTTGAAGGAGGGATTTATATCAAACAAGGAACATCGAGAAAGTTAAAGTTAGGTCATAGGATGACCTCAGGAGATTAACGTTACCATTTAACATCCTCAACCAATAGATATGCAACAACAAGTTAGTAATTCAACACGGACTGAGAAACACTGGGGTACCTAACATCGTGAAGTGAGAAGGAACAGGAAGTGATAGAGGGCCTCAAACGAGTTTGAGTACAGGTAACTCAACCACTACGGTAGATTGGTAGAGTAGGAGACAACAGATGAAGAGGACGGAAATTAGAAAGGATCCTAGTACCAGAAAAGGTCACTCAACCGAGAAGTGTAGTCCACCGGTTTCATAACCTCGAAGTCGAAGTCGTAGTCAGGAAGGTTACTTATAAGTCTTAACTAGAGGAAATCCTACCTGACCAACCTAGAGGAACGACGGGTGTCCGGAGAGTTCCCAGAAAAGGTCGTGGTGTTAAACTTTCGTAGTTAAGAACCGTGAGTCGGAAGAAATACCAGGTTGAGAGTGTAGGTATGTACTGACGACCTTTTTGGTATCGAAACTGATCTGTCTAGAAACAGCCGTTTCACTACAGAGACGAAAAATTATTCGATAGTACCAAACAGTATCGAAATTGGTAATGAGACTGAAATTTTATGAACCCGACCGTCCTGAAGTCAAGTCAACGAGTCAGGACAGACTGAGAAACACTGGGGTGTATGACGTCGTACGGTCGAAAGGGACAGATAGTGGTTGAATCCTTTTAAAATTAAGGTACAACTTTTGTGAAAAGGTTAATTTTAGATTTATCTTAGGTCAAAATGAAACTGTATTTATAATTTCGTACTCGGTTTTATTTTTACTTCATGTATTTTAATAAGAATTTACTTCGTAGTCGTATACTATGACAAGAATCAAAGAAACTTAAAAGTCCTTTGTATAAGGGTTCACGTTTGATTTTCTTTTGAAATTATCAACTTTTATCAATACGAATAACAAATTTTTAATTAGTCTTATATACAGAAAACCACCGTATAACTAAAATATAAACTCTCAGTTTATTGTAAAAATAAGGTTTTAAAAATTAGAATTCTTACCTTCGTCAATTCTTATTTACATCTATGCATTAACACGGTAAGATCATCTTTAAAATCTTTTTGTGGTACTTGAAAAAAGAACGAACCATAATTAAAGTTTTGAGATTAATTCATTATGGGACTCTTGAAATTTAATTACTGTCTACTGAGACAGAAAATATTCGTCGTCTACCCACTTACAGTCAAATTTAAAGTTAATATTGTAATTCATTTTCCGTATTTCCGTGTAATAATAATATTTTTACTTCACAGTTTTGTGTAAAATTTATGGTAACCAGTATATAAAAGAGTAAAAAAGGGGTAAGATAGAGTGTATAGACAGAAAACGGAAGGACTTTACAAAATACTTTATAGATCCTTATAGAGTTATAAAACAATCATCTTCTGATTCCCATACTAGGTTAGTTCAAATAAAGAATCTTTTTTTATGAAGGAGTTAAAAAATGACTAATAGAAACGTAAAATAACAATTTAAAACGGAACGGTCAAACTTCTTTTAGTTCTCTTGTTTATAACGGAAAACATACAATGATATCAGTAAAGAACAGACCTCTTAGGGTTCCTGTCTCCTCGGACAACCCGACGGTAGATACTCCAGTGTGTCTCAACCTGTGCTGACTACGTTAAATCATCGTCGTCGTCGTATCAGTAAAAGTTTTCCTCATAACGGATGTTCTAGTTCCTTTCTAGAAAAATAGAAAGACAGAGAAGTGTTTTATAATTGTACAGTGATAAGTAATTTTTCTTATTAATGGTCACTTTTAAAATTTTGTGTTTATATGAGTTACTTGTAATTACTTGGTGTAATCTTTTCCATTTCCATAAAAAAGAATTAATTCTAAAAGTCGAGATGTTACAAGTTATAAGAATGTTGAATCTCTTTTATATATCAGTCAACTGAAATTGCACTGTTGAATTAATTGTCACCTTCGTACACCTCCTCTTTCTAGTGACTTCATATACTATCTATAGACGAATATGAAGTGTATATTGCTTTAGTAAACGTCTCGAACCTCACCCGACGTGATCCTAAATCCTCTAAACTCAAGATGGGAGTTGAGTTATTCATGGAAAAAAAAAAAAAAAAATTGACACTATACTAATTATCACATTTTAATCAGTGACTACCCTTGATTGTCATTCACCGGAGAAATTTGAACGAGAAGAATGATTCTTTATAATTACCTAAAGATAACAAAGTAACCTTAATAAAAGAAAAAAAGTTATGAAATCCGTCCGAATTTCTAAAACTTCTGGAAACTGTTACGTAAACAAGACTCCCAGTTTTTTATATTGACCTAATGATATGAACGTATTCAATTTACTTTTCTACTTGGTTTACTATAATACTAAGAATACAGAGAAGGGATTTTGTTCCTTAGTAGTAACAACTATCAAGTATTTCCAGACAGTAAACCTAAAAAAGTAACATGAAGGAAAGTCTTTACAGTTTGATAACACCTTCATGATGATTAAATACTTTTCTGAGTTAATTTTTTTTGTGTGTGAAAATTCTACAATTCTCATCTGATATTCTTACCACGTCCAAGATGTCTCTAGAAATGTGGTAGAAAAGTTTACATATAACATTAGTTTCCATTTGTCTTGGAATCTTAAGGTAAAGGATTATATTACGTAACATGTGAGGCCCACGATTATATTTATCCATCTAAACACCTATTGTGTTACCATGATCAAAAACTTGACGTTAAAACTTGCAACAAAAAATACACGATAAAACTTTTTATGTATCATGTATCTTTACTGTTTACATTGACAAATTGAACTGAACTCCGTCCTTCTCGACATGTAAACAAGTTGACAGAGTAGACGAGTCCATAATAATGGGTGAGAAGTAGAGTGTGAGTATAACTCGTCATAATGGAGAACCCTCTACCATGTTTTGTACGAGGAAAACATGAGAGGAACTTTCTACAAGTTATATTTAAGTTAGTACGGGAGTTTATGGATAGGCACCCGATACGAAGAGACGTCTGAAATACGCCTAAAGTGTCCTTATGTGAGGGGTGTGGTATTGGGGATAATTTTTTAATGAAAATAACGACCCCGTGTGTATTTCTATTTCCTCCGTCACTCAATTTGAAAAATAACTCGTGCAGAACGTTCCGTTAGGACTTTTTCGGAATAGTATCGGAGAAATGTTTATTGCGTTGACTTTCTCGTCAATTCTGTAAAAAGTCTGTAGTGTTTTTAATTTTAATTAAGTTCATCTCAACAATCTAGTCCTTAGAAAGGATAAAGACACCTGGTGCGACAAAAATAAAACGAACTAAAATGTTTGTATCGGAGGAATCAATAATTCAGTACAGACTAAGAAAGCACTAGCGTATCTGACGTCGGACGGTTCGAGGTGACGGGTACCTTAAAAGGTTCGTTCTTATGACCTCACCCAACGGTAAAGGAAGAGGTCCCCTAGAAGGGCTACGTCCCTAGTTTGGACCCAGAGGACCGTCCGTCTAAAAAAAATGGTGATTTGCATGCTCCCTTCGGGTATTTACGATTTATGGATAACACATCCATAAATCCATAAATCCATACTTAAATATTAAGTATTGGTCGTAGTAAAAATACTGTATCTTTACTGAAATATTTAATGATTAACTATGATTATATAAATATCAGGTTTGTAATACAAAATTTAATTATTATATAGGAAAATATTCTTAAACTCTAATCTTAATCTTGTGTTTAGGTCGAACTTTAATTTCACGGAAAGATTATTAACAGAATGATAACTTTACGCAAAATATTAAAAAATTCAGGTCTTTTTAAGTAATAAGACTTCTCAAAAATGTCTTGACATTTCTTTAATTCGATTCCGATACACAAAAGGTCATCAGTACATACCTACATTCTCAACCTGATCTTTCTTTCGACTCGTGGTTTCTTAACTACGAAAACTTAACACCACAACCTCTTCTGAGAACTCTCAGGGAACCTGACGTTCCTCTAGGTTGGTCAGGTCGGATTTTCTTTAGTCAGGACTTATAAGTAACCTTCCTGACTACGACTTCGACTTTGAGGTTATTAAACCGGTGGACTACACTTCTTGACTGAGTGATCTTTACTGGAACTACGAACCTTTCTAACTTTCACCCTCTTCTCCTCCTGTATCCTACTCTACCAACCTACCGTAGTGATTGAGTTACCTGTACTCAAATTCATTCGAGACCCTCAACCACTACCTGTCCCTTCGGATCGTACGACTTCAGGTACCCCGACGTTTCCCAACCTGTCCTGACTCGTTGACTTGACTTCACTTACGTAAGTTTACCTTTCGTTCTATTCCAAATACGTAAAAGAAATCTATTGTATGTTTATTGACTTTCGACTTCATGTGAACATCTAAACTAGTGTTTAAACTAATATAAATTGAAGGAGAACAAAACGAAACAACCTCATGAAACATTATTTTTTTCTTAACTGGTATTTGATGTAATAAGGGTCATACAGTGACTTAGAACCTTTTAATCATCGAAGGGGACTAAATACCAAGGTAAGATTAAAGTGTCTCGAGATAGTCGTTTAAGTAAAACTGTGGAAACTCTATATTGATATCGTTAAGTAAATGTTGTGAGGGATTTGTTTAAAGTTGAAATGATTGTCTAACACGAACCGACTTCGACAACCACTAAATTTTATCCACCTTAGGATTACATTCAAATATTACTTTATAGACTGTTCTGAAATTGTGCCCTCAGAGGATTGCTAAAACATTACAAAACTTTTATAACTTTTACAAAAATTTTTTTCGAGTTTTTACGTTGAAAATGGATTCGTTTTATAGGGTATACAAATTTTTTTTTTAGAAAATTTTATGGTTTTCGGGATTGGTGTCACGTTCTGCTATGTTAATACACTAAAGAAATTCATTTACTAGGAAAGTTACTCTATTTATCATTCTTTCCATCTTTAGAAATTTCAGAACTCAAACATTATGTTGACGGACCATTGAAAATTTCTATACACTGACCCCCTTAACAGTTTCTAGAGAGTTGACACCGTTTTACATAGGACTTACTAGGATAATCTCATCAATTTTTCCTATAAATTTTGGAATTTTTCAAATTTGGTGTTTCTTTTTCTCTCATAATATGATTTATCCCATAGCTTACACGAGGGAAATCTGTCGATAATGATCGTAAGTAGTAAAGGACGAGGTCAACTCCCTCAAAACTGTTAAGGGAAATGTTCAGTGGAAATTTCAATAAGACGTTTGTCTGTTTCGGCGTTATAACTAAACTCAACAGGTGTGCAATCGAGTCTACTAACGTTCAGTCATACTGAAGACAGAAGACAAAACTCGAAAGGTAAACATGTTGGAGTTCTTCAATTTTTAATTGTGGAAGAAAAACATGTGACGATAAAGAGGTTTCTATAAAGTGTCTGAATTAAAGTATTTTATGTATTTACGAGGAATCAAAGAGGTAAAGTTTATATTACTTTAACTCCGGGGCTCTTGAATTTAGTAGGTAAGTCAATTCGACACACTCTTAAAGATTTCAACTAAGTGATTTTACGGACGATGGAGGGTAGGAGTGAGAAGGGAAAGGAGAGAGGGTAGGAAGAAAGTAAGAAAGATAACAACGACAAATCAGTACAGACTAAGAAAGTGTTGGGGCACCTGACACAGAATGGTCTCAGGAGACAGGTACACTAAACGATCCGTTCTATGACCTCACCAAACGGTAAAGGAAGAGGTACCTTAGAAGGGGTGGGTCCCTAGTTTGGACCTACGAAATGGTGACTCAGTGGACCCTTCGGGGAAGTAAGAAAGATATCTATATTGTTTTCCAAAAAAGAAGAATATTGGAACGAAATTTTTCGATCGTTTATTTTACAACGGTTAATAGTACGTAATATTCCACCCACATATTTCAACGATTAAAATTAAATTTAAATAGACAAATAAAAATCGTTAAGTCTATTAAACATTCATTTGAAATGAATATGACCTGTGTGTAATTTTAAGTTTTATTTATAAAGAAAATAATAATCCGAAGTAAAATTAGTTATATGAAGTTTCGAATATAAATACGGATAAAATGTAAAAGTCTCTGTTAATGGACGTAGTCAGGTCGACTCAAGGTTTTTGTTATTTGAGTATTGAATGAATGTAATTACCCATCCTTCTACCAATTACAAGGTCTATAGGAGTACCAAACTAACCATAATCTCCGACTCCCTTTAAAATTGTATTTATTTACTACCAAGATGAGTCTCTGTATAAGTCATACGAAGGGTTTAATATATTATTCCTTTCCTTCGTTTGTTGTATACATCAAAGGTAATACAAAATTAATAAGAAGGAAAAACCCCCTAGTCTCATATTTTAAATGTCTGAGTAACGTACCTTTCTTTACACAGTACGGGGGTTTAAAATCTGTGTACTCCTTAAAGTCTGTAATCGATACTTTGATGTAAATATCACTTTTTTAGTTCGGACGTTCTCAAAGATCGTACACTGTTATTAGGTCCATTTCCTCTAAAATTGTATTGAGAATATAAGTTAGAAGAGATATTAAAAATTTACTTAAGATAAATAAAAAGTCTACTTCACTATAGATTAATTGACGGTAATATGACAAGATCAGTGGAAATTCTTTTCACGTATATACATCGGACATTACTCTACCCATAAAGCAAAAGACCACCGAGTCTACCATTTCTCAGACGGACGTCACACCTTCTGGACCCAAACTGAGGACCCAGCCCTTCTAGGAGACCTCTTCCTTTACCGTTGGGTGACGTCATAAGAACGGACCTTTTAGGGTACCTGTCTCCTCGAACCGCCCGATGTCAGGTACCCCAGCGTTTCTCAGTCTGTGTTGAAGTGATGTACTAAATTGACATGAATGTCTCAGAGTATTCTGAAGGGACCACCGAATCTCCAGTTCTTAGACGGATGTTACGTCCTCTACATCCTCTGTTCCGAAACTAATGACCTAACCCTTCTAGAGAACCTCTCCCTTTACCGTTGGGTGAGATCACAAGAACGGACCCTTTAGGGTACCTGGCTCCTCAGACTGTCCGAGATCAGGTAACTCGACGATTCTCAATTTGTGTTGAATCGTGTTGTTGTGTCTCAGAGTACCACTAATTATTATTGAGAGGAAACTCATTCTTTTATCTATTTTTTAAAATTTATATTTTAGAACAAATAAAAAAGAGTTAATTTTATTAACCTGAGAAATAAAATTATAAATTTTAATACGTTAGGTTTTATTGTTAAATTATTTACACGTATTTAGATGAAACTTTTTAGTACAAATTTTTAGTTAATTGGTTTATTTAAAGATTCATTACGATTTCTTAGGTATTTTAAATATCGATAGTAACGAATCGAACGGATATCATAAAAAATTTAGTCAGAAAGAACAGAGTCGGATGAGATAACATTCACGCAAACGTCATAAAACTTCACAAGTGGGATGTAAAGATGAACACTTAAAAGAAAAACGAAAAATATTTTTCAAATTTAAGACTTTCGTTAGTCGGAGATGACAAAAGACAATATGAACGAAAACTAGTCATCCGGAAAATCCGTTCCGGAACATTCCTGTAAGTTAGTAATGTTACAAATAACATGTGCTTTCAAACGTTCGAAAGGGTTATGAAGAGAGACCAAAGTTACGACATTACAATGAAATTGAGGTTACACAGAGACTGAAACCATAGACACCGCCACTACGGTTCAATAAGCGGGGTCTTCGAAGGGTAATACGAATTAATCTTTTTGTAGAAGAAATTTCAAAACAGTACGTAATAGTTGGGATTGTAAAATTCCTATCAAAATTGTGAATCTTTATATTGGTAATATACAAAATTTTGTGATAGTATTCGATATGTACTGAAAAGTAATTCTTAATTGGTTATTTATACTCAATAATTAGAGACACAGAATCATTATGTGTGGTATGGACTTATTTCAACCATAAATGATTACAAAAATGTTTGTCTCTACTTGAATTTCTCGATAATTAGTACTTCGTAATAAAAGAAAAAGGAAATAAAATCAAATGTTATGACATAACCAAAACGGTATGTAGTTGTACTTAGGTGGTGCCCACATGTGCACAAGGGTTATGACTTGGGGGGAGGGTGGAGGGAGGGTCATGGCAGAGAGACCCAGTAGGGTCACGTGGTCGGGGTTCGGAGGACATAGGACGTAGCTTGAATCTGACCGCTAAACAAAGAATATACTATAATATGTACAAAGTTACGGTAAGAGGGTTTAGTAGGGTGGGAGCGGGAGAAGGTGTCTCAGGTTTTCTGACAAGATATGTAGACACAGAGAAAATCACAGAGTGTATGTCCCAATAGTAATGATAGAAAGATTTAAGGTATATATACACAATCGTATAAAATAACCATAAAAAGAAAGACCGAATGAAGTGAGACATATTATCCGAGGTCAAAGTAGGTGGAGTAATCTTGACTAAGTTTACATACGAAAAATTACCGACTCATTATGAGGTAACACATATACATGGTGTCGAACGAATAGGTAAGTAGACGACTACCTGTAGATCCAATGAAGATACAGGACCGATAATATTTGTCACGACGTTACTTGTAACCCCATGTACACAGAGAAAGTTAAGACCAAAGGAGCCACACATACGGGTCGTCACCCTAACGACCCAGTATTCCGTAAAGATAAGGTTCAAAAAATTCCTTAGAGGTGTGACAAGAGGTATCACCGACATGATCAAACGTAAGGGTGGTTGTCACATTCTCCCAAGGGAAAAGAAGTGTGGGAGAAGTCGTAAATAACGAACATCTGAAAACCTAGCGTCGGTAAGACGGACCACACTTTACCATGGAGTAACACCAAAACTAAACGTAAAGAGATTATTACTCACTACAACTCGTAGAAAAGTACACAAACAATCGGTAGACATACAGAAGAAACCTCTTTACAGATAAATCAAGAAACCGGGTAAAAAACTAACCCAGTAAATAAAAAGACCTTAACTCGACGTCCTCAACGAACATATAAAAACTCTAATCAACAAACAGTCAACGAAGCAAACAATAATAAAAGAGGGTAAGTCTTCCGACAGAAAAGTGGAACGAAGATCAAAGGAAACAACACGTCTTCGAAAATTAAAATTAATCTAAGGTAAACAAATAAAAACGAAAATTAAGGTCATAAGACCCCCCACCTAGTATCTCCTAGGACGACACTAAATACAGTCTCTATCAAAACGGATACAAGAGAAGATCCTCAAAATATCAAAGACCAGAATGTAAATCTAGAAATTAGGGAAAACACAACTAAAAACACATACTAAAATCCTTCACAAGATTAAAGTAAGAAAATGTTCACCAACTGGTCAAAAGGGTCGTGATGAACAATTTCTCTAACAGAAATTAGGTAACATATAACGGAGAAAACAACTTCTATTCCACAGGTATCCACTCACCTAAATAGAGACCTGAAAGACAAAAAAACAAGGTAACTAGATATACAGACAGAAACACNAAAAGGTAACTAGATATAAAGATAGAAACACGGTCATGGTATGACAGAATTACTGACACCGAAAAATCATCTCGGACTTCAGTCCGTCCCACTAAGGAGATCAAGGTAAGAAGAAAGAGTTCTAACGAAACCGATAAGCTCCAAAAAACATAAAGGTATGTTTAACACTTTAATAAACAAGATCGAGACACTTTTTATGGCGACCATCGAACTATCCCTAACGTAACTTAGACATCCAACGAAACCCATCATATAGTAAAAGTGATATAACTAAGAAGACTAGGTACTTCTTATATACCACCATATAAAGAGGTAGAGGTACCACCATATATACTACCATATAAAGAGGTAGATAATCACGAGAAACTAAAGAAAGTGGTCACAAAATATCAAAAGGTATATATCCAGAAATCAAAGAAATCCTTCTATATAAGGATTCATAAAATAAGAAAAGTAACGTTACCACTTACCTTAACAAAGGAATTAAAGAAAAAGATGAAAGAGTAATAATCACATACTTACGTTCCCTAAAGACACACAACTAAAAACTTCTAGTATCAAGTCTTAATAGGAGATCATCTGTAAAAGACGAAATTCTATGAATTTAAAAAGAAATTTCAAATAGGAATTTTAATACTAATTCACTTCGGTTAGTAAATTAAATTTATTCAAATTTACACAAGTATAATCGAAAGTATTATATATCTGAACAGACTATACCTATAAATCCTTGGTTATGTATTTTATTACATATAACAATAAAGTGATATAAAGTAAATAGATCTCTCTCATCCTGTCCTTATAAAGTAGAAGTATTTCATCGGAACATTTCAGTAGGTATAAATAATAAAACGTGAAAATACCGAGATAAAGGGATTCCTCGATTTCTACAAAATAATTTAGAAAAATGAGATTATTATTTTGTTATTGTTTTATTTTTGGGAGTCGGTATAAGTTCCCACAAAAAGGACACATTTAAATTAGACACAATTCCTTCTGTTTTCTTAAATTAGAGAACTTGCAGGTTCTGTCTTTGTGACTTATATAGTATATAACAGAATTTTTTTCTTTAGTCATGGTTTCCCATAAATATCGACCGTATATGATCGTTATTAATCTGAAAACAAAAAACTAGGACACCTAAATGGACCTCAACCTCATCCTTACATTACGAATTTAAAATGTACTACTTGAAGAGATTTAAGATAAGTTATAAGAAATTTTAACGTCATATATAGAATTCTTGTGTCTTTAAGACTTGAATTTTTTTAGTACAAGTTTTTTGTTAAAATTATTATATCGATACGTTTTAATAATAAGTAATAAAATATATTATCACTATAAAATACTGGAATGAATACATCTATAATTCCTTTGTTTTTATTAAAAAGACGGTCGGTAAAAAAGGTAATGTGGGAGACGAAACAGTAGTATCGAGGAGAGACTAAAACTAGGAAAACGGAGGTAACACATTCTTGGAAACACTAATATAACAAAAGTGGACCCTTTACACCCTATGAGAAAGGTAGGGTTCTGGGAATTTGAATTAGGACAGACGTTTCAAGAAAAACGGTACATTCCATTATATAAATGTCCAAGATCCCTAAGCTTACACCTTTATAAATCCCTTGGTAAAAGACAGATGGTGTCTACTTTTACGTTGGATTCACCATATTTTAATTCACGGGTTCAGGATGTGATACTATGATGAGTTTTTGAGATCTTCAGTACGAAAAACTTCCTCACAGTAAAATCCTTCAACACATTTAGGTCGAGGATAGAACTTTCTTTGTTCACATCACACCCAAAGATTTTGAAAACTGTTACTAGGTAACAATTTTTATTTAAGAAATGTTATGTTTATTTTAATTTAATTTAATTTAATTTTCCATATTTTATCTATTTTTAACTCTAACACCCTATTGACATTAAAAATATGAAATGATACCCTTTTATGCCTTTAAGTTCTGAGGTTTTTGATAAGTATTGAGAAAAGGAGTATGACTATGAATGGTGAGAACTCAATTCCTTTTACCTTTTACTTCTTTTTCATGTTTCTACAAATCGTTCTCGTACAAAAGGAAAATAATTCTCCTTTTTGATCTCTAATTTATAAGTCGTCAGTTCGTCTCTAATTGATTTGAGTCATGTCAGTGAATGATCTTATCATACATTCGATAATGTCATTATCGTCACTTAAGTTTTAACTAATAATTCACTTTTTTCTTTTAATTTTTTTAAATGAATATGATAATAACTTTATCGTCTCTAAAGTGACTATGTTGAACTTTCTTTAGTGAGATAACGGGTTAACTTTATTAATATCCGTTAGAAAAGGAAATTGAAAGTGTAGGTAAATCAATGGTGAGGAATAATTAGACCACGAAGGGACCATCGAGTCGACCATTTCTTAGACGGACGTTATGTCCTCTGGGACCAAGTCAAGGACCCAGTCCTTCTATGGGACCTCTTCCTTATACGATGGGTGAGGTCATAAGAACGGACCTTTTAGGGGTTCCTGTCTCCTCGGACTGACTGATGTCAGGTACCCCAACGTGTCTCAGTCTGTACTGACTCGTTGATTCGTGTCGTGTGACATAATTAGACGGGGAAAGTATAAGAAAGAGGTTAAGTTATATGAGGAAGTCTTATTGACGAAAAAAGGGGGGACAAAATACGTAAATTTAAGAGACATAACTTTCCTTCCGGGAGGTAAGTGACTAGGAAGGCTGGAAAGATATGATTAACAAGGGAGAGGTTGTTTTGTACCGTATGTGTAGTATATATATTTATTTATCGAATTTTAAAGTCTTTTTACGGTAAGTAAAGGTATTAAAATGTTATGACCTATATGAATAGTAAGAAACTTTAAGACAAGAGAAGAAGACAACTCAACGACTATAAGTAAAAATCCTGAGAAGAGTTTACAAGTGTAAGAGACCATCGAGAGGACGGGGAAAACGAAATGAAGTGGGGTTAGAAATTGACAGTGTAAAATTCAATGTTACTGTACGATCCGTCAACAATATCATAGTCTAAGAAATACAAACATTCAAGGTCTTATCTTTGTCATGATATATATCGTTTTGCAGTTGTGTAAAAACTCGTATTTCAATCTATACCTGTTTATCTCTAATAAAATACAGAATCATCACGATATAATGGTTCTTTGAAATGTTTCAGGAATAAGACGACAAAAATATTTTCTATTTTTAACTTTCCTTTTTTTTTGTTAATTTTTACCCGTTTCCTGGATTTAACTGTAAAAAGGTTTCTTCCTTGTAAAAGTTTTGTTACGTGTTTTCGGGTTGTATATACACCTTTCTACAAGTTGTAGTGGTCAGTAATCTTTTTACATTTAATTTTGGTGTTACTTTATAGTGGAGTACAATAAAGTGGTTACTTTATTGTGGACAACCCTACCGATCGTAGTTTTTTCTGTTCTCTAATGTTTTACGGTCACTTCTATACCTCTTCCTTTTGAGAACACATGACGATCACGTTCATAGTTAACCGTGTCTGTGATATCTGCTGTTATACTTCCAAGGTGTTTTTTAATTTATATTCTTTATACACTAGGTCATTAAGGTAGAAACCCTTATGTAGTTTAT
Source organism: Capra ibex (assembly GCA_006410555.1). Classification (NCBI taxonomy): domain Eukaryota; kingdom Metazoa; phylum Chordata; class Mammalia; order Artiodactyla; family Bovidae; genus Capra; species Capra ibex. The sequence goes on along the minus strand of SJYO01048061.1, from coordinate 21,499,824 downwards.
TTTGTTTGTTTGTTTTTTAGATTGATCTTTTATATAGACGTGGGTTACAAGTAGTGTCTGAATAAGTATTTTCGGGTCTGTTCCTTTGTTAGATTCACAGAGAACTACTACTTCAGCACTCTATTTCTAACAGTGACAAATCAGTGACTCAGTGCAGACTGCGAAACACCTAGAAACTCTATTTCCAATTTATACTTATAATAAGTCGGTATTTTGAATTCCTTTAGAATGGTAAGTACTGTTGTACCTATTTGAAACTTCAGTATTTGGATTCACTTTATTCAGTCTGCCTCTTTCTGTCTATGACATCCTCGAGTGAGTTCACACCTTAACCTTTTTTTTTTTTTTTTTTGTTTTTGGGGAGTATCTTTTTCTCTAGTCGGAACGCTAGTGGTCTCCATGTCCCACCTCCCTTCCCCTTAGCCTTCTTCCACTAGTTTCGATGTTTGAAGGTTAATATTTTATTTTTTCCTGAATCCCATACTAAATAGTGTACGACTGATGTCAATTGTAACGACATATTATGTATCCTTACCACATTTCTGTTCCTCTGTAGAAAAAGAAAGGAAGAAAGAAACAAAAATAATATAGATATACTGTACGATTTACAATAAACTTGGATAACACCATTAAGAAAGTTTTATGTACATTGAGTTTGGTAGTCTGACATACATAATTTGGACGTGTCACTACATGTAGTTAATATATAGAGTTATTTTGATTTTTTTTACACTTTGTTATTTTATTACTACTGAGTACTCATCTTATAAATTAATTAGTATTATTATTTTTGTCACTCCTGTCCAACTATATTTCTATTGTTTAAATTTGTAAAGATATGAGAGTTACTTACTATCCTTTAAATGTAAAAATTTCATATGATAAACGTTGAAAAGTTTCATGTAACTTTTGTACTTTATTAATCCATACCTAATCTCAAGGGACCACCGAGTCTACCATTTCTTAGATGGAGGTTACGTCCTTTGGGTCCAGGTTAGGGACCTAACTCTGCTAGGGAACCTCTTCCCTTACCGATGGCTGAGGTCATAAGAACGGACCTCTTAAAGTATCTGTCTCCTAGGATCACACGATGTTAGGTACCACAGTGTTTCTCAGTCTTTAATGACTCACTGAAAGTGAAAAGTATGTATGATTAGTTTATATTATATACGAATGATGTTTCGTAACTACTTTCTTTAATTTTTTCTGTTTATTTACCTTTCTACAAGACACAAGTAACTAACTTTTTGAGTTATATCGATTCAATATTTAGAAAGACTATGAGTAAATGTCTAATTTGTGTTAGTATTAATTTAGGGTCTTACCTAAAACTTGACTTAGATCTTGAACATACTTTTTCATTTCCTAGTCCATTTTCTTTATTAAAATTTTTAGACTTGTTTCAACCTACTGAGTATGATGAACTAAAGTTCGCAATACTATTTCGGTACAATCAGTTTTCTGATACGAAACTTTATTCTTAATTGTTTATATAGTTACCAAGTCTCATCTTTATGTTGGGTATATAGAGTAGTCAATTAACAACTGTTCTTACGATAACGTCCGACAGACCTGAGGACATTGTCTTATGGTGTCGGACTCACCGAGTATATTGTTTTTACACAAAAGGAGTGTCATGACCTCCGACCTTCAAATTGTAGTTCCACACTCGTCCCATTGAAAACCCACTTCCGAGAGGTCGAACGTCTACCGACGGAACAACACAGAAGTGTACACGACCCTCGGTCGCACTCCTTAAGGTGGGAACTGTTCCAATACGCCGTCTCGAGACTACCGTTCCGATTAGTCTGGAGTCCAAAGGGGGGACCTTAAAGGACTCGTAGGTGGAGGGTTTTTTATTCTTAGACGGACGAAAAGGTGAGAAGACTGTAAGAGACCTTTTTCAGTTAAGTCCCGAAATCAGAAGACATAAACTTTCTCACAAAGTTAGGTTTTTGGGGAGACTACCGAAAGATCGGACCGACGTCCTGAGATGTCGACGCGTACACTAACAAACTCCGGAGGACTGTCGTCCTCCGTGTCCTTCGAATTTTGTAGGATCCTTACATCCCCGAAGACTTCTCAGTTTTAGTAATCTTATCCTGACTAATTTTCAAAGTAAACAACTCGGTTATAAACGACGGTTTAAAAGTATAGAAAATGAACAACTATATCAACCATATATCTTTTTGTTCATCGTTGTAATCTAGAAACTCAATTCATGGAAGAAACAATATTGGGTGACGCGGAAACAAGATATCTTTACATTGAAATCACGAAATTCCTCTACGTCTAATTTCTTTTTGTGAAGTCCCCTTTACTTTAATTGTAAGTAATTCCTTCTCTCGGTTTTTCACAATTGTTCGGACAACCGGTCTTCTATTACATTTAGTGGACTCTAGAAAACATATGTTTCTATATGTCTTTCTCAGACCCGACGATTGCGATGTATTAAAACATAATGGGTAACTAGAGATACATATTAGTTTTCCGGAACTTCCTGTTATCTTCCTCTCGGTCAGAGACCTGACCAAAGGGGGCACAGAGAAATGAAATTAAAGTCCGACTTAAGGGTAGACTCCGCACCTCCGAGTGGTTAAGATGAATGAACGGGACCGACAATTCTGGTCGTGCTTTCCCTCGGATTCCGCTCCGTGGGAATCTATAAGTTCGCTCGCGGCCACCGGGTTCCATCTACCACGTTCAAGGAACAGACCTTAAAATAACTAGAAGGTGCATTAGGTTCAATAAGTCGGGAAAAGAGAGGTGAATTAAAAGGATGATGTGATAAAGAAGGATTAGATTAGAATATAATTATTTATTTATTCAAAAGGAGTGGTTGCGGTAGGGGTGAAACTTAAGGGACCTAGGTGACCCCGACCTGGGACCGTGTGTACTGGAAGTGTACCACGTTTATACCTCTCTTTTTCCCGAGACCGTAGAGTAAGATAAGAATATTCCTACATCCAGGATAACCTAGTGTCGGTCTCAGAATTTTAGAGTAAAACAAAATGTTTGTGAAATTTGTCTGATAGAGTTTAATATCAGTGTGACCTCTAATCCCGAAGTTGTATACTTAAGATGCCTTTGTTAAGTTAGATACTATCTATGGTTTTGACTCTCAACCTGGTATTTCTTCCGACTCGTGGCTTCTTAATTACGAAAGCTTGACACCACGACCTCTTCTGAACCTGACGTTCCTCTAGTTTGGTCAATTAGGATTTCCTTTAGTTGGGACTTATAAGTAGCCTTCCTGACTATGACTTCGACTTAGAGGTTGTGAAACCAGTAGACTACGCTTCTCGGCTAAGTAACCTTTTCAGGAACTAAGACCCTTTCTAGCTTCCATCTTCCTCTTTTCTTTCCTGCACTTAGACTCGTTTGGCACCCTCTATCATTTCCTGTCCTACCCCTTGGGACCGTACGACATCAGGCACCCAAACGTTTCTTAGTCTTTACTGATTGTTGATTTGTTACTTAGTTGTTGATTTACCTCCGTCTTACCTGAAAACTTTTGTACTATATACATGTCAACCCATAAGTATACTTTTTCCCTGTCACTTTGTCTGAGTGACTAAGTATATTCGGTGTTAATTTTTGTTTTGTTTTGTTTGTCGTTTCACACCCCGGGTCTGGATTTGAATGTTGTCTTTATACTATTTCGAAGGTCTTTTATCTATTATCCTTAAGAAACAATGAAACCTATACCATTTCTGAAAAATCTATATTGTTGGTTATTGTCTTGTCTGTTTTGTTTTTTCGTTTAGTGACCTTATCTCTTCAACTCCTGTTTAGTGTCATTGACGTTATTATAGAAGTTTAGACTTTATAAAATGTAGAGGAAGATTCATTTGTACTTTAAAGGAGAAAGAAAATAGTGGGAAGAATCGAAGATGACGAAATTATATGTTGGTCACTATACACTAATATAAAGTTATATAAATTTTTGACCAATGTATTTTATGTTTAACAATCCATCATGTCATTTACCAGTTTTAATTCCAAGTCATCATAAAAAGAAATTACTAGTCTCCCATTTATAAAATCCGAACCGATTCGTATTTAATGACGACGTTGACTTGAGACAGTAATCTTGAGTTCTTTTCGGTGTCCATTATTCATTTACTTAATCTAAACCGGTTCAGGGTTATTTTAAAAAAAATGTTTTTATTACCGGTGAAATCCGAGTCTCAAACCGTTTCCGCTTATGTTTTAGTAGAATCGTGAAGAACCAATGATCATCCGTCGTATTTTAGTTCTTTTACTGAATGTTGACAGTTATAACATCAAAAAAGTATTTGGTATTTATAGGAGACTAAAAGAAACGAATATGTCAAAACTTACAAAAACAAACGAAAACAAGAAGGTACATAAGATCACTTTGTTATGATTTCTTAATCTTCTCAAAGTGTAAGACCAAAAGGATACTTTATGAATAATTTAAACTGAACTTATTGAATTTAAAAGATTCAGAGTCAAAGAAGACGTTTACATTTTACACTATTACTTTCGTACTCCTAATATATTACGTTTTTGGGATAACATTAGATTTTTTAGTGATTCGTGTGGATCGTGACAGAAAAGACTGAGCGGGAGGGTGGGTGAGAGGTACCAACGTAGGGAAGGTTAAGATTGATTTGAGATGATTTGTCCGACTGGTTACCGTAAGGACGCGTAGAGTGGGAGTGAAGTTTTCCGACTAGGTGACGAAATTATGTTGATAATGGATTTACGATTACAATAGATTTAACCACAGAGATGTGACAAACGGGAACCAAGTTCATTAGGAAAGATGGGTATGATGACTTCATAGAAGGTGTTTGAGTAATGACTTGATGAAAAATTTTACGTTACTAAATGACAATAGATCCCTATTTTTAAACTTAAGGAACGTCACCGGATGTCTTTGGAAGGGACCGAGGAGTCGGTCGTGTGTCTCATTGAAGACGACAAGGTCGGAGGAACCGTGAAACCTGTTTCCTCACAGTCGACCGTATCTCAGTGTTCCCAACGGAAAGTGGGTTGACAGGGGAGGGAGGTGGACCGACCGTGTCCGTGTCGACGACGCTCAGGTACAGGAACACACACGTATAGACAAGGGTGAAAAATCCACGGTCTGGTTTCGGTCGGTGCACCGAGGTTGTAGCTAAAACATTCGGGTACAGCGGTACAAATGTACCCACTGTCCATATGTTTTATTCAATATAAATAATTGTGATATCCCGAAGGGACCACCGAGTTGATATTTCTTAGGTGGACTTTACGTCCTCTGTATATACCCACGGCCCCAGGTCGGGACCACCTAGGTCCCATCAAGCTTCCGCTCTGCCTCATCCGCAGGATCCTTTTTGAATAAATTAATGTCTATATATCTCTCTAATCTTTACCTATCACATCGTCCTTTTAATCACCTCATTTTCTCCGACTTATTGAACTAAATACACCTTATGATTAGTGGTGGATACATCTGGTGTCCGCAGAAAGGCAAGAGGGCTTCCTCTCCTCCGTGACTCCGGAGGGACCAGGTTAGAATCTTCGGGTCCGTCTTAATCGTCCGAACCACTCATGGGTGCATGGTCTACCCTTAAGTCGGTCTTCCCCTCTCTTGATGTGCCCCCTTNTCACATCGTCCTTTTAATCACCTCATTTTCTCCGACTTATTGAACCAAATACACCTTATGATTAGTGGTGGATACATCTGGTGTCCGCAGAAAGGCAAGAGGGCTTCCTCTCCTCCGTGACTCCGGAGGGACCAGGTTAGAATCTTCGGGTCCGTCTTAATCGTCCGAACCACTCATGGGTGCATGGTCTACCCTTAAGTCGGTCTTCCCCTCTCTTGATGTGCCCCCTTAGTCAGAAAGGTCTTTGACTAGGGTAAAGAAATAAAAAGTCCAAACGAATATATGAAAAACAATATGTATCCCTACTTATGTCTCTGTTCACCCCCAGTCGTCTGGACTGGGAACAGTTTTAGTCCACGAAGTATATTTTAATATGTTTCCAGAATACCAAAAATATAGGAGAAGACCGATACTCCGGACGACTGTAAAATACTACGAAAGAAAGACTATTAGTTTTTTGAATAAAATAGGTTCCCACAAAAAAGAATTTGGTCCCCGGTGGAAGACTTCCATCGTCTATTTAAACGTAAGGATATCCCACTCCCACATCACCCAATGTTGATTCTTTCCTTAAACAAATTGGATTCCAATTGTACCCTGAAGGGAGTACGCTTCTCAACTGAGTAACCTTTTCTGAGACTACTACCCTCCCTAACCCCCTTCCTCCTCTTCCCCTGCTGTCTCCTACTCTACCGACCTACCGAAGTACCTGAACTACCTGCACTCAGACTCTCTTGAGGCCCTCTACCACTACCTGTCCCTCCGGACCGTACGACGTTAAGTACCCCAGCGTTTCTCAGTCTGTACTGACTCGGTGACTTGACTTGACTTGACTTGTTCCGACATATAACAGTGGGACGAATAAATTGAATATACGTCTCATGTAGTACTCTTTGCGACCTGACATTCTTTGGGTTCGACCTTAGTTCTAACGGCCCTCTTTATAGTTATTGGAGTCTATACGTCTACTGTGGTGGGAATACCGTCTTTCACTTCTTCTTGTTTTTCGGAGAACTACTTTCACTTTCACCTCTCACTTTTTAAACCAAATTTCGAGTGGTAAGTCTTTTGCTTCTAGTACCGTAGACCAGGGCAGTGAAGTACCCTTTATCTACCCCTTTGTCACCTTTGTCACAGTCTGAAATAAAAAACCCCGAGGTTTTAGTGACGTCTACCACTGACGTCGGTACTTTAATTTTCTGTGAATGAGGAACCTTCCTTTCAATACTGGTTGGATCTATCGTATAAGTTTTCGTCTCTGTAATGAAAAGACTGATTCCAGGAAGATCAGTTCCGATACCAAAAAGGTCATCAGTACATTCCTACAGTCTCAACCTGACACTTCTTCCGACTCGTGGTTTCTCAACTACGAAAACTTGACACCACAACCTCTTCTGAGAACTCTCAGGGAACCTGACGTTCCTCTAGGTTGTTCAGGTAAGACTTCCTCTAGTCGGGACCCTAAAGAAACTTTCCTTACTACGATTTCGACTTTGAGGTCATGAAACCGGTGGAGTACGCTTCTCAACTGAGTGACCTTTCTGAGACTACGACCCTCCCTAACCCCCGTCCTCCTCTTCCCCTGCTGTCTCCTACTCTACCGACCTACCGTAGTGACTGAGCTACCTGCACTCAGACTCACTTGAGACCCTCAACCACTACCTGTCCCTCCGGACCGGACGACGGTAAGTACCCCAGTGTTTCTCAACCTATTCTGACTCGCTGACTTGACTTGACTTCCAATTGTACTAATTAGGATTTCCAATAATGAATAAAGAGGATATACGATCAGTATAAGTAATATTCCCGTCCCTTATACCTCTGAATCGTCGTTTGTAGTCGGATTGTTTACTTTTGGGAAGTGGTGACAAGGGGAATTCTAGATAAGTCAGAATTCTATCACTATTTCAATGTAAAAACGTATCGTTCTTGTATCACTAAATATTGTTTCATGTCACTAGATATTGTTTTCTATTTTAAGTAATTGAGTTTTTCAGATCATAACGATTGTAGTTTTTATGATATAAAGGATAAGATATAAGGTTTATGTGACTAATTATATAAGGATCCACGGATTCCTATACCTCCGTACCACCGTTAGTAACTGAGTTGTCACTCTTTTCGGGATACGATTAATTCTGAAAGTTTTATGAGGTTTGAGAGATACGACAAATGTCAACTCTTCATCATTTATTAGTACACAAATGGTCCTCATACCTATTAGACCAGTGTGTTCGATCAAACGGTCGTCTCTCTAAACTGGACTCTGTGGGAACAGTGTGGATCCTTAAAAATAACTGACCTCGACGTTCAATTGAAGAAGAGGCTCTCTTTACCACTACCCCCTCTCGGGGGACATTTGAGTCTCCATATCCACTTTCGTATTTTCTCTGATACCAAAACCCCCATCTACGAGCCCTTGTCCCCCAAAGGACTCCGAGCTAGGACGGAAACGCATACGGCTCGGGGGAAGGAGTACTGGAAACGGTTCCCGCCTCAGGGAGTGCGACCGAGGGCCGTATACCCCCTCGGGGTCCAAGTTGGGGACCCCGTCTTTATAGGGGACCTCATCCGTTACCGTTGCGTGATGTCATAAGAACGGACCTCTTAGGGTACCTGTCTCCTCGGACGACCCGATGTGAGGTACCGTAACGTTTTCTCAACATGTGTTGACTCGCTGATTTGTTGAATTTTGTTGTTTAACGATGATACGGGTCCTTTTTTACCATAAAATTGGGAAGAAAAGGAATATAGTTTCGAGAACTCCAATTTCGTTTGAAGAACAACACCGTATATCTTAGAATAGGGTTTAATTAAATTGTTGGAATAGAGGATTGAGAAAGAGGAAGACATAAAGTATACTCAGGATAACAGATCAGTGAGGGTAATCAGAATCTTATTCGTTATCTGTAAGTCCTAAGTAAATTAAGACGAAGGAGACGGGAAGTCTATAGAGGAATACACAATACTACGGTAAAGAATACATCCAGAATAAACATACAAAGGATGTCACTTTTAACTAATGAAAGAGAGGACCCGTCGTGTAACATGAATAGAGATGTACTCTTGAGTCAAAGACAATACGTGTTAGAGTGTTTTGATGTAAGTGATGTTTATATAACAGAATCCAGTCGGGGTGTATAAGAAGAAAAACAGAGGTAAAAGATCCAGTCTTGGACCTTATCTACAAGTCCTCATAGACAATTTATACTTCGTTTCAATACTTTTGTCTGTACTAAAATAGAGTACCTTGTGTTTTTGATGAAACCGTAAAGGTCCGAGTCACGGTAGAAGATGTAAAAGAAGTAAATATTTTTTATTACTAACGACTATTGAAAGATTATTGAACTCCATCAACTTTTATAAGATCAGAACTTTGATGTCCTCGGTCCTTAAATTTGTATAGGTTTGTTAAATTCAATAGTTAACGAGTATAACAGGAGTAAAAAACGACTTTAAATCAAAGTAATAGGGAATACACAGAATAAACCCAAAAGACTATGTTCAACTGTCAAACTCGTTACGTTCTTCCTTTTTCTTTTAGTATTTAAATGATGGATAAATCACTATAGACAACAATATAAAGAGAAATTACCAATGGGTTCATCGTCGAAAATTTTAAAATGAATACCGTGAAGTACAGTTTATCTACCCCTTTGTCACCCTTGTCACTCTCTGAAATAAAATCCCGAGGTTTTAGTGACGTCTACGACTGACGTCGGTCCTTTATTTTTCTGGGCACGAGGAACCTTCGTTTCAATACTGGTTGGATCTACGTATAATTTTTCGTCTCTGTAATGAAACGGTTGTTTCCAGACAGATCACTTTTGATACTAAAAAGATGATCAGTACATACCTACACTCTTAACCTGGTATTTCTTTTAACTCTTGGATTCTTAACCACGGAAACTTAACACCACAACCTCTTCTGAGAATTCTCAGGGAACTTGACGTTCCTTTAGGTTGGGTATGTAGGGTTTCCTTTAGTCAGAATTTATAAGTAACCTTCCTGACTACGACTTCGACTTCGAGGTCATGAAACCGGTGGACTACCCTTCTTGACTGAGTAAACTTTTCTGGGACTACGACCCTTGTTAACTTCCGTCTTCCTCTTCCCCTTCTGTCTCCTACTCTACCAACCTACCGTAGTCACTGAGTTACCTGGACTTAAACTCACTTAAGGCCCTCAACCACTACCTGTCCCTCCGGACCGCACGACGTCAGGTACCCCAGTGTCTCAGCCTGTGTTGTCTCGCTGACTTGACTTGACCTACGAAAAGATATGAAAAAGACGGGGGAGAAAAAAAAAAAATATATACAACGTTCAAAGACTAAACTAAAGAATTAGTACAGTTATACAAAGGATGAGACTTCTTTTCAAATTATAGGAAAGTTCCGTCAATAAACAGTTAAACTATTCTCAGATCTGGGTGTAACCTATTCACAAATTCTTGCTCGGACCTTTACATACAGTCCCATTGACTCTGAAGAGACGAAAAGTATAAAAAAGACCATAGGACTAAAGGTTTCTGAATTTTGTATTTCTTTTAGTAGTGTTGATGATGACCCTTATAGAAGAGGGGACTTAGGAAAATTAAAGACCATTAAACGATATAATATTTTTAATAGTTTTTAAAGAGTTACGATGTGTACTCGTAACATAGGGACTTTTGTCACCGATAGTCAGATTTTTCCGACAAAATATAGATACCCAGGAGAGAAGTAGTACCCTACGGTCAGATGGTTTTACTCTTATTATTTTCCGTATAAACAACTTTATAAATAATATTATATACAACAAGATAAAAGACTAAAAAAAGATTTCGTATATGTCTATTGTAGATAATGTATGTATGTATGTGTGTGTTAAAATATATGTATGTATGTGTGTACTTTACCAAACGAACCAGTTTGCATAAAGATACTATCTAAGTATAGGCTCGGTGGATAGAAAGGAGGTAACTTTACAATTTAAGACCTCTGGTTTCTTTCGAGAAACTTCTCCTCGGACCGTACACTTAAATTCCCAAATACTTTATATCAATTAAACATCTTTTAAAATTTACAGTCAAATCCTTCACTGTTGTAAAGTTTCTTTTTTCTCACCACCTAATGAGTTACAAAATAAGTCTCTGTAATACAAAAACTTATATATCCTTTCTGACCTTCTGTCTTTTTTCATTTTTTATAGTTAGTCCGTCTACCTAACCTCCGTTAGTATTCTCCCTTTTATCTTATGACCAATGTGGTCGACAACATTCTTTAAAAAATTTTGACTTAAAAATTTTTTATTCTTAATTTAAAATTTTTTTATAGGTAGTTGACTTGACTACCTATTTTCTTTTTTTTATTTCGTTCCTACCCATTTCCTTAAACCTCTATTTAAGTTATACTATCCATATCCCGACCTTTCCAAATTCCAATTGAGGAATTTTCAAATCCCCTCGACACAAAGTCTCATTAATACACCGGATATTAACTTTATCCCGAAGGGACCACCGAATCTATCATTTCTTAGACGGACGTTACGACCTCAGGACCCAAACTAGGGACTCAACCTTTCTAGGGAACCTCCTACCGTACCGTTGTGGTAAATCATAAGAACGGACCTCTTAGGGGAATCTGTCTCCTCGGACCGTCCGATGTCAGATACCCCAACGTCTGTCAACCTGTGCTGACTCGTTGATTTGACTTTATTTCCCCTAAAAATTTGGGTACGAGATTCTAGTTGAAGATGATTTGGTTTCATTGTGATATTTGTCTTTATGATCCTCCTTTTCACTAATCTTATTGTTTTTGAACTCGTTAGATGTCTTCTACTGTATACATTACCTTCCATGTAAAATTTTTGTGGGTAAAAGGAGGTGTAGTCGTGTGACCACGATCCGTAGTCTACGACAACGAGAAGTACATGTGACAAGTGGGTACATGACTATTTGACTAACAAACCTTTGTCTCGTCGTAGGTCTGGGTGTCAAGTCACTCGCAGTCTGTCTGGAAGAGAAAGTGGAAGAGACTTAGACTACCAAAACTTGACACTACAACCTCTCCTGAGAACTCTCAGGGAAGCTGACGTTCCTCTATGTTGGATTTCCTTTAGTCAGGACTTATAAGTAACCTTCCTGACTACGACTTCGACTTTGAGGTTATGAAACCGGTGGACTATACTTTTTGACTGAGTAAACTTTTCTGGGACTACGACACTTCCTAACTTCCGCCCTCCTCTTCCCCTGCTGTCTCCTACTCTACCAACCTACTGTGGTAGCTGAGTTTCCTATACTCAAACTCATTCAAGACCCTCAACCACTATCTGTCCCTCCGGATCGTACGACGTCAGGTACCCCAGTTTTTCTCGACCTGTACTGACTCACTGACTTGACTTAACTTGACTTAAAACCTGTTCGTGTAGTGACTTCTGTTCGTGCTCGTCTTTTACTCCGGATATCGAATAAATCAAGAACGGTCTACAAAACAAGAGTCTCTTCCGTTACCGTGGGGTGAGGTCATGAGAACGGACCTTTTAGGTACCTACCTCCTCGGACCATCCGACATCAGGTACCTCAGTGACTCTCAACCCGTGCTGACTCACTGAAGTGAAAACGAAAAGAGAAAGTACGTAACCTCTTCCTTTACCGTTGGGTGAGGTCATAAGAACGGACCTCTTAGGGTCTCTGTCTCCTCGGGTCGCCCGACAGTAGATACCCCAGGGTGTCTCAGTCTGTGCTAACTTCACTGAATCGTCGTCGTCGTCTACAAAACAGGATCAAAGGGACTAAAGTCTCGAAACAACGATAAATCAACGATTCAACATTGACTGAGACACTGGGTTACCTGACATCGGGTAGTCCGAGGAGACAGGTATCTTAAATGGACCGGTCTTAAGACCTCACCCAACGGTAAATTTACAACAGATACTAAAAAAAAAATTACAAGACAAATAACAGAACGTACACTAAACGTAAAAGGTCGATACAACTAAGATAGACCCAAGTCAAAAGATCATTGTCAAAACCTTTATGGATTGGAGTGAAAGGTATGACTCACCCTAATGACGACTGATTACTTTAAAATACAATTTTTGAAGTATGTGGTATTTTTTAACGGAATGATATGACAAGAGGTTTTAAATACATAAGTGTCTCAAAATATCAGTTTACAAACTCAGTCAATGAAACTCCCTTCATATACATGGAAAAGTTCGGTCATCTTTTTTATAGGTCTTTTCGTTTACCGTGGGGTGAGGTCATGAGAATGGACCTTTTAGGGTACCTATCTCCTCGGACCATCTGACGTCAGGTATCCCAGCGACTCCCAGTCTGTACTGACCCCACCTGGTACGAGAGGAGGTCCCCTAGAAGGACTGGATCCTTAGTTTGGGAGTAGAGGACGTAACCGTCCGCCTTAGAAATGGTGACTCGGTTGTCCCTTCGAGTTATAAATCCACATGTAATTGAGGTACTGCGTACTACACAAAGAGGATGTTTAGAGTTTGGAGTAGTTTGAACTCACAAAGTTTCATCACTCTGTAAGTTCGCTCGAGGTCAATTAGTGACACCCAAGATCAAACAGAATCCACAGTGATAAAATAGAGAGAGAAGGTAAGACTTGAAGGACGAAACAAGTGAAATCCGGACCGTAGTTTACGTCTTCGTTCTCGGAATGTATTTAGTCTATTAGTCAAAGGTGTACTTAGAGTACACGACACAGTAAGAATCAACGGCATATAGAATTTAATAAGTTACGTAATAAGACTCCGTTAATCGGTTAATAGAGTTTTATTTGTTTAAAATATCTATATTAGTGGGTACTTTTATTTAATTTATTAATTTTCTAATATTGTAAAAACTTCCATTGTAGTAAACTTTCGAATTTCTTCTCCTTTTAAGTATTTGTTTTGCATTAAATTTTTAGATTACATTTTTACTTTGAAGACTGATAAATTTGTAGTGTTTATGTTCTACTATTGTTGTTTGACGTTTTTATAGTCTAAGTATAAACTGTCCACACTTACGGAAATTATACGTTTAACTTAAATGTTTAGTTATGTTTATATTTGTAGTAAACTACCCGAATAATCCTTTTCCTTTTTTATATGAAAATTACTTATTAATGTATACAATTTGAGTGAATGAAATTTTTATGACGTTTAATTTTTATAAACGGTTAGTTATTTTTGAATACTTCATCCGTGAGACAGGAGAAAGTCCAGGTACAAGGGTGAGGAGGATTAGAAGACAGAAGATTGTAGTCTCGAACAGACAACCTATTGAATTGTATTTATATCTCTTTGGTATAACTGTGTTTTCTTTTTAGAGAGATAATAACCTTCTGTACCTCTTCTTACTTTGTTCGAAGAAATTACCTCTGACGACGTGTCAAGTTATTTGGTGACGATTTAATATTCAATTTAATAACGACGTAAACAAATTCGATGTTACTAGAGAGAATACTAAATACCTTCTGTAAGGACCGTTAATAATATCATATGAAATTTTACTTATTTATCTAAATTTAAAGGTGAAAATTTTTCTCTTAAAACCAACAAACGATCCCATATACTCCCGTTATAAGTGTTCTTTGAGCAGACAGACACAGTGTTATACGAGGTACGAGGATTTAAATCTCTTTGTCTTTAGTAAAATCCCACATATACGTCTAGAAAAAGAAAATTTATTCGTTTTGTTTCAAAATCGTATCTTTTGAACCAAGACTATACTAAATAAAAAAGATACTAAGATCTACGTTCTAGAACATTATTTACGTTTCCTAAAAGAATATTTTGTTTCTTATGAAATTCACACTTATAGTTAACCTGCTGTACATCAGAATTTTATTAATTTTTCTAATCAAGTTGAAGATCGAACTACTTTATTTTCGTTTACCTAATAATCTCCCCTCTGTCGACTCCCTTCTTCGTATTGTCCACTTTGTAAATTCTCTATGTTTGATAACCTATGTTTTATTTAGTCAATATTCGTGTATTGTATGTCGTGACAACATATCGGTCACAAACTATTATTGAAATACACCTTTTAGTAGATATTTTTATAGTCTAACTATACGACATGGGTACTTTGGTTATAACAATCAGTTAATATGTGTCAGTCAAGACAAGTCAGTGAGTCAGTACAGGCTGAAAAACGTTGGGGTACTTAGCGTCGTGGGGTCCGGAGGGACAGGTAGTGGTTGAGGGCCTCAAGTAAGTCTGAGTTCAGGTAACTCAGTCACTACGGTTGGTCGGTAGAATAGGAGACAGTAGGGGAAGAGGAGGCCGGGGGTTAGGAAGGGTCGTAGTCTCAGAAAAGGTCACTCAGTTGAGAAGTGTACTCCACCGGTTTCATGAATCGTAGTAAGGAAGGTTTCTTTAAGGTCCCAACTAGAGGAAGTCTTACCTGATCAATCTAGAGGAACGTCAGGTTTCCTGAGAGTTCTCAGAAGAGGTTATGGTGTCAAGTTTTCGTAGTTAAGAAGTCGAAAGTCGGAAGAAGTTTCAGTTTAAGAGTGTCGGTATGTACTGGTGACCTTTTTGGTATCGGAACTGATCTGTCTGGAATCAGTCGTTTCATTACAGAGACGAAAAGTTATTTGATAGATCCAACCAGTATTGAAAAGAAGGTTCCTCATACACAGGAAATTAAAGTACCGACGTTAGTGGTAGACGTCACTAAAACCTCGGGGGGGTTTTATTTCAGACTGTGACAATGGTGACAAAGGGGTAAATAAAGGGTACTTCACTACCCTGGTCTACGGTACTAGAGGTAAAAGACTTACAACTCAAAATCCGGTTGAAAAAGTGAGAGGTGAAAGTGAAAGTAGTTCTCCGAAAAATCAAGGAGGAATTAAAGACGGTATTCCCACCACAGTAGACGTATAGACTCCAATAACTATAAAGAGGGCCGTTAGAACTAAGGTCGAACCCAAAGAAGGTCAGGTCGTAAAGAGTACTACATGAGACGTATATTCAATTTATTCGTCCGACTGTTATACGTCGGAACTGCATGAGGAAAAGGAAAAACCTTGGTCAGACGACAAGGTACAGGTCAAGATTGACGACGAAGGACTGGACGTATGTCTAAAGAGTTCTCCGTCCAGTCCACCAGACCATAAGGGTAGAGAAAGTCTTAAAAGGTGTTAAATAACACTAGATGTCTCAGTTTCCGAAACCGTACAGTTATTTCGTCTTTATCTACAAAAAGAACTTGAGAGAACGAAAAAGGTACTACGTCGTCTTCAACCGTTAAACTAGAGACCAAGGAGACGGGAAAGATTTTGGTCGAACTTGTAGTCCTTAAAGTGCCAAGTGCATAACGACTTCGGACCGAACCTCTTAAAACTCGTAAGGAAATGATCGTACACTCTACTCACGTTAACACACCATCAAACTCGTAAGAAACCGTAACGGAAAGTAACCTTAACCTTACTTTGACTGGAAAAGGTCAGGACACCGGTGACGATTCAAAAGGTTTAAACGACCGTATGACTCACGTCGTGAAAGTGTCGTAGTAAAAGCCCTAAACTTTGTCGAGTTGACCTTAAGGTATTGGAGGAGATCGAAACAAGTATCGCTGCGAATGGTTGCGGGTGAACTGAAGTGTAAGGTCCTACAGACCGAGATCTACTCACTAGTGTGGTAGTACTAATAGGTCCAGTACTTCTAGAAAAAAAATGTCAAGAAGACACATAAGAACGGTGGAGAAGAATTATAGAAGACGAAGACAAGCCAGGTCTGGTAAAGACAGGAAATAGCTCGGGTAGAACCGTACTTTACAAGGGAACCATAGAGATTAAAAGAACTGCTCTAGAGATCAGAAAGGGTAAGACAACAAAAGGAGATAAAGAAACGTAACTAGTGACTTCTTCCGAAAGAAAAGAGAAGAACGATAAGAGACCTTGAGACGTAAGTCTACGAATATAGAAAGGAAAAGAGGAACCGAAAAGTGAAGAGAGGAAAACTGTCGATAAACATTCCGGAGGGGTCTGTCGGTAAAACGAAAAAACGTAAAGAAAAGGTACCCTTACCAGAACTAGGGACAGAGGACATGTTATCGTGCTTGGAGTAAGGTATCAAGTAGTCCGTGAGACAGATAGTCTAGATCAGGAAATTTAGATAAAGAGCGAAGGTGACATATTAGTATTCCCTCAACTAAATCCAGTATGGACTTACCAGATCGCCAAAAGGGATGAAAGAAGTTAAATTCAGACTTAAACCATTATTCCTCAAGTACTAGACTCGATGTCAGTCGAGGACCAGAACAAAAACAACTGACGTATCTCGAAGACGTAGATACCGACGTTTCTTATATTAGTTAGACTAAAGCCACAACTGGTAGACCACTACAGGTACACATCTCAGAAGAGAACACAACAACCTTCTCCCACAAACGATACTGGTCACGTAAAAGAACCGTTTTGAGATAATCAGAAACGGGACGAAGTAAGGCGTAAGGTTCCGGTTTAAAAGGACAATGAGGTGCACAAAGAACTGAAGGATGTAAACGTAAGGGCAGGGGATATTACTTTTCCTGTAGAAAAAACCCACAACCAAGATCTTCCAGAACATCCAGAAGTATTTTGGTAAGTTGAAGTCGAAGAAGTCGTAATGACCAACCCCGTATCTGAACCTAATGATATAACTTACCAAACGGAACCTCTGTTTCTCTATTAAGACAACAAAAACTCTGACGTAGGTTCATGACGTAAAGTCTGAGAAAACAACTGGTACTACCGATGAGGTAAAGAAGACTCCCTAAGGACGGGCGTCATCATCTATATTACCAGTAGACTCAATTTAAGTGGGTAAGGTCAGGTAAAATCAAGCGACTAAGGATCTTACAACTGCAAGTAGAACGGTAGAGAACAAACTGGTGAAGGTTAAACGGAACAAAGTACCTGGACTGTAAGGTCCAAGGATACGTTATAACGAGAAATGTCGTAGTCTGGAACGAAGATAGTGGTCACTGTAGGTGTCGACCCGTAACAAAAACGAAACCGAAGTAGGAAAGTAAGAAAGTCTCTTCCGTTACTGTGGGGTGAGGTCATGAGAACGGACCTTTTAGGGTACCTACCTCGACGGACCATCCGACGTCAGGTACCCCAGCGACTCCCAGTCCGTGCTGACTCGCTGAAGTGAAAGTGAAAATTAAGATTAAAGTACGTAACCTCTTCCTTTACCGTTGGGTGAGGTAACAAGAACGGACCTCTCAGGGTCCGTGCCCCCTCGGACCACCCGAAGACAGACACCCCAGTGTGTCTCAGCCTGTGTTGACTTCACTGAATCGTTGAAGTAAGAAAGACCTCAATAAAGAGGTGACTAGAGGTCATCGTATAACCCGTGGATGACTGGACCCCTCAAGGAGAAAGTCATAGGATAGTAAAACGGAAAAGTATGACAAGTACCCCAAGAGTTTCGTTCTTATGACTTCACGAAACGGTAAGGGAAGAGGTCACCTGGTGTAAGACAGACTGGAGGGGTGGTACTGGACGGACAGAACCCAACGGGGGGCCCCGTACCGCCGACCCTTCTCGTTGACGTCCTCACCACCGACGCGCCCACGTCCTCCCGGATCTCCTCGATAGGGTACGACTTCCAGTCCTTACCACCGCCATTCCTCTATGGGGAGTAGGTTCCATTCCTTGTCGCCGACACGAAACGACCTCGTCGGCCCTTCTCTATGGGGTACGGGTTCCAATTCTCTTTGGGTTCATTCTACCATCCGCAACGTTCTCCCGTAGTCTCCCGTCTGTGTGATTTTGGTATGAGTGTCTTTTGATCAGTTAGATTAGTGTGATCCTGGTATCGGAACAGATTGAGTTAATATGTATCTACCCGTGTTATTTCCTTTCTTTACCGTTCCTGGATTATCTTCGTCTTCTCTAATTCTTCTTCACCCTCCTTATGTGTCTTCTTGACATGTTTTTTCCAGAACTGGACCTAATAGTACTACTAGACCAGGGAGTTGGTCTCGGTCTGTAGGACCTCACACTTCAGTTCGCCCAGAATCCTTCGTAAGACGCTTGTTTAGATCATCTCCACTACCTTAAGGTCCACTCGATAAAGTTTAGGATTTTCTACTACAACAATATAATGACGTTGAACCTTTATGCAGTCGTTTAAACCTTTTGAGGCGTCACCGGTGTCCTGACCTTTTCCAGTCAAAAGTGAGGTTAGGTTTACTTTCCGTTACTGTTTCTTACAAGCTTAATCACATGTTAACGTGAGTGAAGCGTAATTTCGTTCTAATACGAGTGTTAGGAAGTTCGATTCGAAGTCGTCATATACTCGTGTCTTTAAGACCTACATTTTTGACCTAAATCTTTCCGTCTCCTTGGTCTGGAGTTTAACGGTTGTAGGTGACCTAGTATCTTTTTTCGTTCCCTTAATTTTAAAATTTTTTAGATGAAAACGAAGTAACTGACACGATTTCAGAAACTGACGTCTCTAGTGTTATTTGACACCTTTTAAGAATTTCTTTACCCTTGTGGTCTGGTATGGGTAGAGGACTCGTTGGACATACGTCCTGTTCTTCGTTGTCAATCTTGGCCTGTACCTTGTTACTTGACCAAGTTTTAACCCTTTCCAAGTTTTATATATAGTTCCGACATATGACAGTGGGACGAATAAACCGAATACACGTCTCATGTAGTACTTTTTATGGTACGACCTACTGCGTGTTCGGTCTTAGTTCTAACGAACCTCTTTATAGTTTTGGAGTCTATACGTCTATTATATGGTGAAATAAACGTCTTTCACTTCTCCTTGATTTCTCGGAGAACTACTTCCACTTTCTCCTCTCAATTTTCCAACCAAATTTGAGTTGTAAGTCTTTTGATTCAAGTACCGTGGACCGGGGTAGTGAAGTACGGAAGACCGGGGTAGTGAAGTACGGTTTATTACCCCTTTGTTGTCTTTGTCACTGTCTGAAATAAACGAACCCGAGGTTTTAGTGACACCTACCACTGACACAGGTACTTTAATTTTCTGTGTACGAGGAACCCTCTTCACTCACTTTCGTCAAGTCAACACAGACTGAGAAACGGTGGGATACCTGATATGTCAGGTACCTTAAGAGGTCCGGTCTTATGACCTCAACCATCGGAAAGGTAAGAGGTCCCATAGAAGAGTTGGGTCCTTAACTTGGGTCCAGAGGACGTAACATCGGTCTAAGAAATGGTCGACTCGGTATTCCCTTTGGGTTCTTATGACCTCACCCATCGGATAGGGAAGAGGTCACATAGAAGAACTGGGTCCTTAGTTTGACCTTAGAGGACGTAACGTCCGTCTAAGAAATGGTTGACTCGTTGTCCATTCGGGGAACTTTCTTTTCGATACTGTTTGGATCTGTCACATAATTTTTCGTCTCTGTAGTGAAACGACTGATTCAAGATAGTTCAGTTTCCATACCAAAAAGACCATCAGTACATGTCTACACTCTTAACCTGGTATTTCTTCCGACTCATGGTTTCTTAACTACGAAAACTTGACACTACGACCTCTTCTGAGAACTCTCAGGGAACCTATCTTTCCTCTAGTTTAGTCAGTTAAGATTTCCTTTAGTTGGGACTTATAAGTAACCTTCCTACTACGATTTCAACTTCGAGGTCCTAAAACCGGTGGACTACGTTTCTCGGGTGAGTAATCTTTTCTGGGACTACGACTCTTTCTAACTCCCGTTCTCCTCTTCCTCCGTTGTCTCTTACGCGACCAACCTACAGTAGTGACTAAGTTACCTGTACTCAAACTCGTTTGAGGTCCTCTACCACTTCCTGTCCCTTCGGACCGTACGACCGTACTGAATTACTGACTTGTTGGTATTATGAAGTTATTTTTATTAAAAAATTTTCATGCAATTCTTTTCTATGACCTAAATAAGAAAATGGACTTTGTTTGTTTTTTTCCGTGTGTTTATACTTTATACTTTATTGTTATTGACTCGATAGTCCCTTCGGGATTGAGATCTGACTTGTGTAAGATAAGAGTGGATTGTATAGAATCTTCTTTGTAGACTATCTTAGTTTAACAAAGTGGGTTGAAGTAGAGTCCCGTTTCGACTTGTTATAAATGTCCTTATATTTTCATAATTATAGGTTTTTCCGTTCTAAGTGTCATAGAACACAGGATATTTTTAATAATCCTGTCCTTTCTTTATCCTTTTGTAGGGGATGTTTTTTCTCTTTTAGGAAGAGTAACATTTAACTGTACCTTGACTGTGCTTACAATCCTAATAGTCTATTCCTATAATTTTGAACAATACTATAATAACATACACAATTTTTTCAGTTCATCACTGTACTTTCTATACTTTTTCTACGTAGTAGACCACTTAGGACTCTCTGATGTTAAGAAATATGTTTAGAACACAGGAACGAATTTAATAACGACTCAAACCACTTATAGATTTTCTTGACTCTTAATTTCATTCAACTTAAATAACTAAAATAAGTAATTACCGGATATCCTGATTACCGTATCTTTCTCAGGGATACACCATTGTAACTTTTTTAATTTCCATTGTAATCATGATACATCAAAGGGTACATATTTTATCAAAGGTATTGACGATCTTTATCAACGTTTATGAGTTTCGAGGACAGATCGTACAGGATTAACGATTGAAACATGGAAAGTTAGTAGGTAAGGAGAAACACAACGGTAAAACTTTTCATTTTTATGATCCAAATTATAGAAATTTTCCATTAATTTCCTTAGAATGTTTACGATTTTAAATCATCTAAAAATAGTTTTATAGGATGTACTTTTCCCCGTTATTACTTAAACTACGTTCCATATACCGAAATTTATATTTAAATAAGGATTAAAACCTTTTATAGACTCCTTATATGGTTTCTTTACCGAGTCTAAAAGAAATCTACATGTAAAAAAACTAAAGATAAGTAGGTCACACATACACATACACATACATACCCGAGTCAGTAAATCGGTATAGGTCAAGAAACATCGGGGTACCAGACGTCGGACGGTTCGAGGAGACAGACACCTTAAAAGGTCCGTTCTTATGACCTCACCCAGTGGTAAAGGATAAAGTCTTCTAGAAGGGTTAGGTCCCTAACTTGGGTCCAGAGAACATGGATGATTTCAATTTCCGTTGTACGTAAGTAAAATGTTATCTTAAAAGGTTAGACACAATTTAACACTCACGAGTGAAATGTAATACTGACCGTACCTATACCTAACAGTAGGGTGTTTGTCAAGAGAAAAGTACTTACCGGACAAAGAGACTTTACAGTCACCACATCTTGGACGTTACCAAAAAAGGGCCTTACGGTAGGGGAAAGTGAGACATTAACTACATGAAGATTTGATAATAATAAATAGCAGTTAAAAAGAGAAAAAATTCGTTTCTATAAACGGGAGAAGATAAACGAAAGAAACATGAAATGTTTAGTAACGACATCATGAATAAAGTACTAACATTTGAAAATTGTCGTAAAATTATATGACCCCCGATATTCTTCCGTCTCATGAAAGAAAACAATAATTACTAGTTGTGGTAAATAATTCACACATAGACGATACCACTGTTTTCTTAATGACCGGTTTGACTCGAAGAGTAACATACAACGACTCATTCTCATCTAACTAATTTGTTATTGATCGTAAACCTTCTTGTCGATACTGTTTGGATCTGTTATATAATTTTTCTTCTCTGTAGTTAAACGGTTTTTTCCAGGTAGATCAGTTTCGATACCGAAAGGGTCGTCAGTACATGTACAATACACTCTTGACCTGGTATTTCTTCCGACTCGCAACTTCTTAATTACGAAAACAGGATACAACGTCTTCTGAGAAGGTTCTCAGCGAACCTGACGTTTCTCTAGTTTGGTCAGTTAGGATTTCCTTTAGTTAGGACTTATAGTGACCTTCCTGACTACGACTTCGACTTCGAACTTATGTGACCGGTGGACTACGTTTCTCGGTTGAGTAACTTTTTTTGGGAAAACAACCCGTTCTGTCTTGTCCTCCACTTCCCCCGTTGTCTCCTCCTCTACCAACCTTCTGTAGTGACTGAGTTACCTGTACTCAAACCGGTTTGAAATCCTCTACCACTTCCTTTCCCTTCGGACCGACGACGTCAGGTACCACAAAGTTTCTGAGTTTGTACTGATTCACTGACTTGTTGTTATTTCGTTACTAACAGGTTCTTTGTCAAACCTAATTCTAACGAAAACTATTAAAAATCTACCTTTTTATATAACGTATGTACAACCCTCTCCCGTCTTTACGAATAATACGAACAATCTTTTGAATTTAAAATCTTCGTAAACTACTAAAATTGATGGACTTAAAAACAAAAACTTTATAGATGGTCTTAGAAAGTTACCGGAAAGGGTACCCGTCGAGTAAACATTAATACGAAACTTCCTAATTATAGAACGAAATTTTCACTCTTAGACACATATATAAATCCATAACGTTTTCAAGTACGTCTTTCTACATTTCCTCACTTAAAATAATCTGTCATCTTCAGTAAGTACCCTTAAAGTATTCAAAGGTATTCGGAGAATAGTAAGAGGTAGTCTCCCGTTTGTCTTACTTTTGGTGTTAGAGTTTTTGATTGGTTTGACTAGTGTACCTTGTGTCGGAACAAATTGAGTTACTTTGATACTCGGTACGGTACATCCCGGTGGGGTCTACCTGACCAGTAACACCTCTCAAGATTGTTTTTCACTAGGTGACCCCTTCCCTTACCGTTTGGTAAAGTCATAACAACGGAATTCTTGGGGTACTTGTTATACTTTTACGTTATACTATCCTGTGACTTTCTACTTGAGGTTTCCAGTCATCCACGGGTTATATGATAACCTCTAGTCACCTCTTTATTGAGGTCTTTCTTACTTCTTTACCTTGGTTTCGTTTTTGTTGTGGGTCAACACCTACACTGACGACTACCTTCATTTCAGGCTACGAACGGTCCCAGGTTGGGGCCACCTAGGTCCCTTAAACTTCACCCCTGTCTCAGTCGTAGACTCCTTAATTAACGAATTAATTTCTATACCTCCCTCTAATCTTTCTTTATCACATCATCCTTTTCTTCACCTCTTTTCTCCGACTTATTGAACCAAATGTGCCTTTTGGTTACTTCAAGGTTCTGTTCCTTGAACGTGGTAGATACATCCGGTGGTCGCGGGTGAACTTATCGTCTCCCACGGGACGGAACCCGAGGGAGAGTGCACCCAGAATCTTCGGTCCCGTTTATTCATCTGATCCACTCGGAGGTGTGAGGTCTACCCTTAAGTCGGTCTTTTTTCTCTTTTCTTGCTGTACCCCCTCTGTTCGTAGCCACGGTCTGGATGTTGAAATAAAAGTTTTCGTCGAATATATGGGGTTCAAAATGTATTTCTTTATTACCTTATACGTCTCAATACGTCCCCGTCGTCAGGACTGGGAATAACTCTGATCCGAAAGGAAAACGTATGGAAGGACATATGTTTTCTAGGGTCCACCAAAATGTAGTAGAAGACCAGTCCCCCGGACAATTGTAAAAATACCGAGAAAAGGATCTATTTACAGATAGTTGGTCTTTTGAGTAAAAGGGAACTTCACAAAAAAGAATTAGACGCAGTGATTTCATGATTTTTTTCAATGTAAGGACATCTTGTTTCCACGTCACCCAATACTGTTTCTTTCACGAATTGAGTTTCTAGATTATAACGATTACGGTCCCGATGATGGACAAAAAAGATGTACGGTTGATATAGTTGTTTATTTTCTATACTTTTAAACCGTCGTTCATAACCGAGTTGTTTACTTTGGGAATTAGTCAGGATAAGATTACTAAAACTGAAGAGCCTTCGGGGACGTAAGGATCCTACAAAATTCGAAGGACACGGAGAGCGTCAACCCTCCGACGTTTGTTAGTGTACGTGTCGACATTCTCAGACCGTCCATCCGATCTTTCGGTAGTCTCCCCAAAAACCTAACTTTGTGAGAATAATACGACTCCTCTGAATAATAGATTCTCGAGATTTAATTGAAAAAGGTCTTTTTCCACTACCCCCCTGTCGGGGGACAATTACAGTCTTCTCATCCACCTTTCGTATTGTGTCATTTCGTCAGTCTGAGACCAAACCCCCGTCTACGTGCTCGTCTAAGTCCTCCGAGGGAATTCCGGAATGAGCGGAAACGGACAGCCCGGGGAATTGGAGTACTGGAAACGGTACCCGCCCTGAGGAGCACGACTAAGGACCGTCTACGACATTTCTCGTTATAACGTATCCTTGGACATTACAATCCAGGTACTCAGTTCTGTTTAAACTTCACTAGTTTATCGTCNCGGAGAGCGTCAACCCTCCGGCGTTTGTTAGTGTACGTGTCGACATTCTCAGACCGTCCGTCCGATCTTTCGGTAGTCTCCCCAAAAACCTAACTTTGTGAGAATAATACGACTCCTCTGAATAATAGATTCTCGAGATTTAATTGAAAAAGGTCTTTTTCCACCACCCCCCTGTCGGGGGACAATTACAGTCTTCTCATCCACCTTTCGTATTGTGTCATTTCGTCCGTCTGAGACCAAACCCCCGTCTACGTGCTCGTCTAAGTCCTCCGAGGGAATTCCGGAATGAGCGGAAACGGACAGCCCGGGGAATTGGAGTACTGGAAACGGTACCCGCCCTGAGGAGCACGACTAAGGACCGTCTACGACATTTCTCGTTATAACGTATCCTTGGACATTACAATCCAGGTACTCAGTTCTGTTTAAACTTCACTAGTTTATCGTCTACCGTTCTCACTTGTACCTGTAAAATCCTTAGTCACTTGATTCTACCTGACCTTGCCTACTTAAATTGTGTCTACCGGTAATATAGATGATAACACCCGTTCTTAGGGAATCTTCTTTACCTCATCGGTGGTATCAGTTGTTTTCTCACACTTTATGTCATGAACTTACGTTAGAGTTTTTGTTGTCTTACTGGAGACAAGTAAAGATTCCGTTCGATAAGTTATATTGTCATTAGGTTTAGTTACGGGACTGGTCCTTTCGACTTCTTCGACTTCAACTTACCAAGATATTTCTGGATGTTCTGGAAGATCTTGATTGTAAGTTTTTTCTATAGGAAAGGTAATATCCTCTGACTTTTCGTTTTCATCCTTCGGTTCTCTATGGACCTCATTGTCCGTTTAAACCGGAACCTCATGTTTTACTTCGTTCAGTTTCCGATTGTCTCAAAACGGTTCTCTTACATGACCAGTATCGTTTGTGGAAGAAGGTTGTCGTGTTCTCTTCTGAGATGTGTACTTGTATTGTTCTACTAGTTATGGCTTTAATTTGACTAATATAAGAAACGTCGGTTTCTACCTCTTCGAGATATTTTAGTCGTTTTTGTTCTGACCTTCGACTGACACCGAGTCTAGTACTTGAGGAATAACGGTTTAAGTCTGAATTTGACTTCTTTTATCCCTTTGGGTGATCTTGGTAAGTCCATACTGGATTTAGTTTAAGGAATGCTAATGTGTTACCTTCACTCTTTATCTAAGTTCTCTAATCTAGAGTATCTGTTTCACGAACTTCTTACTACCTACCTCCAAACCTTATAACATGTCCTCCGTCACTAGTTCTGGTAGGGGTTCTTTTTCTTTACGTTTGTCCGTTTTCTTCTCTTCGACTTCCGTTTCCTCTTTTCCTTTCTATATGGGTAAACTTACGTCTCAAGACTTCTTATCGTTCCTCTATATTCTTTCGGAGGATCATTACGTCTCTCGTTTCTTGATTTCTCGGAGAACTACTTTTACTTTCTCCTCTCACTTTTTCAACCGAATTTCGAGTTGTAAGTCTTTTGATTCTGGTACTGTAGACCAGGGACACCGTTTATATACCCCTTTGTTACCTTTATCACTGTCTGAAATAAAAAAAAAACCAAGGTTTTAGTGACGTCTAGGACTGACGTGGGTACTTTAATTTTCTACGAACGACGAACCTCCTTTTCGAAACCAGTTGGATCTGTCGTATAATTTTTCGTCTCTGTAATGAAACGGTTGTTTCTTTCCAGGCAGATCAGTTCCGACACCAAAAAGGTCATCAGTACATACCTACACTCACAACCTGATATTTCTTTCAACTCGTGACTTCATAACTACGAAAAGTTGACGCCATAACTTCTTCTGAGAACTCTCAGGGAACCTGACGTTCCTCTCGGTTGGTCAGGTAGGATTTCCTTTAGTCAGGACCCACAAGTAACCTTCCTGACTACGATTTTGACTTCGAGGTTATCACTACGCTTCTTGATTAAGTTACCTTTCCTAGGACTACGACCCTTTCTAACTTTCGTCCTTCTTTTCCCCTTCTGTCTCCTACTCTACCAACCTACCGTAGTGGCTGAGCTACCTGTACTTAAACTCATCCGAGACCCTCAACCACTACCTGTCCCTCCGGAGCGTACGACGTCAGGTACCCCAACGTTTCTCAACTTGTGTTGACTCGTTGACTTGACTTGACTACCCTTAAAGTTCATCTGTAATAAAATTATTTCATTTAAAAGGTATTTTTATACTTTATACTCGTTTATTCTTACTACTTTGATTTCATAAAAATTGTACTTCTGATTTTATATATAAGATTTATGAAGGAATTTATGTTTGTTGTCTTTTTTAAACGTTTTTAATTTGAAGTTAAATCAGTCATAAATACGTGAAACGATTCATAGTAATATTGTATGGAATTAAAGGTGAAGTATTATAAAGGTTTCCCTAGGTAGGTAAAGTAGACCTTGTACTAACTCGATAAACTAAATTTTGACATTAATATTTAACGAAATAGTTCATACATTAAGAGACTACTCTTTTTACTTAATGAATAAGTCGTAAGATGACTGGAATGTCGAGTGTATATTTGAAAAACCGTTTCAAAGTTCTTTTCTAAGAACTTTTGAGTCTTTGTATTTTAACGTCAATTAATTGTTTCTGAGCTCATATTTATGTAGGTAAGTCTATCATCTCTATTACCTCTAATACAAATAGAGATAAAAATATTCAAATAATAGAATAGATTCACAAATAAAAATGTAATAGAAAAAATTTTATATTTAAATAAATTAACCTCCAATTAATGAAATGTTATACCATAACCAAAACGGTATGTAGTTGTGCTTAGACGGTGTCCATATGTACACAAGGGGTAGGACTTGGGGGGAGGGAAGAGGGAGGGACATGGTGAGGACACCCAGTAGAGTCACGTGGTCGAGGTTCGTAGGTCATAGTACGTAGCTTGTATCTGACCACTAAGCAAAGTATATACTATAATATGTACAAAGTTACGGTAAGAGGGTTTAGTAGGGTGGGAGCGGGAGAGGGTGTCTCAGGTTTTCTGACAAGATATGTAGACACAGAGAAAACGACAGAGCGTATGTCCCAATAACAATGGTAGAAAGATTTAAGGTATATATACACAATCATATGACATAACCACAAAAAGAAAGACCGAATGAAGTGAGAAATATTAGCTGAGGTCAGAGTAGGTGGAGTAATCTTGACTAAGTTTACATACGAAAAATTACCGACTCATTATGAGGTAACACATATACATGGTGTCGAAAGAATAGGTAAGTAGACGACTACCTGTAGATCCAACGAAGGTGCAGGACCGATAATATTTGTTACGACGCTACTTGTAACCCCATGTACACAGAGAAAGATAAGAACAAAGGAGCCACACATACGGGTCGTCACCCTAACGACCCAGTATTCCGTCAAGATAAACGTCAAAAATTTCCTTAGAGGTGTGACAAGAGGTATCACCGACATGATCAAACGTAAGGGTGGTTGTCACATCCTCCCAAGGGAAAAGAGGTGTGGGAGAGGTCGTAAATAACGAACGTCTAAAAACCTAGCGTCGGTAAGACTGACCACACTTCACCATGGAGTAACACCAAAANATAAGAACAAAGGAGTCACACATACGGGTCGTCACCCTAACGACCCAGTATTCCGTCAAGATAAACGTCAAAAATTTCCTTAGAGGTGTGACAAGAGGTATCACCGACATGATCAAACGTAAGGGTGGTTGTCACATTCTCCCAAGGGAAAAGAGGTGTGGGAGAGGTCGCAAATAACGAACATCTGAAAACCTAGCGTCGGTAAGACGGACCACACTTTACCATGGAGTAACACCAAAACTAAACGTAAAGAGACCATTACTCACTACAACTCGTAGAAAAGTACGCAAACAATCGGTAGACATACAGAAGAAACCTCTTTACAGATAAATCAAGAAACCGGGTAAAAAACTAACCCAGCAAATAAAAAGACCTTAACTCGACGTACTCAACGAACATATAAAACCTCTAATCAACAAACAGTCAACAAAGTAAACGATAATAAAAGAGGGAAAGGTTTCCGACAGAAAAGTGGAACGAAGATCAAAGGAAACAACACGTCTTCGAAAAGTAAAATTAATCTAAGGTAAACAAATAAAAACGAAAATAAAGATTATAAGACCCTCCACCCAGTATCTCCTAGGACGACACTACATACAACCTCTATCAAAACGGATACAAGAGAAGATCCTCAAAATATCAAAGACCCGAATACAAATCTAGAAATTAGGTAAAACTCAAATAAAAACACATACCACAACATTGTGGTATGTAATTAATAGAATTATTTATTTACTTAATACGAATTTTTTGTTTTCCTCTGTATCCGTATATTATTATTTTGTACTACTATATTTAAAATACTAAAGTTGGAGAGTAAAAGAAGGAGTAACGTTTGAAATCAATATGAGACATAAGATCTGTATCCTACTATTTTTTATTAATTGATGATGTAGTTTATTACGGATAGGAAGAGTTGGTTTACATTAAATAAACTCCGGTTTCTAGAAGTAAAAAGGTGAACCATCAGAGTAAAGACCCTTGTTACAGACCGTATACTATCCATTAAGATTTACGAAACAACTGACTGGTTTACTGACGGAAAAGTAGTTAATTCAAAGTTTATTTGTCAGTTCATTTTATCTATTTACGATAGCAATTACTTTGATTTACACAATTAAGTTCACAAAATTACTTCGGAACCACATGAAGTTTAGTAAAGTCATAAACTCGTTTTTAAATCGTTTATTTTTACAGATGTCTTCCTCTCTCCCGTACTAGAAAAAATTATATTTAAAACTGTAAATATATTCTTACGAATTTAGAGTTTCTAAACATTATATCAAAAGTAATTTACGTGTAAACACTTAGAGTTTATTTATAAACTTTTATTGAGACTTTTCGTATGACTAAAAAATAAATATACGTAAATACAACTAATATAACAAGAAAGATGTGATGAGGTTTTCGAAAAAATAAAAAAAAAAATAAAAAAGGGGAATCTCGTGATCATTTTCATTCATTTTGACTTTTGACCTTTTTATTGATTCTAAAGATAACATTATTTTTCAAACTAAGTCACTTTCCCTCAGATGAACGAATAAGATAACCAAAGTTAAAACGTACAACGTTTTGTTTGTGTAGACCAAAAATTTATAAAGAGAGACCTGATTAAAATTGGTCGGTGAATAGTAGAGGAACATTAATCGGGAAGATACTTAGATTGTTTCATTAAAGTCCAAAGATAATTTACAACAGATACTAAAAAAAAATTACAAGACTAATAACGAAACACACACTGAACGTAAAAGGTCGATACGACTAAGATAAACCCAAATCAACAGGTCATTGTCGAAACCTTTATAGATTTCAGTGAAACGTATGACTACCCTAATGACAACTATTAGTTTTAAAATACTTCTTGAAGTATGTGGTATCTCTTAACGGAATGATATAACAAGTGATCTTCAATGTATAACAAGTGATCTTCAATACATAACAAGTGCATCTTCAAGTCTCAAAATATCGGTTTACAAAGTCAGTCAATAGAACTCCCTTCATGCACAGGGTAAAATTCTGTTATCTTTTCTATAGAGTACTCATTTAATTATTGAAATACTGACCTTCAACGTAACGTAAAACTGAGACCCCGAGCTGAAAAAGGGTGTAATAACTTATACACACACGTGTACGAGTCAACGAAGTAGTACAAGATGAGAAACACTGGGTTACCCGATATCGGACGGTCCGAGAAAATAGGTACCCTAAGAAGTCCGTTCTCATGACCTCACTCAACAGTACGGGAGGAGGTTCCCTAGAAGGGTTGGGTCCCTGAGTTGGACGTAGAGGATATAATGTCCGTCTAAGAAAACGGGAATAACTTATATTGTTACTTATTTTTACCGATGAAAAGGTCCATCCATTTGTGTGTTGTCCTCTTTGATGTATAATTGTTGACAGATACTATTGACACAAGACGGTACCACGTAATTTTTACTCTCTAGAGATAATCTCTACCACACTCTTTTTACGAGTCTCTCCTCCATACTACTGAAAAATTTGAATCTAAAGTTCCTATTTATGTGTATGGTAGACAAAATTTTATAAAGTATTTCGTCTGTACTGGATCATGAACCGGTATTTCGAGACAGGTCTCTTTAGAAAGATAGGTATTGTAATTGAAAGTTACGCAATCTCTTTTGAAGTACGTAACTTATATTCTCTCAACCTTCACTAACGGATCAGTCTTCCTATGCCGGAAGGTCGTCAGGTCAATCCTCTCATTACCGGTCTCTCGTGACATTCCTAGACTTACAGTTCACCTCGCCTTTCCAACGACGTCAAAAATGAAACGAACGAAATTACTACGAAAGTCGGATTTAACTGGGATTTTACTAGGTAGTAATTTTTTTCTTTTAGTAGGTCCCTGAAGGGATCAGCAGATCACCAATTCTGAAACACGAAGGTGACGTCCCCCCGTTGTCAAGACAGGGACCAACCCCTTAATTCTAGTGTGTACTACGTACTACACCGGTTTTATATACACATATATATATATATATATGTGTGTATAGTAACTTTATAATTGTTTTTATCGGGTTGTGACTATTCAGTACTAAGTTTTCTAGATAATTATAGGGTCTATAATGATCTGTACATGTAAAATCCTTATAGTGTCCAGTACTTTCGTACTATTCACTCATCATTAAACCGTAGTCCCTCTACAGTTAACAGTGATTATAAGATACAAGGTAAGAGAATATGTGATTTGAATCGTTGTTCACGTAAAAGAGGAAAAGTATTTTTAAGGGTCACGTATCGTAAGAGTCTTTACAACTTTTTATTCCCACTCCTCTTTTAGAATTCCCCCATACCTATTTAACTATCTAGATCATGACTTTGGTAAACAACTACAACCGTCCTACGATTTCATTCTCGTATGACTTTCATAAATAACAAAGATGAAGGAACCTAAGACTTTTCCCTCAAGAACCTATTCCCAAAAATTTTATTCGTCACGTAAATTAGTTCAAACGTTTCCTTTAGAAAGGACAACTATCGGTATTTATAATTACTCAAAATTCTTATCTTTTATTGTTCTCGTGTTCAGAGTAGTTTTCTTGTTATGTAGTTTCAGTTAAACCCCTGAAGTCTAAGGTCGAAACAAGTTCATTGAACATGGAAGGATTATAAGATGACTTTCGTTGATGTTTTCGATCTATTTCTTGTGTGTGTGTGTGTTTTTTGGACAAGTTCGTAGTAAAGTCAAGTCAAGTCAGAGAGTCAGCACAGACTGAGAAACGCTGTGGTACTTAGCGTCGTGCGAGTGGTTGAGGGCCTCAAGTGAGTCTAAGTGTAGGTAGTTCAGTCACTACGGTAGGTCGGTAGAGTAGGAGACAGCAGGGGAAGAGGAGGACGTGAGTTAGGGAGGGTCGTAGTTTCATAAAAGGTTACTCAGTTGAGAAGCGTACTCCACCGGTTTCATGACCTCAAAGTCGAAATCGTAGTCAGGAGGGTTTCTTTAGGGTCTAGACTAGAGGAAGTCTTACCTCACCAACCTAAAGGAACGTCAGGTTCCCTGAGAGTTCTCATAAGAGGTTGTGGTGTCAAGTTTTCGTAGTTGAGAAACCACGAGTCGGAAGAAGTGTCAGGTTGAGAGTGTAGGTATGTACTGATGACCTTTTTGGTATCGGAACTGATCTGCCTGGAATCAGCCGTTTCATTACAGAGACGAAAACTTATACGACAGATGGAACCAGTATTGAAAGGAAGGTTCCTCATTCGCAGAAAATTAAAGTACCGACGTTAGTGGTAGACGTCACTAAAACCTCGGAGGGTTTTTATCTCAGACTGTAACAAAGGTGACAAAGGGGTAGATAAAGGGTACTTCACTACCCTGGTCTACGGTACTAGAAGCAAAAGACTTGCAACTCGAAATCCGGTTGTAAAAATGAGAGGTGAAAGTGAAAGTTGTTCTCCGAGAAATCAAGGAGAAGTGAAAGACGGTACTCCCACCACGGTAGACGTATAGACTCCAATAACTATAAAGAGGACCTTTAGAACTAAGGTCGAACACAAAGAAGGTCAGGTCGCAAAGAGTACTACATGAGACGTATATTCAATTTATTCGTCCGACTGTTATACGTCGGAACCGTATGAGGAAAAGGAGAAACCTTGGTCAGACAACAAGGTGCAGGTCAAGATTGACAACGAAGGACTGGACGTATGTCTAAAGAGTTCTCCGTCTAGTCCACCAGACCATAAGGGTAGAGAGAGTCTTAAAAGGTGTCAAATAACACTAGGTGTGTCAGTTTCCGAAACCGTATCAGTTATTTCGTCTTTATCTACAAAAAGACCTTGAGAGAACGAAAAAAATACTAGTTCGTCTACAACCGTTAAACTAGAGACCAAGGAGACGGGAAAGATTTTGGTCGAACTTGTAGACCTTCAAGTACCAAGTACATAACAACTTCGGACCGAACCTCTTAAAACACGTAATGAAATGATCGTACACTCTACTCACGTTAACACGCCATCAAACTCGTAAGAAACCGTAACGGAAAGAAACCCTAACCTTACTTTTGACTGGAAAAGGTCAGGACACCGGTGACGATTCAAAAGGTTTAAAGGACCGTATGGTTCACGTCGTGAAAGTGTCGTAGTAGAAAGTCCTAAACTTTATCGAGATGACCTTAAGGTAGTGGAGGTGATCGAAAAAAGTACCACTACGAAAGATTCCGGGTGAACTGAAGTGTAAGGTCTACTCACTAGTGTGGTAACACTAATAGAACCAGCACTTCTAGAAAAAACATGTCAAGAAGACACATAAAAACGGTGGAGAAGAATTATAGAAGACGAAGACAATCCAGGTATGGTAAAGACAGGAAATAGCTCGGGTAGAACCGTACTTTACAAGGGAACCATAGAGATTAAACGAACTTCTCTAGAGATCAGAAAGGGTAAGACAAGGAAAGGAGATAAAGAAACGTAACTAGCGACTTCTTCCGAAAGAAAAGAGAAGAACCGATAAGAGACCTTGAGACGTAAGTCTACGAATATAGAAAGGAAAAGCGGAACCGAAAAGTGAAGAGAAGAAAATTGTCGATAAACATTCCGGAGGGGTCTGTCGGTAAAACGAAAAAACGTAAAGAAAAGGTACCCCTAGCAGAACTAGGGACAGAGGACATGTTACAGTGTTTGGAGTAAGGCATCAAGTAGTCCGTGAGACAGATAGACTAGATCCGGGAATTTAGATAAAGAGTGGAGGTGACATATTAGTATTCCCTAAATTAAATCCAGTATGGACTTGCCAGATCGGCAAAAGGGGTGAGAGAAGTTAAACTCAGACTTAAACCATTATTCCTCAAGTACTAGACTCGGTGTCAGTATGGTGATACATTAATTCCGTTCAACTGAAATTACTATCGTGTCCCTTTCTGTTTAAATGATAACAATTAAAAGATATAATAGGAAAGACTGAAAAGGAAATCCATTTAACGGACAAGATTTTTGAATTGTGTATTTTGTCCATGTAATAGAATTTAAATGAGTATTTTTCTTTTATCGTCAGACCCACGAATTCAAATTAACCCTCAATCCTCGGTTCCAAACTATAAGACCTCAAGGTTCCGATGGTCTTGAACAAGTCGTTTGAGACGTGACGTCTTATTCCGATTGGATGATTTTGACTGTCTTCATTTCTGTTTTCTATCCTTATCAGGATCAAAGTAAAGTCTTGAAATCGGTTATTAAATTTTATACAGATATTTTTCAGGTTTGTGTCTTCCGACTTAGTCAATATACCTTTAGTAAATTCTTTTTTATTTGTGACCAGAATACGTTTAAGGGATCCGTTGTTTACTTATTTTATATTTCCTAGAGTGATAAAGGAAATACTCCATTAGTATTAGTATTGTTTTCGAACTGTTTTTGTAGTGTTTTTTCCTTTTACTATAGAAACGGAAAGTAAACTTATTTATACGTGTTCACTGATTTCTTTTATAATCGTTTAATTTGTTTCGATGTACAACAAATCGACGATTCAGTACAGACTGAGAAAAGACTGGGGTATCTCACATCGGGTGGTCCGAGGTGACAGGTCCTCGAAAGGATACGATCTTATAACCTCGTCTAACGGTAAAAACAGAGGTTCTCGATGTACATTTTCTTACTTTAATCTTGTCAANGTACTACATGAGACGTATATTCAATTTATTCGTCCCACTGTTATATGTCGGAACTGTATGAGGAAAAGGAGAAACCTTGGTCAGACAACAAGGTGTAGGTCAAGATTGACAACGAAGGACTGGACGTATGTCTAAAGAGTTCTCCGTCTAGTCCACCAGACCATAAGGGTAGAGAGAGTCTTAAAAGGTGTCAAATAACACTAGGTGTGTCAGTTTCCGAAACCGTATCAGTTATTTCGTCTTTATCTACAAAAAGACCTTGAGAGAACGAAAAAAATACTAGTTCGTCTACAACCGTTAAACTAGAGACCAAGGAGACGGGAAAGATTTTGGTCGAACTTGTAGACCTTCAAGTACCAAGTACATAACAACTTCGGACCGAACCTCTTAAAACACGTAATGAAATGATCGTACACTCTACTCACGTTAACACGTTATCAAACTCGTAAGAAACCGTAACGGAAAGAAACCCTAACCTTACTTTTGACTGGAAAAGGTCAGGACACCGGTGACGATTCAAAAGGTTTAAAGGACCGTATGGTTCACGTCGTGAAAGTGTCGTAGTAGAAAGTCCTAAACTTTATCGAGATGACCTTAAGGTAGTGGAGGTGATCGAAAAAAGTACCACTACGAAAGATTCCGGGTGAACTGAAGTGTAAGGTCTACTCACTAGTGTGGTAACACTAATAGAACCAGCACTTCTAGAAAAAACATGTCAAGAAGACACATAAAAACGGTGGAGAAGAATTATAGAAGACGAAGACAATCCAGGTCTGGTAAAGACAGGAAATAGCTCGGGTAGAACCGTACTTTACAAGGAAACCATAGAGATTAAACGAACTTCTCTAGAGATCAGAAAGGGTAAGACAAGGAAAGGAGATAAAGAAACGTAACTAGCGACTTCTTCCGAAAGAAAAGAGAAGAACCGATAAGAGACCTTGAGACGTAAGTCTACGAATATAGAAAGGAAAAGAGGAACCGAAAAGTGAAGAGAAGAAAATTGTCGATAAACATTCCGGAGGGGTCTGTCGGTAAAACGAAAAAACGTAAAGAAAAGGTACCCCTAGCAGAACTAGGGACAGAGGACATGTTACAGTGTTTGGAGTAAGGTATCAAGTAGTCCGTGAGACAGATAGACTAGATCCGGGAATTTAGATAAAGAGTGGAGGTGACATATTAGTATTCCCTAAATTAAATCCAGTATGGACTTGCCAGATCGGCAAAAGGGGTGAGAGAAGTTAAACTCAGACTTAAACCATTATTCCTCAAGTACTAGACTCGGTGTCAGTATGGTGATACATTAGTTCCGTTCAACTGAAATTACTATCGTGTCCCTTTCTGTTTAAATGATAACAATTAAAAGATATAATAGGAAAGACTGAAAAGGAAATCCATTTAACGGACAAGATTTTTGAATTGTGTATTTTGTCCATGTAATAGAATTTAAATGAGTATTTTTCTTTTATCGTCAGACCCACGAATTCAAATTAACCCTCAATCCTCGGTTCCAAACTATAAGACCTCAAGGTTCCGATGGTCTTGAACAAGTCGTTTGAGACGTGACGTCTTATTCCGATTGGATGATTTTGACTGTCTTCATTTCTGTTTTCTATCCTTATCAGGATCAAAGTAAAGTCTTGAAATCGGTTATTAAATTTTATACAGATATTTTTCAGGTTTGTGTCTTCCGACTTAGTCAATATACCTTTAGTAAATTCTTTTTTATTTGTGACCAGAATACGTTTAAGGGATCCGTTGTTTACTTATTTTATATTTCCTAGAGTGATAAAGGAAATACTCCATTAGTATTAGTATTGTTTTCGAACTGTTTTTGTAGTGTTTTTTCCTTTTACTATAGAAACGGAAAGTAAACTTATTTATACGTGTTCACTGATTTCTTTTATAATCGTTTAATTTGTTTCGATGTACAACAAATCGACGATTCAGTACAGACTGAGAAAAGACTGGGGTATCTCACATCGGGTGGTCCGAGGTGACAGGTCCTCGAAAGGATACGATCTTATAACCTCGTCTAACGGTAAAAGCAGAGGTTCTCGATGTACATTTTCTTACTTTAATCTTGTCAAAAGAATTTGGTGTATGACCTTGGGTATTTAGAAGATTTTCTTTTATGTACGGGTTGTCAGACACTGTTAATCCGAAGACTAACCCAGTCAGAAGAGTCTTTTTTCTTTCCGTTTTATTTGTTTATCCTGGATTTATTTGAATGTTCAAAAACGTATCGTTTCCTACGGTAGTTAATTTACTTTTCGGTCAGAGGACTTATCCTCTTTTTCACTTTCGGTGAGTCAGGACAGACTGAGAAACTCTGGGGTACTTCAAATATCAGATTCTTTAAGAGGGCCGGTCTTATGACCTCACCCATCGGAAAGGGAAGAGGTCCCCTAGAAGGGGGATCCTTAGTTTAGTCCGCCTAAGAAATGGTTGACTCGATCGTCCCTTCGGGGACTTATCCTCTTTTATGAACGTTTACTATACAAACTATTCCCCGATCATAAGTTATATCTGTATTTCGAGTATGTTGAGTTATACTTTTCGTTTGTTGAACTAAATTTTTCACCCGTCTTCAGGGTCACTCTGTAAAAGAGGTTTCTTCTGTGTGTCTACCGGTTATCCACGATTGGTCATCCCTTTACGTTTAGTTTTGGTGTTACTTTGTAGTGAAGTGCGGACAGCCTTACCAACACCAGTTTTTCTGTTGTTTATTGTTTACAACCATTCTAACACCTCTTTTCCCTTAGGATCATGTGACAACGACCCTTACTTTTCAATGTCGGTAATACTTTTTTTACCACCAAGGAGTTTTTTGTTTTTCATCTTTGTGATATACTGGGTCGTTAAGGTGAGGACTCATGTATAGTTTTGTTTTACTTTCGAGACCAAACTTATCTATATACGTAAGACTATAAGTGTCGTTGGAATAAATGGTTTCAACACTATACCTTCATTGGGTACGGGTAGTTACCTACTCACCTATTTCTTATACACCATATATATATATACCACCTTATAAGTCAAGTCAAGTCAAGTCAGCGAGTCAACACAGGCTGAGAAACGTTGGGGTATTTAGCGTCATACGGTCCGGAGGGACAGGTAGTGGTTGACGGCCTCAAGTGAGTCTGAGTGCAGGTAGCTCAGGTACTACGGTAGGTCGGTAGAGTAGGAGACAGCAGGGGAAGAGGAGGACGGGGGTTAGGGAGGGTCGTAGTCTCAGAAAAGGTTACTCAGTTGAGAAGCGTACTCCACCGGTTTCATGACCTCAAAGTCGAAATCGTAATCAGGAAGGTCACTTATGGGTCCTGACTAGAGGAAGTCTTACCTGACCAACATAGAGGAACGTCAGGTTCCCTGAGAGTTCTCAGAAGAGGTTGTGGTGTCAAGTTTTCATAGTTAAGAAGCCATGAGTCGAAAGAAGTGTCAGGTTGAGAGTGTAGGTTTGTACTGGTGACCTTTTTGGCATCGGAACTGATCTACCTGGAAACAACCGTTTCATTACAGAGACGAAAATTTATACGATAGATCCAACCAGTATTGGAAAGAAGGTTCCTCATTCGAAGACAATTAAAGTACCGACGTCAGTGGTAGACGTCACTAAACCCTCGGGTTTTTTTATTTCAGACTGTGACAAAGGTGACAAAGGGGTAGATAAAGTTCAGTATTTTTGTACTTTAGAACGATAATCGTTGTTGTACCTATCTTGACTTCTCGAAATACGATTCGTTTTATTTAGTCTCACTTTTTATGGTATACGATAGTGAATGTACACCTTAGATTTTTTTATTTTGTTCACTTTTTTATATTGTTTTGTCTTCATCTGAGTATCTACCTCACTTCTCACAAATAGTCACTGCTCTCTATGCCCTCCCCGTTTAATCACCATCTCCTAAGTTTTACATGTTCGATACTACATAGTTTATTTATTGTGTGTTTCTATGTAACACATCTAGTGTCCCTTGTATCGGTTCTAAAATTGTTGAAATTCACTTCGTATTGTCTGTTTTTAAAACTTAGTAATACAACATATGAACTGTGATTACGTCATAAAATTTAGTTGATTTGAAATTATTTTTCACATACTTTATTAATATTCAAAAATTTGTTTAATAAACAAAACTCCCTATAAAATTTTATACAAAACGTATATATTGAACTTTTTATAAGCCAACAATATTTAAGATTATAAAAACATAACATAAATGTCGGTGACATATGTAGTCGACAATCCAACAACGTTAAATTTTTTAAGACAATAAATACTTTTTTGACATAACAAAGTTTATTTAAATACAAGAATTTACACCCTTTTCGAGGGTATATGTATATATAAACAAAAGACACACTTATATACATATATGTGCATGTATATGTATATTAAAGGAAAGATTCTATACCGAAATTCAATACGATTGTAATCTTTTAATATAGTAATTTCTTATAATTAAAGTTTCACTACTATTAAAATTCAGGAACAAATACATAGAAAGAGAAGGAAATTACAATTACATATACGACTATAAAAACCTAAATAATTTGAACAAATAATAAATAAAATATTAATGATCTATAAAATCCCAAAGATATTTTATACATAAAGTTCATTTATTAATAATATTTATAAGATTTTTCATAATTAATACGTGACATAAATAAAATTTTGTAAGTACATAAAATCGTAGTGTTTATATGAATTCTGTTTTTATTATTGTAAAGATCACCCTTCCCATTCCCTATCAATCCCTTAAATCCTACCTATACATGTACGACGATATAAATCTTGTCTATTGGTTGTTCCTGGATGACATATCATGTCCCTTGAGACGAATTATAATACACCGTCGGACCCGCCCTTTCCTCAAACCTTCTTTTACCTATGTACATATACATACCGACTCAGTGAGACGACACGTGGACTTTGATATTTTTGTAAAAATTAGTCGACATAAGGTTATATTGTATTTTTTCAATATATATACACACACACACACACATATACATGTATATATAGATACATATATATATTATACATACATACATAGTGGACGTACGTACGATTGAGTGAAGTCATTCCAGGCTGAGAAACACAGAAACACTGAGGTCCCTGACACTGACATTGGGTGATCCGAGGAGACAGGAACCCTAAGAGGTCCGTTCTTATGAACTCACCCAACGGTACGGTAAGAGGTTCCCTTAAAGGACTGGGTCCCTAGCTTAGACGTAGAAGACACTAAGAACGTAACGTCCACTTAAGGAATGACGACTCGGTAGTCCGTCCAGGTACATAGTAGAGCCCCTTAGGAAAGTGTTACATATACATGTAATTTAGTAGTGAAGGATGTTAAATTTATAGAATTTTAAAATAAACGGTTAATATAAAGTTATTTCTATCTTCCTTTTTTTACTTTTTTATTATAAAAGACTAAACGTCACCAAAGACTTCAGAGAAGAAGGTTTACACTTAAAACCCTATAATAACCTTTTCGTTACTGTTATTTCTATCAAGAAATAAGAGAGTAAACGTAAGTTATAGTACGTTTCCTTCTTTAATTAATAAACCTTCCATTAGGGTCGAATTTGTCAAGTAGAGTGTGGAGTGTGACGAATGTGGGTTCTCCGAGACCCAATGATTATAATGCAAAATAGGACCATTCATGGTAACCAAAATGGATGAAAAGAGATAATCCGAATTAAATTTTACTTACACTTGGGTAAAACTCATAAATAAAAGTATATATATATATATATACGTATAGATTGGTGATGTAATCAAGAAAAAATAGAGTGAGTCAAATATAAACCATAAGTCTTGTTGTACTAAAAGTTGTGTAAATATCTTACACCTTGGTTTATCTTCATAACCATCGACCTCTCTTTATAATCTCCTTTATTAATAAAAGGGTAGACATAATTATGACCATGAAAAAGTAGATGTAACTCTCTCGATGAATTACACCCCTTTAAGTTGTATTCATTCTTTCGTCTTTTCTTAAAAATCTTTTTGTGTATGTAATGTCCTAAACTATAGTAGAAGAATTTCTATTTGGGACAAAGAAAAAGTAATATTAATACTTCGTTTAGTGAAGGGAAAAAGGGAAACATTAAGTGAATGAGTAAAGTTATCTGATATTGAGTAGTAAGTTTAAAATAGTAAATGGGTTCTTCGTTTACACCAGATCTTACTCTCAATTAAAGATTCAATACGAAAGAATCTAATCGAGAAACCTACATTTCTACCCCTCAGTAATTTAAGTGTAAAGTCGAAAATAAGAAACGGGAAAATTAAGAGTGTAAAGGAGAGACGGTCTCTTCTAGTCTCTCTTACGGAAATCATTTACACGGTACAATGGTAGGAAACCGAAAATTGATGTCCACGGGATAGGGACTAGAATTTATTTCGTAGACGAAGAGATCGCTCGACACATGAAGACCTACTTTGGGCTTCTTGTAAAGATAATCGGGAAAGGACTCACGTGAATGTTCAAGAAAAATTCGTGAAGATTTTTTATCTTTTTATTATTGTCCAGAAGTTGTAAAGAATTTTCTATTCTGACGAAGTTATTATATTTTTATTATATAAGTACTTTGTTCGTTCCGATCTCTCCAATTAGTGAAGTTTTTAGATTAAATTCTACGTTAATACCTAGTGAATCGGACGAAGTACTACTAGTACTCTTAAGATTTAACCTTACCCATTCAATATCGATTAATAAAAGATAAATAAATAAAATGTTACATTCAAAACATGTAGATTACAATGACATA
This sequence comes from Capra ibex, assembly GCA_006410555.1. Taxonomy (NCBI): domain Eukaryota; kingdom Metazoa; phylum Chordata; class Mammalia; order Artiodactyla; family Bovidae; genus Capra; species Capra ibex. Next base: position 21,457,910 of record SJYO01048061.1, on the reverse strand, counting down.
TAGTCGGTAGACTTGTTCTCCTAGGGAAAAGTATATCAAGGTACTTTTTTTTAACATATCGTCTTAATACATATGAATGTCGACTAAGTACAACATGTCATCTTTCATTGTGTTGTAACGTTTCGTTAATAGGAGGTTAATTTTTAAAATTTTTTCTTTTATATACAAAGTAATAAATACTTTTGTGTAGGTTAAAAATCTATAAATGAAGATACTTCTTTACGGTTTTTCAATAATTTCTAAGAATTCTGTAACTTTGATTTCCGGTAATTTTCTGAGTAAGAAAGACTGTCTTGTCTGTACTTTAAACCATAAAAGTATTAATTATCCCACCTTTTGTTAACGAAATAATGTATATCCTATATACTAAAACACATTAAAGTCTGTTCTTAGACGTATTGAAGATCAATAGACCACCAGTCTTATAAGGTAAAACCTGTGAAAACGATACTATACCTCCTATCAATTGTACAAAAACTTTCACTAGAGAAGAAGACTTACTCTGTTTAGAGGGGTTTAGATAGGGTCTACAATGATGATGATGATGGTCTAAAGGTCTGTGATTAAAACGTAGGGAGCAACAAATGCAGAATAGGATCAATTGGTTACAGGTAGCATTCATTTCTCTTAAGAGAAAATGGAAAAAATATGGTGAATATGTCGTTTCCTCGTATCGTACTTATGTACTTTACGTTGTCATTTCATAAGGAGAGTAAAAGATTTATAATTTTAATTAGTCTGAAAATTTACTTTTGTTTATAACATAATAAGTAATTTATATATAACTTTTATGACTTATATATCACTTTAATTTTTGTACTAGGATTCCGAGTAGAAATACTTAAATATCATTTTTGATTTATTTATATATAGTCTATTTTTAGAAAGGTTTGAATTACATTTATACTTACAAAGTAAGGACTGACGTACCTTATCTGATAAAATTTTGGATTGGACTCAGTAATTAACGATACCATTTATAGGGTGTCGTGAAAGATGTTTAACATAAATATTATATTTACAAAATATAAATATACAAAATTCATTTTATAAAATTTTAGGATGTGAACTCGAGACAATAACTTCGGAATACCCAACACAGAAAGGAGTACTTGTAGCGAATCAGTGAATTGGGTTAAAAGAAACACATGAATTAACTTAGGAAATTTTCATGTACTTAATTTATGAATGGACCTCGAAGTCCTTTAAATTGGTAAAATTTTACGGTACAAAAGTTCTTTATTTAATAATAAACGAGTTTTATAAATAGTAGTTACTTAGTCACTTAGTCTGATTTAGTTTATGGAGTGAATGTCCCATCCACCGAAGTCGTTATTCTAAACAACATCGTAATTATAAACTTTTAAACCGAGAATATGCTCAACTAGTCATTAAAGATACTGTTACTAAGTAAACGTTGAAACACGTCTATAATGAGTTTTTTCATTGTTTAGAGTCCATTACATTTGAGTCTGAGTAGGTCGATTACTTGGTTCTTCTACTAAGTGTCGTTTGTAAATAGTCTTTCAGTTCCTACTATTCTTTTCCTGTTAATGTCATGTCTGGAGTAGAAATTTTTTATTGTGTAGATTATTTGTATACTTCTATATAGATTGTTCGTTATACTTCTTTGTGATGGTATATATTTTGTCTGTTTGTTGTTCCTGGATGGTATATCGTATCCTTGATATCAGTTATAGAACATTCTTGGATATTACCTTTTCTTAGAATTTTTATATATACGTATATACACGTCACCATTGGGTGAGGTCATGAGAACGGACCTTTTAGGGTACCTGTCTCCCTCGGACCATCCGACGTCAAGTACCCCAGTGATCTTCAGTCTGTACTGACTCGCTGAAGTGAAAGTGAAAAGTGAAAGTACGTAACCTCTTCCTTTACCGTTGGGTCAGGTGACAAGAACGGACCTCTTAGGGTCCCTGTCCCCTCGGACCCCCCGACGGTAAAGACCCCAGCGTGTCTCAGCCTGTGCTGACTTCGATGAATCGTCGTCGTCGTATATACGTACACATATTGTTAGTATAACAACATGTAGATTGTGGTGGAACGTTTAGTTGATATGAAATTAAAATTTCTACGTTTTCTCTTGGGTGGTCTCTTCTATAAAGTCTTCATTCTGTAAGACTGGAGACTATAGGGGTCACACGTACACCTTTATTTTCTTACGGTAAAGTATTGAAGGAGTGAACCCTAGAGTCTTTATGTGACCGAAGTAGAGTCTCACAGTGAACTGTCTGTCGACCCGTCAGTAGACAGTTCCCTGACAGTTAAGACCGAAAGACACAAAAGAAAAAACCAAAAAGTTCAATCTCTTAACCGTTGGTTCCGGTTATCGCCAAACCTGAAGTCAATATGTGTGACTGACTACACGTCAGCGGAGGACCTTAAATGACGTTTTCCAGTTGTCTGGTCTTCGGTTCTTCGTTAAGTTCGAACTCGAGTTTATATAGTCAGTCTGTTAACAGTCCACTACTTGAGTACCCTTCTGAAGTACGTAGACCCTCGACAGTCCAGAGGGTACTGACCGTGGTCCCGACTCAGGTTCGACAGTTCTCTCTACCACCCATCTGAGTTCCCAGTTCCACGGTCGTACGATCTCCACTGTAATAGTTCAGACTAGTTCAATGACAGTTCATTAATCTCGGTAGACTGTGGGAAACCTTCTGGATCATCCCCTTTTTTTTTTAGGGATCCAGTGGACCTTTATTAAGACGTTTCAGTACACTACCGATCTTACCTGTATGTTAAAATCTATTGTATATTATTCTTCTCAAGGAATCCGACGTTCCTCTAGTTTGGACAATTAGGATTTCCCTTAGTTGGGACTTGTAAGGGACCTTCCTGACTGTGACTTCGGTTTTGAGGTTATGAAACCGGTGGATTACGCTTATGGACTGTATAACCTCTTCTGACTACCACCCTTTCTGACTCTCGTTCTCTTCCCTTACTACCTCCTTCTCTACTAACCTACCATAGAGACTAAGTTACCTGTACTCGAACTCGTTCGAGACCCTCTATGACTTCCTGTCCCTTCCGACCACACGACACCAAGTACCCCAACGTTTCTCGGCCTGTACTGACTCCCTGACTGGTTGTTATGTTTTTCTACAATAATTCGAAATTTTTACGGTCGTAATTCGACTTAGTTAACTCTTTTGTTACTACCTTATAGAAATCTTTAAAATATTTAAATTTTATTTACTTTAAAGACATGAAACCTTTTAGGTCGAGTGTCGGTCTGAGGAAGTAAGTCTGTTTGAATATTTACAACCCTCCGGAAGCAATTTGTCGCTTTGTTTCAGATGTTACTCATTCGACAGTGGAAAGTGTGACTGTAGAACTTTTTATATTTCCTTTAAAATTTCAGGGTCTTCTTACTAAATTTATAATTTGAATTTTTTTAATCTAATATTATGGTGGTGTATCATGGATAAACGTAAAAACTACAATAAAAATCATTATACTTAGATTCTCCTACAATAGTAATTCATTGAACCTGTAAGGAACATCAAAATAAAAAGATGTTAGTTTATACTTAGTTTCTACTGATTTAAGAAGGACCAAAATTACAGTTTACACTGATTTAAGTAGGACCAAAATTACCGGTAAATAAAAGGGTTTCCTCTGAATCCGAGGAGTTATAAGTTCAAGTGTTTGTTGTTTTGACTTGTTTTCCACTTTCTGGTCTATAAGTAGTATAAAGTTAACAAGGACCGTAAGGTCCTTACCCGAAGACTCCACCACGAACACTATTTCTTGGACAGACGGTTTCGTACTCTACCTCCTCTGTGACCAGGTTAGAGACCCTACCCTTCTAAGGGACCTCCTCTCGTGTCGTTGGGTGAGGTTATTAAAAAGGACCTCTTAGGGTACCTGTCTTCTCGGACCACCCGATCTCAGGTGTCCAGACGTTTTTCAACCTGTGTTGATTTCGCTGAATCGTACGTACGTATGTAATGTCCCTGTCGTTTCATTGAGAAGTGTATAGTCTGAGGGGACATAAAGAAGAGACGACGACGACGACGATTCAACGATCATAGTGAATTTTTCGTTCACCTTTATATTATCCTTGTTGTTACTTTAGACTAGTTGTGTTAGATTCTAATAGTAGTAAGGATTCGTTAATTAAGAAACTAAGTTAACGGTAAGGAGACTTTTGTGATATTAGATTAACTGAGTAGGTTGTCAAATAACTGTTTTATTAATTTTTAAGAATTTTTTTTAGAATGTACGACACAATTTCTCAAGTACACGAGAAGAACCAGTGTGAATACCCCTGTCTAGGCATTTCTGTTAATCGTTACTTTAACAAGGAGAAGGAATCAGAACTTAAAAGTAAATGAACAAGAAGTTAAATTGTTTATAATAAACTTATTGAATAAAGTCCCCTTTCTTATCACTTATTTTGTCTGATTTAGTGGTACCGGAAATATTGCAAATGTAAGATGACCCTTCCTCTGTCTGTTGTCATTGATAATATGGTATTCGACTTCATTTTATGTCGTAGATTCTACTACTAGTCACGAATCCCTTTCCATTTCTTCCATCTTCTCTTAGTTCTTACGATTCCCATCCCCAACGTCAGACTTTATTGTGAAGTCTCTTACACGACAAAACTCGGATGTCTTCCATTCCATATAATCGTTTCTTGTCAGATCTGTTTTCGTTGTTCGGGTGTCCGTTCTACCGTTGTCCACTTAAGTTCTTTCTCATTTGATCAGTCCCACCTTTCCGTTGTCTTCCTTTCCTTCGTTCTCATTTTCTTCTACCACCGTCTAATCGCCTTCTCCTTCGTTCGCACGGACCATGTGAAACTGAGACAAGACTCACTACGACTTTCAGTAAACTTGAGATATTGACATCTGTCAGACTAAAGTAAATCGAAGAATCTTCAATTTAAATTCTCTAATGACGGATATAGAAAATATACCTATGTACCCATCTATTTACAATCTATAAGGAATTATAGACATATTACAATATACTATACGTATTATGTGTATTAAATTCATGTATAACTATATATAAAATTATACTATAAATATACATTTTCTGATTAAGATGAAATCAAAGATTTTTCAATAGAAACATTGTTACGACAGTGTGTGTGTATGTTTTTCAAAGGAATCTGGATAGGGAGAATTTTTCATTGTATTAAAAGTGAGTTTAAAAAATATTATTATATTATTAAAATATTAAAATTGTCAAATGTAATTATAAGTAGACACGTTAGTATAATCTTATTATGTGATTTTTAATTTCAAAATATTACATAAATAGATTGATTGGAAATGTTTTACTTCGATAAAGTACATATATACTTTATCTGAACTTTTCGATGTACTACTAAAAAGAACTTGACGTAAATAGAATCTTTATTTTATAAGACTGACTAAAATTTCGAGAAAAGTCGGTAGAAATATCACTCACGACTTAAAGGGTCTACGAAAAGAAACTTTTCCGATATTATAGATTTATAAAGGTATTACTGGACACTAGTATTCAGAGTAAAAGAGTCTTTTATTTACGACAATAACTATTATATCGAATTTGAATATATACGAACTCTTACATTTGATAATTAATGTAGGAGACGAAAAATGAATCCTTTTTATATATATTCTTCACATAAAAATTTTTATTAACACACGAAATGACTTACACTTTAAATTGTAACTGTACAATTTTACTCAAACACAAATTTTATGCTCGTCATTTATATTTCATTTATATTCGAATTTTAGACAGATCTAAAGTAAATAATTTCCTAAGGTCAAACTTTACTTTTACTCTACTGTTTATAAATATTGCATAGGTTTGATATTTCCGATACTCGATCATCATAATTTTTTTTAATACTGATCAGAAAAGAACAAAATTCTGTACTTTCAAATATCTTTAGATTCATAGTCTCAACAGATCTCAGGGGAAAGTTTCTAATACTCCATGTTACAATAGTCTATGTACACCGCTAGACCGATGGACATGTATTATCGTCCTTTTAGTAATTCCAGGTCTAAATATATGGAGTCACACCTTTATAAGAATACGTTTTCCTCACGGTTATATAAAGAAGGTAGACAGTTCCTCCGTATTATCACAAAAGTTAGAGAAACTCTTACGGTTTACGAAGATGGGTTGAAATGACGGAGGATTCTCTCGTTCCTCCACGAGGTTGTTTTGTTCTTGATGTAAGTAGACAGAACTCCTCGACTTTCGACTCCTTCCCTCATACACTGAAAAGTACCGTCCATTCGGTTGGATCGCTTGATACGACCTCTTCTGAGAAGTCTCAGGGAACCTGTCGTTCCTCTAGTTTGGTCCAGTAAGATTTCCTTTAGTTGGGACTTATAACTAATCTTCCTGACTACGACTTCAAGATTATGAAACCGGTGGACTACGTTTCTCAACTGAATAACCTTTTCTGGGACTCCGACCTCTTTTAATTCCCGTTCTCTTCCCCCGTGGTTGTCTCCTACTCTACCAACCTACCGTAGTGACTGAGTTGTCTGTACTTAAACTCGTTTGAGTCCTTCTATCACTACCTGTCTCTTCGGACCGTACGACGTTAGGTACCCCAGTGTTTCTCAGTCTGTGCTGAATCGTTGACTTGTTGTTCGGTTAGAAACCCCTGATTGATAGTGATACTTAGTCCCTTGTCAACAGTTATTTTAAGACTTACATTCAATATAAATTGAGATTTTTTTTAAGAAGACAAAGACAAAAAGAAAGTTAGTTAATTTTAAATACAATTATAAAATAAAAGTAGTAAATAGAAATCTACAATTAAAAGGAATAATGTTTATGGTTTGAATTCTCCGTCATTTCAGTTTTCAGTTTAGTCAAAAATTTTTAAATTCAAGTTGCATTGAGTCAGTAGTCCAGATATTACCAAGTCGACGTTTCTTATGTGGACGTCACGTCCTCTGTACTCAAGTTAGGGACTCAGATCTTCTAGGGGACCTCTTCCTTTACCGTTGAGTGATATCATAAGAACGGACTCTATAGGGTACCTGTCTCCTCGTGTGTGATTATATGAGTGTTATTCACAATATATAGTGTTAATCAAGTCAAGTCAGTGAGTAAGCACAGGTTGAGAAACGCTGAGGTACCTGACGTCGGGCGGTCCGAAGGGACAGGTAGTGGTTCAGGACCTCGGATGCGTTTGAGTACAGGTAGTTCAGCCATTATGGTAGGTTGGTAGAGTAGGAGACAACAGGGGAAGAGAAGGACGGAGGTTAGAAAGGTCGTAGTCCCAGAAAGGGTTACCCAACCAAGAAGTGTAGTCTACCGGGTTCATAACTTCAAAGTCGAAGTCGTAAACGGGAAGGTTACTTATAAGTCCTGGCTAAAGGAAATCTTACCTGACCAACCTAGAGGAACGTCAGGTTCCCTGAGAGTTCTCAGAAGAGATTGTGGTGTCAAGTTTCCGTAGTTAAGAAACCATGAGTCGAAAGAAATATCAGGTTGAGAGTGTAGGTATGTACTTATGACCTTTTTGGTCTCGAAACTGATCTACCTGGAAACAACCATTTCATTACAGAGACGAAAAATTATACGACAGATCCAACCAGTATCGAAAAGAAGGTTTTTATACAGTATTATATAATTATATTTATAATTTATTATATAATATACATACTGTATTATATACTGTTAGTATGTATGCGATTATCAGAGTAGTAAAATCACGATAACGAAAAACAGATTTTCGTAAGATTTTCTGATGAATGTTCACTCTTTTCACTTGTTGACTAAGGTCCTAACTCCTTTGGAAACGTATATATAAATGTAGAGGGAAATAATAACCAAGGTTATACTGAAGTCTTCTTGATAATTTCGTAAACTACCCCCCTCTTTTCCTTTTCGTTTTTTAGGAGAACATTAAAAATTGAGGACACTAATTAATCCACACTGACTGTAAGTGAGAAATAGGTGAAGACTCAATGGGACTATTATTGAGTCCGGTTGTGTTATTTATCGTACTCCTTTCCGTTAAGGATAGATTTAAAGAAAAATTAGAGACCTTGATATTAGAGACAATGACGGATGGGTTAAGATGGGTGTTTACCGTGACTAAGTCGTTGTTGACCAGTATAATTACATGAAAGGATATGAACTTTCCATAGTAGCGACACCTCATTATGACTTCCAAAACGGACTAAATTGTGATTTATAATATTTCCAACGATTAAGTGAACTTCTTTCTCTTTTGTGGTCCGTAATCGTTTTTTTAATGTAAAAGGATTATGTTATCGTACTCTCAAACATATATCCTAGGTTTGTCCTCTCTCCTTTTGACCTCTTTTGTACGTTAATTAGTCGAACAGGTAAAGTGTTAATTCAGAAATAACATCGGTCGTACTCCCGGAAAGTTCGTGTTTAACTTTTGGATCGAATTTATTGATATATTCTAGTTTATTCAAAACTAACATCCGATCGACAAGTTCTTCCTGTCATTCAAAATAAACCAATTTTATAAACATAGAATTAACGAGTCCTTTTCACATGACTTTTATCACATTCGTTTTAGTATGTATCAAATTTAATACTTACAATTTATTTCGACAGTTAAGGTTCGGACCCAGTATCTGAATATATGGCTATAGTCTTGTTGTTTACTCAATTGTTACAAAGAACACAACTAGATACAATACAAACGACTAAAATTAACGTTTCACAGTGGGATGCTATATTCACGAGGGTCCCTGTCATTTTATTTGGACTTGTTTCGTTCTACGTGAAGTCTATATTAAATTTAATCTCTTACAATTCTCCCATAACAAATGTAGTACTTATAGGACTACATTTAATTTTTCAGCAACTGAAAATCATGAATTCGGAACCTCATCACTGATTACCAGTTTTATTTCACGATAGACTGTAAAAGTCATCCTTTTATACTAAGAGTTATGAAAGTCACTTCCTAAACTACGCTCTCTACTTCCTTTCTTTTTTTTACAGTTACTATTAAAAGATCTAAGATTACATTCTCTTATTTACATAAAAGATGGTTTATTCTGTCTTTCATACCCTTATATTCGGTAATCCCTCGTTCCTTATACTTAAGGGGAAATCTCTATTACTCAAAGTCCACAGAAACTATTATGTTCGTGTCCACAGGTCTTGTGTAATCCGTAAACTAAGAATTTGGTTTACCTCTTAAGAGTCGACCTTCAAATAAAGATCCTTCATCTTTATTGAAGACCCACCTTCAATTTTGACCTTCATATAATGTATTAAAATTATATCACCTCTCTCATTCTGGTTTCACCTTCTGTCTTAGAACTCCATTTAACTGGAGAGTACCCAATCTGTTTCTTACTTTTTCTCGAAAACGAAGGGTTTAATTGGTCTACTATAGTTGAACGTTACAGACTTATAATTGTTACAATTAATATTATAATTGTTACGTACTAATATAGTTGTTGTCAATTATCACTATTGACATACACCTTTTCCCGTACGTTGTATAATCTATAATTCTCCACTTTAATATTCGTTACAGTCCTAAAGTAGTCTTAAAACCAAGTGACTAATTTCATCATACTGAACTTAATAATTTCTAGTTAGTGTTTGTACTTACCACGAATGGCGTGGGACACTTTGAACGTAGTCACTCGTTCTGGGTTCCTAAGGTCCTTACCTGACTTGTTAGAGTGTCCTACTCGTTAAACGAGAGGTTTTTACAAACGAAGATTCTTTTGATGATAAGTTTCGATAAGTATAATCTTCCGTTCCGTGACTGAAACAAGGAGACAGAGAGAGGGAGGAAGGGAAGAGAGAGAGAGAAGGGTAGAGAGAGAGAGGGTTTCCTCTTTGGATGATGATGCTGATGATGATGATTCACCGAAGTCAGCACAGACTGAGACACGCAGGGGTATCTGCCGTCGGGTGGTCCGAGGCGGCAGGGACCCCAAGAGGTCCGTTCTTGTGACCTCACCCAACGGTAAAGGAAGAGGTTACGTCCTTTTACTTTTCAGTTTCACTTCAACGAGGTAGCAGAGGCTGAGAATCACTGGGGTACCTGATATCGGGTGGTCCGAGGAGACAGGTACCCTAAAAGGTCCGTTCTCATGACCTCACCCCACGGTAACGGAAGAGGTTCCTCTTTGGATTCCCTCCAATTAACAAATACGATTCTGAATTCTGCAATTGACACACTTATACAAAAGAGTTGACAAAAGGACGTATTATAGACACAGTTAAACAGGACTCTTTATGACACTTCCAAAGAAAACATCTAGTAATATGCGTCACACAACTGACCGTAACGAAGTGTAGAAAAGAACAACGGGTAGGGTTTGGAAACCGAGAAACTCAAAAGTATAAAAACTATTTCAATGGTCGTGAAAACTAAAAACAGAGTCTGATAATCATACAAAAGATCCCTTAGACGATTTAATAAATCAGTGGTATTAGGTATAAATGATTCTAATATAGGGATAGGACACATAAGTATAGTACGAAAGAGTATGTTGTATGTGTTTACGTGTCCGTGTGTTTGTACATACGATAAACGAAGAAGTACACACACATACGACATGATTCAGCGAAGTCAACACAGGTTGAGAAACATTGGGACACCCGGTATCGGGCTATCCAAGGAGACAGGTGGTCTAAGAGGTCTGTTCTTATGACATCACCCGACGGGACGAGAGGAGGTCCCCTAGAAGGACTGGGTCCCTAGCTAGGGTGCGGACGACGTAGAGGGTGTACCGTCCTCCTAAGAAATGACGACTCGGTGGTCCCTTCAGGGAAGAAAGAAGTATGTACATGAGTAACAATTACTCTAAACTTCTGTAAATTTTGTAGGTTTATTTACACGATACTTTCGAGACTGGAGTTCTCGTCTCTGTTACACTAAGGTTTCGAATTCTCCTACACCATGTCATGACCCTTACTATGTCTCTTCTATTTGACATTTATCCTCTTCCGTTACCGTGGGGTGAGGTCATGAGAACGGACCTTTTAGGGTACCTTCCTCCTCGGACCTTCCGACGTATCAGGTGCCCCAGCGACTCCCAACCTGTGCTGACTCGCTGAAGTGAAAGTGAAAAGTGAAAGTACGTAACCTCTTCCTTTACCGTTGGGTGAGGTCACAAGAACGGACCTCTTAGGGTCCCTGCCCCCTCGGACCACCCGACGGCAGATACCCCAGCGTATCTCAGCCTCTGCTGACTTTGTTGAATCGTCGTCGTCGTCTACCGGCTCCCATACGTTACTTACTAGTCTGGAAAATGTTCAAAAGGACACTGAAAGTCAACAGGCACGTATTAAGGACGACTTGGTCCACCTTCATGAATCAAAGTACAAACCTATTTATACCCTAGTGTGTCTATATTTTATAAAGGGTTTCTTACTGTTCAGTCAGGGGTCTATTGTACACCTTTGTCTACATCAAACAGATTCCTTTGATTTTTCGTTAGGAGTCGACGTAGAGTCCAAGAATAATGATATCTTAAATGAGTTTACATAGAGAAATGTTATAGACCTAAACATCCGTCTTTTCATTTTTATTTATAACAAATCCGGTACACTCGAACCTTTATAATAATTTAAAACCTCCTAGATACCTGTAAGGGGACTCTAAGGATAATAAAGAACTTGTTCTTTATACGAAACTCTATAAATAAAGTGTGTGTGTGTGTGTGTGTGTGTGTGTGATGAAACCTTAACTTGATGAACATAAGTTTAGGTGTGTGGTGGTTTTGTATGTATATATACATGTATTTACGTGTGTGGTTGACACACTATAAACGGTTTGACACATTGGAGAGACACCGAGTTAAAGAAATGGACTTTTTATTCCTATCATTATATGGAATAAAGTATACAACAATACTCTATATTTCGTAATCTTAAATGTACCCCGAAACAACGACCTTGGTACCGGACCTGTACACTTGATTTCTTCCCTGGTTACTTCATTTCCTCCCCATGACCTCCCTCTCTCTCGTCCTTTTTTTTCATCCTTAATTCCTTCCTTCCTTTCTGTGTTCCCTCCTCCCTTCCGACCCTAAAATTTCAATCCCATGACTACCGTAAGTTAGAATTAAGAAAAGTAAAGAAAGATACCAGTTTATGAATAATTAGACTAGTTGTCTCGAACTGAAGTTATTGAATATTGAATAATTTTAACTCAATATATTGTTTTTCCCTCCATACTTCCTCAAAAACTACTCCCTCCTTTGAAAGAGTCTCACTTATGGTGAATAAAACAACTTTTTAAACCACCATTATTTGACAGGGTGTCTATTAATTCCTTTCGTCGGTCCTCTCCCAGACACCGGTCCGTGAGTCGTGATAATGATGTACTCTCAAAAAGATCAAACAAAACGCGACTTTAGTTTGAAAAATAATAAACCTAATATACTGCCGTAAAGATCGTCCCCTGAGAGTTAAGGAAAAGAGTAATGTTAGCCATTCTTCAATCTTTCATTAGTCCAACAGACACCCGAAAGGACCACCGAGTCTACCATTAGATGGACATTACACCCTCTGGACCCAACCTAAGGACCCAAACCCTTTTAGGGGACCTCTTCCTTTGTCGTGACAGATTCTTCTAAAAATTTTCACTCCGGACTAGACGAGGGGACTCCCACAAGTATTTTGGTCCCCCAGTCTCGGGTGTCTTCACAAAGTAAGAGACTTTTACCCTACTAAAATGTCTTTTAGAGTTTCGTTTCTCTCCTCCGAGTTTAAGGATTTTACTAAATATTACAATTGTGTATAAAAATACATGAATTGTATTTGTATGAATCAAATTGCCTTACTTTTAATGTAATAAAAAAGGTAACATGACAGAGAAAACCAGTTAAAATAATCTCATATCAACTAAATGTTACACAATCAAAATTCACATGTCGTTTCACTATATTAACGCACATATGTATATAAGAAAAAAAATCTAATAAAAGAGTACATCATCAAAGATACTAAAAAAGATGATAGAGGTATTAATATAATCAATTATAACGTATCTCAATAATCCGTTATAATTTTTCACCCATATTTTTCTTTCGAAGGTTTTTATACGTGATACAGTAAATTATAAGTCTTAGTGGATAGTAGTTAGAGGAAAATTTTGTCCTTTGTGTCTTCCTTGAAGAGACTCTGTACCTCGATCAGTCGTTGTCTGATCGTGGGGTCAAAGTAGTGGTGATCACCCACCATCTGAGTAAAAAAAATCTGTACTCGGACTCGACCATCTCTGAAACTAATCGATGTCCTTTTTTCGGTCTTCTAACATTGAAGTGACACCATTTAAAAAAGGGTGTATAGAGGTCCTTTTATACTCACTGTTTTATAATTAACATATAAAACCTCATTGTATCCGTATATGTCTCCTTAATAAATTTATTTTTAAAAAACAACAACAAGTGAGCGATTCAGTACAGGTTGATAAACGTTGGAGTGCCTGGTGTCGTGTGTTCCGAGGAGACAGGTGGTAGAGGGATTCAAACGAGTTTAAGTACAGGTAACTCAGCCACTACGACGGATTGGTAAAGTAAGAGACAACGAGGGGAAAGAAAAACGGAAGTTAGAAAGAGTCGTAACCCCAGAAAAAGGTTACTCAGTCGAGAAGGGTAGTACACCGGTTTCATGACCTCGAAGTCGAAGTCGTAGTCCGGAATGTCACTTATAAGTCCTGACTAAAGGAAATAAAAAAAAAATAAAATAAAAATAAAAAATCTTACCTGACCAACCTAGAGGAACGTCAGGTTCCGTGAGAGTTCTCAGAAGAGGTCATGGCGTCAAGTTTTTCTAGTTAAGAAACACCGAGTCGGAAGAAATATCAGGTTAAGAGTATAGGCATATACTGATGACCTTTTTGGTGTCGAAACTGATCTGTCTGGAAAAAACCGTTTCACTATAGAGACGAAAAATTACACGACAGTTCCAAACAGTATAATTGTATATTTGGTACATAGATAAGATGAATACTAGTAGATACCTTTAATTTATTTTCTCCGTACCAACTTCCATAGAAAAGTAAAAATGAATTATATATTCTTATTTTTATATATAAACTTTATTACTAAAATCTTTTATAGAACCTTTTCTTATTTTTCTTCTCATACCTCGTCGTTAACATAGACCACTTACCTTACACACGCATACTACACATACACACACACACAAACACATTTGATATCATCAAAAATTATACTTAGAGGAGTCCAAAGGACACAACGAAATTTACGACACGTGTGTGATAAATCCACAAAAAAAAAAACAGTGTCTTTATGCCTACGTGTAGTGTCGTTCACTTGACGAGAAAGTTACACCACTAATACTTCGAAAAAAACTACAACCATTACTAGGTCTTGGCGAATACTAAAACTATCTAGATCGTAAACAGTCGTCAGTCGTTAAAACATGGTTTAACTTCGACTTCTAAAAAGAGAACAGAAGGTTTCCAGGAGAATAAACTAACTCCTCTGATATTTTCAGTATACCACATTGACGTAACAAAGGCGACAGTTAAAGAAATCAATTTGACGTTTGAGAGACGTACTAACCTCTGACATTTTCCCAGTCTCCAATCATAAAAGTCAAACGAGTCATACAGATGACTTTACTCATAACAATGGTATAATGAAAAATCTTTAGTGTCAAGTTTATCTTTCTTCCGAGTTGACTTAAAGTGAATTTTATAATTGACTAGTCACTACGAACCAATTTAAGGGACCTGTCTCAAGTTCAAGGCTCTTGAATTCTGATACTTTTTCATCTATACAAATAAGATCATAGTTTACTACGGTGGAGAACAGTGTAAAATTAAACGTGAACGTCACTCGAACGAAAAAATAATTATCGAATTTTTTATATACGCAAATAATATATAAAGTGATGATGTCGGATAGAGACTTTGAAGTCGTATAGAGGTTCGTGGTTCATTTTTTCGGAACCGCCATTGTTGAGTGTAAAGTTTCTAGTTAGGTAACACTCGTTCACACGATCAGTGTTTATTACGAATATACATTTTCGGATGGTCTAGGTATTGGTGAAACACAAGGAGTAAATAGACTTAGTTATTCGTTTCTTTTCTCGATGTCACCACTTAACTCATTAGTCAAGATTTATGACTCCCCTTTGGCCTGATCATAGGGTGGCACCTCCATTCCTTCTCTAAAAGACCTTATGTCTTGTACGGGTCACAGAAAGTCATTATAGCGGTACAAACACACTACTTCCAGTTACCTTTGATGTTATTGAGTTAGGTTTGTCCTGATCATTACCGGTTCTAGATAATGTCCTACCGTTACCTCTACATCTATATCACTTGTCTGAACACCCGTGTCCCACCCTTCCTCTCCCACCCTGTTTGACTCTCATCGTTATCGGTCACCTTTAAAGGACATACTGGGTCCCTCGAGTTTAGGTCACGAGAGACGATTGGATCTCCCCACTCTACCCCAAACCCCCCTCCAAGTTCTCCCTCCCCTGAACACGTGTGGATACCGACTAAGTTCAAGTATATATCGTCTTTGGTTCCGTTATAATATTTCGTTAATAGGAAGTTAATTTTTATAAAAAATTTCCGGAAGAGACGTAGATAACTCTATTAGTATACCAAAAATAAAAAGTTAAACAATTACACCACTTAATGTAACTAACTAAACGCCTATAACTTCTTAGGAACGTAGGGACCCTATTTCGGGTGAACCAGTACCACATACTAGAAAAATTACACAACAACCTAAGACTAACGATCTTAAAACAACTCCTAAAAACGTAGATACAAGTAGTCACTATAACCGGACATCAAAAGAAAAAAACACTGTAGAAACAGTCCAAAACCATAATCCCATTACCACCGGAGTATCTTACTCAAACCTTCAAATGGAAGGAGACGTTAAAAGACCTTCTCAAACTCCTCCTATCCACAATCGAGAAGAGCTTTAAAAACCATCTTAAGTCGACACTTCGGCAGACCTGGACCCGAAAACAAACGACCTTCNCTTCACGGTTCCCACCACCAAACTTGTCCATTCAACTTCCCCCGGGATTCCACGATCGTGTATTAAAGCCGTGGAAAGTTGTGTTTAACAAGAGTCAAAACTCGAAACCAATTATTAGTAGTAATAACGTAAATAGATAGATAGATAGAACCATTATGATAATATCCATTAAAGGGAAGAACGATATTGAAGGACCAGTCGGGAAGTGACATAGAGGGCTTGTTGACGGTGACGGGGAAGTGATCGTACAAACCTTCGAAGGTTAAAGAGGATACCTAGGTCGGGAGGAGTCACGACAGTCTCATTAGAAAAGTATACTCTCTCTGGAGGCTAAGACTCTTACTGTAACGACCTTATAGTAAGTAGAGGAAGTAAAAATATGAAAGATAAAACACACATCTTCCGGTCTCGTCCGTGGTTTTGCCACTACAATGAACCAGATACAAAGGACTCATTCAGTTTCTCCGCTTAATACCTAAAAAAAGATAGTCCGTCTGGGTCTAACTTACGACAAGTAAAGACCCAAATACGGATAATAGGCAGTTTATTACTTATGGGGGGTTTACAATGACACGATAATACGACACCCCTATCTTCTTAAGAGATGTTGTATTTTGATAAAAATATGTCGATAGTTTCGTCAGACCTCTAAAGTTGAAAGTAAGTTTATTTTAACTTTCTTTTACTCATTGTAACTCTGTTGACTCGCGTTTTCTTATTATAATATAAAAGGTTTTATATGTGTAGTTGGTGAACTCCGATAACATACACTTTCCCGGTATTCCCATCGACTCAACTTATACGGTCATTAAAGAAAGTTAGTAGAAAAAAAAAGGTGAACGTTTCCCGACATACTTCACATAGGTCCCTTCAGATGTGAAAACCCGTCTCCGTCCTATGTTTTTACCCTCTCTTTCTATAAGTAAGAAACTGGTTGTTATTTTTACTAGTAAGTAAAAGATGAGGAGGGAGTGAATCCTAGATCTATTCTTTCTTAACTAAAGTCCTTTACAATTCAGAGTCTGTTCGTAGTTGTCATCTTAAATCGATCATGTCTATAGTTTACACCCCTGTGAAAACGCAAGGAAGGGGATTTCTACCAGGTTTACACCCACTCTAAAGAAAGATTAAGGAAGGTACTGATGACGAGTCTACAATGAGATACTCGACAGACCATCCTTTCTCACACCATAGAAGTTCCTTCACTCTAGTAGACTGAAATAATATACTTAAGTTTCACCCCAGAGTAACAAATTCCGTTAATAAAGAAAAATTCAAGTAGTCTATCGGTAGGAAATTTTAAAAATAAATAAATAAATAAATAAAATAAAAACCGACAAGACCCAGAAACGACGACACACTCCCAAAAGAGATCGACGTCTCTTACCGTCCCCGGTGAGAAACAACACCACGTACGATCCGAGTACTCGACTCAACAGGACTCCATACACCCTAGGAGGACCTGGTTGTTAGTCTGGGTACAGAGGACGTAACCGTCCTCCTAAGGGTTCGTGACCTGGTAACTCATCCAGGACCTATCGGTATTAAAAGTAAATTGACGAGGGAGGGACGTATTAATTCACTGGGGAACCGAAAGAAAGAAGACGTACACATGTCTCACCTCTGTCTAGTTCATTTATCGACACTCTACTATCGTAAAAGTACTACCTATATCGTGAGAAACCGACACGGGGGTTTACCCATAATAATAATAAAAATAGTGGCAATTTTGTTTGTTTGACTTCCTATACGTGCACGTTCCGGTTCAACTTAGTCCTTTCATCTACTTGTCCACACCCGAACGATGAGTTGTCAATGGTCTTTAAATGGTTCATGAAAGGTACACGGTCCATAATCCATATGGGAAGAGAATAGAGTAAATTATGAGTGTGGTTTAGATACTTCCACCATGACAGTAAAGGTTAACGACGGTATAAAATATCTGTCCTTTGATTCCGTACCTCTTCAATTAGTAGAATAGGTGTCAGTAAGTTCCTCAGTCGTCCTCTGGACCGTAAACAGTACCACTAGTATTAGAGGAACTATCAGACTTCAGTCAAAATATCCAAGATAAGGTCTGTGTAGTAGTACTAACGTCCCGTAAGACTAACATAATAAACCTTGTTTATAAATATGGAAGAGACACTTTAATCCAACCATTTTGTATATATCCACTCCTCAGTCACTACATCGTATATATTTTACGGTTCCATCCTTTTTACTGAATGGATAAATAAAGGTTGTAAGACTATGACTATAGTTTTTCTCTACGTTCTGTTCTTTTATGTTTTAAAACCCCTCCATTCTACGGGTCATATATATACCTTAAATCCTTCTACCGTTACTGCTGGGACATACGTTCTGTCCTTTTTTCTGTGTCGACACATATTACCTGAAAACCTGAGTCTCCCTCTCCCTCTCCCACCCTACTAAACCCTCTTACCGTAACATTGTACATATGACAGTACATTCTTAACTTAGCGGTCAGATACAGACTGCGTCCTATGTCGTATGAACCCCGACCACGTACCCCTACTGGGTCTCTCTACAATACCCCTCCCTCCACCCTCCCCCCAAGTACAAACCCTTACGTACATTCTTAATTTCTAAAATTTTAAATTTTTTATTTTTTGATTTCTTTTTTTTAAAAAAATTTCCAAACCCAGTGGAGACTTCTATTTCTTTGTACTGGTCAATCCCATGGAGGACTACCGTTTCCCTTATGTCCTGCCCATCATTATGTTCTTTCATCGACATTTATGGTCGATACTGAGACACTGGTCATTGTCTTTGTTCCTGTTTTAAACAGTATCAAAGAAGAATAAAAAGATACTTATAGACACACACCATAATAGAAGGTAATAAGTAAATGGTACATTCTAACGATTAAAATATAGTCATGAACTCATAACACTAAAAATGTGGTATTGAAAATTCAATATCCCATAGTTTCTCTTTCAGTTGTAACGAGGTTCTTTATAGTTCTCTGACTACCATCTAAACACTCATTATTCTACCCCTTTAGTCCTACTCCTCGTCCCAAACCCCTCCATTTGACACTCAAACTAAATCTAATAAATATCAGACTTTATCATTGATCCATAAAACCACCCCTATAATACAACAGTCTAACGAAATCGTACCTTAAGTACCTTTTTTTATTATATAGTGAACCTCAGTAGTCATATACCTACAAAAATTCGTTACACTACCCTTTCTAGTGAATAAGTATTTTCGCACGTACATCTGCTCTTCAGATTGTAGTCCAATGTAACACCTCATTCTTTAATAAGTTCGTATTGACTATTCAAAAATTGGAAGTCTCTAAACCTTAAATTACAGTTACTATATGAAGGCTCTCAAAAAACTCCCAGTACCACTTCTCTGCCCGAAGGGTCCACCGAGATCACCATTTCTTCGGCGGACGGTTACGTCCTCTACATTCTGTCAGTCCAAGTGAGGGACCCAACCCTTCTAGGGGACCTCCTCCCGTACCGTTGGGTGAGGTCATAAGAACGGACCTCTTGAGATACCTGTCTCCTCGGACCGACCGATGTCAGGTACCCAGTGTTTCCCAGCCTGTGCTGACTTCGTTGAAACGTACATGGGTGTACATCTCTGTGACTCAAGTTGTTGTCCAAATATTTTGAATACCGTTATGTCATGTTACAGGTTATTTACTTCATTAAAGTCACTACACAAGCATTATCCTTCTTGTTTAGACTGAGGTATCACCTAGGTAAAGAAACTGAAGTTAAAAACACAAGATAACGAAAACGATGTTCAATCATAGATTTCCTCATGAAGGATGTCAAATTTCATATGTATTACCAGATAGAGGTCCTTGAAACGGAGAATACGGACGGACACACAACTCGATTTCGAGTGTCCTTTAGAGGACTGGTCCAGGTGTACACTTACTGACATCCTTTCTTCTTTAAATGTGTAGAGGAGGTTTTAGACCACCCTTGGTCCATTATAAATGTTGTTAATAGTGACAAAAGTGAAATACAAAACTAAGGGGAAAGAAGTAAGATACTTTCTTTGGTCATAGGTTTGAGTCAGTTATATCAAGAAACCCTGTGATCAGGTGTAAAAAGGTATACGACCAAAAGACTTATTTCAGTAATTGTATATAAAGATATAATCAAAAGTTCAACTCGTATCCACATTTTCTCTACTCCTTGTACTTTAGTAAATCAAAATAATAACAACGACAATAAAATAGACACGATTTACAAAGAAGTGTTATGATAATTGAAAAGACTTTTAACTATCGTTTTGAATTAAATCAAAAATAAAGGGTAAGAAGACAAAACAATAAATCATATAATAAAGTTCCCAAGGACTTTATTATAAAGTCCCCAAGGGACCACCGACTCTGTCATTTCTTAGATAGACGTCATGTCTTCTGTGTCCAGATTAAGGACCCAACCCTTCTAGAGGACCTCCTTCTTTACCGTTGGGAGAGGTTATAAGAACAGACCTTTTCGGGTACCTGTCTCCTCGTACCGCCGGATATCAGGTACCCCAATGTTTTCTCAACCTATACTGAATCGTCGGATTATTGTTCTTATAATAAAGATTTCCATTAAATTACCATTTTAGTGCATATGGTGAAAGGATCTTTTCGGAAACTAGAATACAAAGGGTGGACTTAAAGTGGGGGTCGATTCATGTCGTAAACTATCCTTATACAGAAAGTCTACAAAGAGTTTTCATTTATGTCAAATTTTTATGGTTGAAATAAATGAGTTGAATTCGTGATTAAAGTATATAAATTTTCATACAGAATAATAAGTACTGTTTCCGTCGTTATATATATATATTTATATACGGATATATAAAATTCCTTTAATAGTCCTGATAAAAGGACCTGAAATTTATGTAACACTCTGTACTTCCTGGATGGGGTCCCATGAGTCGTCATCCGACGACACGATTTAACACGTATTCTAATTCTCATCAAGAAGGTACTACNTATTTATATACGGATATATAAAATTCCTTTAATAGTCCTTATAAAAGGACCTGAAATTTATGTAACACTCTGTACTTCCTGGATGGGGTCCCATGAGTCGTCATCCGACGACACGATTTAACACGTATTCTAATTCTCATCAAGAAGGTACTACAGTTCAAAGGAACCATTTAATCACGAGGACGTCACTAGTAATACAAAAGATTACACTAAGTCACTGATCGACACGTCTCGAATCTGGTACCTTATTTCTGGTTACCCCTTCTTGACCCATTACATTAAGTGACAACATTCTGTGTTAGTTTGTTAAGAATCTTATTAAGTTGAATAAAGTAATGACAAAGTTGAAAATCTTTGACTCTCGTAAGACAACGATGTCTATATATTCTAGGTGTACGATAATTGACTCGGATTCTTGGTGACGTTTTCCGCAGTAGAGATAAAAGGGAATCTATTGAACTAAAGAAAAGGTTGACGATCATAATAAGATCACGTCTTCTGTATTCCCTGCACCCAAACTAGTGACCTACCCCTTGTAGGGGATCTCCTCCTTTTCCGCTGGGTGAGGTCATAAGAACGTGTCTCTTAGAGTACCTGTCTCCTCTGACCACCCGATATCAGGTACCCCAGTGTTTCCCAGTCTGTGATAACCTCTCTGAATCGTACGTACGTGTACATATGTGTATGTAAAAATTTCCTCTATATATGTATATGTGTGTGTAGATTAAAAATTCCTTTCCTTTATTCTTCGACAAAAATGGTTTCTCTATGAAATTTATATCTTTTAATAAAATGTGTTACCTCATAATAAGTCGGTAATTTTTCTTAAGTAAACTTAGTCAAGACTACTCTACCTACTTTGACCTCGGTTAATATGTCTCACTTCATTCGGTCTTTCTTTTTGTGGTTATGTCATATGATTGTGTATATATACCTTAAATCCTTCTACCGTTACTGCTGGGACATACGTTCTGTCGTTTTTTCTGTGTCTCCACATATCGCCTGAAAACCTGAGTCTCCCTCTCCCTCTCCCACCCTACTAAACCCTCTTACCGTAACATTGTACATATGATAGTACATTCTTAGTTTAGTGGTCAGATACAGGTTACGTCCTATGTCGTACGAACCCCGACCACGTGCCACTACTGGGTCTCTCTACAATACCCCTCCCTCCACCCTCCCCCCAAGTACAAACCCTTGCGTACATGTGGGCACCACCTAAGTACAGTTACATACCGTTTTGGTTATGTCATAACATTTCGTTTTATTTCATTTTTATTTTTAATTTTTTTATTATTATTATTTTTTCTTTTAATAAATTTTTTCATTTAACTATAATCTTCATATTTTAAGGTAAAGCTTTCCCATTTTTACTGTTGTGAGTCAAAATCCGACCGAAATCAGTACAGGGAGGTGTTTCTGGTACTACAGGGACCTTAGTAAGACATATACGTGTCTCTTATACGTACAAGACAAAAATTTACATTTAGATATTAGTATAAATCAGATGCATATCTTTTTATATGTTTAAAAGTCTAAACTTCGGTGTACAACTGACTTACAATAATAGTAGTCAAGTCAAGTCAGCGAGTCAGCACAGGCTGAGACGCTGGGGTACTCAACGTCGTGCGGTCCGGAGGGACAGGTAGTGGTTGAGGGCCTCAAGTAGGTTTGAGTACAGGTGGCTCCGTCACTACGGTAGGTCGGTAGAGTAGGAGACAACAGGGAAAGAGGAGGACGGGAGTTAGGGAGGGTCGTAGTCTCAGAAAAGGTTACTCAGTTGAGAACCACCGGTTTCACGACCTCAAAGTCGAAGTCGTAGTCAGGGAGGTTACTTATGGGTCCCGATTAGAGGAAGTTTTACCTGACCAATCTAGAGGAACGTCAGGTTTCCTGAGAGTTCTTAGAAGAGGTTGTGGTGTCAAGTTTGCGTAGTTAAGAAACCACGAGTCGGAAGAAGTGTCAGGTTGAGAGTGTAGGTATGTACTGGTGACCTTTTTGGTATCGGAACTGATCTACCTGGAAACAACCGTTTCATTATAGAGACGAAAACTATGCGATAGATCCAACCAGTATTGAAAAGAAGGTTCCTCATTCGCAGAAAATTAAAGTATCGACGTTAGTGGTAGACGTCACTAAAACCTTGGGAGGTTTTATTTCAGTCGATGACAAAGATGAGAAAGGGGTAGATAAACGGTACTTCACTACCCTGGTCTACGGTACTGGAAGCAAAAGACTTACAACTCGAAATTCGGTTGAAAAAGTGAGAGGAGAAAGTGAAAGTAGTTCTCCGAAAAATCAAGGAGAAGTGAAAGACGGTATTCCCACCACAGTAGAGGTATGGACTCCAATAACTATAAAGAGGGCCGTTAGAACTAAGATAGAACACGAAGAAGGTCGGGTCACAAAGAGTACTACATGAGACGTATATTCAATTTATTCGTCCCACTGTTATATGTGGGAACTACATGAGGAAAAGGATAAATATTGGTCACACAAGGTACAGGTCAAGATTGACAACGAAGGACTGGACGTGTGTCCAAAGAGTTCTCCGTCCAGTCCACCAGACCATAAGGGTAGAGAAAGTCTTAAAGGGTGTCAAATAAGGTGTCAGTTTCCGAAAACGTATCAGTTATTTCGTCTTTATCTACAAAAAGACCTTAAGAGAACGAAAAAGCTACTAGGTCGCCTACAACCGTTAAACTAGAGACCAAGGAGACGGAAAAGATTTTGGTCAGCCTTGTAGACCTTCAAGTGCCATTACTTTTACCGTTCATCCCTCTTTTCGAGTTGTAAAAATAAAATGAAATAACTCAATATTAAATTTATTTCATTATTAGTGTACAAAATTCCCATGATCAGTGACTGAAAAAATATTCAAATAATGTTATGTTACCTGTCGGACAGGTATTTCTTGTTTTAAATTATACGAAGATATATAATATGTACCTTATATCTTATTACACTATCCATGTAAGTAATACACCGATACCAAATTATATATAATTGTGTAGGTAGTACAGGATCAAAGGAACATGGACAAACATTAGATTTTAAAACACATAATACATTATACTTAAAAACACCTAAAAGTATTATTTTTGTCATAAAGTTTGTGTATGTACTTAATAAATATATGTACTTAATAAATGAAACGGAGACGAAAGAAAAAAAAATTCCTACGATATTTTGTAAAACGATATCGTTTTACCGAATAAGTTCTTTTTTGATAAAGACCCGAAGGGACCACCGAGTCACCATTTCTTAGACGGACTGTTACGTTCTCTGAACACAAACTAGGGACCAGGGTCTTCTAGTGTATACGGTTACTCACTGATTTGGACACATGGTGTTGATGACTCCGGTTCGCGACGTTTATGACTTCGGGTACATGAGATGTCTGATACGACACTTTGCATTCTTCGGCGGTGTTACTCTTCGTCCATGTAGTGATGATCTCTCGTCGGGGAAGTGGCTTTGATTTCTTTTAGGGTACGTCGTTGCCTCTTGGTCTCTTCGGTTTTTATTTGTTTTAAATTTTTTAAGGGGTCATAAAAAGTTTTAAGTTAACATTCTAAGTTTTTAAAACCATTATTACAAATTTCTTCATTTCCGTTTTACGACAGAAGTCGTTTCAATACCCCTTGGTTAAGAAGTGTTCCGTAAAAGTCTCCGTGATCCTCTTGTGTTTGTGTGTTACTATTTCCTTTTTATATTCTTTACAAGTATGTTGGACTTACTGTAAAGTAACGTGAATTACCTTAGATTCCTCGTAAAAAATTAAATTAATTAAATTAACCTCTTATTAAAGAAATTTTGTAACACCATCAAAAACAGTATGTAGATGTACTTAGTGGGTACCCACGTATACACGGAGGGGTAGGACTTTGGGGGAGGATGAAGGGAGGGATTGGGTAGGAAGACCCAACAGGGTCTCGTGAGTGACACTCAGGGGACTGACTACGTAGTTTGATCGTGACCAGGAGACAAAATGTACACCATTATATGTTCAAAGTTACGATAAGAGAGTTTACTAGGGTGGGAGGGGAAAAGGGTGTATCAGGTTTTCAGACAATAAATGTAGACACAGAGAAAACGACGGAGCGTGTGTCCTAGTAACAACGACAGAAACATTTAAGGTATATATATACGTAAGTATATGACATAACCACAAAGAGGAAGACTTAATGAAGTGAGACATATTATCCTAGGTCAAAGTAGGTGGAGTAATCTTGACTGAGTTTATGTAAGAAAAAATGTCAACTCATTATAAGGTACTCATTATGATGTAAATTCATTATAAGTTAAATAACTGATACGGTTTCCGAAACTGACACACCTAGTGTTATTTGACACCTTTTAAGACTCTCTTTACCCTTATGGTCTGGTGGACTAGACGGAGAACTCTTTAGACACACGTCCAGTCCTTCGTTGTCAATCTTGACCAGTACCTTGTTGTCTGAACAAGGTTTATCCTTTTCCTCATACAGTTCCGACATGTAACAGTGGATCGAACAAATTGAATATACGTCTCATGTAGTACTCTTTACGACCCGACCTTCTTCGTGTTCGACCTTAGTCCTAACGACCCTCTTTATAGTTAGTGGAGTCTATACGTCTACTGTAGTGGGAATACTGTCTTCCACTTCTTCTGGATTTCTTGGAGAACTACTTTCACTTTCTTCTCTCACTTTTTCAACCGAATTTTGATTTGTAAGTCTTTTTCTTCTAGTACCGTAGACCAGAGTAGTGAAGTACCGTTTATCGACCTCTTTGTCACCTTTGTCACCGTCTGAAACAAAACCCCCTGAGGTTTTAGTGACGTCTACCACTGACGTCGATACTTTATTTTTCTGCTAATGAGGAAGCCCTTTTTTTCTCAATACTGGTTGGATCTGTTGTATAAGTTTTCGTCTCTGTAATGAAATGGGTGTTTCCAGTCAGATCAATTCTGATAACAAAAAGGTCATCAGTACATACCTATACTCTCGACTTGATATTTCTTTCGACTCGTGGCTTCTTAACTACGAAAACTTGACACCGCAACCCCTTCTGAGAACTCTCAGGGAACCTGACGTTCCTCTAGGTCGGTCAGGTAGGATTTCCTCTAGTCAGGACCCACAAGAAACCTCCCTGACTACAACTTCGACTTGGAGGTTATGTAACGGGTGGAGTACACTTCTCCACTGAGCAACCTTTTCTGGGACTAGGACCCTCCCTAACTCCCTTCCTCATCTTCCCCTACTGTCTCCTACTCTACCGACCCACCGTAGTGACTGAGTTACCTGTACTCAAACTCATTTCAGACCCTCAACCACTACTTGTCCCTCCAGACCGTACGACGCCAGGTACCCCAGTGTTTCTCAGCCTGTGCTGACTCGTTGACTTGACTTGACTTATAAGGTACCAAATATACATGGTGTTGAGAGAATAGGTAATTTGACGACTTCCTGTAGATCCATCGAAGGTACGGGATTGATAAAATTCACGACGTCACTTGTGACCCCATATACATAGAGAAAGTCAAGACCAAAGGAGTCACACATACGGGTCGTCACCCTAACGACCTAGTATACCGTCAAGATAATGATCAAAAAATTCCTTAAAGGTGTGACAAGAGGTATCACCGACATGGTCGAACGTAAGGTAGTCGTCACATTCTCCCAAGGGAAAAGAGGTGTGTGAGAGGTCGTAAAAATTTACATCTCTACAGAACTTGAAAAATTTGTACCTATTTACTTAAACTTTAAATTTTACTATTTAATGAAAATGATTCTTAATTAAATAGTTAAAAGACTTTAAAAATGATACGTCATCTTTCTTGTGACACTTTTTCAAGTAAGATAACAATAATAGTCTATAATAATAGTATATATTAAAATAAATAGGGGTACTGATTAAGTTACCAGACCCTGACCATTTTCTTTAAATATCAAATATAACGGTATCTTTATTTACATCGAAACCTATATACTATGGATCACTATAGACGCCTCTTCGGTTACCGTGGGCTGAGGTCATGAGAACGGACCTTTTGGAGTACCTGCCTCGTCGGACCATCCGACGTCAGGTATCCCAGCGATTCTCAGACTATGCTGACTCGCTGAAGTGAAAGTGAAAAGTGAAAGTACGTGACCTCTTCCGTTACCGTTGGGCGAGGTCACAAGAACGGACCTCTCAGGGTCCCTACCCCCTCGGACCACCTGACGGCAGATACCCCAGCGTGTCTCAGCCTGTGCTGACTTTGTTGAATCGTCGTCGTCGTCGTCGTCGTCGTCGTCGTCGTCGTCGTCGTCGTCGTCACTATAGACACACAGAAGTAGACGTAAGGACTGATTCGATAGATCCTGGGTCCCCTGTGGAATAAATCTTTTTATTCGTATAGTCACATCAAACAATTTATCACAACATCATATGATTTAAGATGAAGTTACTAGTTTTTCGAGCTTGAGGTAATATGAGTAAAGTTTATAACGAGTTCTTATTAGGGACATCATTCGTTGTCAAAATAAATACAGACGACTTGTTTCTTACCGAACCAATCCTTATTCCCTTATTCGTGTAATTCACTCACTTATCTACGTATACACTTACTCATTTACTTATCGTCTCACGGAGTGCCTCCCTTGTGTTATCGTTACAAAGGAAAAGTCTCGACACAGAAGAGTAGTATGTACGAGTCTTTTTGACCTGATTATATATTAAATGGAGTGACCTAAAGTTATTAGACTTTAAATATAATAATAATTACTATTTTATTATAGTTGTTTCGAAGTCATTTCTATAAAAGACGAAACCCTGAAGTTAATGAAACGTATACCGGAGTATTAGAGTATACGGAAATAATTGATGTGATATACCTATTTCTTTGACCTAATCGAGTGACAGTATTGTGAACTTCACTGATCTCATGAATATTAAAGATTTTAAAGATAACGATATACATACATATGTATATATATACATTAAAATTTTGTAAAATACAGATTTTAGTTTACAGAAGAGTAAACATAAAATCGAAAATTAATGTCAAATATAAAAGAAAAATTGTACAAAAAGAAAGATGGTAAAGAGTTGTAGAATTTAGTATACATATATATGGAGTAAATATTTACATAGTTAAAACGGTGTTAATTAAGGAAGTGAGTTTCTTAAATGAAAAGTGAATACTCATTTATAATAACAATACTAATATCAAAATTTAATTATCATGACAAAAATATTACTATAGTTTATATTTACGTAAAGTTAATACATCGTAATTTAATACCGTGTGAGCAATTCATAGATGAAATAGAAACCAAATGAGATAAAGTGGAAGATTAAGTTATTAACGAAACCACGGTGGACAGTAGTTTCGAGACATATTCATGTCCTATTTTACATCGGATTTTAATCCAATCGACAGTTCATTCCATCGAATCTGTGCTTATAAGACTGTTGTAACCTTATGAAATTATCTTCTTTTGCTGCGATCTTCATAGTAACCTGGTATGGGACAAGGTTAACGGTCTCGTTGAAATTTCAGGACACATAATCTACCTCCTAAGAAACAGTATTAAACGTAGACTTAACCAAATTTCAAACTTAGTCTTAGAGACAGCTACGTAGGACTAACAGACTTCTGAACCTTCATTTGATTTAGGACTCAAAAGTTTGTTAAAAACGAAAATGTCCAATCATTGGTTTCTTCCGTTTTCTCCGAAAATATTTTATGTTAAATTCGGAAGTTACAGTAACACAGTACATCTTCAAGGATTCCTTAAAGGTAATGTTTGTGTTAAAAACTTCCGAAATCTGGAACCATCGATTTTAAACTTTGTTTCCAGAAGTCAGAGTTTATCGATAACAAAGAAATTTGTTCTTTCGTTCTTTAGACATGGTAAAAAAGTCACCGTTGTTGTCTTTATATACGACATTTTTTTTACTCTAAAACTTATCTCTCGTGTCTTCAGATTTTGTGTAATAATTCATACTTACGACTTTTTGTGTTTTACTGACCGTAATGTCATAGGACACTTTCGTTCATATTATGTCTTAAGAGTGATAGTAGTAAGTAGAAAGACAAAAATCGTAGAAAATAAATTAGAGACCTTTAGAGAGACAAATAATTTTAAGGTTTTAAGCGATATCACGAGTATTATACGGTACCGAAATAGACATTATTACACAGATTTGGTGTAATTTTAGATTCCCCTAATAGACTCTAAACTTCAGAATACCCTAGATTTATAAAATAATGTTCCGGCTAAAGATATAAGTACATCGTCAGACTACCAGACCTCACTTATCTACTTATTTACTACAAACTCGTCATAAATACCCTCTCAACTTTAATCTGTTACTAGATATTTCGACACCTTTTGTTTGTTAAATCGTCTTTTATGTACGAGGGATCGAGGTATAGAGGAGTAACCCGTAGTTAAAGGACATTTATCACTGAAGGTTTTAAGGGCGTCTATGAGGTTTAGGACTGTTTTAGGTCGAAACGGGTACCGTAGATGGTCAAATTTTACCGTATAAGGAGACGGGTAGTAGTAAGAAATTTCTACTGTCTGTTTTTAACCTTGTATAAATCTTTGTGATTATTTCAACCACTCTCTCGAATTGTCGTCCGTTTAACAATTTTAGTAACTGCAGTTCTAAAATGGAAAATTTTT
The DNA here is from genome assembly GCA_006410555.1 of Capra ibex. Taxonomy (NCBI): domain Eukaryota; kingdom Metazoa; phylum Chordata; class Mammalia; order Artiodactyla; family Bovidae; genus Capra; species Capra ibex. Next base: position 21,428,280 of record SJYO01048061.1, on the reverse strand, counting down.
AAAATATTTACCAAAACGAAAAAGAAATGAAAAAATTTTAGTCAAAAATAACTTAATATCAAAATGTAACAACACAATCAAAGACTATATGTTGTTTTACTTATCAATACACACACACATATAAAAATATACGTATATACATACACACACAAATATATTTGCGTGTATATGTGTGTTTCTCTCACTCTCTCTCTTCTCTCTAAAGGTGAGAAAGAATCTAAAGGAAGAGTAAATCAAATGGTGTTTCGTGACTCATCTCAAAGGATACGACATGTCATCCAAGAGTAATTAATAAAATATACATCATCACACACAGTTATGATTAGAGGGTTGAGTAGGGTGGAGAATAAAGGGGAAAACCATTGGTATTTGAAGAAAAGATGTAAACACTACGATAAATAAGAAACGTTTATTCAAGTAGTCATGGTAAAAAGATCTAATGTGTATCTTCACTATAATGTACTATAACCAGAAAGTGAAAGACTGAATGAAGTGAGACATACTGTCTGAGATCCAGGTGAATGTAGAGATGTTTACTGGTTAAAACAAGGAAAAATACCAACTCATTACAAGGTAACACACACACACACACACACACACACACACACACACACATACATACATAGTGTAGAAGAATAGGTAAGTAGACAACAACCTATAAATCTAACGAAGGTACAGAACTGATAAGATTTGTCACGACGTTACTTGTGACCCCATGTACACAGAAAATCGTAATACCAGAATCCCATATACGGGTTGTCACCCTGACGACTCAGTATACTATCAAGATAAAAATCAAAAAATTCCTGGGAGGTATGACAAGAGGTATCACCGACATAGTTGAATGTAAGGGTGCTTGTCATGTGTCCCAAAGAAATAAGTGTGGAAGAGATCGTAAATAACAAACATCTACAAAACTACTACCAGGGAAGACTGGTCACACTCCACTATCCACTAACTTGTCTTTACCTCCTTAATCCGAGGGACTGAAGTCTGATATGATGTTTCGATGTCATTACTTTTGACATACCATGACCGTGTTTTTAACTTTGTATGTAGTTACCTTGTCCTACCTTTCAACTCTCTATTTGGGGTGTGGATACCAGTGGATTAGATACTGTTTCCTCCGTTCTTAGATACTACCTATTTTCTGTTAGAAAAGTTATTAACCACGACCCTTTTGACCTGTCGATGGACATTTTCCTATCTTAATTTCACTTTCACTTTCAGTAAGTCATCACAGACTGTGAAACACTGGGGTACCTGATGTGTCAGGTACCTTAAGAGGTCCGGACTTATGACCTCACCTATCGAAAAGGGAAGAGGTACCCTTGAAAGGTTGGGTCCCGAGTTTGGGTCCCGAGTTTGGGTCCAGAGAGCGTAACGTCCGTCTAAGAAATAGTCGACTCGGTGTTCCCTTCGGGTTTACCTTAATTTTGTGGGGTTTTATGGTACTTCACTTTCACTTTTAAAGAGTCAACACAGGCTGAGAGATGTTGAGGTACCTGATATACCAGGTACCTTAAGAGGTCCGGTCTTATGACCTCACCCATCGACAAGTAAAGAGGTCCTCTAGAATTGGGTCCCTAACTTGGGTCCAGAGGGGGTAACGTCCGTCTACGAAATGGTCGACTCGGTTTTCCCTTCGGGTGTTTTCATTTGAGTTTTACTTAATTTTCGGATTTACATTCAGACCTATGATGTTTTGTGAATCTCCTTTTATATCCATCTTGTGAGACACTGTATATAGTGTCGTTCTAAAAAAACTAGGTAGTGGATCTCATTACTTTTATTTTTGTTTTTGTTTCCTTTAATATTTATTTTTTTACTTCGTTGTTGGAAACCTTACCCTCTATTATAGACGTTTACTTCGTTGACTGTTTCCTCATAAGAGGTTTTATATGTCTAATACGTAGAGTTATTTTTATTTTTTTTTTAGGTTTTTACCTGTCTTCTGGATTTCTTTGTAAAGAAGTTTATTCTGTATGTCTACCTTTTTTTTACTCTTCTACGAGTTATAGTGATTGTTAATCTCTTTACGTTTAGTTTCCTAAAATGAAAAATTCCGAAAAGAATCGCCTAAATAGAAAAGAAAAAGTTATTTCGGAAAAAGTCCCTGTCGGCTTCTCTAAAGAGGTAAAGTATAACCAATGTAAATCTATAGATAACAACAATGATTACATTTTATTAAAATCATCGATTCTTTCTTCCAATAATAAAGAATAAGTGAATAGACTCATATCAAAGAGTCTTAGATTAACGGATAAAGTCTATGACTTGTATCTCTTTATTTCGTATCATGAAAGGAGATTCATCTAATATTTAATATATCAGATCATTCCTTCTATCCGAGTATCTGTTGTTAATATCGTATGTCATAAATCACGGAACTATGTCAATATTTCTTACAATGTCTAAGTTCTTAAGTCCTTTATAGAGTCCACTTTAACTACGGATGGGACCTAGAATATCCTTAGTTATTTGGGAACTGTTCACTTACTACTCTACTTTCCCTCTTAAGATCCACTCTTAATATATACTTGGCTTAATTCGTAATATCTGTAACATCGATTAGGTTATATCTACATCGTGTCATACAACACTCGGTTGGTCTATACTCTACCCTCCACATCCAAATGAAATACTTCCCGAAAACTAAGGTAGAAAATGGAACGTGTATTACTCTTAAGTCCTGGTAGGGTCCTCGACTCGAAAATACACATTACCCAACATTCACTATTTCAACCAAATGGTTCGTGTTAACTTAATAAATGAGACTCATTCTTTAATCTAGGACTCAATCTTTTGATTGTCGTACACAGGTCAGGTGTCTCACCTACAGTAGTTTTCACTTGGGACCATATATGATACCTGAACCAATATTACTACACAGTTAAATTCAAGTAGTTAACATTGTTTGTCTGATGAGACCGGTATCTCCAGGTATCATCACCTCGAGACCCCACCCTTTGTCCTCTCTATAATCATAGGAGATATGTTAAAACCCTTTTAATTCAGTAAAAACACAAACGTAAGTAAAAAATAACTTAAAAAGTGCCTAATGTTACAACACAATTAACGTCCACATGTCCTTTCACCAAGTCAATTTATATAAGAAACAGTCTATGAAAAGGTAACATCAAATAATTCTCTATAACTTATGTCAGGGGAGGGAGACATGAAAAGTGAACTAGAAACATACTTAGATTTTGACGAGTTTTTTCATAAAAGTTTTTTTTAGGGTGTCTAATAGATGATATAAATATTTAAAAATATTTAATATATAACTGAAAACTCGTAAATAAAAATAGATAACTTTCAAACGAATAGGTAATAAAAAAGATAGTATGAGATGCCGTCAGTGTTTTACTTTGCACACTTTCACGAAACTGTTGACAATGTATTTATATGACAGAAATGAAACTCTACTCAATATCTTTAACTCATTTACACCTTTTTTTTAGAGTCACATACGTCTTCTATTATGACTTGTCTCAATGTCTTAATGTCTTAACACTGTAATTTATACGGTGAATATGGAAAGATAAAAAGTACAAGGTAAATAGTAAAGAACTAAAACCTTAAGGACAACTTCTTCCGTAGTAAACTCAGGAGTGTGGAGAGTAATAATGATAATAATAATAATAATTACGGAGTACCTTAATAGAGGTCTTTTGTAAAAAAATGACACGTTGAGTGATTTATTATGGAACTAAGGTGTAAAGAATTATTTAATGTTCCTCTACGAAAGAGGATATAACTTCTGAAAGATATTTATGACTAGACTCCATCCTCGGTGTCTTCCCTGTCACAGACAGAAAGTGGAGAACACGAAAGATCCTTCGGACACTTAAGTCACCATTAAGAAACCTTGAATAGGGATGGTAAAGGGAGAAGGGTGTTCCTCCGGATTTTTATACGACCGGTGTATGTATGGTAATGAATTACCTTTCTCCAAAAGAAGACCTTAATTAATCTACAACCTGGGTCGTTTCTTTTAAATACATCGTCGTTGTCAAGGTGAAGAAATATTGTTTCTCCTTATTAAGTCTTGTAATCCCACTTTTTACTTAGGAACTATGATTTTTAAACCTCTGTCTCTTGTGTTTTTCTTGGTTAATTAAAAATGTTCTTTGAGGACTTACCTTTTAACAGGATTGTTTGCCCACAAGTCAGAGGTGAAATAGTAACGGGGTCTAGTTGTGTGTCCTCTGTCCGATAAATTTTTGTATCCAAACGAGTTTCATGTCGGTACACAACAGTTCATGAAAAATTACGTTCTATTTTCCACGTCGACACTCTTCGGACAATTAAAGTTGTCTTTTATAGAAACAGAATCGTTCCAGTTTATTTTTAAAATTTTACGATATCGGTCACCATTAAATCCTTATTATCGTAGTCGATAGTATGTACACTATTCTCAACTATTGTTCCCAAAAAACCGATATAAGAAACCAATTTATCGACCCCAATTTAAATAAAAACTTTTCACGTCTTGTTATGTTAAGAGTAGTCGGTGTGTCGTACTGCAAGACCCTGTAAGACACACTAAATACGTTAAATATCACCCGTTTCGAGAATGTCGTAGTTCGGGGATCGCTGATCTCACATTTTGATTTACTAACAAAGTTACCTCTTTTCCCTATTATAAAATCGTAAGTGATAACGATATCAGGTTTACGAAAAGTACCGTACGGTACAAGATGAATAAGGTTAATTCTTACGACGATAATTTAATTGTAAATTAATAATAGTGTAGTACTGGTAAACGTCGTCTGTCCATGTGAAACTTAAGTAAGTATTGCACGTTTCGTGTATCCAGTAAAAGAGTTTGATCAGTAACAATACAAAAACGACTGTCCTTATCCTTAACGATCAATATTTATACTTATAACGAGAGTTATCGTATTGTTAGCAATCAAAAGTAGTAAAAATAAAACTCTTATCGTATTGACTTAATAAAGAGTAACAGTACGGTACTATTCTACCTTTTTATCCTTGTTTGTAAAATTTGACTACGATCACTGATTGAAATCGTTTTTGTTAAGTGACATCTCGATGAGTTTACACATCACATGAACAAATAGTACCTCCGTATCTAAGCATTCTCGAGTCCGTCGGGGGTTTGTCAAAGTCTATACGGGTCATCAATTCAGTACGGTTGAGAAACACTGGGGGTACCTGACTTCGAGTAGTCCGAGGAGACAGGTACCTTAAAATGGTCTTATTACCTCACCCAACGGTACGGGAGGAGATCCCCTAAAAGGGTTGGGTCCCTAGCTTGGGTACCCAGAATGTAGAGGACGTAACCGTCCACCTAAGAAATGGTGTTCACGTTGTACCTTTCCGGATTTTAACCACGTTGTTTCGATTTTAAGTCCACAGACGTCTTGACTTAAGTAAAACAGAAGGAAAGAAAGATCCTCTCTAAGACCTCCGACGTGTTTAAGGAATTAACACGGGAAAGGTCGTTATCGTAGTCAGATTATGGTTTTTATAGTGTTTAATATACTAGATATACATGTAATGATTTCTTACTACAAGATATTCCATTGACGATATCTTAGTAAAAAAATACGAACGTAAAATTAAGACTGACAATCCTCCTGTGTCACAGTAATTCGTTTACTATTATATGATCTCTAAATCTTTTAGAAGGGTCTCTTCTTTACGATGCATTGTAAAACTCTCAACCGGACGGACGTGATTAACTTATAGAACCGATCGAGTCCTCTTAATAAAGGTTACACTTATTACAGAGAATTCACTATAGTGGTTATAGTACACCAGATTCTATGTATAGAAAGATTATGATAGTATTTCAAAATTTAATTATGACTGTAAATTTATATTAACCCAGTTAAAAAGGTTAATGAAAAAACGCTTAACAAGACTATATAAAGACGTGAGTAACTAAATCACCGAAGATGAATTAATTTTTATTTAGTCTATATAACCTTCGTTTGTTAGTTAGATGGTACGTAATTTAAATCGTATTAATGACGATACACGTTTATATGATCTAAGCTTATACTGCTTTTGTCTGTTTTTGCAAATCTTTACAAGTGAACACTTGAAATCGACTCATTACCGAAAAGACAAACATAGGGTCCATCTAGAGGTGAGTGAGAAGTCAGAGTTGAGTCACAGTAAAAGAGGGTGTGAAGAAGGATATTGGAGGGACGTGAAAAGTTCTACATTTTAGCTACAATGAAGGGTATAGGTAACTGCGTGAGAATAAGTAAAGATGATCTATTTATGAGACGTAAATTTTTTATGATATATATATATATATATATATATATATATATATTATATCATACTCAAAAATCTCTGTCTCTAAAAATGAACAAGTCAAAACAAAGTGGTCACGGAAGAGAATTCCAATTATATATGTACCTCCTATGAGACAGTACCAAGGGTTCTCTGACTACCCTAGTTATTATTTGTTCACTTACTCTCATTTTAAACAGTAAGTTACCACAAAAGTTATATCATGAGACAACCGAATTTACCACGGGTCTTTGTACTACGGTGGTATAGGTTTAGGGGAACGTTGACACTTCGACGTTTGGAAATAAACCTTTTACCCATAAACGTCTAAATTAATTTATAGAACCTTATTCTGGTAGGAACTGGGTTATCAGTAATTTAAGTTACTGTTTGAGAGAATATTCCCTGTCTCCTCATCTACTTTGTAGGTCTCCTTTTCCACTGTAATTCCATTCCGTTTCCAACCTTACTACACTTACTTGGGTCGTTTAGTTCTTTCCAACTGTCGGGGACTTTGACCCTTTCCTTTCCCTCATTAGAGGTGACCTCGAAGGTCCGTATCACGACGGAACGACTGTAGTACTAAAATTTGAGTGTAACTCTTGACACCCTTTTATTTTAAGACAACTAAAGTTGGTGATTACAACACTATTACATAATACCTTTCAATTTGAATATGTCTAAGATATCCTTTTGACATTTTACTTATCTTTGGTCGAAGGAATGGAAGTTATAAATTCTAGTCGATAGACCGAGAAGGGTTTCTGTAAGTATGGTTGTTTTCCTTGATTGGAACAGTTTTCAACTTTTAATTGTGTATATCAAGTACAAGTTATTCGTGTCTCAGTCAAAGTTTTAAAGTAGACATAAGTATGGATCTTTAAATTGAATCTTACATGTACTTTATAAAAATCGTTATTCGTGTCCAATTAAGTATATAATAGTAGTATGGATAAGTGTGGTTAACCAAAAGAATCAACTAATAGTTATAGTCGTCCAAAGGTTCCACCGTGATCACCATTTCTTAGGCGGACGGTTACGTCTACTGTATTTTCTACGTCCAATCTAGGGGTCGAGTCCTTCTATGGGACCTCCTTCCGTACCGTTGGGTCAGGTCATCAGAGCGGACCTCTTAGGGTACCTGTCTCCTTGGATTACCCGATGTCAAGTACCCCAACGTTTCTTAGTTTGTGTTGACTCCGTTGAATCGTGTCGTGTCGTACATTATAGTCGTGGAGTGTTAAATCTTATTTTTTGTGAACCTTTTTCAGTCTCATTTATCACTGACTGTTTTACACTTGTTTCATGTCTTTATCTAATAAAGGTTTGAAACCCCAACGACCGTCTTAAAACTCATGGACGATACTTTCTTCGTCGAGTTGACCTTAAGGTAGTGGAGGTGGTCGAAACAAGCACCACTACGAAAGATTCCGGGTGAACTGAAGTGTAAGGTTCTACAGACCGAGATCTACTCACCAGTGTAGTAGTACTAATAGACCCAGTACTTCTAGAAAAAACATGTCAAGAAGACACATAAGAACGGTGGAGAAGAATTATAGAAGACGAAGACAATCCAGGTATGGTAAAGACAGGAAATAGCTCGAGTAGAAACGTACTTTACAAGGGAACCACAGAGATTAAAAGAACTTCTCTAGAGATCAGAAAGGGTAAGACAAGAAAAAGAGATAAAGAAACGTAACTAGTGACTCCTTCCGAAAGAAAGGAGAAGAACGATAAGAAACCTTGAGACGTAAGTCTATGAATATAGAAAGGAAAAGAGGAAACGAAAAACGAAGAGAAGAAAAGTGTCGATAAACATTCCTGAGGAGTCTCTCGGTAAAAAGAAAAAACGTAAAGAAAAGGTACCCATACTAGAACAAGGGACAGAGGACATGTTACAGTACTTAGAGGCAGGTATCAACCTCTTCTGAGAACTCTCAGGGAACCTGACGTGCCTCTAGGTTGGTCAGGTAAGACTTCCTCTAGTCGGGACCCTAAAGAAGCCTCCCTCACTACGATTTCGACTTTAAGGTCATGAAACCGGTGGAGTACGTTTCTCAACTGAGTAACCTTTTCTGAGACTACGACCCTCCCTAACCCCCGTCCTCCTCTTCCCCTGTTGTCTTCTACTCTACCGACCTACTGTAGTGACTGAGCTACCTGTACTCAGACTCACTTGAGACCCTCAACCATTACCTGTCCCTCCGGACCGCACGACGTTAGAAACCCCAGTGTTTCTCAGCCTGTACTGACTCGCTGACTTGACTTGATACTTTCCTTCCATAAATGGTGCAACCTAAGTCTATTGTCTTCAGTCCTGAGTATTGGGGTTTATTGATTAGTAAACATAGTTTGTGCTTCCGAACCGTTGTCGTTCCATAGACCCACATACCGTTACCTCCTCCTCCTCCAAATCAACGATTCAGCACAGGCTAAGAACGCTGGGGTACCTGACACCGGAAGGACCGAGGAGACAGATACCCTAAGAGATCCGTTCTTATGACCTCACCCAACGGTAAAGGAAGAGGTCCCCTACCGTTGCCTTCGAAACCAAAAATTATCGTTATCACTTTCTTCAAGTCTCTCTGACGATTGCCGTCGCGGAGACAGTCCACCGACTCCGTCTCCCCACGAAGGTCCCCGAAAGTCCCACGTAAAAAGTCGTAACAAGAAACTTCACACTACAGGTTCAGAGACTCAAAGGAAAGGTATTAAAATAAAAGACGAATTTTGACAATTTTACTCAAAAGAGAAGATGTCTGACCGATCGAGTTTAACATTTAATGTTTTCTTACTTTTCTCCTCCTTAACTCCTTTCGACTCCTTCATTTTGTTCCTCCTTCATTTTGTTAAAGTCCAAACTGTTCCCTTCTAATGTTCATTGTCACTACTAAAAATATACTTTGATATAAATATAAAAATATACTGTGATATAAACCCTGATATTTAAAGAAGAGTGTATAGGTATAAGGGTATAGGTGATCTAATGACTTCATGTAATGATGAAGAAAAATTATACAGACGTAGGAAAGAAGAAAAGAAAGAAGGAGATTAAGTCAGACCGTTATCAGAGGAGTAACTAAAGAACCGTAAGTTAACACAACTTTGAAAAATGTACTTTTATTAGAAAGATTTATTGGTGAGAAGTACAGAAAGTACAACAACTTATTTAAAGAGATCAAGTTTACTTGTGTAATTACTTTACTACTTATTTATATAATATATCAGTAACGTTACCTAGAATTACCCAAGTTATATAAGACCATTGTTTTGTTTCACGATTAAACCTATCTGTATTTTTTGTTCTAAAACGAAAGACAGTTAGTGTAACAAGAGATTTACCATACTGTATAGTGGATAATAATTTGACTTACTTATACGTCGTAAAAACGGAAACTATGTCATCTTTTATTGTTTAATTAAGATAATTCGTTGTAACAGAAATAACACATAATTACATTTATTAAGTAGAAAATCTTTGTATATTATGTGTAATATAAACGTAAATATCGATAAAACGTCATTTTACATGTTTTGATAGTAACAAAGAAAGATGATTTCATTAATAACAAAAACAAAATTACGTAATCTTACGGTTTCGTTATTTTTTAGGGACAGTAATTATTACGTTTACCATACGGAAATTTACTTAGATTTACTATTTGTCTTAATGTCTTACGAACTTTTATCTTGACAAGAATCTACTACTTTTCGAAAAACAAAGTTGGTATTGTCTTAAGGACAAAGTCACATCATACATTTCGTCCGTATGTGTTTTCGATTCTTTCTTCATTGATTTTTACTTTTCAAGTTAGTGGATTGTGTTATAAAGTTTTGTGTGACATAAGATCTAGATATACTAATACAAATAAAGAGGAAGAGGGATGGTACTGAGATACGTAGACGATTTTCCAAAAGTATCTGACAAAGACTTTCGTAGAAAGTCCTTAAGGGACCTATAGGTCATCAATCCTGAGACGTGAAAGTGACTGTTCCCTGGTCCAAGTTAAGGACCATCCATCCTCTTACTTCTAAAACGTTCCACACACCGTGTCGGTTTTTTTTTTTTCTTTTCTTCTTCTTTCGTACAAAAATTAAGATTTTCAATACGTAATTCAAGGAAATCTGATGATATTCTCGTCTCTTTTATGTCAGATAATTCGAAACAAACTTATAGAGTCGATGTGTTCATACGGCTGTTGTAAGTGATTGGGTTGACGATTGAAACTCATATTATGTTTTTGATAATATTGTAATCAGTTATCTAAAATTTTCAGTATAAAGAGTTTTTTATATATACTATTTGAAGTCCTTTTGGTTGTGATTCAGATTTTAAAAAACTAAAGGTGTGTTGTTTTAAATAATAACTAATTTCATTCATTGATACATGACTCAGTCTTGTTATAAAAACAATATAAATAAAAGAATGAATTGGATTTTTATTCAAATACCTGAGTTATAGGGATGTCAATAGTTTTAATTACTGGTAGTGAAAATCCTATAAAAAGATTTCAGTATCTTGTTCGTCTCAATTCTAAGTTGGAGATTTGAATACGAAGACGATTTGAAATATCAGGGTACTAATTTTTCAGATAAACTAAGTCTTACCGTCCGAAGGACTACCGAGTCTGTCATTTCTTAGGAGGATATTACTCCCTTTGGACCCAAGTCAAGAACACAACTCTTCTAGGGGACCCCTTCCCTTACCGTTGGGTAAGGTCATAAGAACGAACCTCTTAGGGTACCTATCTCCTCGGACCACCCGATATCAAGTACCCCAACTTTTCACGGATTCTGATTCGTTGAAAGTGAAAAGAAAGAACAAATTACTAGTGTTAGAGTTCGCGGTTTCGAAGGACTACGACTCAATTCTTTAGAATTCCTGACTCCAGGTACATAGATCATTGGCTAAAAGAATAGGTCTTCAGAGACAAACCTTCTGAGTTAAACGACGTAGTAGGATTCTTAAATTTAAAAAAGTGAGATCCCTTATTTCATTTTCGGGGTGTTGGATTATATACAAAAATTAAATTGACTATACCCCTATATTGTTATCAAAATTAGAATAAAATTATTCTTATTTTTTAAACGTTAAACAATGAATTTTTTAAACAACAACAGGTCAGTGAGTCAGTACAGACTGAGTATCCCTGGGGTACCTGACGTTGTTTGATCCGAAAGGACAGGAAGTGATAGAGGGTCTCAGACGAGTTTGAGAACAGGTAAATCACCTACTACGGTAGGTTGGTAGAGTAAGAGACAACGGGGGAAAAGAAGGACGAGAGTTAGGAAAGGTCGTAGTCCCAGAAAAGATAACTCAGTCGAGAAACGTAGTCTATCGGTTTCATGACCTAGAAGTCGAAATCGTAATCAGGAAAGTCACTAGTAAGTCCTAACTAAAGGAAATCCTAACTGACCAAACTAGAGTAATGACAGGTTAACAAATTTAATACACGAGTTATTTATAAACAACATGAAACTTGTTTAAGAAGTAAAGATTATAAGAATATACAAATAAAGGTATGTACGAGTCATTTCTGGTTTATAATGAACAACGGTATTGTCAACCATCTCTTAAAAATCAGAAAAATAAATATTGTCTATGTTTACGAGATAGAATCCTGTAAACCTATACATCAAATGTTTTATGTACTGTACTCGACCAACCTCTTAATTTAAAAATACACATTGTGACCCCCTTTAAAATTTATTATTGTTTTAGTTTGACTGACAGAAAACGACAACCAATCAGTGAGTCAGTACTGGTTGACAAACACTGGGGTAACTGACATCGTGTGGTCCGAAGGGACAAGAAGTAATAGAGAGTCTCGAAGGAGTTTGAATACAGGTAACTCAGTCACTAGGAGAGGTTGGTAGAGTAGGAGACAGTGGGGGAAGAGAACGAAAGTTAGAAAAGGTCGTAGTCCCAGAAAAGTTTACTCAGTCGAGAAACGACTGAGTTATTACTGCTGATATCATCGAATCGTCAATGACTCCAACATGGTACACGGTCCTTGATAAGATTCGTTTACAATACATAAATAAGTAAATTATGTATTATTTTTAGAACACTTCACCCACAGTAAAGTTAATTCTAGTTTCTTCGTAAATTTTGTTTGATAAATCTAAACAGTAAATGACCAACGTGTATGAACACATTCAATGGTTTTGCAAGTATAGAGTCAAAGGAGGACACACAAAGACGATTCAACAATACTCCGTTTTTATTTAATCGTACACTTTTTACGGAACTTACTCCTCACCATAAACCTTCGTGATACTTTTATGATTGAATAGTAGTATTAGTAGTAATAGTAGGGGTCAGACACCTACTCCTCTACTTTAGTGTCTCATGGTTGTCCATTCGACGGCCGTGGTCAAATGTGTTAATCTTTTATCTCATGTTACTTAAAGTACAAATTTAAAACCTCCTTTTTCACGTATCTGTCTTTGTTCTTCAGTATATGACAAAGATTTTACTCGGTAGACACTAACTCTTCCCGTACCCTACCTCTATCCCTAATCTCTCATTTTCTGTTTCGTTTGTTTTTCTATGTCGTGAAAAGTCATGGACTGCCGTTGTCACGAAACTCCTGGATCTGGTCTTCGTACTCCTTACTTTTTTCTCACTAGAATTTATCTTACGGGTCTCTTCCGTTACCGTTGGGTGGGGTCACAAGAACGGACCTCTTAGGGTCCCTGCCCCCTCGGACCACCCGACGACAGATACCCCAACGTGTCTCAGCCTGTGCTGACTTCACTGAATCGTCGTCGTGTCGTTATTTATCTTTCAGACCCTATCGAAAGGGGGAGGAGTAGATGTATGTCGGAAATTAACAACCTAGAGTGGAGTGTGAACATATTTTTGACGTGTTAGAACGGAGTTTTACTGAGGAGGTTTAAAGAGATAAAGAGGACTAGGAACTCGTTGTAACTAAATCCGGTACATGACATTAAGTCCGACGTTGTTTTCAATCACTGTAAAGGAAACATAAAATTTGTTTCGTTGTATTGACACTCAGTTTAGTTCAAATTGTTATTTAGGATTTGTTACTGGGTATTGGAAAGTCAAACAAATATATACGAATACTTTCTCCCAACTAAGACTAAGTATGTAACGGAGGTATTAACGTCCGTTTTTATAGACCTTATAGAAACAGTCTTCTACAATTATTAGTAGGTTTGAAACAAAAACATCATTGTACTTATAAATATACAAAGACTTACAATTGTAGACTAATAGACTACGACTAACTCAATACTATCTAATTCACCAAAAGATTTCCTTCGTTTAAATAAACGTCGCAGTAACAGTAATATAATATTAAATTATATCATATCTATAGTTTAATAATATAATCTATATTGTTTTATATCTGATATTTAAACTTTATATTTCATACTATTCTATATATAATATGTTTATATAAAATACATTTACATAAAAATATGTAAATACGTATTTGTACTATTTTATATTCATAACCTACATTGTGTTTAAATTTTTAAGTTTTAAAATCGTTAGTTTACTCGTTATCGGAGGAACTGTAAATGACTTTCAATAAAATGACTGTTAATAAGATTACTTTCCTTCCCCGAAGGAAACACCGAGACTGCCATTTGTTAGACGGACGTTACTCCCTCTGGGTCCAAGCTAGGGACCCAACCCTTCGAAACGTCCTCTTCCTTTGTTGTTGGGAGAGGTCATAAGAATGGACCTTTTAAGGTACCTATCTCCTCGGACCGCCCGACGTCAGGTACCCCAGTGTTTCTCGGGCTATACTGACTCGCTAAAGTGAAAGTGAAGGTGAAAGTAAGATTATTGTCATTAAGGTTCATGTCGTATATTTGACATTATAATCCAGTGTCACCCTTCTAAAGTCCCATATGACTGTTCCTTCGTAAACTTTTCAGATGTTTCGAGGATATCACCGACAGTTCAACATTTCGCACGTAAGAAGTTGATAAACATAATCACTTCTATGAAAATAAGATTATAGTAGAAATCAACAAAGACCTATACATAACGTCAAACAAAGAGAAATGTTAGGGCATAAGGACTTCTCTTTATATCTATGAAAGATTTAGATCTTCTCTAGGACTAAAAAGAAAACTGTTTAGAATCGTCAACGTCGATTGACGTACAGTAGTATACTCGATATTAGCTCATAACACTCGGTTGTCACAAATGTTTTTATTCCACTGTCACTGTGATGTTTTACTTTTTATTTATAACGAAGGAAGATTCATTCAATTTGTTCTAAAACTCTTGCACCTGTAAATTAGAGCCCATAAAGGAGTCTCTAAATCAAGTTTAATTTAAATCGTAGAAGACGGTCGTTGTATGTCGCAACGTACAGTGTTACAGGGGAACAAGGAAACCATGTCCTACTGAATACCTCAAAGTAAACACAAAGACGTCGAAATTTACCGTTACACTCGACACTTTTGTAAACGATGACTTCCTCACATCTCGTTAATCGGAAGTGTGAAGTTTTCGTTTCTCTTTACCTTGTATAACGGAAATTATGAGCTATCCTATCTTACACAAAGACGGTCTGTTGGTAAAGATTTAGAGGTAAAATGAGAGAAATGACTAGTTTTTTTCCATTCAAACTGTTGTTACACTACGTTTAATTGATAATCTCAGAAGAGTTTCAGAGTAATTAACGATTTAAAATACACTCAATTTTTCCGTAGATATACTCTAAGAGATGGATCGATTCGAAAAAGGGGGAAATAAGACAGAAATAACTACGTATTAGTTGTTTTTGTTTAACGTATGTAAATTCCGTATGTTGAATGTAAAACTATATACATACGTAACGACCCGAATGGTCCACCACGTCATTTCTTAGGTGGACGGTTACATCCTCTTAGTCCAAGATAGGGACCTCCTCCTTTACTGTTGGATGAGGTCATAAGAACGGACCTTTTAGGGAACCTGTCTCCTCGGACCGTCCGATATGTCAGGTATCTCAACGTTTCTCAGCCTGTACTGACTCGTGTGTACCTTATGTAACGAAACGATTTACTGGTGGTGCTAGTTGTATTAATTGTATAGGTACTGGAGTGTATCAATGGTAAAAGAAGGAAAGAAGGAAAAAAATTGGTGAAAAAACTCCATATCAATTAAATAATACGATACGATCAAATTCCATATGTTCTTTCACTAAGTCAATATACAAATGTGTGTGTGTATACATACGCACTCACACACACATATATAAGAATTCGAAATTAAGGTGTCATAATGTCATAAAAAAGGATCAACCATCAATCCGTCAATCGTCATGACATACGATTAAAAACTACGGACTTATTTATAAAAAATGATAACCTAAAGGTAGATATTCTAGTAAATACGTACGGGAGATTGAGGTAGGGACACATATTTCTACTTCTAACAGGAAATGAACAAGACATTATATATTCTAAATACAAAAGTATTCCCGGATACCGGATGGATTAAATGTCTTATTTGGTACAAAAGTCGGGATAGAGTCTAGAAAGTGTTTCATGAGGATGATAACCCAACGAGGTTTTCAAACAAATCTAAAAATACGGAGACTTGTTTGAAAACCCGGGTGGGTTATATAAGATATTTCTGTCAGAGAATGCATCGATTTGTTTACGACGATCAGAGATTAAATCTTTTTAGTCCGTAGAGTACTAGAAGTTCAACTGACTTAATACCTACGTGATCAAGGACTATCGAGTCAACCATTTCTTAGACGGACATTGTGTTCTCTGCGTCCAAACTAGGGACCCAGTTTTTCTAGGGGACGTCTTCCCTTACGCTGGGGTACCTTACGTCGGGTCATCCGAGGTGACAGATACCTGAAAAAGTCTGTTCTTATGACCTCGCCCAACGGTAAAAGAGGAGGTCCCCTAGAACTGGGTCCCTAGCTTGGGTGTAGAAGATGTGACCGTTCGTCAAAGAAATGGTGACTCGGTGAATAAAGGATAAACCTCTTCATCGTTTTTAAACACATATTGGACTCACGTTATTAATTCTCTCTGTTACCCTCTACTGTGGTTAGTCCATTTGTTTCCGGTGTAAACTTCCTTTTTTTTTTAGACAAAGGGTCACACTCCTGTGCATAAAGGAAGACTTGTTCTCTAAGATTATACCTAATGATATCGATTTAGTGAGATCTTTATCCCGACTTTCCTTTAATTCTCGTAACTACTTAATAAATCAAACATTATATCGGAATGTCGGAATGTATGCTATAAATTTGTCTACCTTGTCTTTGAAAAATTATCTCCGGTCCATAAGTGTCTAGAAATTTCCAAGGTCAGTCGTTGTAATGAACGGGTGATAATAACTCTTATATCTTAAGTTTGAATCCAAAAAGCCGGACATCGATTCTGGACAAAAGTAGGGTTAGAACGGTAAAATTATTTCTATTATCGGTTGTAAACGTTTCATAAGTTCTACGCCGTCTGTGACAGGGTTCTTTAATTGTAATGGTTTAAATTAGACCGTTATACTATACCTTTGGAATTCAAAGGACTGGTTCCAATATGAAGATAATTTGTCACTTAGGATTTATGATTGAGTTCTTAATACCAAGATGTTAAGTTTGAAAATCGACGACAAAGACTAAAGAAGAGGATACTAGTATGGATGTAGGAGAAAATATAATGACCATCTTTTAATAGATTAAATTTCTTTTATAAAAGAGTTCAGAGAAGGATATCACCACAAAAACATTTATATGTTACGTTAAGTCAAATTACACTCACAAAGACAAGTGATCTAAGTATCTTAGGTCCGATTTATATCCTACGACTTTGTATGACATAGATATCACTATTTCTTTGTTGATTCAAGGATTTGTTCTTTATATAATCGTCACATTCATATAAACGGTTGGAGTCATAGTGAAAGTCAAAGACGTGTTATGAGTGTTCTTCACTGGGATCTAAGTGAGAGATCTGATAAACTAATGGGGATGACTTCAGGGTGGAATACCGTCTTTCACTTCTCCTTGATTTTTCGGAGAACTGCTTTCACTTTCTCCTCTCGCTTTTTCAACCAAATTTCAAGTTGTAAGTCTTTTACTTCTAGTACCGTAGACCAGGGTAGTGAAGTACCGTTTACATACCCCTTTGTCACCTTTGTCACAGTCTGAAATAAAACTCCCCGAGGTTTTAGTGAGGTCTACCACTGACGTCGGTACTTTAACTTTCTACGAATGAGGAACCTTCCTTTCAATACTGGTTGGATCTATCTTATAAGTTTTCGTCTCTGTAATGAAACGGTTGTTTCCAGGTAGATCAGTTCCGATACCAAAAAGGTCACCAGTACATACCTACGCTCTCAACCTGACACTTCTTTCGACTCGTGACTTCTTAACTACGAAAACTTGACACTACAACCTCTTCTGAGAACTCTCAGGGAACCTGGTGTTCCTCTAGGTTGGTCAGGTAAGATTTCCTCTAGTCAGGACCCACAAGAAACCTTTCTTACTACGATTTCGACTTTGAGGTCATGAAACCGGTGGAGTACGCTTCTCAACTGAGTAACCTTTTCTGAGACTATGACCCTCCCTAACCCCCGTCCTCCTTTTCCCCCACTGTTTCCTACTCTACCGACCTACTGTAGTGACTGAACTACCTGTACTCAGACTCACTTGAGGCCCTCAACCACTGCCTCTCCCTCCGGATCGTATGACGTTAAGTACCCCAGTGTTTCTCAGCCTGTTATGATTCGTTGACTTGACTTGACTTTAATTCAGGATACTTAGTGTAAGGGAGTTTTCACTGTAAAGGTATTTCTGGTTATATGTTACTGATAAAGAGTCAAGGAGTTCATTTAGAATATAAAGTCATATTTATTATACAAACAGAAAGTTTTATAATATAGGTATAGTAAACTTCTACTTATATTGGCCGACTATACACTCTATTTGTAGACTCCTCAAAAAAATTTATTATCTCACTAAAATAAGAACTACTTTTATAATTACATATCTCTATAGGTATAAATAATGGTTAATAAAAAGATTTATATTCTCCAAGGTGCAAAAACAAATGAACCGTTTAAATTGGTAGACATTAATGATTTGGACACTTTTGTGGTGTTAAATTTCTCATTTCCTTCTGTAGACTCCTTCGATCTTCAACTTTTGTATGTTCCTCACACGAAATGACTTCCTTCATTTCGTCTCGTAAAGATCCTCCGACTGGATGTTTCCAGGCAGATCAGTTACGATACCAAAAAGGTCATCAGTACATACCTACACTCTCAACCTGATATTTCTTTCGACTCGTGGTGTCTTAACTACGAAAACTTGACACCATAACCTCTTCTAAGAACTCTCAGGGAACCTGACGTTCCTCTAGGTTGGTCAAGTGGGATTTCCTTTAGTCAGGACTTATAAGAAACCTTCCGGACTACGACTTCGACTTTGTAGTTATGAAACCGGTGGACTACACTTCTTGACTGAGTAAACTTTTTTGGGATTACGACCCTTTCTAACTTCTACCCTCCTCTTCCCCTATAGTCTCTTACTCTACCGTCCTACCGTAGTGACTGACTTACCTGTACTCAAACTCATCTGAGACCCTCAACCGTTACCTGTTCCTCCGGACCGGACGACGTCAGGTACCCCAGTGTTTCTCAGTATGTACTGACTGACTGACTTGAATTACCTTACTCGAACTGGTAAATCCGGACTTTTCCCACATACAAATTAAGTATATTGGTGAGTTGCATATAAAAACCCTTTGAGAAATAGAAGAGTTTAGAGTCAAAGTCAAGTCAAGTCAAGTCAGCGAGTTAGCACAGGCTGAGAAACGCTGGGGTACTTAGCGTCGTGTGGTCCGGAGGGACAGGTAGTGGTTGAGGGCCTCAAGTGAGTCTAAGTGCAGGTGGCTCAGTCACTACGGTAGGTCGGTAAAGTAGGAGACAACAGGGGAAGAGAGGGACGGGGGTTAGGGAGGGTCGTAGTTTCAGAAAAGGTTACTCAGTTGAGAAGTGTACTCCAACGGTTTCATGACCTCAAAGGCGAAATCGTAGTAAGGAAGGTTTCTTTAGGGTCAAACGAACAGATATTTTTCCATTTCATGATTGTTACGTCCTAACTTAATAATTTATTTCGTATGTAACGTTTTATTACGGACTTGTCATTCTTGAGTCAGAAAGAGTTAAGAAACCCTTGTCTTATAGGTTTAGTGTATAGAAAGATAGACTAAAATCTTTACCTGTCTTCTTTTTTTCATGTGTCCTAAGAACTAAAGAATAGATCACGAAAAGAGTTGTACCGAGTAGTAGAAACACCTTGAAAACAATTCATGGAGTTAGACAAAAGGAATGAAAAGGTTTTACAACCTTTTTATTATCATAACTAGAGTTTGACAACAACTTTTCTGATCAATTACGTCAAACTCAAACTTTATCTGTTATGGTACATTAATCTACAGCGATGATGACTACTATTTTATTGTTAATTTTATTATATTACAACCGTACTTCTAATTCATATAAAAACTGACTTTTTACCCATAAACAAAAGTAAAAGACAGTTTGTTCGAAGGAATCAAATCAATTATTAGAATTTGTTTACGTTTTTCCGTCTTACTCTTTAAGTCTCTTAAAGTGTCGAAAAAGTAATATTATTTTTAATTATAAATATAATGATATTTCAGAAGGAAATTAAAAGGGTAACTGGAAATCAACCTCGAAAGTCATTTGTATATATGAAAACATCAGAGTTAAATTAGTTAACACTGGAATTGTCAATCAATTCATTTCTTTCTTTAATTTAATAAAGTCTTTAACCTAAATATTATGAGTGTACGTATAGTAGTCTTTCCTTCCTCCAATCTTCTGTCTCTCCCTAAGTTAAAATTATACTCGTCTTTGTTGTTAAATATAAACTGGATAGTAAGACTGTAGTTCTAATATGACTTACTGACAATTAGTATAATATCTATTCGCCGTGAAACCCGAATCTTAAAGGTCTCAAATTAAAGTTGTTACATCTGATTAACTTTCTTTATGAACTTAATTTAAAGTTGACTTGTAAAATGACGAAAAGTAAAGTAAAAATTCTACGTATATGTATAAGTCAATTACTAGTAAGAATGGAGAAAGGACATGATCAATGGTAACGATTTCTTTACAGTTTCAACAAGATTCGGTGGATGGTCATGTGTATTTGTTCTACATACACCAAAGGGACATCAGTATATTATCTTTACCCAGAGTTAAAAGTTACCTCTTCAAGTGACGGGAATTCACAAACAAAGGGAAAATTCTAAAAGTGAAGATATCGAACTCATGTTAGGTTCACTTGATGTTCTTGTTATAAAGTCTAGTAATGCCGGAGGAAAGTCTAACTTTACCATAAGAGGAAAGGAAGACTAGTCTAGTGATGATCAAATACATAGGTGAATTTACGACTTGTGGTTCATACCCTTTATATGACGTATGAGGAAAGTACAGAAGTGGGAACGTTCTCTGGATATTAAACGTGTTCTTCAGTCTGATATTTAGAATTGTAGATTAGAGTAACTCATCGACTTACCTAGTTTACTTTTAACTAACGTTGATAAAAGGTTCCCTTAAGTTAGAGTTATAACTCCTGGCAAAGACCATTCTGTCTGTTAACGTTATAAAAATCAGAGAGTTCAAGTACCTTGTATTTCTTCAAAAACTACCTACTGAAATAGGAAATAAAAAAAGGATGATTTTATTGTACGAAAGTGAATATTTTGTATATGGTTAATAATTTTTACACCTCGAAACCGAAATTTACATTAGTAAACAATTATAAGTGAGATTCTATAAACTATAACTTACAACCGTATAAAAAAGAGTTGTAAGACTTTTTTTATTCACTAAAGAAAGTTTAGGAATATAGTCTTAAAGGATGTAGAATTTACTGTACCAAAGTTGAATGAAAATCGAAATAGTACAATTGTCATGCCGTAAATTTTTTACATTAATAAGAGAAAGTTTTATTTATACTTTCCTTATAGTACTAATTTCTTATACGTTATTTACATTACTAAGACTTTTATAAGAATTACCTAGACGTTGTGTATATTTTTTGTAGTTTTAAGATTTAAGTCATTCTCCGACCCTGTGTTTTATGGAAGGAATTGTTATGACAGTTTGTCTTTAATCCTTATAAAATTTTAGTCTGGAGGATTAGAAAAATTCTACCATACTTAAACTAAGAGACAAATATAGTTATCATAGAAATGAATGAACGAATGAATCCTCTATTTGAGGATTTCATAGTACTTAAGATACAACAAACCCAGTTAAAAATAAAGAAAATAAAAATGATTTTATGATAGGTATTTTTTTATTTTGATTGTAAATGTTTCACGAGTTCTACACCGTTTTTAACAAGGTTATCTAAATTTTTTTAGAAAATTTTGTCTGTTAGAGAAATTGTTCACCACGACCCTTTTGACCAGTTGGTGAACATTTTCTTACTTTGATCTTGTGAAAGATTGTGGTATGTGTTTTTATTTGAGTTTTACCTAATTTCTAGATTTGTATTCTGGTCTTTGATATTTTGAGGATCTCCTCTTGTATCCGTTTTATGAGAGACTATATTTAGTGTCGTCCTAGGAGATACTGGGTGGAGGGTCTTATAACCTTTATTTTCGTTTTTATTTTTTTACCCTGGATTAATTTTAATTTTCGAAGACGTTTTGTTTCCCTTGATATTCGTTCCACTTTTCTGTCGGAAGACTTACCCTCTTTTATTATCGTTTACTTCGTTGACTGTTTGTTGATTAGAGTTTTTATATGTTCGTTGAATACGTCGAGTTAAGGTCTTTTTATTTGCTGGGTTAGTTTTTTACCCGGTTTCTTGATTTATCTGTAAAGAGGTTTCTTCTGTATGTCTACCGATTGTTTGTGTACTTTTCTACGAGTCGTAGTGAGTAATAGTCTCTTTACGTTTAGTTTTGGTGTTACTCCACGGTAAAATGCGGTCAGTCTTACCGACGCTAGGTTTTCAGATGTTCGTTATTTACGACCTCTCCCACACCTCTTTTCCCTTGGGAGAATGTGACAACCACCCTTACGTTTGATCATGTCGGTGATACCTCTTGTCACACCTCTAAGGAATTTTGTGACCTTTATATTGCCGGAATACCGGGTCGTTAGGGTAACGACCCGTATGTGTACCTCCTTTGGTCTTAACTTTCTCTGTGTACATGGGGTTACAAGTAGCGTCGTGACAAATATTATCGGTCCTGTACCTTTGTTGGATCTACAGGTAGTCGTCTACTTACCTATTCGTTCGACACCATGTATATGTGTTACCTCATAATGAGTCGGTAATTTTACTTATGTAAACTTAGTCAAGATTACTCTACCTACTTTGACCTCAGCTAATATGTCTCACTTCATTCGGCCTTTCTTTTTGTGGTTATGTCATATGATTGTATATATATACCTTAAATCTTTCTACCATTGTTATTGGGACATACACTCTGTCGTTTTGTCTGTGTCTACATATCTTGTCAGAAAACTTGAGACACCCTCTCCCACTCCCACCCTACTAAACCCTCTTACCGTAACTTTGTACATATTATAGTCCATTCTTTGCTTAACGGTCAGATCCAAGCTATGTCCTATGTCCTACGAACCCCGACCACGTGACTCTACTGGGTCTTCCTACCGTGCCCCTCCCTCCACCCTTCCCCCAAACCCTGACCCTTGTGCACATGTGGGGACCACCTAAGTACAACTACACTCCGTTTTGGTTATGTTATAAGATTTCATTTTTCTTTATTATTTATTTATTCTTATTAATTTTTTTTTTCTTTTGTCTGATAAAAAGTGTTAAATCCTATCCGGATTTTCTGTTTGCTATAGTTTACAATCACTTATACACGTCGATCATCTTAAGAGTAAAAGACGGTGACCGTGCATACTGACCTCTTGTCAAAAAATACGATGTAGTTAACCACGATCTATATGATGATAAGTAAGTGATCAGATCATTAAGGTCACGATTTAAATAAGGATGGTTTTGCCGTTTGTATAAAGGAATTTCTTTACGTGTATATACACATATGGTTACAATAAACGTTATTGGTTTTTGATTTTTAATTAGATAAATAGTTGTTATCTTCCCTATTTATTTAAGACCGTACAAGTAGGTTACCTTATGATCAGTTGTTACTGTTACTTATTTTGGTGGTGATGTCCGTTTTAGAGTGTTTATATTGTTCATTTTATCTGATCCACATTTTATCATATATGACATATTATAATGAAAATATTTCAAATTTATGTTTCGTTTTATTTAGATACTGTAATCTTCTGTTTTTAGATCATTAGAGACCCTCTTTTTCACTGATCTTTATGTGTGGATCCGGTTAAGACTCTACGATAACTAAGAGAATTGAAAGAAAAGGAGAAAAAAGGGGTCAAAAATTTCATTAGCCGTTTTATTTTAATTTATATATTATATCAAATACGTAATGTGACCCCGAAGGGACCACCGAGACAGACATTTCTTAGGTGGACGTTACGTTCTCTCGACCCAAACTAGGGACCCAACCCCTCTAGGGGACCTCCTCCCGTATCGTTGGGTGAGGTCATAAGACCGAACCTCTTAGGGGTACCTGTCTCCTCGGATCGCCCGATGTCAGGTGCCCCAGTGTTTCTCGACCTGTACTGACTTCGCCGAGTGGTGTCGACTCGTGTCGTGTAATGTGACCTCAATTTTTTTAGACAGATCAGTTAAAACACTTCTAAAATAGACCATTCTAAAGTTTTCAAAAAAACTACACCTGGTAAAAATTTCAGAAATGACTTAAACAGTGTTATAACGAAGACAAAATACTAAACCAAAAAGTGGTACTTTCACTTTCACTTCCACTTCAGTGAGTCAGCAAAGGTTGAGAAACTCTGGGGTACCTGACATCGGGTGGTCCGAGGAAGCAGGTACCCTAAGAGGTCCGTTCTTATGATCTCACCCAACGGTATAGGAAGAGGTCCCCTAGAAGGTCCGGGTCCCTAGCTTGGGTCCAGAGGACGTAACGTCCGTCTACGAAATTGGAGACTTGGTGGTCCCTTCGGACTCAAACAATGTTATAACGAAGACAAAATACTAAACCAAAAAGTGACACTCCGTGTGTCTTAGAATCGAACTACTGGTCCCTAGTATAGTAGTAAGAGACGTGACCTTCCACTTTAGAATTGATGACCTGTTGGTCCCTATAGGGTATAAACCATTCTAAAATCATTTATTAAAACCTCTTCCTTTACCGTTGGGTGAGGTCATAAGAACGGATCTCTTAGGACACCTGTCTCCTCGGACCACCCGACGACAGGTATCCTAACGTGTCTCAGCCTGTGCTGACTTCGCTGAATAGAACGTACGTACGTACGTAACCTCTTCCTTTGTTGGGTGAAGTCATAAGAACGGACTTCTTAGGGTCCCTGTCTCCTCGGACCACCCGACGGTAGATACCGCAGCACGTCTCAGCCTGTACTGACTTCGCTGAATTATCCTCGTCGTCATCATTTATTAAAATCAGTGTCTGTATTAACTATGTATATTATACCACATTGTATTTTATTATAAAGAAGGTACCGAGATTAGTGTAATAAACAAAAATTGTACAAGTCTAAAAACCTCTTCAGTGGAATATGTACGTTCCTCTAGTTTGATCAGTTAGGATTTCCTTAGTTGAGACTTATAAGTAGTTTTCCTGACTACGACTTCGAGGCTATGAAACTGGTAGGCTACGTTTCTTGACTGAGTAATCTTTTCTGTGACTGTGACCCTTTTTAACTTCCGTCCTCCTCTTCACCTACTGTCTCCTACTCTACCAACCTACCATAGTGACTGAGATACCTATACTCAAATTCGTTCGAGACCCTCGACCACTACCTGTCCCTCCGAACCGCACGACGTCAGGTATCCCAGGGTTTCTCAGTCTGTACTGACTCGTTGACTTGACTTGACTGGAATATGTACTTCTGATCTGATAGGAGTACTAAAGACGAAGGTTAAAAAGATGTTAAAATTTAAGAAAACTATTTCTTTTCATAATCATCATCCTTTCGGATTGTAGGAGATCTAGATACAAGAGTAAAGAATTATGGTGATGTCTTTATTTTGACTTACAAAAGGACAAAATCAAAGTTCTAACGAAAAATGGGAAACTTAACAGTCTAAATTAAGTCAAGGTTAAATTTACTTATAAGATAGATCCCTCTTGTTAGAAACGAAATAAAGAGATTAAATATTTAATTCCCCATTAGAAATTTGATAACCTTTAAAAAGTAGATCCATCGTCTCTATACCGGTACTTCAGGAGTCGACTGTCTGTAGTAGAACTCACTTGTCTCTGGTCTCTTAGGAGTATTCTGGTACGCCACTAAGAAATCGTTTTAAGAAACTATGAACTCTATCAAAGTAGAGAATTTTCTAAAAGACGGTGACTTTGAAAGGAAGACTTCAAGCGTTCAAGTAGTGAGTCAGCACAGACTGAGACGTTTAGGTACCTGACATTGGACGGTCCAAAGAGACACGTACCCTAAGAGGTCCGTTCTAATACAGGTACAATATTTATCGGAACTTTTGCACTTTATTTAGGTATCGTAAGGTAACTTTTTTTATTTCTTATGACCACATCCATCGACAAGGGAAGAGGTCCCCTAGAAGGACTGGGTCCCTAACTTGGGACCATAGGACACAATATCCGTCTAAGAAATGGTAGACTCAGTGGTCCTTTAAAAGGAATAGACCCTAATTAATGACTTTATGTAAGATACAGTGAAAGACTTTGAGTTCGGGTAATTACGTAAAGGTTTTAACGATATAAAGTTAGACGTCTTCCATTCAACAAAATGAAAAAATTATAACTTCATATTAACAAATTGTTACGAAACAATTAAAGTCCTCACGTCGTTACACTAACTCAATATGTACATAGACAAGAAAAGGTTTAAGGAAAACCTTTTCTAATAATCGTAAGTCATCTTAATGGACACGATGTGTCATCTATGAACAACCAATAGATAAATAATAATAGTAATAGATAAAATTTATACCGTCATACATGTACAGTTAGGGGTTTAAAATTAGATAGGAGGATGGGTGGGAAGGGGGTCATTGCATTCAAGTAAGAAATTCAAATACTCACACAAACGAAAAAATTATACAAATAAAAATTGAAAAATTTTTGTACGACATATATTCACTATAGGGTAATAAGAACTGATCTTTTTTCATTTTTTTTTTACTAATATAGGTTTTATTAGTAAAATAAAAAATATTGTCGACTTTTACTAGTGAAGATTCCGAAATATAACTTCCAACTATATTTATGTATTATTTCTGATTATAACTTCAACACATCCTTTCCTTTGATTCCGTTAAACAACTCTTTTGAAATTACTGAGAAGAATCTTGTCACTATGATAGAACACGACATTCTTACCTTTAACGTCACAGGACACGTAACCACTTAAAAAGAGATCATCTCTTTACCAGAAAAACTTTTCTAAGGGTACTTCATAATTATCGTCGTATTACTGTCTCATGTACGTAGAGACAACCCTCTTGAGTTTTATATGAGACGTTTAGTTCCCTATCTTTTGATTTAATTTGATCGTGTTTTAATTACTCCATAAAATAATTATTCTTCAGTATTAGTTTTTCAAATTTTATACTCAACTACCACTCCCAGTCTTTATGTATACGTAATTGGGTCTTGTACCCGTAGGTGAGTAATAAATCAAGATACTCAATTACGTTTATTAAGTGAATTACATTAACTGGACATAATTCGAGTTAAGATCTAACTACCTACTAACAAATTATAACGTGAGTGTATAAAATTCACTTTAAGTTTCCCGTTATAATCGAGTAATTATATCATTTTTTTCACGTGAACAGTGGGTTGGTCTCAGTTCGTGAAGTGATCAACTATGTCTGAAAAAATTCTAGACGAAGATATTTTAGAACACCAGATTCTACGAAGTAAAAATAGACTGTGTAGGTTTTAACTGGAGAAATGTAAAATAAAGTTGATCCTTAGAAATAGAGTCTCATACAACTCTCAGGTACACAAGAATTGTAATTAAAAGGGACAGTCATAATTAAGACCGTTAAATAAAGACTTTGTATAGATAAGTATCAGTGGACAATTTTGAAGTTAAGGTAAAGGTTATAAAAGTTAATATTATGATTATATGAAAGAGTCTTTAAATCATTAACGAAGTAATTGTAATTATGGTTATATAAATGATTTAGATATACAGATTGTATCTAATCAGCGAGTCAGTACAAACTGAGAAACACTGAGGTACCTGATATGTCAGGAACCTTAAGAGGTCCGGTCTTATGACCTCACCCATCGGAAAGGGAAGAGGTCCCCTAGAAGGGTTAGGTCCCTAGCTTGGGTCTAGAGAGCGTAACGTCCACCTAAGAAATAGTCGACTCGGTGTTCCCTTTAGGTTCTTATGACCTTACCCTTAGGATAGGGAATAGGTCGTCTAGAAGGACTGGGTCCTTAGTTTTACCCCAGAGGACGTAACGTCCACCTAAGAAATGGTTGACTCGATACTCCCTTCGGATATACTGATTATGGATATAAACAATGTTAACAACGATTGTCTTACTGTTAAATTTTAGAACATATACGTTCAGGTATCTTAGTTCGGATAAATAAGACCCCTTATCGTACTATTGGAAACTCATACTTTAAAGTCTCACGACGAAGACCACTAATATATTTAATTGACGTTAGTCCTAAATTGAGTGTGGAACCCCGTGACATATTTGACTTTCTACTTTCCCTGCAAGTTGATCAGTTTAAGAGATGGTTCATCTTATTTACTAACAATATAAGGGAGACTGACTACAGGTTGGTGTAAAATGTAACCTATGACCGTCAGGACGTACTTAGTAATCTTTAAGGTTATATATAACTCTATTTTGTAGACCGAAAGTTATAGAAAACATGTACTTAGTTTCAAAAGAAAAGGGAACACGTCGTATTGGAAAAATTTACGATCGAAACGTTATAATTTGTTCTTTTTTTTAGTGTGATAACAAACAGTTTTTAGTTTGAACTTTAAGTTATTCAGAAAAGTGTATATTCGATATCCGAAAAAATAGATATGTAAAGGTTAAGTTAGAATGTACTTTATTTACTTTCTTTTAAAAATGGAGACAACTAAGAGTGGGAAAACTAAGTCAGTAACGAATAACCATTAAGAAAATTAGAAATGACTAGTATCTATGTTAGAAGTGACTATTCCGACACAATACTGTTTATACACAATAATAAATAGAAATTTTTAGATATTCGATTCACGGACTAAGTTCAATGTACTTAAACAAACGTACTATTTGTTATCGACAGACGACGAATTACTAACCAGATATCCACTTTTATAAATGAAACGTCATTTTGATCATCATAAAAATAAGTGACCGTATAAAGTACTTGTCAGTCCATGAAATTATTAAAGTGTGTCAAAATTTGTTACTTCCCAAGAATTCTGATATCGTTTTCAAATTTTTTTGTTCGTCGATTTAAACGAAAACTAACAAAAATAAAAAATAAATTCACTACAAACTTATACTAAATAAATCTTTCTCGGTTTATCTTGTGACCTTACTTTATCGTCGGTTTGTTATCACTATTCCGTGCAGATATTTACCTGTTTTACGGAACACTAATAAAACGTAAAGTCGTTTACCTTCATGTCTACGATTCAATATTCTTAAAACGGACCTTGTTACTTCTGATACAGACACAGTTCATTGTTGTTGTTGTTGTTGTTTCCTACTAGATCTTTCGACTCTCCTTTTTTTTTACACAACTGAGGTTTTAGACCTTTTTTGTGTCTATGTTTTATTCCCATGGACCTATAGTTTCTATTTTAAATAGTGTTCCTAACTCTAAAAAGACCGGAACGAGAGGTTTCACAAACGACAAAAGATTACGTCGATTACCTAAACTACTGGACCCGAGAAGAGACGAACACACATAATTTGGGAGATTCAAATTTCAGAACGAAGAGAAGGCCGTAAGAGTCGTTTGTAGATCATAGAGTTATCAAAATTTATACCGACTTTATTAACGACACTGTTCCTCCTACCTTTTATGAAGACCTAATACAACTCACATATAATAAGTTTATTCCTACGAACGAATAAATTGTTTTGGGATGAATAAATTGAATACACGTCTCATGTAGTACACTTTACGGTCGGACCTACTTCATGTTCGACCTTAGTTCTAATGACCCTCTATATAGTCATTGGAGTCTATACGTCTACTGTGGTGTGAATACTGTCTTTCGTTTCTCCTTGATTTCTCGGAAAATTACTTCCACTTTCACTTTTTCAACCGAATTTTAAGTTGTAAGTTTTTTAATAATACCGTAGACCAGGGTAGTGAAGTACCGTTTTATTACCCCTTTTTATCTTTGTTAATGAAATAAAAGAACCGGAGGTTTTAGTGACTCCTACCACCGACGTCGGTAATTTAATTTTCTGTGAACGAGGAACTTTCTTTCTGGTAGTGTTTGGATCTGTATAATTTTTCGTCTCTGTAATGAAATGACTGTTTCCAGACAGATCAGTTTCGATACAAAAAAAGTCATCAGTACATGTCTACACTCTCAGCCTGGTTTTACTTCCGACTTTCGGTTTCTTGACTACGAAAGTTTGACACCACGATCTTTTATGAGAATCTCAGGGAACCCGTTGTTCCTCTACTTTGGTCAGGTAGGATTTCCTTTAGTTGGGACTTATAAGCAACCTAACTAACTACGACTTCGACTTCGAGGTTATAAAACCAGTGGACTACGTTTTGTGGTGGAGTGCCCTTTACTGGTACTTCGATCCTTTCTAACTCCCGTTCTCCTCTTCCTCCCTGTCTCTTAGTCTACCAACCTACCGTAGTGGTTGAGTTACCTGTACTCGAACTCGTTTGAGTCCCTTCCGACCGGTACGATACCAGATACTCTAGTGTCTCAACCTGTACTGACTCACTGACTTGTTCTTGTTTCCTACGGAACCTCACGTTATCTAAATTCTTATTAAGTTGTTCATACTGTCCACACTTTGTCTTGACAGAGACCAATTCACTTGGTTTACCCGTAGAATAAGATTCAGCAATAAGAGAATGTCCTATAGACAAAAGTTCTCCTTTGGGTGCATTTCGTCTATCTGAGTTTTCCGTCCTCTCCTTCCCTAAAGGTCTTCTTTTAGTCCTTAACCACGGTTTTCTTCCTAATTCTTCCTTGTCCTCAGTTGACTTCTTACACGTTGAACGATTCCACCTGGATCACATCCGTAATCAACCTCTAGTCACCAATTCTCCTCCCAAATTTTGTGTCTCAAAATCTTTGTTTTGTGAGTCGCACATGTTACCGCCTCTAACGTTCGTCTATGTTGTGACTAAACCCTTTGTCTTTTGATCTTTTACATCCGTGTCTGAGTAGTGGTCGCGGGAGGGAAAGAGACTAAAGATTAGAAGGATTCTATTGGAAATAAAAATTGTAAGTTTTAATATAAACGTTACATGTAACTCTTCTCACGGTCAAGACCTTTTTTTGTTTAGAAGTGATCGAATGAAACCCTAAGGTCACTAAACACACACACAAGAACTCCACGACGTAAATTTACTGGTATGTTGACGGTTTAAGAATAATCCGAAAATTATTTACATAAGAGTGGTTGGAAATCTCAGAGTATTTGTGTCTACAGAGTTTAGTATTAGAGACACGTCTAAACTTCAAAATAAACTATTGGTGACCTAAATCGTTAGATGGGATGGTGAATCCATGACTAATCTACAAGAGACGGAACCGAAGATGGAAACCCGCTAAATTTTATACTTTAATCCGATGCGTTTGACTTTTAAACGTAGTTACATTTTCTCAAAGACTTTGTATTTATTTACAAAACGAATCTACCCTTCACGTACCATTTTGTAAATCCTTAAAACCTGAGTTCATGGAGTTAAATAATGATACGAGGTGACATAGACGATACATGAGAGAGGAAGGTAATTGTGGAGTTGATGATTGTCCCCTTCTTTTCAGTCGAATCAATGTTTACGTTCGACGGTCTACCGTTCTTAATCAAGTAACCGTCGGTAAAAGAAAGTTCTGAAGAATCGGTTGGAGAGTCCCAATCTTAACGTGAAACTCTCGATATATTGCCTAAGAGAGACCCTACCACGTCATTCGGGAGAACAGGTGTCATAGTCAGGAAAGCGAACCGTTACCTCCCACTATGAACGACTCCGGGTGTGTGTTACCGTTCCTCCTAGAAATAATAAATTTGTTGATACATTGAAGTCGTTCTCAAGAATTCTCCGTCCACGCTTCTACTCTATAAACAGGAGAATGTGAGAGACTTAATTTGTGGCTCGATGACGACCTTAGGCTCTCATATTGAGTGTTATGGAGATTCACAGACTCTTGCACTTTTAGGGACCACTGTCTCCGACTCATACGTTGTCACTTCTTCCGACGATAGGGAAGGACTCGTTATACCTACTCTGGTCTTACCCTAAAGAAATTGGATCTCCTCGGGTTGGTTACCGAAGGAGACGTTTCCCCTCCGGATTTTGTGTCTGTGTGGTCACAAGATGGGTCTTATTGCTTTGTCGTGACGACTTCTTCACTGTCAGGGACTGTATTCGGAGATCGTTCACGTCCGACACTGTCCTTCGTGTGTCCTTTCAGGGTGGGTCCGTTACCGAGCTCACCGGGAAGTGAAGATAACGTGGTTTTGGGGGTGCACTCGATCGTTGATCGAGGACCCCACATTGGTTAATCGTGATAAACAAGACTTGTAAGGGTGTGGATCTTTTAAGCCCATCTCTCTTTTCGCGATCGGTGGCCGTCTGTATCATCTCTCGTTCAGAGTTCAGTGAGAACACCGCCAAACCTTGGTTGATTATTCGGGTGTTTCGATAGGTTCTCAACTGATAAGACGAGTGTCACGATTGACAAAATATTCTAAATCTCTAATAAATCTACCATTTGATGTTGGGTGTGTGAACCTAGTTCTTTTCCTTATTGAAACAATGAAAGTCGAGGTTTACACAATTCCACCGGTCCCTCCTGGTACTGTCTCACTGTACCGACCTTGACGTCGTTACCCTGGGGTTCTCTTACCCCAGTCGATCCAGACGGTCCGAGGTCGTTCGTATGACGTACGATTTAACGAAGTCAACATAGACTGAGACGTTGGGATACCTACCATCGAACGGTCCGAGGAGACGGGTACCCTAAGAGGACCATTCTTATGACCTCACCCAACGATAAAGGAGGGGTCCCCTAGAAGGACTGTCGTCCCTAGCTTAGACGTAGAGAATACAGAGAACGGAAAAGGTGATCGTGTTGGATCTCCAAAACTTAAAACTTAAATCTTTAAACTTACTAAAGTTCGAGGGTCCGTCTCCTTCGAAGAGGTAGTAGACCATGGAGGAGACCTCTCTGGGTCTCGGACTTTCTTCACCAACTCCCACATATACATTAGACGAGAAGTTCTTTATCTTAAATGGTCATAAATCGGTCACGGAATTTTGACCCAGTTCTCTCGTAAAACTTTTTTTTTTTTTTTGTTTGGATATATCGTTCTGTCGAATCAACATTAAGGACTTTTCTTCAATTTCTCGACAATGACTAGTTATAGGGTCTAATTCGTATTTGATTTTTACATTATTATCACCCGTAGTTAATACCCTAACACCCGATGGTTACTTTAACGGGGGTTTCGTACGAGATTAAATTCTTTTTCTTCTTGGGTCTTCCTTTGAATAAATATTTTAACTTTAAACTCGTTCTTCCGAAAACATTTAGATAAACTGAAATAGTCGACAGGAGAAATAATATCAATTTACAAGATAAAAGTGATTCTGAAGAAACTAAGGAGACGATTTTTCTCTAGAAAGGAAGAGAAAGTAGGGTAAGATGACGTAGAGAGAGGTAATCGTTAGTTTCAAAAACAACAAAACAAAATAACTATAGGAATTTCAAATCTTATCAAGGACCGTACAAACAACTTAATTTTTTTTTTTACTTACTTGGAGTGGTGTACAGAAAGAAAAAAATTGACTGAGATACCATAAAACGAAAATTTTATGAAGTCATATTTATCATACCATATACGTTTAATACCATATACGTTTTATATATGCATATACGTTTAATAGAAATTAAATGGGTGATCGTCTCTAGTCAATTGTAAACTTTATGAGATTAGTCCTTAGTTGCAAGGTTACTTTCAATGAAATGTAAAAGTTGTCAGTCACTTTATACGATTCTTACTTACATACTTATACTTAAATTCATACTTATACAAAATTTTTACACATATATATATATACAGGTACACATATGCACACATATACGTGTGTGTGTGTATAATAGGATGAGAGCAAAGTAGTTTGACATACTGTTTATCCAGTCTGATTATTAAAACCATATCAAAACTCTAAATAACAAGACAACCAGGGGACAAAAGTCCCCCTTTAGATAAAGGACAGATGATCGGTGCTTCATACTGACCAGGACGGTTGTTTTATAAAAAAGTAAACGGAACCTTAATTGGAAAGGACGTCGAACGAGCTTCTTCCGTTACCGTTAGGTGAGGTCATGAGAACGGACCTTTTAGGGTACCTACTTCCTCGGACCATCCGACGTCAGGTACCCCAGCGATTCTCAACGTGTGTTGACTCGCTGAAGTGAAAGTGAAAAGTGAAAGTACGTAACCTCTTCCTTTACCGTGGGGTGAGGTCACAAGAACGGACTTCTTAGGGTCCCTGTCCCCTCGGACTACCCGACGGCAGATACCCCAGCGTGTCAGCCTGTGCTGACTTCGCTGAATCGTCGTCGTCGTCGTCGTCGAACGATCGACATCACAGATTCCCGTCTCACTATGAATGGACTCGACATCTTCTTTTAGACAACTGGATTGTGTTCTTCTGACGGTCTATAAAGAGGTCGTGTATACCCAAATAAACCCAGTTGTGTCTTGACGTTAAGACCCAGACGGTGGTACCACGACGGCTGGGGTATCTGCCGTCGGGTGGTCCAAGACGGTAGGGACCTTAAGAGGTCCGTTCTTGTAACCTTACCCAATGGTAAAGGAAGAGGTTACGGTGGTACTACTCAATGTACGTTTAGGCACACCACGTTCCCTTCTTGAAAAAATATCTCCCCTTTTTCCCCCAACCCCTCTGATGTCATTTTTTGTTTCTTTGTTTAGGTGTCGAAAAGCAACCAACGCAGAGACAGTTCCCGAAGGGACTATCGAGTCAACCATTTCTTAGACGTTCGGTACACGGTACGTCCTCTGGAGCTAAACTAAGGACCCATCCCTTATAGGTGACCTTTTCCTTATCCGATGGATGAGGTTATAAGGACCCGAAGAGAACTCCGAGTCGACCATTTCTTAGACGGATGTTACGTCCTCTGGACACAAAAGGGACCTAACTCTTCTAGGGGACCTCTTACCTTTCCGATAGGTGTGGTCATAGGACCAGACGTCTTAAGGAACCTGATGTATCAGGTACCGACGGACAGTCTTTTCTTCTCGGAAAGAATAAGGACAAACCGAGACGAAACGAACATCCCTCGAGAAAGAAGACCAGAGGACTAGGATAAATTATATAGATAATTAAAATGTTTATATAAAACGACAAAAAGAAAAAAAAAAATCACGGATCAATGATCATTTCCACACACAGGAATCATAATAACAGTTCAAACGGAAGTGACGTCCTCCATTTAATACATATTGATGGTCCCCTAAAGGGTTATATTTAATTTTTCTTTTTGAAAAGTGAACAACTTCTTTAACATAATCTTGTGAAACTTTATAAAATGTCAAAACACCATCAAACTTAGGTAAAGTACCCCACAAAGAAGACCCAAAGGAAACCGGTTAGTAAAACTAAACGGACCAAGTGTCAGGTAAGAATCGTATAGAGTCCTAGGAAGGTACATCCGTGTACATAGAGAATCGGTTCTACCTAGGATGGTTTCTCCAGAGACCCATCTTGTAGGGAATTGTAACGAGGTAGAAACCCGACGTTCAGTGGAAAAGACACGTACACACCAGTCCCTCCAGGCGACTGACACTCTTTTTTTTTATACACCAGACCCGTCGTAGGTCACAGGAGGGAATCAACAGGACGATAAGAACAGAACCTCAAACCCAGTTAGCTCTGACTTAGAGGTTAACGAAATAGGACCCCCCGTCCCCTGTAGATGGAGGACGGAGTCAAAATCAGGAAAAGTCCCATCAGGTCTGACATCCTCTCAAAATGAGGTACGTCGTGGAACACCATCCAGATTCAGTACGAAAAAGTCAAGGTCATGGTTTCACTTTGTTGGTCTTCGTGGACTACTCCTATAGGAGAACAAATATCTTTTGTCCTTCCTTCGGACAACTAGTAGTTCGTCTCAAACTTACTAGAATTTGAACATAAATTCGAGGTTATAAGGTACTGATAAAATAGTACGTGTTTAAAAGTTGTCTTTAAGATTTTTGACGTTAACAGAGAGGACCATATACACTGTCCGTCTCAAAAACAAAAACAAAATTTTTCGAAGTTGGTTAAAAATTTCGTAAAAACCCTTTTTGACTTAAAATTTTCAACATGACCATAAAGGAAGTTAATGGATTTAAACATATTACACGATATGACGTTAATAATTTCGTTGTTTGTTCCTTTATTTTATCAAGTCGTACACGTAAACCTCTCACTTACACTGAAAAAAAAGTTCCTGTAGATGATAAAATTGTATTATCAAGTACACTGAGTGAATGTACTTCACTGTCCCGATTAAGACCTACTTGAAAAGTGAGTATTTTTAACATAATACTGTTTAAACTGTAATTTAACAAGTATAAAATAAACCGTGATCATTACTTCCTTCGTTGTAAGTGATGTTTGTTTTTATAATATTATAAGAAGTAGTGTAGAGGAAGAAATCTAGAAATCATATTTTTTCCTAAAGGAGAGGAAATTCTTTTAAAGATGGTTGAAAGAAGGATAGTATCTACGTCCTTTAGTTCATATTGTGTGACATAGAATGTAAATTATGAATAAGACTAGTTTTAAAATATATCGAGACTTAATTTATCTATCATTAAAACGATCGATTTATAAGAGTATTTGACACTTGGTGTATTATTAAAGTGTATAAGTCTTAGTGTGTTTTTAAACTTTATTTTCACCATGTTTATCTTATAGGTCTTCTCAGTACTCAGTGCCGTTATTTCATGAGATCTTTTACTTGGAATACGATATTTTTCTTTATGCTATTTTTGGTTGTATAAACGTATTCGAGGAATTGTGAATACATCTTTTGTATCTATGGTTTCCCAACAAGATATACAGAATAAATCAGTATGACTTTGTGTATAGAATATATTTCGTTTATTCACGTTGATTATAAAAGACGATTTTATTACTCAGTATAAGAATCCCGTTTAAGTAACTTTGTTTAAATTATAAGTTTTATTAGTATGGACCCAATTCCAAAAGTTACTTTGTATTCAGTTTCAATATAATCTTTAATTGGTTGAATAGATTTTATTATTAATTACTTATCGAAATGAGAAGATTTAAATAAAATGATACCAAGTGACTAAAAAAAGATTTCCATTCAGAAGGACCAGTTAATGGTTCTGTTTACCAGAAGACCCTTGAAGTAGTCTTTCGTTCTATATGGGACGGGAGAATAATCGTTACCTTTTTTCTCCATTTTTCGATAGTCCAGAAATTCTCATACTTGTAGGGACAATACAAAACAGTTAGTCTTAAATAAATTTTATATATATATATAAAAGATGACACGTATATTTACTAAATAGACAACGTTTGAGAAACGTAAAATTATATTTATTAGGAATCTTTAAGGTTTTACACGGATAAATAGTGTGTTCTTTTATGAAATAAGATACGTATATATAACCGAGATTCAGGAACTTAAGTGACGTCCTCAGCAGACTCCTTTCCCATTGTTTATGGGATGGCGAATGACTTAGTAATTGAACACTTTTAGAAAAGAGAAAACCAACGAACATTTTTTATTCACTTTTTCTATAAAGGATCTCATAACTGAATTAAATAGTAAATTACTTAGTATTCATTTTGTTGTATAATTTAAAGATTTTTACACTTTAAAATTCTTTCGTTTTACCATTGTTATACATTAGGAAAAGCAAGTGTCTGTCTATAACTATATTTTTGATTTTAATTTATACTAAACAGAAACACTTATAGTTTATTCAGTATAAAAACCAGAAGGGAAACTATGGAGTGTAAAGAGGTTCTCCATAAAAAGAATTTCGGTAACGAAGAAATTTGGATCCTCCTTGAATGTGTACTGTCGACGACCATTGTAGAACACCGTAAAGTGACTTTACATTAAATATTTAGAGAATTACTTGAGTCGAGAACCAGAAGTTTTATAGATCCTTCCGGAACTCGGACGATAGATAAGTAAGTACGTAAAAAGTCGATGTACTAACGAAATGAAACTGAACCTTTAAGTGACTAAAAAGAGTACCAACGGATGAAAGATGGACATCAGTGGATTGGAGGTAAGGAACAAATAAGCATTTCTAGAAGGAATCAAACGTATATAACGGAAGTTTTGAGGACCTATTTAGGATTAGGTAAAATTAATTCATAATCAGAAACATCAAACCTA
Organism: Capra ibex; assembly: GCA_006410555.1. Classification (NCBI taxonomy): domain Eukaryota; kingdom Metazoa; phylum Chordata; class Mammalia; order Artiodactyla; family Bovidae; genus Capra; species Capra ibex. The sequence continues at coordinate 21,390,308 of SJYO01048061.1, read as the reverse complement.
TTTGAACAAAGTCTTAGATATCAAAGGTAAAAGGGTAAGTTAAGTATAGGTATATAAATGTCCACTATCTATGAGTCATAAAGAGAGTTGGTCAACTCTTGGAGGTTCCCTGAAAAGGACGGAAAATCTTGTCTGTTCAGAGACAGGGGTTTGTAATGAGGTGTTGGTCAGCGAAGAGTAGTTTGTTTAGTCCCCTAATCTTTATCGGTCTTCTCATTAATCGGAGTACTTATGTTCAGAGATCACACGGTACTACTAAACATAGTCAGTGTAATTGAGAGACGGAAGGGTTTAGATAGACTGATCGAATACATAAATAAAAATGAAAGATTCTAAAGGGTACGTTGTCCTAGTGTATCCTTTGATGAAACACTGAAAAATGACTAAAAAATTTTTGTGGTGGAAAGGTAGATAAATAAAGTGAACTAGTGTCCATTTTTATATTCAAGAAATTCTAAATAATTGGAAAAGTCTTATATTGAAATCAAACAATGTTCTTTATTTCATGATTTAACTTTACTATATAAATTCGATAAAATTTTCTAAGAAAGGAAGATAAAAAGACAGTACAAATTGGACTGTCGTTTTTCAGTAGACACAACAGACTGGAAAGTTCATAATTAACCTTTAGGTAAAGTTTGAAAGAGATATTTCCAAACCGATTCTATTAAAAAAATTCAAATCGAAAATGATTGTAATCCTTTAAATACTTATACTGGAAAGTATTATAACTTAGTTCCATAAGATGGTTTGTACTGTTTAAGATAAAGTTTCGTCGTACTTTACACATAGTTTAGTTTATCATTCGTTTGTAAAACTAACTTTTACGTAATTGTGTTCAAAATTTCAGGTTTATAATAAAGACAATAAGTCGTCTTCTTTATGTCTGAGGAATCAGAACCTTTTATTCAGAGGGGATTAAATATACAACTTGGTATTATAATTTCAGCGTCCACTTAAAATCAGTGTTTGTCAATCTACGTCATACTTCTTTATCCTTGACCTTCCTTCCCTCGTAATGACCTGACTTCTACCGAATTTTGTCGTCAGAGACATGAGTTTTCACTTTATGGTCAAGAAGGTAATGTAACCCACGAGTTCAGAAGTTTGTTTAGTGATACAGTATTTCGAAAACACTCCTAATTTCCTTAACTTTGTGTATCTCTTATCACAGAGCATACGTCCTTCATCAATCAGAATCCTGACAATATTCTTCGTGAGGGGGTGTAATTTATGGAAGGGGATAATACCGTGAACTTTCTATCACCGAATCTAGTTTAACTGTAATACATGTTGTTAGATTACTCCGAGGAACAGACAGAGAACTTCGTTTAATTTAGACTAACTTATAAGGAAAATTTTATTTAGAATTACTACATAAAGTCTCTTCTTTTCTAATACGACAAAATGATAGAGGTTCTTTAAAATCGTAGTTGATTCGACAAAAAGACTGTATCAGATCCATCCCTACAATTAAAAATATTACCATCTTTAATACTCTTAAATTTCCAAAATTCTAGTACCGGAGACCACGGTAGTGAAGTACCCTTTATCTACCCCTTTGTCACCTTTGTCACAGTCTGAAATAAAAGACCCCGAGGTTTTAGTGACGTCTTCCACTAACGTCGGTACTTTAATTTTTTGTGAATGAGGAGCCTTCCTTTCGATACTGGTTGGATCTATCGTATAACTTTTCGTCTCTGCAATGAAACGGTTGTTCCCAACAGATCAGTTCCGATACCAAAAAGGTCACTAGTACATACCTACACTCACAACCTGACATTTCTTTCGACTCACTACTTCTTAACTACGAAAACTTGACACCACAACCTCTTCTGAGAACTCTCAGGAAACCTGACGTTCTAAAACCCCACTTCCAAAAGGGACCTTACATTCAAAGAGAATATTTGAGGGATTTTCCACGTAAAAGGTTAAACAGGTCGGAAAAGAACTACATCCCTATCTTTATTATTACAGATTTAAGAAATGTATAGAATCGACTATGGTCTTCGTGGAAGAGTCATAAATTTGAATTTAAACTACATCCCCAATAAGAAACAGGAAGAGTATTAATAGGTGTACGTGAAGGACGTAATAGGGTACATACGGTAGTAATTTTTACGATAGGTATAAGTCCTAGAAGGGTTTACACATTATATAGAGTACTCTACGTTTGAGTATTAGATGACGGTTTATTAAAAATATGATTACACAGTGAATCCGTTGGAGTTTAAGTTGTACACATTTCGTCATAAACTCAATTGTAGACTGTATATAAAAGGGGGTTGGAAGAAGTAAAGTCTTTACAGTGTCCTTGGATATTTTGTCTTATTCACTTTGTGTTTAGTAGGGGGTAAGGAAGAGAGAAAGTAATAGAGACTGAAGGTGTAATAAGTAGTGTCAGACTCAGACTCCTGTCTGGGACTCTGTCCTGAATCTTAGTTCCTACGAATATTCCGTCAGTGACACTAGTTGTAGACACCTCTTGACTCACTTCTCTCCACACGTCCTCGTTACGTCCGGACTGTAAGAGTTCGTTTACGTATCCTTATGTTCTGTAATATGAATGAATTGGACAGTGACTTATATCTGGCGGGGGATTCTCTCCTCGACCCTCCTCCACCGAGAAACGTTGACTCTGTTGGATACTCCTCCTACTAAACTTCTAATAGACGACTGTCGTGAGAGACGTCGACTATGCTGATCAGAAAGAAATTCCTTCCATGTCTCTCTGACACTCCGGGTAGAGATACAGGTGGTGTTAGAGGTTTTCGTCGGTAATAAAGTCAGTGTTCTGACTGTGTCTAATGTACGACTTATTTGATAATATTCTTAAGTTTTCATCTAAAGAGAGTCTGGTTACATATAAGGGAAGGTGGGATCGGGTTCGGTAGGAAGTGTCTTCTCCGATTTTGAGAGGAGACTTGACAGAAGTAAGTAAAGACGGAGAGGATATTGGGTAAAGGTGTGACGTCGGGTTCCTATAAAGAATTTTATATTTAGGTCAGTACAGTGTGACACACAATCAGGGGATCGTTGAAGAAAAACATGGTTCTTATTTCAGAGTTGATGTTCTAGAAGATACGTACGATTGAGTGAAGTCAACACAAACTAAGAAACGTGGGGATACTTGACATCGGACGGTCTGAGGAGGCAAGTACCCTAAGAGGTCCGTTCTTATGACCTCACCCAACGATAAAGGAAGAGGTCTCCTAGAGGACTGAGTCCCTAAGTTGGGTGTGGAGAATATAGAGGACGTAACCCTCCGTCCAAGAAGTGATGCTCGTCGTGGATGAAAACGTTTTAAAGAAGAATTAGTCACACGGGGTGTTGGTAGGAAGAATGTAACAAGTTTGTATCATCCAAGAAAGGATTGAGTCGTGTAATCGGCATTCGAACCGAAGGACTTTCAGAGAAGAAGGAAAATTGGGGTGTCGAAGGTAAAGGAAATCAAGAGTGGAGCTTATAATGACAGAGTCTCTCCGGTAGACGTTAGTAACAATTACATTAAGATAGGGGGGTCAGGGAGGAGTGATCATTTACAGTGTAGTACGTGTATTATAAGAACATTTCGAATGGTGGTAACGTAAATACAACAAAGAGATAAACAAATGGAGAAATAACGAAACCAGTCGAGATAATCTTAAATTCTAGATTCTTGTTCGATAACTTAATCAATTATATACTTTTTTATTTTAATAAATTCTAGTCCTACTCTTTACTGGAACGATCTAGGATATGAAATATCCAATTTTTAGTCTCCGAATTGAAATAACCTAAAATAATCTCAGTTTCTTGTTTAGACAAAATCTCGGTTTTGACGTTTCTTCAAGAGAATGATGAGTTAAGCAAAATAGTCGTAAGGAGGTTATAAAATTACGGAAGTATAGTAACATCGAAATTGTATAACATGAGTGCATACTGAAAAATTATATTCTCGAAGTCTGATTCATCTGTGAAGAGTAGTGATATACTGTAGGAAGGTTATTAAAAATCCTAAATATAATATAAAGATATAATAGTTATATGACCTAAAAGGACAATTGGAAGTGTCATGGAACGAGTATATAAAATTTTTCAAAAAAAAAAAAAAAACATATAAGAAAAAAAAATTTAATTCGACTTTAAACACGAAAGACGGAACCACAACAACTGATAGAATATGGGTAGTGTGTTTGGACCAGAAAATATAATAAGACCGAAAGGAGTTTTGACAGTAATTGAACAGGTATACAGAGTATTATTAAATATACTCATTCCTCCTCGTGAGTAATCGATTAGAAGATATGGAGTCTTTAACTCTAATGAACATATGTGTTAAGTACTGTACTAAAGTCACGAGTGACTGATGACCCACTAAAACATAAGGAATGTGTATTTCTCCTTACTACTGATTGTTTCGGTAGTATACAGTTCACTTTCTCAGTACGAGAATAAAGCGACTTCGAGAGACGTAATAGATTCTCGTCCAAGAGTCTACTACCTACTGTCTTCGAGAATGTTCAGAAACCGTAGAATGTCTTTCGTAATCAGTTCGTATAAAACTCGAACGATTGAAATAGTTATTGTTTCACTTCAGTTTCAACGAGTCAACACAGACTGAGAAACTCTGGGGTACCTGATATGTCAGGTACCTTAAGAGGTCCGGTCTTATGACCTCACCCATCGGAAAGGGAAGAGGTCCCCTAGAAGGGTTGGGTCCCTAACTTGGGTCTAGAGGATGTAACGTCTAAGAAATGGTCGACTCGGTGTTCCCTTCGGGTAGTTATTGTTTTAATGGGGGAATTATTGTTTAAAGGATAAAGAACCTAGAAATAAAAGAAACAAAGAAATCGGTCAGTACAAAGTAACTTACCAGTTATCGTTCTGTAACACGAAGAAAAGAGACGTTATAAAAATTTATATTTATTCTCGTCTCAACGAAAATAATATTACTTTATTTAGTGTTTTGACTCAGAACCTAATCAATTGATTGAACAGGTTTCAGTGTCTTCATCATATGCCGTATTGGTCTAACCTTTTGTCCGGTTATATTCGGTTCAAAGTGAGTGTATGTATAATACTATTTGACGTCGATACTGTTATTCTTTTTGTAAACTCACAGAAAAATATAAAATATGAATTATCCGTACTCTCTTTCCTAAAGCTATACAAAAATGATATATGACTTACTAACACGACCAGACGTACACGGTACTTAATAAGACAAAAGTACTTTAAATATTCAAGTTCATTATAGAGTTCTTTTTATTTCTTATACTGATTTACAGATGAGACAATCAAGTGTACATTATGTGTCTTATTTTATAATGTTCAATGGAAGAATTCCCACCTCAACATGAAAACGTAACTATCATCTATAAAAAGTCAGAAAGTGGTAAATTTGTAGGAAATGTATAAATGTAAAACGTTTGACATTCAGAGTAAAGTACTGTCCTCCGGTGTGTAAACGAAAGGGTCTTATACCACGTGAATACCGTGCCGTATACTGGACACAGTCGGTTAGTCTCCGGATGGGATCTCTAATGTCAAACTTCCCCGCACCGTACTTTTCCTCGACAATAGAGGTCGTATTTAGCTCCCTCCCTCAATATCACTCTAGTTGAACGTCTTCTTCTTCTCTCTCTACGAAGTATGCGTCGGCACTATCTTGACCAAGACATCGTCTTCCGTCGATACAATAATAGACATGTATCAAAGGACACTACGTAAGATATTGGGATTAAAGGACATGAAGATTTCCAAGAGGTGAACTGGAGTATAGGTAATTATGTATATGGAAGTCGAGTTGATCCGATCTTATTAAAGACAACGACAAGTCAGACTTGAAACAATATTGTTATTTCTAATTTTTTTTAAAACGTATTATTAACTTCTTTTTCATCTCGATATTGACTTCTCTTAAAAAGTGATCTCCTTTTTATAGTAAAGTAAGTCATCCAGAAGTAATGCATGTATTTTTAAATTATGTCTAAAAGATAATTAGGTTATAAATGTAATTATATTAAACAGTTTACGATTAAGACAGTAATTATATCAATGTATTTAAATCTTTGATTATCATGTGTTTCCTTCTCTCATTGTGTATTAAAAGACATATTATTTTGCCCCTTTATCACCGTTTGATAGTTCCACTGTAACAGTTCACTTTACAAAGTAAGATTTATATACTTTAGATATAGAAAAGAATATCCCAACTGTTTTTTGATAAAAGAAAAAGTGAAAATTCGAAAATATTAGTTGTCTTTTCAGTCCAACTGGAATCGAGACACAGGTCCTAGACACAAAGATGAACCACAAGTTTATTAGGTATTACTTTGTCTTAACTGATTAGTCGGCAGGTTTAATTGTGTGCATAAAGTGAGATAATATCAGATATTTTTGTTTTGGAGCACAAAATTAATAAAACACGTGTAAAAGACACACGTATTTTAATTATATTAAGGATCTTAGACTTGAGTTTAAACTTGAGAAACCTTAGTAGGTTATTTCAAGAACTTTAGAAAATTTTAATCTTGATTAAACGTCTTGAAAACGAAAGTGAAAGGTAAAGTTACTGTTTCATGAAACGAAGAAAATAAAATTATATATAATTTGATCTGTGTCGATTAATCTTCTGAAAAGTGGTCATTGAAAAGAGGTTTATAATCGGATTTAAAATTCGATTGTAAATTAGAATAACTTCTTACCTATTTTATTTATTGCAACGTTTTCATTATAGTATTGAATTAAGACGTACATTTACAGGGTTATCATTTATATACGTATAAACAGAAACTGTAATTAGTTTGGTTTAGTGTAAATTTTATATAGTATATAAATTTTGTTATTAATGTACCAATATAAACCTTTTTAAGATATACATTCAATGAAGGACCTCGTAGTTATACGTTACGTTATATCAAAAGGGTGAGTTAAAATATTGTACGTATAATCATTTTGAATAAAAATACAACGTAAACTTTCTTACTAAATTATAAAATTTTTATTTCGATAGACGAAAATAACGTGGTTATTGATTATGAGTAATACTAAATTAATAAATTCATTATAAAATTTCTCTTAATACAAATCTTAATATAAATTTTTCGTTTATAAAAGATTTAGTAGACTTTAATTCATTAACCACTGTAGTTAAAATTTGGACCTTATAGTTTATCGAGATCACAATTTATGACAAAAGTCCAATTCTCTTCCTCCATTCTCGTTAAATAAAAAATATTGTATATAAGATAATCCTTTAGAGGTAGATTTTAGTTTGAAAAAAACGTCAGTGGTTGATGTTAACTCAAGAGTAATAGATTTGTATGTGACAACACGGAGACACACAATACGTACATGTATGTTTGTGTGTGTATATTTATTATAGTAAATACATATGTATTATAGTAAATTTTATTTTAGACTATATTTTAAATATGATTAACAGGGTTAGTCTTTACATAAGTAAAGAGAGGAGATGTGACTGATGGGTAGTTTCAGAGTGTATGAGTTAAACATGATCCAAAAAAACCATATACAAAATAGGTCCTCTTAACACACAAGGAGATATCAATGACCCGAAGGGACCACCGAGTCTACCATTTCTTAGACAGACGTCACGTCCCTTTGGACTCAAGCTAGGAACCCAACCCTTCTAGGGGACCTCTTCCCTTACTGATGGGTGCGGTTATGAGAACCGACCTCTTAGGGTACCTGTCTCCTCGGACCGCCCGATATTAGGGACCCCAGCGTTTCTTGTGAAAGTGAAAGTTGTTACGTCAATGATCTTTAAAGTATAAAATATAAAAGTCCTATAAAAGTGTTTTGTCGTCTATGACATAAGAGAGATACTTATATTAAGACACATACTTATCGATTCTGGACACACAAAGTCACTTCTATAAGTCACATAGGACAGAAATATGGTATGGAATAAAGTTGAAAGAACCACACAATTGTAGTGTAAAGATGAAAGGTTTTCTGGATAAATGTTTGACCTTTATTTATATTGTAATTTGTATTTTTCGAAATTTCCTACTGAATGGGTCAGAGTCCCATCAGTTCTGGAACCTCAGACACTATTAGGTATTCGACCTTTTCTTTTTTTATCATATTTATTTATTCAAATATAAGTACCAATAGATCTTGTCTTGTACTTTTTTTTTCGTTTATGAAATCAAATGTTTAACGTTACGGTCAACGTCTACTTCCTAATATGAATTTTGATAGTATTTTTTACAAATTTATAAGTGGTTTTTCTTTTTTGTGTTTTCCTTTTTATTATGTCTCTGTAAAGTGACTTGTCTGTTCAACGATTGATTATAATTTTACATAAGTCTTATTGTTAATCAGTATCTTTATTTGACTCCTATTCTATAGTTAGTGTGGGTAATATGAATGACCCATTTCAATTTTGTTTTTTCTGATCATTACTCACCTTATTTCTTTGTATACCTGAAGTAACTATCGACCACAAATGAACTTTCTAATATGAAAATACCTTTATTAGAACGTTGTAGATAATTTTGTGTCTTTAGGGGTGTTTTTGGGAGTAAGTATATATGTATGGTACATAGGTAATAAACCCTGCATAAATATCTTAAGTTTTCTGTTTCTACGTTCATATACAAGTTACTACTAGTTACACGTTAAAACTTATTAGTAAATTTTTTCACTTACTTTTATTGATGACTCACTGATATAATACACTATTGATATAACATGTGACATCAAGAATGTAAATTTTGAGTTTGTTCACTGAACTTCCTAAAAATGCTCCTTACCGAATCACTCTTTTTATTCTATTTCTCTTCACGACATTAAATTGGGTACCACCATTATGTATCAAATTTTGTTTGTTACTACTTTAAGGACACACATACAAACACACGTACAACTTTTGTAATCTATGAGACCTAAGGTGTATGTTTCATAATGTTATTTCAATCATTCCCCGAATGTGTCAGTCTCTTCGACGATCACGAAGTACTCGGACTTAGGGGATCGACCACCATGTGTTTGTGAGTCCTCCTTCGTCGACACGTAAAATACAGAAAGATGTTCAGAAAGATGTGGACGTAGATTTCTTATTACCGGAGACAATAAGAAGTGAGAAGGTTTATCGTACGTTCTCGAAGAGTGACCATCAGAGAATAAGTCTAGGACATACTATTTACGTCTAGAGTCGAATAGGGGACCTTAGTCGTCAAAATTCACGTATCTTTCTCGTATCTTTCTATTGGTAGGTCTATCCCCATCGCCCCTTACCACTTATTCTCCTCGGTTCTTTTATCCTTCTTTACCCTCTGTCGAATTATATTCCTCTTTTATAGATTCTTTTAGGTGATATAGTAGTGTATCATATTCGTATAAATGGATTTTAGTAAATATGTTAATATGTATATATATATATATGTTATATGTGTCTTATACACATGTAAATCTATATATTCATAAATTATTAGTTGTCTTAATCTGACTCAAAATTCATATAGATCATATCACAGTCCATTTTGTTTACTTAAAGTATATTAACAGATCTAAAACTCAGATAAAAAATTTTTTTCTGGTGGTGTAAAACTTTTTATTTCACACAATAACAACACAAACGTAGGTATACGTAAACATACACACACACACACACACACACACACACTCTCTCTCTCTCTTTTTCTCTCATTTCTTCCACATCATTCCATTTTTAGGATATTTGTATAATCATTATTTTTTACTAAAATTCCATAATTAAATAACTAAAACCGTAGGAGATAGTGGTTTAGTCTTTTGTGATATGTAAATGATAATTTGAAAATCTAAACAAGACTAGTGGATATAAATCATACTCATAGTTTATAGTTTTCTTTAAGATATTTAGAATTTCAAATAGTTGTATATATTGTATTATGTTTCTGACACTGATGTTGACGAAAGATTAATTGAAAGATATTCAGGATCAGTGGCACTAAATTCTTTTTTGAGTAAACATGATTACCCAATTGTTTGGGTAAAAAATTAGGTACCTAAGTAAATTTTAAAGTACGTCTTACATATTGAGACTGTCGACTCTGACTTTTCTCTATCTAAAAGTTGTTATCGAGACGAACTAAATAAAACTATACTTTTAACTAATACATTTACAAGTAAATTTGGCTACTTCTATCGATTCGGTCCACAGAGTCATAATTATGGCGTCGGTGTCTTTTCATATTTACTTGGAGTCCTCACCGTCGGTAATGACAAGTGAGTTCAAAGTCTCTTTCACACCAAATTAGGTTCAAAGACGTTGATTCGGTCAAGACTGTGGTGAAAACACTCATACAAAATAGGTTGACTTTCAGTGTTTTACTGAAGTGACTTACGTAGACACCAAGTTTTACTGCTGGATAAAAATATATGATGTACGTAGTAATCAACTGTGTATAGGTACGTGTGTATAAAATTTAATATATATATTAATATATCAATATATATACGTTAATATATACTTTAAATATTGTTTATTGAATAGTAAATGAAAATTTCCTTTATAGAACATAACAATGTGGTGACTAAGATCAGTGAAAGTAAGTCGGTAATATATATATACACCAAATATATGCAAATGTACACACGTGTACATACGTTATACCATACTTAGGTAAATATGGTTATTTAATATTAAATTAAAGTTTTTGTGTTTCTTATTTTAAAAACGACATAATCATAAATTATATTTAACCACGACATATTTCACCTTTATTTGTATAAAAGGATTAAAGTCGTAGACTAAGCATATTATTAGATAGTCTTTGTGTTTGTAACGTTAAAAATAAAAGATCTATGTATACTATTAGATAATTCTTCACAACTAAGTTTATTTTATCATTTTTACTTCGTTTATAAACATAAAATGTTCTTCATTCTAACTCTTTGAAGTCTTGATAGTATTATGACTCTTATTTTTAGACTTCCTGATTTCTTTCAAATTAGGAGAACGTACAGAAATTTCTTTTTGGTGTTGTTCGACTAGTTTTGGGTTTTGAGTCCACTATTTTTCCGAGTGTCAAAATGACAATTAATTTTAATGTGGTTTACAATGATTTTATGTTCATATACTTTACTGTTAGTTTAACTTTATAGGTCTATTCTGTACTGCGTACTTTCAGTTATAAAAATACGATTAAACTCAAGTTTACCTCAAGTTTTCTTTCACTAAATACTTGTACATTTCTATAAACGTAGTCTTTCTAAAATTTATTCAAAAGGTCGGATCCCTTGACGACAAATAATCTAATTACCATTCAAAAAACAGTGACTCATTTGTTCGTCCACAAGTAAATGAAGAAAACAACTATTAATTTTTTTACTATAAAGGAACACTTTGATAACCTTTTCCTTATAACTAGGTTCTATAATTCGGTAGACATAATAAAAAACATCAGAGAAAATAATGTCAGTGGACTTACGGAAAAAGAGACACAAAGACGTAAAGTTTTATGATACACAAGTACTAATTATTAAGGATTTATTAATTTTTAATATTTATTAAAGTTGGTAGATACATGTATAATTGAATAACCGAACCGGTTTTACAAGTAAGTCAAAAAGGGTATTCTAGCAAAATCATGTCGAATCAACAGAAAGAAATTGAAGTAGGTCTTGTTAAAACAATCTGACATATCACTGTCGACAGTATAGTCACTCGTAAAAAAAAAAATTTATTTTTAGCCACCTCAAACCACATCGATAAAAATATAACTTCAGTTTTTTTCTTTCATTACAAAATCCGTATATTACAAAATAATGAAGTGGTCTATAACGTGCAAGGGTACCGGTAAGAGAATTGCCCTTTTTAAGTTTAGGGCACCTTCTGACGTTTTCCATGGATTTTCCATGAGTTTTTCGAATTTTTTTTTTTTTTTTCAAAACACTTCCACTTTTATACTTCAACGGACTTTTTACCGTTTCTTTGTTTTACTATATACACAATAAGTTATTTCAAGATCCACTTTTACTTTTTAAACAGAAAATAAAAATGAAATTTTGACTTTCTTGAAAAATTTTTTATATTTAAATAAAGAAAATTAACCTCTGATTAATGAAATGTTATAACATAACCAAAACGGTATATAGTTGTACTTAGGTGGTGTCAACATGTACACAAGGGGTAGGACTTAGGGGGAGAGAGAAGGGAGGGACATGGTAGTAGGGAGACCCAGTAGGGTCACGTGGTCGGGACTCGTAGGACATAGTACGTAGTTTGGACTTCACTACTAAGTAAAGTGTATACTATCATATGCAAAGTTACGGTAAGAGGGTTTAGTAGGGTGGGAGTGGGAGAGGGTGTCTCAGGTTTTCTGACAAGATATATAGACACAGAGAAAACGACAAAGCGTATGTCCCAATAACAATGGTAGAAAGATTTAAGGTATATATACATAATCATATGACATAACCACAAAAAAAAAGACCGAATCAAGTAAGACGTATTATCCGAGGTCAAAGTAGGTGGAGTAATCTTGACTAAGTTTACATAAGAAAAATTACCGACTCATTATGAGGTAACGCATATACATGGTGTCGAACGAATAGGTAAGTAGACGACTACCTGTAGATCCAACAAAGGTACAGGACCGATAATATTTGTCAAGCCACTACTTGTAACCCCATGTACACAGAGAAAGTTAAGAATAAAGGAGTCACACATACGGGTCGTCACCCTAACGACCCAGTATACCGTCTAGATAAAGGTCAAAAAATTACTTAGAGGTGTGACAAGAGGTATCACCGATATGATCAAACGTAAGGGTGGTTGTCACATTCTCCCACTTTCTTGCAAAACCGGTAGTCAAGTCAAGTCGACGAGTCAGTACAGGCTGAGACACTGGGGTACCTGACGTTGTACGGTCCGAAGAGACAGGTAATGGTTGAGGGCCTTGAACGAGTTTAAGTACAGATAACTCAGCCACTAACGTATGTTGACAGAGTAGAAGACAGCAAGGGAAGAGAACGGAAGTTAGAAAGGGTCTAGTCCTAGAAAAGATTACTCAATCAAGAAGTGTAGTCCACCGTTTTAATAACCTCAAAGTCGGAGTGGCAGTCAGAAAGGTTACCTATAAGTCCTGACTAAAGGAACTCCTATCTGATCAACCTAGAAGAACGTTAAGTACCCTGAAAGTTCTCAGAAGTTGTGGTGTCGAGTTTGCGTAGTTAAGGACCGTGAGTCGGAAAGCTTATCAGGTTGAGAGTGTAGGTATGTACTGATGACCCTTTTTTGTATCGAAACTGATCTACCTGAAAGAAAAAGTTTCATTACAGAGACGAAAAATTATACGACAGATCTAACCAGTATCGAAAAGAAGGTTGTTCGTTCGCAGAAAATTAAAGTACCGACGTCAATGGTAGGTGTCTGAAACCTCGGGTCCTTTTACTTCAAAGAGTGACAAAGGTAATAAAGGGGTAGTTAAACGGTACTTAACTACCCTGGTCTTCGGTTCTGGAATCAAAAAACTTACAAAGTAAAATTCGGTTTAAAAAGTAAAAGAAAATGAAAGTAGTTCTCTGAGAAATCAAAAGGGAGTGAAAGACGGTATTGCCACCACAGTAGATACATAGACTCCAATATCTATAAAGAGGTCCGTTAGAACTAAGGTCGAACACGAAGTAGGTCGAACCGTAAAACGTACCACATGAGACGTATATTCAATTTATTCGTCCCACTGTTATATGTCGGAACTGCATGAGGAAAGGACTAAACCTTGGTCAGACAACAAGGTACAGACCAAGATTGACAACGAAGAACTGTACGTATGTCTAAAGAGTCCTCCGTCCATTCCAGACTCTGGAGGAATGATATATATTGATATTTACACAATGAAAAAAAAAAGGAAAAATATTCCCTCTATCTTACTTTACACCCCTTTTATCCCTCCTTCCCAAGTACGAGGTGTCTTTTCCACTCGGTGTTACAGTCCACGTCTACTGTCCATGTCTCCCTCTGGACTGTACAAACCAGTTTCTCGTCGTCCAGTAACCACTAAACATACTAGTTGACTCCAGACAAGATCGTCTTCCTCTTTTTCTCTTCAACACAATGTCCTGGTCTCAACAACCCGATCTTCTATTGAACCTACGGGAAAAGAAAATTCGTATAGCAATCCCAATTCCTGGCACACAGGACCAGAACCAAGACTATACTTGATCGAGACACTGAAACTCGTCCAGTCAAGACCGGAGACCCGGAGTCAAAAGAATAAATGTTCCTCTGTTCAGAGTCGAGCAACCAGGAACTTCCAAGGAGACTATCCGTCCTTCAATCGACTCTCGTTACTCTCCACTGGGGAAGTCAATTGACAGGTTATTGACGGATTAGGGTGGTTCGTTAAATGGTCGGGACGGGGTTTATGAAGGTGGTCATGAGATTTTTATTAGTCCCCCTACTATTTTTGAGGGGTGGCCTGTTGACCAACCTGAAAGGGATGAGGTCTTGCACACGTGTGGAATGTGACACGACACGACTCAGTGAGTCAACACAGACTGAGAAACACTGGGGTACCAGACGTCGGGTGGTCCGAGGAGACAAGTACCCCTAAGAGGTCCGTCCTCATGATCTCACCCAACGGTACGAGAGAAGGTCTAGAAGAGTTGAGTCCCTAACTTGGGTACATAACGTATAATCCCGCCAGGGTTCTACCGCCTCCTTATCGTGCACTTCTGGTACATAACGTACAATGTCCGTCTAAGAATTGTCAGACTCGGTTGTTCCTTCGGGTACTTATCACCTCTCTCATCGGATAGTGAAGAGGTCCCCTGTGAAATATGATAGAACATTTCCATTAGAAACCACCGGTGACCTGAGTTGACAAGTATTTATAAGGTACTTATGTAGATTAATATTATCTGACTTAATACTCTTCCTGTACACTCCATCTCGTAGAACAATATATTGGATGTCGACAGTTAGTTACTGGGGGACCTAATACGTTTACTGGGACGGAATTTTTGAGACATGGGCGGGACGTCCCGGTAAACGGAGGGGACCCGTACCGGGTGGAGAGAGATCTCCACAAGAGAGATAAAAAAAGAAACACACATTAGTTAGTGAGTCAGACAGATTAAAATCACTAGACAATAAAGTCACTAGTCAAGGAAGTTCTTGACTCCGGGTATCCTGTTTCCCGGAGGTCTAAAGGAAGGTGATTGTGGGGATCAATACCGGTATAAGGGTTTCTACCGTGATAAACGTAACTGATTATAAAAGTTGAAAGACAGAAAAACTGATCTAGACTACTAACACCATCTCTAACCTATGGGTGTGTTTTTTAAGAATGTTTATCTTTGGAGTGTATCCGTGGTGACGATGACGACGACGACGACGACGACGACGCAGTGAAGTCCGTACAGGCTGAGAACACGCTGGGGTATCTGCCGTCGGGTGACCCGAGACGACAGGGACCCTAAGAGGTCCGTTCTTGTGACCTGACCCAACGGTAAAGGAAGAGGTTACGTACTTTCACTTTTCACTTTCACTTCAGTGACTCAGCACAGGTTAGGAGTCGTTGGGGTACCTGACGTCGGATGGTCCGAGGAGGCAGGTATCCTAAAAGGTCCGTTCTCATGACCTCACCCCACGTTAACGGAAGAGACTCCGTGGCGACCGGGTGGCGTTTGTTTGTTTTTCGACCCTATTATTTTCGTTTTCATTATTTTATTAAGAGGAATTATTTTGACACCCCCTTTAATTCCTTAGTCGTTCCTTTATCTATACCACTTTACAGATTCGTAACTGTTAACAAATAGTATAAATTATCCGATTTAATCATTCCTATTCCTATAAAAGTTCCGTCGTGGGGTATCCGTGTCCTTCCGTGACGAGGTGTCGCTTTATTACACACTCGTTTATGTAAAAGGATCTTTGTTGAATCTGTAACTTCAAGTACTTTACGTTACAAAATTATACATACAAATATACAATACTTCTGGATTTCTGTAAAAATAAGGATAATTTTTCTTTTCTTATCTAAAGTCATATTTTACATATTGTGACCGACCCAAAAAGGTTATTTATAAGATGATATAAGGAGAGACAAGGACAGTCTTGTAGTAAGAAAAAGGTACTATTGGTTGAGGAAAGTGAGGTTTCCAGAAGTGAACCAAGATAGAGTCATAGAGGACTCTAAACCCGAAGGAAAAAAAAATTCATGTAAGAAAATATTTTTGTTCCGTTTGGTGGGTTTTACTCCAGTGATCCCTCCAACAAAAGTCACTAGAATAAACGTTAGGTCAAACGTCTCGACTTACCTAAGAGAGGATGAGAAATTATCGTAAAGAGTATGAAAATATTGACTGTGTTTCGAGTTTAGATGATTTCTTAGGACTCACTTATGGATACCTCTCTGTTCCTTCCCTCTTTAAATCTTTTGACTAATAAGTGGTCAAACCAACATCTAAACCTTGGTTTAGATCTCCCTTCCCAAAGTTTAGGGTGTATCTTGGTATTTACATTAAGAAATATATCATTATACATTTATAAAAGTGAGTCTGTAAAGTTTTCTGTTGTGTTTCGTTTTTTGAGATGACCATTTCCATAATATTATACAGAAGGAAGTAGGATGGACATTTATAAAGTACAATCTGATTTAAAAATCCCACTTCCGACATTCATGTTATAAACTGTTAAAAGGGATAAAAACAAACGTAGTATTTCACTTAAGACTATTGGGTGAAGTTTAAGACGGAAAATAATTTTTTGTGAGGTTAAATTAAATTACAATGATAAGAACAAAGATTATGTTATCACTTCACTTCAGTTAGTCAACACAGGTTGAGAAACGTTAGTCCGAGGAGGCAGGTACCCTAAAAAGGTCCGTTCTCACGACCTCACCTAACGGTAAAGGAAGAGGTCCCCTAGAAGGACTGGGTCCTTAACTTGGACCCAGAGGGTGTAACGTCCGTCTACGAAATGACAGACTCGGTGGTCCCTTTGAATTATCTTCACTAAGGTCCCAGTTCTTAGGTCTTTGTTTTTACTTTAATTCTTTTTCTTAACCCTCCTTTAATACACCCCTTTTTAACCCATCTGTCCTTTTTGTTCTTCGGGACGAAGTAAGGAATATAATTTTTATTTTGGTTTACACAGTTTCGAAATCGTATTCATTAGTTTTTTTAATATTCTTCTTTTTTTATACCTCCAATTTTTTTTTTTTTCATTGGAAGCTCTACCCTCTCCAAAAGATTTTATCAGTATTTTTTCGTATCCGGTAATTTCCTTTTTTTTTAAGTAAGACTGATATAACGTAAAAATATATATTTTAAATATATTTTTAATTCACGTTTCCTGTTTTAATATTTACATAAATATTATATACACTAATCATTTTTCAATATAAGAAGTATGTACTCCTTACAGATGTTTAGTCGTTCGTTTTCTCTTTCCGTCCATTTGTTACTTATTAACTAATATCCGGGTAAATTTACTTCACACTTTACAGAGTTAGATATGCCTTTCTTATGCAGATCTTCAGGAAGAAATACGACTATGTAGAAGTGGATGTCAGTTAATGTCCTGTGGGGTCCACCGCGATCACCATTTTATGGGTGGTTCGTTAAGTCCTCTGTGTTCTCTGTCCCTTTAAGGGACCCTCCTCCCGTGCCGTTGGGTGAGGTCATAAGAACGGATCTCTTGGGGTACCTGTCTCTTGGACCGCCCGACGTTAGGTATCCCAACGTGTCTCACCCTGTGCTGACTTCGCTGAATCGTACGTACTTGTTTAGTGTCCTCTCATAATCCAAAATATGTAGGTATTCATTTAAAGAAAAAGTATAATATGGTAAGAGAGACGATGATAAGTAAGTGAATAAGTAAGTTGTTTGTAATTGCCGTGTCGATTCAAGTGGTCTGTATTAAAACCGTTGACTCTTGTGACATCATTCAAGACCGAGAGTCTCGAACGTAAGATTTCCTCTTTATCCTTGTTTTAGTTGTCTGTCTTTTTGGTTTTTATTTTATTTTACGTCCTCTCAATAGTGTCTAAGTATCATGAATGTACTCGTTGTAATTTATTCATTAAATATTGAAATTTATTTTTTTGTTTTTAGTGTTATCCTCCCAACAAAACGTATCCTTTCCGTCTCTGCCGTAAAGATTCCTCAACGGATTGTCTAGTCTCTGAGCTTATTGTATTCTTCAGTATGACATTTTATAGACTTTCTTAATATAGGGTCTTTTGTTTTTCACCTTGTAGAGATTTGAACAAACAACCATTCAATCTTCCTGTTATTTCTACAACTAATCTTACTTTCTCTTACTCACTTCTTTTGTCCCATCTTTTACTGTGCTCTATTCATCGGTCTTATTTTAGGATATCCTCATTGCCCCTAATTAAAAAATCGAAACAGTTGTTTACTACTTTTACACACTGACTCACTCTCTCTCTCCCCTGCTCGCTAGTCAATTCATAATGAGATTCGTAAAACCTCACTACCTTATTTATCACCTAATCTAAAGAATGACTCTAGTCGTTACTGTCCCCTCTTCTCTCAAACACCTCCTATTAATTTTCAAAAAATCTACACCGAGGATAATCTATCAACTACAAAATACCCGTCACCTAGTTTTATTTTAGACCACTCTGTATTCCCGACCTTCATGTTTATACTCTCAGTAATCGTTTAACTCTCACAAATCTTCTACCTTTGAGTCCTCTAGTGTAACTCTTGTCTCTTTAGGACTCCTGACAGAACTCAGTGAATTTATAAGTCTCCGGGACTTAACTTTTTATTGTCGTTTTGACTTTTCCCCACGGGTCACTCCCTTCTCCACTTTTTCATATTGAGTAACGTCGTCACTACTCCTCCTTTCATTAATGGAGAATCATGACCACACAAAAATACCATATTAAAGAATATTAGGTACTATAAACAATATGGTTGGATTGATATTATGTACAAATGAAATAAGAAAGAAAAAGTATAGGAAGACTCTTAATTAAAAGGTATATAAAATTAAATCAGAAAACTCTTTTATATACTGTAAAAGGTGGTTTTAAATGTTGACCATTTGGATTCTTACAAAGATGGTCAACACTAGAATTGTAAAAAATACATGGACTTACTTAAAAATCTTACAGATAGGTCAATAAACCAAGATTTTCAGGAAACTATTATTAAATTTTGTTAATAAACTATAACACCTAAAGAAGTCCAGATTAAGTGCATCTTGTTGTTTTTTATACGTATTAAATGAACGTTTACAATATAAAGAAGAGTTAATCTATTGTCAAAACTTTGACAAAAATAGTGACAGTCAAAAGGACATATTATGTCTTAAAATTTGTATTAGAGAAGAAAACTATCGTACTAATTGTATCATAACCCGAAGGGATCTCCGTGTCTGTGTCATTTCTTAGACGGACGTTACGTTCTCTGGGTGCAAAACTAGGGACCCAGTCCTTCTAGGGAACCTCTTCTCTTACCGATGGGTAAGGTCATAAGAACGGACCTCTTAAGGTACCTGTCTCCTTGAATCACCCGATGTCAGGTACCCTAACGTCTCAGTCTGTGTTGACTCGGTAATTGTGAAAGTGAAAAAGTGAAATGAAAGTTACATCACAATGAGATTTTGATATCAGTACTTTGTATATAAGGATGGTTATTTTTTTTTTTATTCATTTTTTTATTTACGTATGGACCCTGTGACTAGAAACTTAAAATATCAAATATGTGGACACTCCATATTAAGTATAAGAAGGATCAAGATACTTTAGAAGGTAAAAACTCATTGAGAACTATATTATATCTTTAATCAGTTACTACGTATGAGGTTTCCTATCCAGACAACGTTTTGTCTTGAAAAAGAGTACTACAGTGTAGTCAGAGTGACAGAATTAGTCAGATACCTTGATTTTGTGAAAGTAGATCACAAAATACACAAATAAGTAGATACAGTAGATGAGACTTTATAAATTATTTTCACAAAAAAGGAAATTTTTATTTTTTATTTAAACTGAATGTATTACGTTGTTATTGATAAAGGGAAATTTATAACAATCAGTCTAATTCAGTAGGAATTCTTTAAGACATATATATTTCTTGAACTTGTAACTGTTAAACTCCCCTATTGAACCTTTTACTTATACTTTTGTTTGCCGTTTTGGTGCCCGTGACAAGTCAAGTCAAGTCAGCGAGTCAGGACAGACTGAGAAACACTGGGGTACTTGGTGTCGTGTGGTCCGGAGGGACAGATAGTGGTTGAGGACCTCAAATGGGTTTGGGTACAGGTAACTCAGTCACTACGGTAGGTTGGTAGAGTAGGAGACAGAAGGGGAAGAGGAGGACGGGAGTTAGAAAGGATAGTATTCCCAGAAAAAGGTTACTCAGTCGAGAAACGTAGTCCACCGGTTTCATAACCTCAAAGTCGAAGTTGAAGTCAGGAAGTTTTACTTGTGGTCCCTGACTAGAGGAAATCCTACCTGACCAACTTAGAGAAGTAGCATTAATCCATATTTATAGTGTAAAGTAAAGATAAAGGACGGGGTTCGTCAAAAATAGTAAAGAAAAGTCTATTCCTCGGTTTATTAAGAGAGAACCTTAAGACATAAAAGAGGAGGTTAGTAAGTTTCAACAACCCATGAATTTTATATTTCATCACTTTCAGTAAGTCAGTACAGACTGAGAAACGTTGGGGTACCTGATATGTCAGGTACCTTAAGAGGTCCGGTCTTATGACCTCACCCATTGGTAAGGGAAGAGGTCCCCTAGAAGGGTTGGGTCCTTATCTTGGGTCCCGAGGGTGTAACGTCCGTCTAAGAAATGGTCGACTCGGTACTCCCTTCGGGTTCTTATAACCTCACCCATCGGATAAGGAAGAGGTCGTCTAGAAGGACTGGGTCCTTGACTTGGTCCCAGAGAACTTAACGTCCGTTAAAGAAATGGTTGATTCGATAGACCCTTCGGGATGCTTCATCACTCACTCATGTTTATTGTGTCAGGTCGACAAAGGACGACGACAAGGAATGACGACACCAACTCCTCACCGGGATGCTTCAGGATCACACACGAAAGGTCTCTTCTTACGTCTGATAGTGTTCTTGAACTCGTCAGTGTGAGTTAAAAGTCGTTCCACGACCCTTGAGACAAACTTAAGGGTCCTATTAAGATAATGGGGAGTGAAGATCATGACACGTGTCGTAAGTTGTTCCGTATTCGTTCGAATCTTGATTTGAAATAGAATAGAGGTCCGGGGACTGGACGGAAAAGAATCTTGTGATTACAATATTTTGAATTTTGATATTTAAGAAAGTAACAGGGAAACTTTGTATTCAAAAAGAGGGTCAGAGAGTAGTCAAAAAGTTGGGTGTCGACAGAAAGAGGTCTTGCACTCGACAGGGAACTTTATGTTAATAGTTCGCCTTAGATTATTCTTTATTATGTTCACTTGAATACATGTTTATCTTTGTGTGAGTGTCTGGAGTTTAGTTTAAATAAAAACGGTTTGACATTTGCATCCCCTTCTCTATTTAGACTTCTACCTAATTGTATATTTGTGATGATATGTATTTTGTCTATTAATCATTCCTTCACCATTCCTGGATAATATGTCGTGTTCCTTGAGATTAACTAAAAGACATTATTGTCCCTTTTTAGACTTTTTCTTATATATATATATATATGTATTTACATATAAATACATAAGTGAAACAACATGTGGACTTTGATTGTGTTGTAACATTTAATAGATATGAGGTTATTTTTAATTTTTTTTTTTTTTTCATGGGGAGGGTCCAAGTTTCTTCCCAGAATTCAGATTGAAGTTATTCGTTTGTAATCGTTCGTCATCCGAATTAGGGTAAGTTGTTGGAGAAGGGGTCACAGGAGGTCCTTTTAAAGTGGACAGATAGATCACGATTTTTTGAAAGGACTGGAAACAAAGTTGTTTCAACATAAGTTAGACAGAGGAAGATAATATCATTACAACTACTTTCAGAAGGAACAGATAAATTGGATAGGTTATACCAAAGAGAGACTGCCATAGGTTTAATAAAGTTAGGAGAAAAGTAAAAGGAAAAGAGAACAAAAGGAGGACGATAGTTACATCGGTTAAAGAGAGAAACTAAGAATCTTATGTTTTACAGAGTTTCGAAGAAAGGTCCGAGTATCTTTTCTGTGTATGTGCGTGTAAGTGTGTGTGTGTGTGAGTGAGTGTGTGTGAGTGTGCGTGTGGAGAAGTGTCCGTTTTACGGTTACTAATAGAGGTCTCTCCGTCCTTTAAATCTCGAGAATGTGGTCGTTAATATCACTACATCACGAAATTACACTATATGTACCGGACCTTATTGGTTAAAATCTTACACCAACAAGGTCTTTCGATTGTGTTTTATTGTCACTTTTTTATTTTAGGTATATGAGTTGGTTAACTTTACCATAAAAAAAGTGAATTTAATAACCATCGTACGTTGGTAAGGAAATTATTTTGACGTTTCCACACTAAGAATCATCAATGTATATAATGGAAAACTAATTAACGAGCTATATCAAAGACTTTTCAATAAAAACGTTTTTGAGTACTTTATAAAATTCTAAGGATTACCTCTATCGAAATCTGCCTTTTACAATTTACTGAGGAATCTACTTTTAGTTTCACAGGTTATAGGGTACTGGAGGTCTCGAAATTCAGGACAGCGAACACTTTATAGACCTAAAGATAAAAGGATAAAGGTCTTGATATTTATTGTTTGATCTAATTTTTTTATTGATGAACGTTGTTTTGTCAATTTTGTTGACTGATTTATACTTTTATAAAAGTTCTTTGATGGAACTTCTCTTCGACTTTTGATCTTGTTGTTCTCCCTTTACTGGTGACATCGACAGAACTCCCCTAGAATGGATAGAAGTCTTAGTTCCTTGAATATAAAAACCCCTAGTCATCCTACACTTTGTGGAACGCGTCCAGAAATGGATCTCTTGGCTCCGGATCTGTGGTGAGGGTAGGGGTAATGTATGTGGTTTTGTCTGTATTTCTCGGTATTGAGTCCCTAGACCTTGTTTAGAGGGTACAACAGTCTCTTTCGTTATTCCTACACAGATACCAAACCGAACTCGAGACCTCAATATTCTAAGATGTGACTTTAAGTATTAGTATCCGAGTAAAAAATTTCTTGAACTCAAGTATTAAGGACTTACTGGGTCCTTGTATGTTCGGTACCTTTAATTGTAATAAAAGACCCATAATTCTTGTGACTTCACCGAGTTTGTTCTTTGTTTTTAAATACCTCACTTGATGGAATTCAGGCTCTGTTTGACGAGTCGACACAGATTGAGAAACCTACACAGGTTGAAGACCTGACTTCTGGTGATCCGAGGAGACAGGTACCCTAAAAGGTCCGTTCTAATGACCTCACCTAACGGTACGGGAGGAGGTCCCCCAGAAAGGCTGAGTCCCTAGATTTACTGTAGAGAACACAGAGGACGTAACCGTCCACCTAAGAAATAGTGATACGTTGAACCCGAAGGTTCGTATTATGACTGGAGTGGTTTAAATATTTAAAATATTTCTTTATTTAGTTAGAAGGGAAACCGAGTCAACCATTTCTTAAACGGACGTTACGTCCTCTGGACCCAAACTAGGGACCCAACCCTTCTAGGGGACCTCTTCCCTTTCCGATGAATTGTGTCATAAGACCGGACCTCTTAAGGTATCTGAAATATCAGGTACCCTAGCGTGTCTCAGTCTGTGCTGACTCGTTGAAAGTGAAAGTGAAGTTCAGTTGGATTCACTCTTAGTGGTCTTTTTGTTAGACACCTAAACCTGGGACTTTGAGTGGATAACATGTAATTCTATATTGATGTTGTACTAATTTAAATTTGTAATCTTTTATTCTAAGATAAATTTATCATCTTTCTAAAGATATTTTTGTATTAAAACCCTTTACTGTTTCTAACCTTGTTTTCAAATCAACGTACCTATTTAATCCTAAATTTAAAACGACTTCCTTTACGATCTATTGACGTTCTATATACTTAATTAGTATTTGTTTCTCCCGGATCTTTTTTTTTCATGACTTTCATAATTTCTGTCAAATTATACAGGTCTCTATTTTAATCATTTAAGTTATATATAGGACATCTTAATAGTCTTCTACTGTCATTTACGACCTTATTCTCCATTACAAACTCTTAAAAAAATTTTTCAATTGATTTTCATAAAAAGGAGACTAAGTCCTTAATTGTAATTATGGTTTATCTTAATATTTCTTCGTCTTTCTTCCTTCCTTGGTTTGTATTGACTTTTTGTTGGTTTTGTTGATAATTGTCTTTTCTTCATAATCAGTGAGTCACACAGACTGAGAAACACTAATGTACCTGACGTCGGGTGGTCCAAGTAGACGGGTACCTTAAGAGATCTGTTCTTATGACCTCACCTAACTGTAAAGAATGAGGTCCCCTAGAAACCCGGGTCCCTAGCTTGGACTCAGAGGACGTAACGACAGTTAAAGAAATGGTAAACTCGGTGGTCCCTTTGGACTATCTTTTCTTTCCGATGAAATTTAATACTGTCCAAGTATCAAGTGTGGTCTTTTTTATTTTATTTTTTTTTTTGTTTTTTCTTTTTGGGTTTTCTGCTCTTTTGTGAGAACTAATAAATAAATGAAAAACCGGTGTTCCGTAAGTCCTGGAATCAAGGGACTGGTCCATAACTTGGGTACCAGGTACGTCACCTTCACACCTCAGGATTGGTGACCTGGTGGTCCCTTAAGGGTTATGACAACTAAAAAAACTTGGTTATCCCCGTGTAAGTATAAGATACGTCTAGCGTGAAATGTTTACCTACTAAAAATTGAAGGGAGTGACATTTACGAGAGTCGTCTATATGACGTTAATAGTCGGAAGGAGTCCTTAATGGGAGTCACACCTCTCGACGGAGGTAGGTAAGTTTAGTCGTCGGGAAGGAACTCCGTCGACCCCAGGTTTCTGACTACGTATTCCTTTTTCCTCCGAGTCGACGGAATAAAGTTGAGTCTCATTGTCACTTCCCGGTAGGATGTTGAAGTCTCGAGGTACCCAAGTTACCGTCGGTGTAGACTTTGATCAAGTTGCATTATGTCGAAGGGAGAGAGCTGTGTCGAAGGGAAAGAAGGGACCACGAAGGATTTTTTGTAAACGTAATTTTTATAACTAAAATATAATACGGGGTTCCTTAAGTCGTTCAGTATATTGGCTTTTTTTTTTATTCGTTTATTTATTACTAAGTGGTTACTTCAACATCCGGTTATTTGTTTATTATTTGGGTGTTTTGAAAGGTGACTGTCTACTATTCAAGGGGTTTTGTTATTTTTGGGATTTCTTTTAAAAAATCTTTCTTTCTTTTACTTGGGTCCTAGTCTCTAAGTTCTTCCTTTAAACTGGTTTCTTTCAAATAGTGACTAACTGTCGTATTTGTTATTGTATTTATTACTTATTAAACCCACCTTTTATTTTGTTCAACCTTAATTTTATGACCTGTTATTGTTATACATATTTTACTTCCCTAGAATCCTTTGTGTAAAAAGATTCCAGGACCATTATATTCCCTAATCTTACCCTCACCGTTGTTCTCAATCATTATTTCTGTCGTTACCTGATAATGTTAAAATATATTTACGTAAACCTTTACAGTTATTTAATCTTTTGTTGAATTAATTTCTTTGAGATGTATTTTAACAGAGTTCTTCTGTGTCTTTTCATTTAACTGAGTAATGACAAGTACGATACCATATTGGAACTAATTTTTACTAACTAACACAATCATATGTCTTCTTTTAATGTTGGGCTTCATATAATTTTTTCCTTTTAATGATTCGTTTTATATATAGTTGGTTAAGACTGTCATGTGTCTGGGAAGACCTTTTTAACAAATCAGGTCTTTACATTCTATATAATTATAATCCTATATGTAAGTTTTGTAAGTGTCTAGTCTTTCCTTTTTGTATAATGTGATCTATATCTTTCGTCGTATGTTTTAAGTTGTATAAGTACTTATTGTTTTGGTAGTGTGGTAGTGGTCGAAATTTATTTATAGAAATCATGGTATGGTGATATATTGGTGAACCCACACATATTAGTTTTTCTCTAGTATTTTTCACATATACTCCCAAACCTCTTTGACTTCGGGAGTATGCAACGAGAACCTTTACATTCTACTTTTTGGCAAAATACCAAAGAATTTTTCAATTGATATTTGAATTTTATATTGTGTAGTTAAAGTGACAATCCTTGGGTCGGTTCCCCTTCGTATACGGGTGTCTGTCCGTGTCTATACGTTACGTACCGTCTAGATAAGTAGTCAAGTTTTTTATACTTGATTTTACAGGTAGTTACCTAATTATTTTACACCATATAAGTACGTTTTTTATGACAAGTCGTTAAATTTTAATTTTTCATGATTACGTACGATGTTTTGTCTATTAACGTCTTTGTAATACGATTCGTTTTTTCATTTTGTGTTTTTAATGTATAACATATCAAGATAATATACTTAAAAGGTCTTATCCGTTTAAAATCTCTATCTTCTAATCACAAACAGATCCCTTCCACACCTTTACCCCGGAAAAAGTCCACTATCTTATACTCTCGTGATCTAATTACATAAGTCTTTTGAGTTCATTTGATAAACGTCCTCTAAATAATTTAATCACCAAAGGGATGAATCAGTCAAGTTAAGTCGGTGAGTCATTGCAGGCTGAGAAACACTGGGGTATCTGACGTCGTGCGGTCCCAAGGGACGGGTAGTGGTTAAAGGTCGTGAACGAGTCTGAGTACAGGTAGGTCAGTCACTACGAAAGGTTGGTAGAGTCGGAGACAACAGGGGAAGAGAAGGACGGAAATTAGAAAGGGTCGTAGTCCCAGAAAAGGTCACTCAGTCAAGAATAGTCCATAGGTTTGATGACTTCAAAGTCAAAGTCGTAGTTAGGAAGGTCACCTGTTAGTCCTGACTAAAGGAAATTCTGTCCAACCAAACTAGAGGAACGATAGGTTCCCTGAGAGTTCTCAGAAGAGGTCGTGGTGTCTAGTTTTCGTAGTTAAGAAGTCGCGAGTCGAAAGAAGTATCAGGTAGAGAGTGTAGGTATATACTGATGACCTTTTTGGTGTCGGAACTGATCTACCTGGAAACAGCCGGTTCATTATAGAGACGAAAAACTATACTACAGATCCAACCTGTATCGAAAAGAAGGTTCCTCGTTCGGACAGAAATTAAAGTACTGACGTCAGTGGTATACGTCAATAAAACCTCGGAGGGACTTTTATTTTGGAGAGTGACAAAGGTAACAAAGGGGTAGACAAAACGGTACTTCACTATCTTGACCTACGGTTCTAGAAGCAAAGACTTACAACTCAAAATTCGGTGCAAAAAGTGAGAAGAGAAGTCAAGTCAAGTCAAGTCAGTGAGTCAGTACAGGCTGAGAAACGCTGGGGTACTTAGCGTCGTGCGGTCCGGAGGGACAGGTAGTGGTAGAGGGCCTCAAGTGAGACTGAGTACAGGTAGCTCAGTCACTACGGTAGTTCGGTAGAGTAGGAGCCAGCAGGGGAAGAGGACGGGGGTTAGAGAGGATCGTAGTCTCAGAAAAGGTTACTCAGTTGAGAAACGTACTCCACCGGTTTCATGACCTCGAAGTCGAAATCGTAGTAAGGAAGGTTTCTTTAGGGTCCCAACTAGAGGAAGTCTTACCTGACCAACCTAGAGGAACGTCAGGTTCCCTGGGAGTCCTCAGAAGAGGTTGTGGTGTCAAGTTTGTGTAGTTAAGAAGCCACGAGTCGGAAGAAGTGTCAGGTTGAGAGTGTAGGTATGTACTGGTGTCCTTTTTGCTATCGGAACTGATCCACCTGGAATCAGCTGTTTCATTACAGAGACGAAAACTTATATCATAGATCCAACCAGTATTGAAAAGAAGGTTCCTCATTCGCAGAAAATTAAAGTACCGACGTCAGTGGTAGACGTCATTAAAGCCTCGGGGTTTTTTATTT
>SJYO01048061.1:21349674-21361655 GCA_006410555.1 Capra ibex | reverse complement strand
CGGTCCGGAGGGACAGGTAGTGGTAGAGGGCCTCAAGTGAGTCTGAGTACAGGTAGCTCAATCACTACGGTAGTTCGGTAGAGTAGGAGCCAGTAGGGGAAGAGGACGGGGGTTAGAGAGGATCGTAGTCTCAGAAAAGGTTACTCAGTTGAGAAGCGTACTCCACCGGTTTCATGACCTCGAAGTCGAAATCGTAGTAAGGAAGGTTTCTTTAGGGTCCCAACTAGAGGAAGTCTTACCTGACCAACCTAGAGGAACGTCAGGTTCCCTGGGAGTCCTCAGAAGAGGTTGTGGTGTCAAGTTTGTGTAGTTAAGAAGCCACGAGTCGGAAGAAGTGTCAGGTTGAGAGTGTAGGTATGTACTGGTGTCCTTTTTGCTATCGGAACTGATCCACCTGGAATCAGCCGTTTCATTACAGAGACGAAAAGTTATACGATAGATCCAACCAGTATTGAAAAGAAGGTTCCTCATTCGCAGAAAATTAAAGTACCGACGTCAGTGGTAGACGTCATTAAAGCCTCGGGTTTTTTTATTTCAGTCGATGACAAAGATGACAAAGGGGTAGATAAAGGGTACTTCACTACCCTGGTCTACGGTACTAGAAGCAAAAGACTTACGACTCGAAATTTGGTTGAAAAAGTGAAAGGAGAAAGTGAAAGTAGTTCTCCGAAAAATCAAGGAGAAGTGAAAGACGGTATTCCCACCACAGTAGACGTATAGACTCCAATAACTATAAAGAGGGCCGTTAGGACTAAGGTCGAACACAAAGAAGGTCAGGTCGTAAAGAGTACTACATGAGACGTATATTCAATTTATTCGTCCCACTGTTATAAGTCGGAACTGTATGAGGAAAAGGAGAAACCTTGGTAAGACAACAAGGTACAGGTTAAGATTGACAACGAAGGACTGGACGTATGTCTAAAGAGTTCTCCGTCCAATCCACCAGACCATAAGGGTGGAGAAAGGCTTAAAAGGTGTCAAATTACACTAGGTGTGTCAGTTTCTGAAACCGTATCAGTTATCTCGTCTTTATTTACAAAAAGACCTTGAGAGAACGAAAAAGGTACTAGGTCGCCTACAACCGTTAAACTAGAGAAGAGAATCTCCCATGTTTTATGAGTTCCATAATGAGTAATTCCGCGTCCACTTTTTTCTATGACCCCAATAAGAAAATTTTTAAGTATACGTTTGACCAATGTGACCAAACCTTAATCTTTTAAAAGATAATAGAGACAGAATGAAAGGAGCGGAGAGGACAAAGGATAATGTCCTCATTAAGAGGGACACATTTGGTTACCTGACGATATGATCTATGATAACGTTATGACTGGACGTTCTAGTGAAATAGAGTTTGTATGAAATGACGTCTGTATTTTTATGTGTTTAAGTCCTTTAATGGTTACAGACTATGAAAGCTTTCTATAACATTTGATTCAGAAATGGGACAAATCATCTTTCTAAATCGTCTTTACAGAGGTCTTTGACCGATATAGGAGTAGACGTAATAAGAAAAATGAGTCTGGAGGTAATAAAACAATGTGGTCCGAATATTTAACAAAGAGAAAGTCGTGAGATAAGAGATGAAGATAGGTAGGAGAAATGAAAAATCTTTTTTTAGTTTAGATAAATACAAATAGTAGATAGACAAAAACTTAAAATGAGCCGTATCATTTATATGTTTTAGTGATTGTCGAGTCAGTTATGAGAAGTGTTTGACCAATATTGATTTGAGTCATTCAAAATTAGTAGGACTATAAAATTTAAAGAATATAAAGGACATCTTTACAACAAAACAAAGAACAAAAAACAAAACATAATCCGTATGAACCCAACAAATTTATTACGACGAAAGGTACAAATAAACGACGGTTTTTTTTTTTTTTTTCTGATTTTATGGAATGGGTCATGAAATTATATAAACAGTATAATGTAGTAAATATAAATCATAAAGAATTTGAAAACATACTCCTTCTATTTGAAGTCGAACTAACAGGTTGTATTTTTACAATTCTGTTTTCAGTTAACTCTTGACTTATGTACTTCAAGGACGATAGACCCCCTAAAATTGAGTTTCTGATAATATAAATGTACAGAGTCGTGGATCGAGTTAGGAACGGGATGAAACTGTCCCTTTTGTTCTTTGAGGACAATTAAGACGAGGTAATATGACAAGTCAAGTCAAGTCAAGTCAGTGAGTCAGCACAGACTGAGAAACGCTGGGTTACTTGACGTCGTGTGGTACGGAGGGACAGGTAGTCGTCGAGGACCTCAGATGGGTTTGGGTACAGGTAACACAGTCACTACGGTAGGTTGGTAGAGTAGAAGACAGTAGGGGAAGAGAAGGACGGGTGTTAGGGAGGGTCGTATTTCCAGAAATGGTCACTCAGTCGAGAAGTGTAGTCTACCTGGTTCAGAACCTCAAAGTCGAAGTTGTAGTCAGGAAGGTTACTAATGGGTCCTGACTAGAGGAAATCCTACCTGACCAACCTAGAGGAGTGTCAGGTTCCCTGAGAGTTCTCAGAAGAGGTTGTGGTGTCAAATTTTCGTAGTTAAGAAGTCGTGAGTCGAAAGAAATATCAGGTTGAGAGTATAGGTATGTACTGGTGACCTTTTTGACACCGGAACTGATCTACCTTGAAACAACCGTTTCATTACAGAGGAGAAAAATTATACGATAGATCCAACCAGTATTGAAAGGAAGGTTCCTCATTCGCAGAAAATTAAAGTACCGACGTCAGTGGTAGACGTCACTAAAACCTCGGGTCTTTTTATTTCAGTCGGTGACAAAGGTGACAAAGGGGTAGATAAACGGTACTTCACTACCCTGGCCTACGGTACTAGAATCAAAAGACTTACAACTCGAAATTCGGTCGAAGAAGTGAGAGGAGAAAGTGAAAGTAGTTCTCCGAGAAATCAAGAAGAAGTGAGAGACGGTATTCCCAGCACAGTACAAGTATAGACGTCAATATTCAGATAAAAATCTTTTATATGATAGCTTCAAAAAAAAAAAATTGTGACGGTTAAATAAGACGGGATGTCACAATTTTAGGAGAAGGATAAACCTTTATCAGATAACAAAGTACAGGTCAAGATCGACAATGAAGAACTGGACGTATGTCTAAAGAGTCCTCTGTCCAGTCAACAAGGTCATAAGGGCATAGAAAGTCTTAAAAGGTGTCAAACAACACTAGGTGTGTCAGTTTCCGAAACCGTATCAGTTATTTAGTTTTCATCTACAAAAAGACCTTGAGAGAACGAAAAAGTTACTAAGTCGTTTACAACCGTTAAACTAGAGACCAAGGAGACGGAAAAGATTTTGGTCAAACTTGTAGACCTTCAAGTGTCAAGTGCGAGATAACTTTGGACCGAACCTCTTAAAACTCGTAATGAAACGATCGCACACTCTACTCGTGTTAACACGTCATTAAACTTGTAAGAAACCGTAACGGGAAAAAACCCTAACTTTACTTTTGACTGGAAAGGGTCAGGAACCGGTGACTACTCAAAAGGTCTAAGCGACTGTATAACTCACGTCGTGAAAGTGTCGTAGTAGAAAACCCTAAACTTTATCGAGTCGACCTTAAGGTAGTGACCTTAAACTTTATCGAGTTGACCTTAAGAATAGTATGTAAATGTAAAAAGAATATAAAATCGAGGAGAACTATTACAATGTAATAAATTCAAAGTTTATGTACTTAAAAAACTTTTCAAGTATTTATCATTTAAGTCCTTTAATTGTCGTAAAATTTCAAATTCATTTGATAGTATGTATATGAATAGGTATACGAAAGGTAAGAACTTAGTAGAACTAAATCATTAAAAGACAGTTCCATCCTGACATAAAGTACTCGTTAGTAAAATTAAAAGAGAACACCTTCATTAGTAAATGTTTCCATACTACTTTTTGAGGTTAATCTGAACAAGTACTTTTAAGTATATCGTTAATACAACTGAGTAAAACAAAGAGTTCTCATGGACTTTAATTAATTTACTTTGTATAAAGTGTACTTTTCGATGGAGGTATAAAAATCTCATTTGTACTATATAGAACTGTACTCTCAAAAGAAAGTAGAAGAAAAGATTCCTTGACTTGTCTGTGATTACCGGAAAAGGGTTCAAAGAAGAATGGTATAAGTACATAAAAATTACTAAGAGAAAAATAACGTTTAAGACAAACTTTTATAAACTTTCCCAAAACCGTACTGGGTCTTCTCTCAATGGAAAATTTTAGTCCTACATCGTTAAGTGAACCTTGGATTTCCCCGTCTCAACGTGTTATATCTGAAGTTTATAGATAAGCATTTTAAAATGTTTATTTTAATCTAGTGTAGTGTAAAATACTTATTTTAGTGTAGTGAGAACTTATTCTCACTATACTAGGTGTTAAACCCGAATATAACGGAAAAAAATTAAAAATAAAAATGAAATAAAATGAAATGTTATGACATAACCAAAACGGTATGTAATTGTACTTAGGTGGTGGGCACATGTACTCAAGGTTCAGGACTTGGGGGGAGGGTAGAGGGTGAGGTATAGTAGAGAGACCTAGTAGGGGCACGTGGTCGGGGTTCGTAGGACATAGGACGTAGCTTGGATCTGACCGTTAAGTAAAGAATGGACTATCATGTGTATAAAGTCACGGTAAGAGGGTTTAGTGGGGTTGGAGAGGAAGAGGGTGTCTCAGGTTTTCAGGCAAGATATGTAGACACAGAGAAAATGACAGAGCGTATGTCCCAACAGCAATGGTAGAAAGATTTAAGGTATATATACACAATCATAAGACATAACCACAAAAAGAAAGACCGAATGAAGTGAGACATATTAGCCGAGGTAAAGTAGGTAGAGTAATCTTGACTAAGTTTACATACGAAAAATTACCGACTCATTATGAGGTAACACATATACATGGTGTCGAAAGAGTAGGTAAGTAGACGACTACCTGTAGATCCAACAAAGGTACACAACCGATAATATTTGTCACGACACTACTTGTAACCCCATGTACACAGAAAAAGTTAAGACCAAAGGAAACACACATACGGGTCATCACCCTAACGACCCAGTATTCCATCAAGATAAAGGTCAAAAAATTCCTTAGAGGTGTGACAAGAGGCATCACCGATATGATCAAACGTAAGGGTGGTTGTCACATTCTCCCAAGGGAAAAGAGGTGTGGGAGAGGTCGTAAATAACGAACGTCTAAAAACCTAGTGACGGTAATACTGACCACACTTTACCATGGAGTAACACTAAAACTAAACGTAAAGAGACTATAACTCACTACAACTCGTAGAAAAGTACACAAACAATCGGTAGACATACAG
The DNA here is from genome assembly GCA_006410555.1 of Capra ibex. Taxonomy (NCBI): domain Eukaryota; kingdom Metazoa; phylum Chordata; class Mammalia; order Artiodactyla; family Bovidae; genus Capra; species Capra ibex. Next base: position 21,356,331 of record SJYO01048061.1, on the reverse strand, counting down.
AAGAAACCTCTTTACAGATAAATCAAGAAACCGGGTAAAAAACTAACCCAGCAAATAAAAAGACCTTAACTCGACGTATTCAACGAACATATAAAAACTCTAATCAACAAACAGTCAACGAAGTAAACGATAATAAAAGAGGGTAAGTCTTCCGACAGAAAAGTGGAACGAATATCAAAGAAAACAACACGTCTTCGAAAACTAAAATTAATCTACCTCTTTATATGGTGGTATATAAGAAGTACCCAGTCTTCTTAGTTATATCACTTTTACTATATGATGGGTTTCGTTGGATGTCTAAGTTACGTTAGGGATAGTTCGATGGTCGCTATAAAAAGTGTCTTGATCTTGTTTATTAAAGTTCTAAACATACCTTTATGTTTTTGGGAGCTTATCGGTTTCGTTAGAACTCTTTCTTCTTACCTTGACCTTCTTAGTTGATCGGACTGAAGTCCGAGATGATGTTTCGGTGTCAGTAGTTCTGTCATACCATGACCGTGTTTCTGTCTTTATATCTATTTACCCTGTTTTATCTTTCGGGTCTCTATTTAAGTGTGTGGATACCTGTAGAATAGAATATAACGGAAAAAAAATTGAATTTATAAAGATTTAACTATACAATGGTTTATAATAGTATAACATATGGTATAACTTATTTTTTTACTGATACATTTGGAAAACTCACCCTTCACAGTATTTGTCCACGGTTCCAAGAAATCTCATTCCGAACCCATATCAGCACTCTGTAATCTTTTATAACAAATGAACTATCTCTCAGTCTTATATTCCCGTAATGCCCATATACGTAGAAGGAAAGCCTTGAGAGGTGCGTGATTGGTCACAGCGATATGTACCGTTCACTTACCGTATCTTAGTTACAAATCAGTTCACGGACCTAAGTGACCAGTTGTATGTCGAAGTCGGAGTGTTTAGAAGTTAATTGTAATTAATTTTTCGATAGATTATAAGATCTTCGGAGTTACAAGAACACAAAGATTAAAACACTTTTAACCTTAAGACTCAATTCCTTTAAAACCCCCCTTCATATTCTTTTTCCGGTGATATCTGTAACCAATAATCTTAGACTCATAGAACAGGTTTACCTGTTAAGGTTGGTCAGGGTACCGTCATTTATTTCTATCTAGAGTTCCGGTTCCTTGTTCTACCTACTTTGTCGAACTATTATAAAATCATCTACTTTTTATTCACAATTCTTTTTAGAACTTTTTTAAACCATAGATAAGTATTCACCGTTTCGTAATATAATTATAAGATTAAAAATTAAATCGGATTTTTTAGAGTAACCGTATTTAAGGTTAAATCACTATATTATTCAACGACAAGATCAAATTGACCTCTAAATTCTAATATGAATTTAACTCAATATTCTTTACGTTTTTAAAAAACACTAAAATGGAAGTAAAGAGTTGTTAAGTAAAGGGTTTGAGAGAAACGATACATCTAGACTCAAAGATTGGGTATAGTGAAAGGAAGAGAGACTTCTTGATGAAAGTTGTAGAGAAAAAAAGACCGACATGACACTGTATAGGACGAGTTGTACGTTCTACAATCGAGGGACGGGTCCCTGACTTGAATACAATGGACATCACCTCACACTTTAGGATTCGTGACCTACCGATCCCTTAAGAGTCTTTAAAAAATTTTGAAAATGCACACTGATATAACACTTGACTGTATAATATGAAGATTTTATCGTTCATTAAGTAACGAAGGAACATAAATTCGATGTTTCTATCTATAAGAGGGAGTGAGAAACGAGGTAACAACTAATCTTTTTACGAGTATAACTGGATAAGGTAAGATGATAACACTACCCATCATATCTTTATAAGAAGAGGAGAATTTTTAATAAAGTTAAAGAATTTTTCAACTTTTAAGAATTGTAAACTATACTTCTAGTTTATATGTTAGAAATTTAATTATATCAGTTTAATTATATGATAATTTAAATTTCCCCTTTACCCTTTTGATGTTAAGACGTTCAATACGGTAGTACATACAGACGGACGATTCAACGAAGTCTGTACCCGGTTGAGACGTTGGGATATCTGATATTGGACGGTCCGATGAGAGAGGTAACTTAAGAGGTCCGTCCTTATGACGGAAGAGGTCCGTTAGAAGGTCTGGGCCCTTAACTTGAGTACAGAGAGTACAGAGGACGTAACCATCCACCCAAGAAATGGTGATTACGGTGGACCTTTCGGGTACAGTAGTATATAATAAAATTTAAAATCTTATAAAGAAATATCCTTAACGTAAGAAGATCTATAGGTGTGTTAGTTAATTATCACAATGTACTGATCAATACGGAGAATAGGACCTATCTTTTAATACGGTTAGAAGATAAACTTATCGAATGTCAGTAAGAACTAAAATGTATAAAATTTAAATGTACGTATAGAAAATTAAATTTTGTTGACATTATGATAGAGATATGATTCGAAAAATACTCACAGTCACATCTTCCATCCAAATTAGTAATATTTATTGTGATTCTTTAACATCTATATGAGTACTCATCACGGTATAGTCATACTCTTAGAATACTTGTGACTCATTATCATTATCGTAACGAGGGAGATTCATCCCTTTTGTGATTCTTAATACGACGCTTATCATTTGAACTCAAAAGATTTATGTTTATATACCAAAAATAAAATAAAATAAAATAAAAAACTCTAAGAAGAGAACATCTTTCTTTATTATAGAAAACGGTGGTTTTCATCCGTCTCTCTACTTTGTCACTTTGTCCTTTTATTTTTCTCTATTCATAATAATTATTATTCTATATCTTTAGTCGTGAGTTTCAGGATATTTAATCATAACTTACTCCCTTCTTTCTCTTTCTTTCTTTCTTTTTAAAATCCATGTAAAAGTCTTAATAAAACTTTCGTGTTACGATTTGAAGGGTCAATAAAACCTTTTTAGTTCTTTTAAGCTAATACTTCACCTTCTTCGACTACTTTATATCTGAGATTCCTAGACGAAAGTATCCAATTTGGTGGTGTTTTGGTCTGTTTGAAAACGGTTTTCTTTAGGTTATAGACTTCTTCCGTCACTTCTCTTATCTCAGTCATCAAAGAAATATAGAATCGACAGAAAGTACCAAACCTCGATGACTGTGTACCTCCACGACTGTTCTAGTCTTCCCGTCGTTTACCATTGTGGTGGATTTGTTAGAGTGGTACATGAAAAGAACTCTTGTCCCTGGTTTCGTCTCAGAGACGTTGAAAAAATTTGAGGAGTCCGAGGACTCTTTACAACGACACTCGTGTTTGTATATTTAGTCTTTTTTTTTCATAATTTTGAAAGATACTTATATGAACCTTTCATCTATAGGATATGAGTAAGTAGTAAACTAAAAGTTTTAAACCTGGATTGTCACTTAATACCTCTCTACATATAGGAGTTTTTCACAATATCATTCACTACTTTGAGTTAATACATTACATTTATTAACTTGAAAGTTTATACTAAGAAATAATGGAAATTGTTTTCTTTTATTTTTATATGTCAAGGGGTTTGTTGGTGGTATTTTGTAGAACCAGTTAATATAAGGTTTATATTTTTCGAGTGGTTAGTGTCCTTTTTTATTTTGAGACATCATAATTTGTGGTTACAAGGATCTGAAAGATGTGTATACTCCCGATGTGAATTCTCTCCGTCAAGTTGAGAGGTAACTTGAGTATTTGACTTAATTCAAGGATAGACGATGTAATAAAAATATATAATCGATTAGGAAAATTTATACTAAAACTATTCCGTATAAAAATGGATTGTACTCGTATAATAGTTCAGTATTTTAATAAATGTTGTTAATCTCCTTCTATTCTTTGTGAAAATTAGGTTTTTCTCATATAAATTCATGCGTGGGTTACTTTTCTGTAAAATTATATATATAGTTTATAAATGTCTGAACTTCTCTTTTATCTGTCATTATGTTATTGTAAGTCAGTGAGTCAACACAGGCTGAGAAACGCTGGGGTACTTAGCGTCGTGCGGTCCGGAGGGACAGGTAGTGGTAGAGGGTCTCAAGTGAGTCTAAGTACAGGTAGCTCAGTCATTACGGTAGGTCGGTAGAGTAGGAGCCAGGAGGGGAAGAGGAGGACTGGTGTTGGGGAGGGTCGTAGTCTCAGAAAAGGTTACTCAGTTGAGAAGCGTACTCCACCGGTTTCATGACCTCGAAGTCGAAATCGTAGTAAGAAAGGTTTGTTTAGGGTCCCAACTAGAGGAAGTCTTACTTGACCAACCTAGAGGAACGTCAGGTTCCCTGGGAGTTCTCAGAAGAGGTTATGGTGTCAAGTTTGCGTAGTTAAGAAGCCACGAGTTGGAAGAAGTGTCAGGTTGAGAGTGTAGGTATGTACTGGTGTCCTTTTTGGTATCGGAACTGATCTACCTGGAATCAGTCGTTTCATTACACAGACGAAAACTTATATCATAGATCCAACCAGTATTGAAAAGAAGGTTCCTCATTCGTAGAAAATTAAAGTACCGACGTCAGTAGTAGACGCCACTAAAACCTCGGGGTTTCTTATTTCGGACTGTGACAAAGGTGACAAGGGGGTAGATAAAGGGTACTTCACTGTCCCGGTCTACGGTACTAGAAGCAAAAGACTTACAACTCGAAATTCGGTTGAAAAAGGGAGAGGAGAAAGTAAAAGTAGTTCTCCGAAAAATCAAGGAGAGGTGAAAGACGGTATTATAATCCCCTGAAATTATGAGGTGAAATATTTACCTATCTAGTAGGTCTGTCTTTTAGTTATTCCTTTGTGACCGAAAGTTACTGTGTAATCTGTTCTATCTGTATTGTCTATATATATCTTATAAGGTAAATTACGTGGAAGAAGAGTTCCCGTGTACCTGATAAGAGATCTTATCTATATAGTCCCTTGTTTTGTTCGGAAATACTTAAATTCTTCTGTCCTTAATACAGTTCTTAGAGAAGAATGTTAATATTATACTTTCACCTTTATTTAATGTTATTTTTTGAACTTTAAAGTGTTTATATATTTGTCGTACGAAAACTTGTTGGTTCTCCATGTTTGTTTAATTTTCTCTTCAAGTTTTTATGGAACTCTATTTTTTACATTTATATTGTATGGTTTTGTATATCCTCCATCTTTTTCGTCAAGATTCTTGTCTCCAATATCGTTATTTACGGATCTAGTTCTTTGTTCTTTCTAGAGTTTGTTTGTCGATTTGACATGTAGAATTCTTTGGTCTTTTTCTTCTTTTCTGTTTCTGGTTGTAATCATCTTTCTTCCTTCATTTATCTCGTCTTTATCTCTGATTTTCCCCTTTTCGTTACTTTGATTCTTGAGAAAAAAAAAAAACTTCTTTATTTGATTGTTTAAAAATCGATCTAATTGGTTCTTTCTCTCTTTTGAGGTTATGTATTTTATTTTTTGTTTTCTCCTCTATAATGGTGACTAAAGTTTCTTTCCGGAACTGATCTACCTGGAATCAGTCGTTTCATTACACAGACGAAAACTTATATTATAGATCCAACCAGTATTGAAAAGAAGGTTCCTCATTCGCAGAAAATACTCTCATGTTACTTGTTAATAAACCGTTATTTGACCTGTTGGCATTTCTCTACTTACGACTACCGACTAAGTACGACTCGAAACTGTCTTTTGTTGTTTTAAGATATTTCATTAACGGGAAGTTAATTTTTTATTTATTATTATTAATTTTTCTTACTTAAGGATCTTGGTATGGTAGACGATCTTGACTCAGTACTTCTTTGTCTGTTATATTTGTCTCATTAATGATCATTCTTAGTTATAATCCTGATGATCATTAACTTAGTAATGATCTCTGACTTAGTCATCAGTCTCTGTTTGTTTTAAAGTTCTGGTCTACGGAAATGACTACTTAAGATGGTTTGTAAGTTTGTTATGGTTATGAAAAATATCAGAAAGTTTTTTATCCCCTGTTCCATTGTGAAGGTTTAAATAAAATGTTCCGGTCGTAATGGAACGGTGGTTTTAGTCTTCTCCTGTCGTTTTCTTATGACGTCCGGTTATATAGACTATTTTTATCTACATTTTTAAGAGTTGTTTTATAATCGTTTGACTTAAGTCATTATGGAAGTATTGACATTGACTGATTGACTTCAGCGAGTCAGCACAGACTGAGAAACGCTGGGGCACCTGACATCGGATGGTCCGTAGAGGTAGGTACCCTAAGAGGTCCGTTCTTATGACTTCACCCAATGGTAAAGGAAGAGGTCCCCTATAAGGGTTGGGTCCCTAGCTTGTGTCCAGAGGACGTAACCTCCGTCTGTGAAATTAGAGACTCGGTGGTCCCTTCTATTATGGAAGTATCCTAGGATATAATAATAGTTCACCCTAAATAAGGGTCCAATATTTTTACAAAGTTGTAGACGTTTAGTTAGTCACTATCTCGTGTAATTGTTTGGTACATAAATTACACGTTTTTACATATACATTACACATCTTTTTTTCACATAGGTTACACATTTTTTTTTTCACATAGGTTTTGTTATTTTACAGATCCTTATTTAAATTTACTCGGACCACCGCGTGACTATTTCTTAGGTGGACGGTTAAGTTCTCTACGTCTTTTACACCCAAGTCAGGGACTCAACTCTTCTACGGGACCTCTTCCTTT
>SJYO01048061.1:21245696-21349559 GCA_006410555.1 Capra ibex | reverse complement strand
TTTTTTTTTTTTTTTTTACTTAGTTTCTGAACTTTCTTTCTTGACTTTGATATTTTTGGGCATTCGAGGAACTGAAACCAGAACCACTACCAAAAAACCTAAACTTTAATTTTCGTTTCCGTTGTTTTCCTGTTTATTTGTTTATCTCGAAGTAGTGTGATTTTCAGAAGACGTGTCTTTTTCTTTATAGTTACTTTACTTTACCGTTGGTTACATATAAAAAGGTTTCTACTGTACATCTACCGGTTGTAGGTATTTTTCCACAAGTCGTAATGATTATAGTCCCTTTACTTTTAATTTTGGTGTTCCTTAATAGTGGAGTGTGGACAATGTTATCAATAATGGGTTTTGTCCTTTATTGTTAACGACTGATCCTACATCTCTTTTTCTCTTGACAACATGTGACAACCAAACTCTAGATATAACCATATTGGTGATACCTTTTGTTATACCCGAAAGGAGTTTTTTAATTTGTATATTGATGACGTACTAAGTCTTTAAGATAAGGACCCATAGGCAAGTTTCTCTTGTTTTTGTGACTGAGTTTCTCTATAAACGTTGGGGTACAATTAGTGTCGTAATAAGTGTTATCAGTTTTATGACGACGACGATTCAGTGAAGTCAGTACAGGCTGAGACACACTGTGGTATCTGCCGTCGGGTGGTCCGAGGGGGCAGGGACCCTAAGAGATCCGTTCTTGTGACCTCACCCCACGGTAAAGGAAGAGGTTACGTACTTTCACTTTTCACTTTCCCTTCAGTAAGTCAACACAGGCTGAGAAGCGCTGGGGTACCTGGCGTCGGATGATCCGAGGACACAGGTACCCTAAAAGGTCCGTTCTCATGACCTCACCCCACGGTAGCGGAAGAGATCAGTTTTATGTTTGTATTGGTTTCACAGATGGTTCACAGATCGTTACCTACTGCCCTATTCCTTTACAAGTATACATACACATACACACACACATGTATATATATGAATATGTAGTTACCTATATATGTATGTATATGTATATACACATACATGTATATATAAGTATATGTTTATAATCAATCCGTATTTTTATTCCTTTATAACGAATAATGTTGTCATTTTATGTTCGCATGGAGTCTCGATAACTCCCAAACCAAGGTCTAGTGGGGTTATTTCGGTCATAGTACCATTTCGTCCAGTGTTAAAAAAACCAAAGAGACACGTATATTTCAATAGAAGTGTGATATGGTATTAGATAATCATATCCTATCTTTATACGTATTTTTTACATGGTAGTAAATTTTTTACGCAATAACAACAACGACGATTCAACTAAGTCAGGCCAAACTGAGAAACGGTGGAATACCTGTCATCGGACGGTCTGAGGATACAGTTACCCTAAGAGGTCCGTTCTTGCGACTTCACCCAACGGTACGGTAGAGGAGGTCCCCTTGAAGGACTGGGTCACTAACCTGGACACAGAGAATCCAGAGGACGTAACCGTCCCTCCAAGAAATGGTTATCACGGTGGGTCCTTCGAGTGAAACAACTATTTTTTACGATTTGTGAAACGTTATGATGATAATTTTCGTTATTGATTATATATACCCTACAAAATGGTTGTTGATCTGCTAAAGTGATATTTTTGGATCGTATAGACATACCTAAATAATTCACCTATCATAAAAACAGGAGTAATTTGTCTTCAGGATGACTATGAATCTCTTTTTTTTTTTTACATGTTTCAACATAGTTGGGTTTGTTATTTATATTTCGTCGACACTTTTGATACCCTTTTGAAGTATAAGAAAATATTTATAGATTTTATATAGTTCATTTTATTCCATTGTCGAATTTTGTCCAACATATAGGTACATACATAAACATATTCTTTTATATTTAATGGGGATTTTGTACTGACCCATCTACACTTTTTAAATCCTTCAAGCATAAATTCCTATGATAAATATAAAAAACATAAGTCTTATTTTTCGATATTTAGTATTCATTTATTTTTGACATTATCGAGACAAAAAAACAATATATTATGATGAGTATTACAAAGAAAAGTATATGTATATTTTGGAATTTATTATATAATTAGACAAAACTTAAAATTACAAAAGATTTATTACACTGTCTTTAAAGATAAAGAAAGAAATTCTTTATTGGGGAATGGTGGTGTCCATGTGTCTGATATGGAATGAATCCTGTTTGTCTAGATCTAGTTCTCTCTACTGCAAACACTGAGAGCGATGGTCGATGATATTATCACTGGTCCTTTTGATCGAAGACTGGTTACTTCACACGGACCTAAACACACATACTGAATGTCGTGACGATTTCTCTTTTAACAAACAAAAGATGAGTAGGAGAAAACGAAAAAAAGACCTACTTCTCTGTTGTCTACTATCCAATACCAACGTATTGTTAGATCTTCATACCGAAATTCCAAGTTGAAGAGAGAGGTGTGATTATCGCTCTCTTTTTAAAGATATGCACATCAAATACAGTAACATTAAAACTCAGACAAGTATATCCGTATCTCCACACAATGATTTATTAGTCTATTGTTTATAAATCACAATAAGATACCTGAGAAGATAATGAACGGAAAACTAAGACGTAATGTAACCTGTTCAGTCAGTAAGTAAAGATACATATAAGTCAAGTGAACGAGTTAACACAGGTTGAGAAACGCTGGGGTACCTGACGTGGTGTGGTCCGGAGGGACAGGTAGTGGTTGAGGGTCTCAAATGAGTTTGAGTACAGGTAACTCAGTCACTATGAATGTCAAATAAGTAAAAAGAACGAAATGTCGTCATGACAATATGTAATTTTTTGTGTATACCTTTTTTTTAGTACTCAAAGTCATTTTAGTTACTCAAATTCCTTAAATACTTTATAAAAATGGACGAATGCTATTATTTAAAGTTCTAGTGACTATGTGTTTGATTCATAATTAAGTCCCACGATACATATTGTTGGAAACGACGACGACGATTCAGCGAAGTCAACACAGACTGCGACACGCTGGGGTCTCTGCGGTCGGGTGGTACGAGGGGGCAGGGACCCTAAGAGGTCCGTTCTTGTGACCTCACCCAATGGTAAAGGAAGAGGTTTCGTACTTTCACTTTTCACTTTCCCTTCAGTGAGTCAGCACAGACTGAGAAACGCTGGGTACCTGACGTCGTATGGTCCGAGGAGACAGGTTGGAAATTCATATGTAATTTTTGTGTTGTGACTTTTCACTTAATTTTAAAGTTCTTCCTTTTCTTTTCGTTTCACTTTGTTTCACTTTATAATTTCGTTAATTTCTTTTTGACATAAATGGATATTTTTGAAATTTTTCACATTCAGTTTCTTATCATGACACCCTACAGACTAGTTTCTTTCTTTTCGATTTCCTCACGTATAAACTACTACGTATAATTTTTTGTGACACTTGTAATTTTTTGACTTTTCTTTATATAAAAGAGAGTTTAATTACGTACCCCAACCCGATTTTATTTCGGTATTTTCAAATATAAAATTTATGTAAGTAATTATTATATACTTGTACTTATAATCTTTATTTTTATAGATGGATACGAAATTACACTAAATATATCTTAGTGACGTATTCTTCACGAGTCATTTACGTGTATTTATTAATTTACGTTCAAACTTATTACAAAGTTCCAAATAGTTAAGTTATAATAGGTTTTTAATTGACCTTTAAAACAGTATCAGTACGAATTAAGTTTATTGTAATACACTTTACGTGTGTACGTAAAAATGATAATAAAGGAATAAAAAATACTATACAAATACGAGTAACAAGAAGTTAAGTTGAAGAGATTGTTACTCGTTTAGTAACCTTAAATCGGGAACTCCCAAACCGTTGAAATTTTTTAATTTATTCGTTACTTTTAATCCTTCGACAGTACAACTCCAAACTTGTCGCTGTGAAACTAATGTCAACACTCCGTTTGAGTGTCTGTCGACTTAATAAAGGAAATAATGAAAAGTTAGTATATATACTTCCTTGTAAAACTATAGACGGTTAGTACAGTTGTATGAGACTTGAGTACGTAGAAAATTTTAGGTTTTGGACCAAAAGAACAAAAAAAAAACATTACGACATGTATAAACAGGTAGAATTCAAACGAAGAAGAATTTTGTCCTATCCTGTATAACATTTTCCCTTGACAATATCCCATCTAATTCGATCGATTATGTTTACATACCCCTTCTTTAATTCCACTATATTACCTCTTATACATTGAATAATATAGTATTTCGTTAACGTAAATACGGACTAACCGGACCTTTTAAGGAACCTGACACATATGGTACCCCAGTGTTTCTCGTCTGTACTGACTCATTGAAAGTGATTGAGTGAGTGACTAACTCTCTTGTAGTGAGTAAACTGACAAAGGTTCAGTCGTGTTTTCATTTGCGATTATCATTTCCACCAAGGAGAAAACAAACGAAGATTTCCACAGAGTCAAGTCAAGTCAAGTCAGCGAGTCAGCCCAGACTGAGAAACGTTGTGGTACCTAACGTCGTGCGGTCCGAAGGGACAGGTAGTGGTTGAGGGCCTCAAGTGAGTCTGAGTGCAGGTAGCTTAGTCACTACGGTAGGTCGGTAGAGTAGGAGACAGCAGGGGAAGAGGAGGACGGGGTTAGGGAGGGTCGTAGTTTAGTAAGGTTAAGGTGACAAGTGACCAAAGTTTACATTTTAGTTTAATATACAGTCACCCTCCTATAGATGTAAAGGGTTACCTCTGTTATGTATCATTGACTTTATGTTAAAATTTCCTTCAATATGTTTATGGTAAGTTTTCTGGTGTAAAGAACATTCAGTTATCTATTTAATCGACTAGTGATACTGACTATTTTACGTATACGTATAATAAGTAGTAATTGATCACCTGAAAAGAGACGAATTCTCATTAGTAATATTTCCTATCTTTTTTTGTCTATAAAGACTCGATCTAGACTATCATCAAAACTTTTATCGGAGGTAAAGAACAACTTCCTGGTCCTAGGTGTATACTAAAAGTCTCCAAAGTAATTCGGAAACTTAAATGTACGTGGTAAATAGGTACATGTACGGGTACTGTAAAACCCTCCTTTTCTAGATATGAATAGAAGTATAAAAGACATTAGATTTGATCCATGGACTACTACCTTCTTACGTTCATTTATTTCTTTTTAAATTCAATGTCTTTTACTTCTCAACGTCCCCTAAAAATTTTATCGTAGACGTATTTATAGGTGACGATATCTGTTAATAACAACCGTATTGTTACCGTTATAAAATATGTAACTTTCTAACGAAAAATACAGATGGATACTGTAAAGAGATACCATTGTATTTTATTAACCCTACAACACAAAACAACTAGTAAACCTTCGATAAGTAGTTTATATATCTTCCTCAAACAAACTTCGTCTGGTTTATTGTATAAGAAAGAATGATCGGAAAATCTCTCCTCAGTTATTTTATTTACAGAAGTCAGTGGTGTCTTAATAGTTAGAATCAAAACCCAAAAAAAAAGACGAAACTTAGTCGTTCGTACGGTCATTAACACCAGGAACACTGGAAATTTTACAGTCAAGTAAGTATTACTTTCTGTCCCTTTTTTTCTACTACTTCGTCAAATTCTTGTTTGTTCATATGCGTGTATATGAGACATATATATGTAGTGTGTGTGAGTGTATGTTAAATAGAAGATTTCAATTATATATCCTCGAGAAAGGATGGTTTTATGTTACCATACAAAAAATAAGAGATCCTAAGTTAAATTGTCACTCTTTCCACTGTCCTCTTTTATGGATGAGTACGGAAGAAAACAACGAGAACATACATTCGATGTAAAGAGGATGAATAAACTGTAACAACTGAGAGAGAAAGAAGGATTTTCGATGTCTCTGTGAGACAAATAGAATTACAACTGGTCACTATCTAAGACCATTGGTGACAGTTTCTTCGACCCCTTTTTTTTTTTAAGAGGAATCTACGAAAGTAGTGGGACAGTGAGTCAAACGTAGACCGTTCTTTCCCTTTTATCCTCTCCACAATGGATCCATTTATTTATCCTGGATAATTCCTTATCAACTATTTCCTCTTATTAGTCTTATTAAGTAAGAGTTGAAAGTTTCCATTAAAAGACGGGACGAGACTTAAAATTCTTTTTAAGTTAATAAATATCATTTATGAACAGACATAATAAAATAAGATTACAATTTATACATTAAAGTAGATGAAACATGACAGATCAAAGTGTTATAAGAAAAGATCACTCAGTTTAAGGACAAAACTTATTTCTAACTTTCTATATACGTAAAATAAAAGTTATGGATTCCTAATAGACGGAACTTCTGACTTTTAACTAATATTGTTTTGGTCCAGATATAGCCTCTTCCACTACCGTGGGGTGAGGTCATGAGAACGGACCTTTTAGGGTACCTGTCTCCTCGGACCATCCGACGTCAGGTACCCCAGCGTTTCTCAGTCTGTGTTGACTCGCTGAAGTGAAAGTGAAAAGTGAAAGTACGTAACCTCTTCCTTTACCGTGGGGTGAGGTCACAAGAACGGACCTCTTAGGGTTCCTGCCCCCTCGGACCACCCGACGGCGGATACCCCAGCGTGTCTCAGCCTGTGATAACTTCGCTGAATCGTCGTCGTCGTCCAGATATATACCGTGTATACCAAATAACTTACGATTACTTAATTTCAGGGTCGAAAGGACTTATGTAACATACACATTCCTTTTTTTTTATTAAATAAGTGTCAACATTACTAAGTCTTACTGATGACCGTGATAATCCAAAAACAAAAAAAAAAAAGACACTATTAATACAATGTAATTTTATTCGGTTGACCATGTTACTACAATAATCCATCTTCTATATAAGTATTTTAAACTTTATCATATGTTTATGTTAATATTATAGGTCTCCGTGACTTACCATTACGTTTAATACAAAAAATCAAAATCTACATTTGCAAATTGTGTTTCTACTAATTAAACGATTCAGTTCGATTTAATAAAAAGTAAACCTTTTCACGATTAAATTTCGTGATTTGGTAACCAAGATTTTAAAAAGTCGTTCGAAAATTCATTGAAGAAATAGGTAAATTTTAAAGATACATTGTCATATATACGTAACATATTTAAAACCTTGGTGTATCATGTAAGAAAAAAAAAAGAATTTCCTGACTGTTGATAAAAGTCTGATAGTATAACAATTAAAGTTTTTTACTTGTTTTATAGTTTAAGTTTTCTCGAGAAAGTAAATCCTTATCTACACGACTTTGACCTTAACGTAGACAAGTTACACAATCTTACCCTGAGAATTCGTGAACACCATCTAATAACAAACGACCTATTTTAAATTCTTGAGGTAGACAATTCGAAATACATGTTTAGAACACTGAGTTTAAAACCTACATTATGACACTCATTTTATCTACGTCGTCGTTTAGTATAATAACGTTTACTTTGTCTAATGTACTACACAAATCTTATCCTTTATAAAGATAAGGTATTGTTACACAATTTTTATACTACCATGTCAAAAAAGTACTTTCCGTGATACGGATTAAGTAGAACCGTCTGATATATTGTCTTACGTTTCATGTAAATTTCTGGGTTTATTTCCAAAACTATATATTTTCATATGAAAATTTAATTATTTTATTAAATAAACGAGTTGTGGTTAGTGGAAAAGATCTTTTTTGATCATTTTTTTTTTTGGGTTTTTTGTCCTTTAACTAATATTACCACCGAACCGTTGATAAGAATAGAAAGGTATAGATATAGACTCTCTCTCCCTCGTCACTCTCTTTCCCCTTCGGGCTGTCCTCCCACCCTCCTCCTTTCTCTGACTAAACGTACCAAAAGTTTCCAACCCTAATACCAAAAGAATTGTTGAAGACAAGAGATTACCCAGGTTCTTTTCAGTGATTAAAAATACGAAAGGTCAGTAAAGAATAACAGTCATGTCCTCACTATTATATTTTCTAGAAATGTACGTTTATGTCTTTGGTCTTCTAAGAGACGGTCATATAAAAGTTAATGAAAAAGTCAAAGAGAACCTCTTTTTGTAAAAACAGTTCTCGGACCTACTTGAGATACTCCATATAAGAATCAACACTGTCTCTCGATCCTAGGATATAAAGTAATTACATACAGGAACGAGTGGACTATGTCACCCTCGTGTCCTTTTGAACAAACTATCGAGAAAACTAATGATATCTCTCTAACAATAATACTGAAAAGGATGTAGAGTCCTTGTTTACTGTTCTGACATATGTCGTGTCCTACACTATTTTTATATAGAGATACGTATAGGGTTAATAGACAATAGGTCGACTTGTATTAATGTAAAACGTATGGTGTCCTGATAAGAAACTGGGTCCCTTTTGACTATGGTACGACACTCCAGACAGACGTGATAGCACATGAAACCTTTTATTTCATTCCCTCCTTAAACTTTCCCATGTAAGGGAGGTACGTTAATATTAGTTGTATCTAGAGAAGTCTATTGGAAGGGATGAACGGGAACGTATCGGTGACCTCCACTACTAGTCTCTATTCTCTCAAGTTACGGAGACTTTTCACTAAATTTACTTCCGAATTATTATGTGTAATACGTTACAAAAGTTGATGATACAATAGTAACGAGAATCTTTATTTTGGTTGTATAAAGGTATGTTTTCCTTTTTGACTACTGTCATATTTCGTTCTAACGAAGTTTATAAACTTTAAACTGCAATTTGATAGTCCTGTAATTATTGACTTTCTTTTTTTTAGTTTGACACAAGATATGGGTTGTTCTTAACAATTACAATCGCACAAAACTTCATTATCCACAATTTCCATCAAAACTTTACCTTGGAATTTTCCCGGACGTCTTTTTATAAACGTCCTAAATATGGACGTAAGGGTCCACACATACACACGCACAATACAGTCATTCCACTCTGTTAGTTCAAATACATACGTTGACTCCCTAAAGTGCCACTATGTTCTT
The DNA here is from genome assembly GCA_006410555.1 of Capra ibex. Classification (NCBI taxonomy): domain Eukaryota; kingdom Metazoa; phylum Chordata; class Mammalia; order Artiodactyla; family Bovidae; genus Capra; species Capra ibex. Next base: position 21,340,560 of record SJYO01048061.1, on the reverse strand, counting down.
GTACTACCTACCCTCCGTCGTAAGTATTAGTAAATTTGGACGTATATAGTTAACTACCTTGTGACTTAATCAGGTGAACAAGTAGAAATCCTACTTCTACCCTTAGTCGTCGTGTCCCTTGTTTAGACAGATTACTTATCACTCGAAAAATATGTGTCATAAAATATTTTGTAAATCAACAGGTTTATATATATAGTTTTATAAAATATGTTTATGAGGTACAGGTATAAAAGGACACTTTAGACACTTTTGACGTACGTTTATTAACTGTCCCGAACGAAACATCGACTAAAGAAATTTTACCCTTTGCAAGAGGTCCTGGTAGTGGTATTTCATGTTATGTGTATAAAATGTGTTCGTAACGTGAATTAACGTAAAAGGTCAGTGGACTTTTATTGACACACGAGATTTTACCTCCCATGGGTACTTACTTTGAAACCGTTTAAATTTATCTAATTTTATTAACGATATACAAAAAATAATGTCCGTAAATTGAATACATTAGTCCTTTCATTGATCGTCTCAGACATGAATTAAGATTCCCTTTATTGACAAGTCGAAGTCAAGAATTTAAACGGTAAAATATACTATAATAGATGGTATTATAAAGGGTAACTGGGAAAAGAGCGAAAAACTCATAGAACCTACAAAGACAGATACTTTTTCAAAGAGTTCTATACAAGGTGAAACTTTACAAGAGATGTGAAAATTGGATAAGAGTTAGTGCGACCTAATAAAAATTGGTTTGTTGTATTTCAGTGTTTGTTATTGTTCGTTTAAGGTGGAACGACGATTCAGTGAAGTCAGCACAGGTTGAGACACGCTGGGGTATCTGTCGTCGGGTGGTCCGAGGGGGTAGGGACCCTAAGAGGTCCGTTCTTGTGACCTCACCCAACGGTAAAGGAAGAGGTTACGTACTTTCACTTTCCACTTTCACTTCAACGAATCAGCACAGGCTGGGAGTCGCTGGGATACCTGACGTCGGAAGGTCCGAGGAGGCAGGTACCCTAAAAGGTTCGTTCTCATGACCTCACCCCACGGTAACGGAAGTACTTTATGAATTACTAACTGATTCAACGACAGTACACGGGAAACCAAATTAGATTCTCCTATAGTGAACATAAGTACAAATCCTTCTGATCTGTTCATATCCACGTACCATATACCACCGTGAAATTTTGACCTAATAAAGGAAGTATAAAACATGATACTATTTTGTAAATAAAACTATGTCTTGAAGAGGAAGAGATGTCTCTGTTTTGCAAAGAAGTTTCTATATGCGGGTACCTTTTATATGTTAGTGAATGATAAACGACGAAATAAATATTTCATCCATTAAGTTCTTACAGAAAATTGCGAATACCCTTTTCTCAGAGTAAGTGGTGGAAGTTCCTTTAGTACAGACGTCACATCTTACACTTGACTAAAAAGGGTGGAGACTTTCTCTTCAGATGGACTATTGTTCTCGTTTGTAATGACTTTCAAATTATAAATGGTCAATTAAAACATTCATTAATTGTACATCATTGATTCCTTCCTTGATAGTAGTCAAAATTCTACTTCTTTACCGTTATGTTTTATAAATTTCCTTAACAAGTCACGGTGTGTGAACTCTTGACCTCCTTGATCATAAAATCGGGACCTATTAACCGAATCGAAATATTAGTATATTTAGTATATATATATATAATATAATATTAAATAATATATATGTGTAAATATAATATTAAATAGTATATATGTATAAATATAATATTAAATAGTAATTTGAAATAACAATAGTTTAATAAAATTCTAATTACTCGTATTAATAAAGAATAAAATGTTAAACTAGATACACTTACATAGACATAAGATTCTCCGTCTACTTCTCGTTTTCTTTTATGTAAATTCCTCTCAGTATTTCGTTTATAATACTGTCTAATAAATATATCCTAACTAAAATTAGGAACTTTACTATTATTGTAATATTCTAGTATAGAAACTTCACTTCACTTCACTTCAGAGAGTCAGTACAGACTGCGAAACCCTGGGGTACCTGATATCGGATGGTCCGAGGAGACAGGGACGCTAAGAGGTCCGTCCTTATTACCTCACCCGACGGTAAAGGAAGAGATCCCCTAGAACCCCGAGCTTAACCATATTTATTCAAACATATGTTCTTAAATGAGTTAAAGAGGTAAAACGAAAAAAAGTCAACGATGTAGACTGAAAAACACTGGGGGTACCTGACATCGGGAGGTAAAGGAGACAGGTGTCTTGAGAGGTCCGTTCTTATGACTTCACCCAACGGTAAGGGAAGAGGTCCCCTTAGAAAGGTTGGATCCCCAACTTGGGTCCAGAGGACGTAACGTCGATCTAAGAAATGGTAGACTCTATGGTCAATCCTTTTTTTTGTTAATTTCATAAAATACTCTTAATTACCTGATATACCTTAAATATTATTCGTTATAATATACAGTAAACATTTTGACTATCAGGTATAGGGCAAATGTTCATGTTAAATATTATTTCGACACACATACATACTGTACCGAAGGGGTCACCAGAGGACGATTTACACGATTCAGTGAGTGAAACACTGGGATACCTGATATCGAGAGGTTCGAGGAGACAGGGACCCTAAGGAGTCCCTTCTTATAACCTCACCCAACGGTAAAGGGAAGAGGTTCTCTAGAAGCATCGGGTCCTATATTGGACCCAGAGGAGGGTGACGTTCGTCTAAGAAATCACGGACTCGGTTGTCCCTTCGGGTATACGGTGGTACGATTTCTTAGAGGGACGGTTACGTCCTCCACGTTCTCCGCACCGAAGTTAGGGTCAAGTACCCCAGTTTTTCTCAGGCTGTACGGACTTACTGACTCGTGCGTACGTACGTACGAGTCACGACTGGAAAAAGCTCTCTTGATCACCATTTTGTAATGACCATGTAGTGCCCTGTATATACAGATATGTATAAGATGAACTACTGAATAAGGACGATTATGGAATTCTTAAGTCAAAGAGTGATAACCCGGGGTTCCTGAATTCTGTTCCTACGTTCTTTATGGTCTCTACATGTATCCAGGAAACTTGGTTTTTTAAGACCCTTAAGTCCACCTACGATTGTAAGGTCGTTGAACTGGAAATGATAAAAGAAATCTTTCCAATTTAACGTACAGAGAAATTCAAAAGTTCCATCTTTAGTCTTTATTCGGAAAAGAGGTGTGTTCTTTTACTTAGTGTATAATTTATATGGTTTATTAGGTATCTTTGAGGGAGAGTGATTTGAACTCTGGTAATATTTTGTATAATGTATATTAAGTTTATTAGGTTGGATTTGTCGTTACAATCAAATATGATTGTAATATTGTATATTATGACCAATATATCATAAAAGACAGTCGTCTTAGGGGTGTCACAGAGATTGATCACTATATAACAAATTAGAAATTCCTTTTTAATTTGATGTACTCGGTCCAAAACATTTCTGTTCTTATCGTATCATAATAAAGATCTTTTGATCATAATTTCCATTAAATATCTAATGTATAGTTTAAAATACTAAAAATTACATTGATATTAGATGACCTGTAAATGATACAAGGTATATGATGTGATTCGTTGAATGTGGTTGAGACATTCTTATTAATAAAATTACACGTCGATATGACGTTAATAAATTTGTTTATGTGTGTATCTGTATACGTTAGAGAGTTCCGAAGTATTGTTCCTTCTTAACCCTTGTTCCTAAAGTCGGGTCAGAAGAGTTTTAAAGTTCTAATGACTCTAATCTCAAATTTAAATTATGTGTACATTTGTAAATTTTTCCTTTGTCGTCACAGTTAGAGACTTCATCTTATAGAGACTTTTATTGAGTTGGAGTAGAGGTAACTTGTCCTCCTCTATATCCGTGTAGAGGAGGATAGGTCTGTCCTCCAATACATCCGTGTGGATAACTGTGTATCCCTGTATGCTGTTGGACTTATATCTAAAAACTTCTCGATTTTTATTGGAATTTCAAAAAAAAAAATTTAAAGTCGAGAGAGTAGAATATATATTTCTTCATTTCGTGTTTTTTCAAATTTTTAAACCGGAATCGATACTCTTTACGACACGACCTTCTTCGTGTTCGACCCTAGTTCTAACCGTCCTCTTTATAGTTATTGGAGTCTATACGTCTACTATGGTGGGAATACCGTCTTTCACTTCTTGATTTCTCGGAGAACTACTTTCCCTTTTCTCACTTTTTCGACCGAATTTCGAGTTATAATTTTTTTTGATTCTAGTACCGTAGACCTGGGTAGTGAAGTACCGTTTATCTACCCTTTGTCATCTTTATCACCGACTGAAATAAAAACCTCCGAGGTTTTAGTGACGTCTACCACTAATATCGGTACTTTAATTTTCTACGAATGAGAAACCTTCCTTTCAATACTGGTTGGATCTGTCGTATAATTTTTCCTCTCTGTGACGAAACAGTTGTTTCCAGGTAGATCAGTTCCGATACCCAAAAGGTCATCAATATATACCTACCCTCTCAACCTGATATTTCTTTCGACTCGTGACTTCTTACCTACGAAAACTTGACACCACGTCTCTTCTGAGAACTCTCAGGGAACCTGACGTTTCTCTGGATTGGTCAGGTAGGATTTCTAGTCAGGACCCACAAGTGACCTTTCTGACTAGAACTTCGACTTTAAGGTTATGAAACTGATGGACTACGTTTCTCGACTGAGTAAACTTTTCTGGGACTACGACCCTTTCTAACTCCCGTCCTCCTCTTCCCCTGTTGTCCCCTACTCCACCAACTTACCCTAGTGGCTGAGTTACCTGTACTCAAACCCACTTGAGGCCCTCAACCACTACCTGTCCCTCCGGACCGTACGACACCAAGTACCCCAGCGTTTCTCAGTCGTGTTGACTCGTTGACTTGACTTGACTCGATTAATCACCTTGGTCTTTGAGACCGACAATCTCGTAAAANGTCAGGTAGGATTTCTAGTCAGGACCCACAAGTGACCTTTCTGACTAGAACTTCGACTTTAAGGTTATGAAACTGGTGGACTACGTTTCTCGACTGAGTAAACTTTTCTGGGACTACGACCCTTTCTAACTCCCGTCCTCCTCTTCCCCTGTTGTCCCCTACTCTACCAACTTACCCTAGTGGCTGAGTTACCTGTACTCAAACCCACTTGAGGCCCTCAACCACTACCTATCCCTCCGGACCGTACGACACCAAGTACCCCAGCGTTTCTCAGTCGTGTTGACTCGTTGACTTGACTTGACTCGATTAATCACCTTGGTCTTTGAGACCGACAATCTCGTAAAAAATTCGAATTAAATATTTTTCTTACTGTAACTATATTATCAGATAGTTAAGTCATATAAAAGTAAATGTATAGTCTTCTTTTAAAATTATATTACTGTTGTAGAGAAGAATTTCGTAAAAATACAAATATAAATTAAAAATTATACCGTAGAACAACAACAAGTCAGTGATTCAGACAGGACAGACTGAGAAACATTGGGGTTCCTGACAGGTGACAGGTACCCCCAAAGGACCGTTCTTATGACCCCACCCAACAGTAAAGGAAGTGGTCCTTTCGAAGGACTGGCTCCCTAGGTTGAACACAAAGGATGTAACCGTCCACGAAGAAATGTACCAGAATAAGTTTTACATGTTTTACTTTAAGTCTTAGATGAGAGTTTTACGTAAAGTCTTAGAAGTATATTGATGACACTTACACTTGATCCTATAAAATAAAACTTAAAACGGAAATTTCCTAACAATCTCCTGTTGAAATGTTTAATATCATTAAGGAAACATACTTTTGAGTCCGATTACTCTTCTTAAACCTATCATTTTGTCAACTTAATGTGTTAACTCAATCTTTACCGGTGAATCCGAAAAATCGGCCAAGGAGACTTTCGTCATCTTGGTTAAATTAGTTTGTCACACTTCTCTCACTGTCTACTTTTCGTGTAGTTAGGGTCATCTAGACCGTACTGAACTTTCTGTTTTAGATAGTGTTACTTAATTTTCGTGTTACACTTTCCCTTTGTCAGTCTGAACTAAATGTACACGCGAGATAGTCTCGTTTCTATTGCTAACGTCTTCAGTAGATGAGTTTCGTGTGAACTCGACATCTCCTTCTCACAGTCCGGTCGTGTCGGGGGTTTACTGTTTCGTTGTCTTTAGGGTGTAGCCTGAAAGTCGGTAATCTAATTAGTAAGTCTGAAATCTTGTTAGACGTTTTATGAATTACCTTTCAAATCTATGTCGTGAACTTTCAATTCTAAAAACCTGAGTCATTGAAAATTTTAAGGTAATCTTTTGATAACCTTTTATGTAATGACTTCACCTGTTTGATCTCTTTCCTGTATAATTTACACAGTTTAAATCGATATGGAACTTAGAAACATTATAATCATTTCCTGATGATTAATGACATGTATCGTAGAATAAAAATCAATGGTACGTAAAATTTTTAGGGGTTTTATCACATTTACCTAGGAAAGGAAAAGGGTATTTAAGAAATAAAAGTCGAGACGTCATATGTATTATATCTTTTCCAATGTATGAAAATTATATACGTAAAACTATTCGAACCAGTAACGTATGTAGGTGTTACGGTAGTGGTGGTGGTTCCATTATTTCTATGAGTAGTTGAATTTTTATAAAACACACACACACACACACACACACACAATTCTTAAGAACCGTACCCTAGATATAAGAATAGTACTAAAATTCTCGTGTTATGGTATAATTCAAATTTGAACTACAATATGTCTAGAAGTCTTAAGTGAATAGGAATATTGGTCTTTTCCGACAGGTATTGGAGAGGGAAATAGGGAATTGTTAGTAAAATAAGACGAAAGACACTCAGACTGATAAATCTATCAAGTTTATTTATCTTAGTACGTCATAGACATCAAGATACCGTCTGTAAAGTGAATCGTATTACAGAAGGTACAGACAGATACTACAGGATTTACCATCCTAAAGAAAGGAAATTTTTGACGAATTATAAAGTAATATGTGTATCTCGTGCAAAAGACATCGGTAAGTAGACAACTACCTGTATACCCAACCAAAGAATAGAACTAAGGACACTTGTTACGACGTCATTTGTTCTCTCACGTCTAGAGGGAAGTTTTAATATTAAATTTAAGAAGACCATATATGAGTCGTCACCCTTAAGACCTAGTACACCGTCAACATGTTTAAAACTCCTTTTGAGACAAATAGTATTCTCCGACACGGTAAAATGTAAGGGAGGGTGTTGTATATTCCCTCGTTTAAAGAAATGTAAAAGTAATAGTGGACAGTAAAAATTATCGGTAGACAATACTCCGTGATAGAGTGTCACTAAAAAAATAAACGCAAATAGACTACTAATCATCACTGTCTGTGGAAAAGTATGTAGACAACCGATACATGTATATAAGAAGCCAATTTACAGATGAGTATATGAAACGGAAATAAACCCAATAAACGAAAACAAAACCACGATGACTCAACATCTTCAAGAAAGATATAACTCAATATCCACAAAGAATAGGTTATGTACGAAATGTTTCTAAAAGAAGGTAAGGACGTAACAGAAACGTAATATAACAAAGGAGACAACATTTTTATTTGAATGTAAAGTAAAATTCAAATAAAAGAGCCTATTTACCGAGTCCCTTCTTAGGTTTTCCCTTCATTTTTTAGTCCTGTCTACTTTACTTTTGTATTCTATGGTTTTACATACCCTATGTCGTTTTTGCCGTTCTCCTTGTAAATGTCACTATTTACGGATGTGATTCTTTCTTAATTTTAGACTCTATTAGATTGAATATGGAGTTCCTTGATCTTTTTCTTGTTTGACTCAGTTCAGGTTTCAATCGTCTTCCTTACTTTAATAATTATTATTATTACTTTAATAATTGTCATCTTTATTTACTTTATCTCTGATCTTTTTATGTTTCTAGTTGTTCTGACTCAGCCAAGAAATTTTACTATTTTAACAGTTTTGAAATCGATGTGATTGGTTCTCTTTGTCTGACTTTAATGTTTACTTTCTATCCAATAACGTAAACTAAGTCGACTACTTTTTCTTTATTTTCGTAGAATCTCTGATGGTACTTATTAATAATGTTTAAACTGTTGGGTTTTCTTAATCTATTTAAAGATCTTTGGATGTTGGTGAATGATTCTGACTTAGTACTTCTTTGTCTTTTGTGCTTGTACGGTCATTGTTTATTCCTTTGACTTAGTCATTAGTTTTAATACGGTTTCCTTTCGAGTTCTACTTAGACCCATTTCCCAAAAAGTAAATGGGAATGAGATGAGATTCCTACGACTACCCATGCACTATGTAGGAATGAGATCCTACAACTACCCATTCACTATATACCACGATTGAGACGAGACACTTGTTGTATCATGATAGATTCACACCTTCTAGAAAGGTGTATACCCAAAAACCATAAAGGACTTATTAATAGTTTAAATTAAAAACTTGTCTCTGTGTTTGCAAAACTATAACCCGTTTCTTTCTTCACTCACAGATAACATTTTAGAATTAGTATCCGGACTAAAAAGTCGAAATAAAAACGGTGAGATAAGTGACCATCGAGTCTGCCATTTCTCAAACGGACGTTACACCCTCTGGACTCAAGTTAGGGACCCATCGCTTCTACGGGACCTCTTCCTTTACCGTTGGGTGAGGTCATGAGAACGGACTTTTTAGGGTACCTACCTCCTCGGACCGTCCGATGTCAGGTACCCCAGTGCTTCTCTGTGTTGATTCGCTGGAGTGAAAGTGAAAGTAACGATATTATCGATTTATTCGTTTCATGTAATTTCCTATCTAAACGTTTCAGACTATAATATAGTTTACATTTATTATTTGATTGTTTTTCAAAGACACGAAAGTTTCCTGAAGGTCGTAGTAATCAATAAAGATCTTTCATTTAATACACCCTAACTAAAGGAATTTCTGTCTTACTTCTCAGTCTTACGTTGTAAAGTGATAACTTCTTCCTAGTTCGACTCTCCCTTGTTTTAGAAGGGAAACTTTTCAGTGAATATTTTGTCACTTTACATCTGATTTCGGAGAAATTGTCTTACCCTGTAATCTCTATTTAAAAATCCTTTGTTATGTAGTGTTGTTTACGTTTCCCTTTTTTTTAGTTTTATGTTTTGTAAGTTATACCGATTTCTTACTTTGTGAAATTTCTTTGTGGAAATCGTACAAAAAGAAAGAAATATTTACCTTTAAAAAAAGTTTCATTTTAAACTTTAAAATGAAGTTGTTTTGTCGTATGACGATTGAAATTTTTAAGTTTCTGAAATCTCTTCACACTTTCAAATAGAAAAATAAGAAAGTTTATAACATTTCCGTCCTATTGTTATTTGTTTCCCTAAGTTTATTTTTTAAAATTTCTTTTTATTTTAAAAACAATAGATGGCGTTGAGTGTTGTAAGTCATAATAAGAGATGTGACATATAAGTTTCGATCATAGTCAATTCTCTTTAGAATGACAAAAAACAAAAAAAGAAAAGAACTCTTATATCAAGTGTTTTACTAGTCGGGTGTGAGTTGGATTTTGATTAGTTAAACAAGTTAGTAAAAAGACGGATAATTACGACAGTATAGACATGAAGCATCCAATAAAAATTAGAACCTCCTCTTAGTCTAAAATATTGATAAACAGTAAAAAAAGTGCAAGTCTACAATAAGTTTTATCAGGGGAGTGGGATGTGTGTTTGTGTGTCTTAAGGAAGTTCCTTATTTGAGAACCTTTCCGTTAATATTTCTAGATGGACCACTCATCTGTTTGTTCCCTGAACTTTTAATTTACGAAAGACTTATAGTCTTTGAATGTGATCTTTTTCCAATCATGGTTTAATTTTAAAACCTAATATTTACATATAACTCTATTACAAAATATATTTATAATCGTATCGAAGATTCGAGCTTAATTCTAGTCTCATGGTTTTCATCATGGTAACGATCACAACAGGAATTTGAATACGACGACGACGACGACGATTCAGCGAAGTCAGCACAAACTGAGACACGCTGGGGTATCTGCCGTCGGGTGGTCCGAGGGGGTAGGGACCCTAAGAGGTCCGTTCTTGTAACCTCACCCAACGGTAAAGGAAAAGGTTACGTACTTTCACTTTTCACTTTGACTTCTGCGAGTCAGCAGAGACTGAGAGGCACTGGGGTACCTGACGTCGGATGGTCCAAGGAAGTAGGTACCCTAAAAGGTCCGTTCTCTTGACCTCACCCAACGGTAACGGAAGAGGTTTGAGGTATACTCTTGTACAGAAACATTTTAACTTTGAAGATTCCGGTCTATGTTACTAATCTGTACATTTTAAACCGTTTTTTTCTTTTTTCCTTTAAGGATATCAATCACAAACCTCCTTGAGTCGTACTCAAAGGGTCCTAATAAAGGGATTTCACTTAAATTTTTATGAACTTTTCTCAACCACATCTAAAACTTTCAATATAAAAATTTAGTAACTCTGTCAACTGTATTCTTTGTCGTTTTCAAGGGTCCCTAGTTTTACCTACTGTTACCTTAGACCTTTTCCTCTCACGTGTTATTCTTCCGTTTTTATTCGCTTACTTCACTTTTGAGATGTATACTAGAACGAAAGGGTAGAGTGCACGTCTGACTTATTCTTTCCATGAAATGATGGTCTTTCATTCCCCTAGAACGTTAAAGTAGGTACTTTTTACACTTTCGGTACCTTTTTTGTCAGTGACAGTTTCCGACGAAAGTAAAAGTCTAGGTGAACGAAGTACTTTATACACACCTCTCAACACGGTTCCTTTATAATCACAGTGTTCTCAGAGGGGCATTTCCACTTAGACTGTGCGTCACCTATGTTTGATTGATTTCCCGGAAGGAGTTCTTTGGAAGGGATCTTGGAATCCACCGTTTCTCGGGTACTTCTCAACTATTTATAAGATATGTATATATATAGACTAATATTGTCCGACTTAATACACGTTGTCTCGGACAACAATACATTGAACATTGACAGTTAAGGGGAAGGTTTAGGATTTGGTACACTACAGTCTCTGTACTCACTTCAAATTGTCCCTCACGAGAGTCCTGGGTAATGGACCCCCTGTCCTCCTTCTTTCATCTTGTCCCTCTACCGTTACCACTCGACTTCAAATCAATGTTTCCAGACTCGATTAAACGATTACTAAGACCTAGAGCATAGAAGTATGGAGTAGTAATTGCTCAAATTCGACCCCCGAGAGGGTCCTTCTCCACCCACTGAAGACTCGACGTTGAAATAGACTCTTTTCTCCCTCTCTCTGAATCAACTCTGACGACCAACGATTATGGGGGTAATCGACCATTTGATTTCGGACTCAAGATGTCCTGTTTAGACCTGTTGTGTACTGTATTAGGTGATGTTGGGTGGAAATAAAGTTGTTAAAATCATCAGAGTCACTCTAATTGATTTTAGATGACACTGACATGGTTTTGGAGTAACAGGGAGTACACTTAATATAAAAAAGTTCAAAGGGTATCAGACTACGACTCCCTAATATAAAAAAGTTCAAAGGGTGTCAGACTACGGTTCTTGTGAAAGGTTATTTCAAGTACGTTCGTTTAGAGTCGTTGAGACTCAGACTAAAAACACTTTGAGTTGATCACTAAACGTAAACGTTGTCGTGAGTCATTAGCCGAACCGTTTAAATATGAAATTTTTGGGAGTTAAGACCCGAGTCTCTAAGATCAAGGATCTTCTCTTTAAGAAGGTGGTCTACGATATCTTCCTCAAGGTAAGTAGGAGTTTACTTCTGACAAGGGACAGGTATATAAAGTTAAAAGGACAAGGTTCTATCGTCAACAGTCCTCTCTTCGGTAAGTGGTAAGTCCCTCTTAATTAGGACTAGTAACCTTACTCCACGTGAAAGACACAGTATTACCAATAGTCCCTTATACATATCGTGGGTTCTCTAGTGAACTGCTCAGAAATTGAGGGGTAAGATTAAGACTACCATTTAATTGTTCGTGTCGTAACCCTGGGTTTACTCGGACCATATATCTCGATTCTAGTGAGTCCTTACTCCTAGACCCATTGGGGTGGTTCGTTCAGTGGAGTAGTAGTCTTCTCAGATCTTACCCACTATCTTTTTCTTGAAGTACTCTTAGACAACACTGATACTATCGTCTACCTCCTCTCCCTGACAGTAAACAAAGATAGTAGTAAAAATATTTACATGGGATGTTTTCTCCTAATCTTCAAAATTTCAATTATCTGACTCTATACTCGGTATTATGTCGGTAATATATTCCCGTTCTAATTATTTTTCCTATATCTAAAAAATCCATCCTTCAATCTTTACTCGTTCCTCCCCATTGGATCGGTCTTTCCTACGTTCGACTAGAGATTTGGGATAGGGTCTGTCGGGTCCTCTCGAGTCTCTATACGATGTTTTATTGGTGTCTATGAAGAATTTAAGGACGTGTACGTGGCATCCGTGTGTCACCTATGTTTGATTGATTTCCCGGAAGGAGTTCATTGGAAGGGATCTTGGAATCCACCGTTTCTCGGGTACTTCTCAACTATTTATAAGATGTGTATATATATAGACTAATATTGTCCGACTTAATACTCTTCTGTACGTTTTGTCTCGGACAACAATATATTGAACGTTGACAGTTAAGGGGAAGGTTTAGGATTAGGTACACTACAGTCTTTTGGTTCTTCAGTCAATTATGTAGACTAAACGTTTATATGGGGTTTCTTTTCCGGACCTCGTCTTCTTTTGACAATCGATTCTTTGTCCTTGATCCAACCTCCTCTATGGAAATCCACAAGAGAAGATCATCTATTACTGCTAGATTCAACAATGACTCTTTCTCGTTGTTGTTTTTTTAACCATAGTTTAAGTCCACTGAATGTCAGTAGTTCTGTCATACCATACCGTATTCCTGTCTTTATACCTAGTTACCTTGTTTTACCTTTCCTTTTTAAAAGTTACCTCTTTTCTGGTAGAGAAATTGTCCACCACGACCCTTTTGACCAGTTGGTGCACACTTTCTTACTTTGATCTTGTGAAAGTTTGTGGTATGTGTTTTTATTTGAGTTTTACCTAATTTCTAGATTTGCATTCTGGTCTTTGATATTTGGAGAATCTCCTTTTGTATTCGTCTCGTGAGACAGTATTTAGTATCGTTCTAGGAGATACTAGGTGGAGGGTCTCATTGTCTTTATTTTTGTTTTTATTTGTTTACCCCGGATTAATTTGAATTTTCGAAAACGTGTTGCTTCCTTTGATATTCGTTCCACTTTTCCGTCGGAAGTCTTACCCTATTTTATTATCGTTTTCTCTGTTCACTGTCTCTTAATTGGAGGTTTTATGTATTCGTCGAGTACGTCGAGTTATGATGTTTTTGGTGGGTTAGTTATTTACCCGGTTTATTGATTTGTCTGTAAAGAGGTTTCTTCTGTATGTCTACCGATTATTTATTTACTTTTCTACGAGTTGTAGTGAGTAATAGTCTCTTTACGTTTAGTTTTGGTGGTACTCCATAATAGAGTGCGGTCAGTCTTACCAGTGGTTTTAAGATCTTTGTTATTTACGACCTCTCTCACATCTCTTTCTCTTGGGAGAATGTGACGACCACCCTTACACTTGACCATGTCGGTGATACCTCTTGTCACACCGCTAAGGAATTTTTTAACCTTTATCTTGACGGTATACTGGTTCGCTAGGGTGACGTCCCGTCTGTGTAGTTCCTTTGGTCTTAACTTTCTCTGTGTACATGGGGTCACAAGTAACGTCGTGACAAATATTATCGGTCCTGTACCTTCGTTGGATCTACAGGTAGGTATCTGTTACCTATTCCTTCAACACCATGTATATGTGTTACCTTATAATGAGTCGATATTTTTTCTTGTATAAACTCAGTCAAGATTACTCCACCTACTTTGACCTTGGATAATATGTCTCACTTCATTCAGTCTTTTTCTTTGTGGTTATATCATATAATTGTGTATATATACCTTAAATTTTTCTACCATTTCTGTTAGGATATAGGTTCCGTCGTTTTCTGTGTCCACATTTCTTGTCTTAAAACCTGATACACCCTCTTCCGTTTTCACCCTACTAAACTCTCTTATCGTAACTTTGTACATACAATGGTATACATTTTATCTACTGGTCACGTTCAACCTACGTACTTTGTCCCCGGAGTTTCGACCACGAGACCGTGTTGGGTCTACCTATCCCACCCCTCCCTCCATCCTCCCCAAAGTCCTATCCTCTGTGTACACATGGGTACCCACTAAGTACAGCTACATACCATTTTTGGTGGTGTTATAACATCTCTTTAATAAGAGGTTAATTTTATTTATTTAATTTTTTAGTCGACTTAATATAATTCTATAACGGTCGTGAAACGTTTCTTCCCCTGTTCTACTGATTCATTCTCTGTTACTAATCGGGTAAGAAGAAGAGGGATAAGAGTGAGAAATAGGTCTCTTGATCTAATCATCTCAACTTTAACAACGACAAGTCAGTGAATCAGTGCGGGTTGAGAAACGTTGGGGTACGCGACATTAACCGTCCGAGGAGACAGAAGGTGATAGAGGGTCTCCTGTCTCAACGTTGTCTCTCAAGAATTTGTCTTACAAGACCTAGTTTATAAGGAGTAGTTAAGATTCTGAAATTATGGTTTAAGAGACAAGAGTCCTCCGAAAAGGTAGTGGTAGATTTGTGTAATCTACAGTACGTACCACTTTAGACTCCGAAATGTTTACCGCGTCCATCATTTCTTAGACGGACGGTTACGTACTCTGTGTCCTCTTTACCAAAGCTAGGGACCCAGCCCTTCTAGGAGACCTCCCCCTATATCGTTGGATGTGGTCATATGGTACCTAACTCCTTGGACCGTCCGATGTCAGGAACCGCAACGTTTCTCAACCTGTACTGACTCGTTGACTTGTGTGTGTACTACCTTAGATTCATAGAGATGATTTATCTTAAGTGGTAGGTTCGATAAATTATTGAGATCCTCTTATAACGTCGGTACTCCCTGGTGCTCTGTACTCTTTAAGTTGGTATTAATTTTTGTTTCGTCTAAAACCAAAGACCATGTTGTACATTTCACGAACTTTCAACGGTAGGAGTAGGAACGTCATTCTTTTTTCGACTTGTTTGACTTTTAACTGTTGAGAAAAACATAGATAGTCTCCTGACTCCAGTCCTTAGTTTGATAGTTTTAATGTAGTTTTTATCTTTTTCCATTTTTGTCTCTTAGTTTCCATAAACCCCTGGTTTCGACGACGAGAACCTCGGTCGTTGACTGTCTTTAGTAACTCATTAATTGATTGACTACTCCCGACTCTGACTCTCTAATTTTCGAGGGACCCCGGGTCAGAATTCCTCTGGGGGGTTTGGAGACAAATGAAGGACGTCAAGGTGGCCCAAGAGTCTCATCGATAAACCTTTTTTACGGAGGACGAAGACCGTGTCCTTCTTCTTTACATTAGTAAACTTTTATCGGGATCGCGTCCGATCAGAGGATTTGTTTCAGGACAAGGGTCCCCTTTGATAATTATAAAATGATTACAGACTGGTTGAACCTAAAATAGTCTCGTACCGGGTGGACCCCCATCCCTTTAAATTGAGGATTGAGGTAGGAAATGATCGGAAGGAAAGAGTGTATCTTCACTAACCGTCCCCATTCGACTCTTCATGAGTACCTCCATGTCGAGTTCGTCTATCTAGGGGAGTTTATACGTTATTGTGGGGTGAGGTCATGAGAACGGACCTTTTAGGGTACCTGTCTCCTCGGACCATCCGACGTCAGGTACCCCAACGACTCTCAACCTATGCTGAGTCACTGAAGTGTAAGTGAAAAGTGAAGTACGTAACCTCTTCCTTTACCGTTGGGTGAGGTCACAAGGACGGACCTCTTAGGGTCCCTGCCCCTCGGACCACCCGACACCAGATACCCCAGTGTGTCTCAACCTGTGCTGACTTCACTGAATCGTCGTCATTGTCCTCGTTTGTATCTTAATATCTGTGAAAGAGAGAACGGGGTGGAGTGATGATGTAGTTGACACCAAGACACATTATTGTCCTCAACGTCCGCTTTCTTGACTTCCCGAGTCTATAATAAATTCTTTATCAGAGACCTCTTTGTGTTGTCCCCTCTGTTTTTACTCTTGAGATATTTCTAGAGTCAGATACAGGCTACGTCCTATGTCGTACGAACCCCGACCACGTGCCCCTACTGGGTCTCCCTACAACACCCCTCCCTCCACCCTCCCCCCAAGTACAAACCCTAACGTATATGTGGGCACCACCTAAGTACAGTTACATACCGTTTTGGTTATGTAATAACATTTCATTTTATTTCATTTTTATTTTTAAAATTTTTATTTATTTATTTATTTCTAGAGTCGGAGACTATGACGTAGCTCTCTCTTGTCATTTGTATCAGACTGAAGCTTAAATAAGGTATTCCAGTCATAATACGATTAAGGTTTTATTCTGTATATAATGTTCTTTCCTTTTAATGTCTGGTTATCGAGAGTACTTGTATCTACGTTTTTAGGAGTAGGTTTATCTTTGTACAGTACTGGAAGATCTTAAATTAAAGTTTATGTGTTTAATCAAATTGTAGTAATGACGTATAAAAATAAAGATCGTAAACGAAAACTAAGAATCTTAAAGGTAAAGAGAGGAATGTAATGGGTAAACAAGGACGTAGAACATGTGAAAAAGGTACTGTCGGGAAATTGTTCAACTAAGACCAAAAATTGATGTCTAATATCTAAGGACCAGACTATTAAGAGTTTAAAAACGACATAGACTCAGATCAAGACTACGTGCGAAATACAGAAGTTTGTCACGAAAAAACAGAATCATACAGAACGTTAAAAACGACTTACGACCTTATATAACCCATTTGTCTTGTCTTTACCCAGAAATAGCACCCAAAAAAACAAATGGACCGATCCGTAATCCGACATAAATGACAAACGATATTAACATCTACAATCTCTGATTTGGTAGGAGACTACATGGACAAAACCGACAAAAAAACAAAAACTCAAAGGGACTTTAAAGAGGAATTCCAAACTCTGTTTTCAATCTCAGAAACATAAAAGGACGATAGTACATCCTTGTGATGACTGTACGAAATGTCGGGAAATTAATCCAGAGTCAGAAAGAATCACTCGGATTCGGGACCTGACACTGGAAGTATCGACAAAGGGTCAAATGGACAAAAGAGGGAGGGAATCCACAATATCCTTTCGTTCGTCCACTGCACCCACTCGTAAAAGAAGAGGGTGTACACCTTTCGATTTCCCCTGATCTCAATAGTCAAAGGGAGGAGGGTCTAGTCAATCTGTTGTTTGGGGGTATTCTTTTCAACTTTCACTTTCGCTTCGGCGAGTCAGCAAAGGCTGAGAAACGGTGACGTACCTGACCTCGGATGGTCCGAGGAGGTAGGTACCCTAAAAGGTCTGTTCTTATGAACTCACCCCACGGTAAAGGGACAATCCCAAACAATTTTATCACGGGAACATCTTTTCTCTCTCAAGAGACCTACGTAAAATAAATAACCGATATAAGGAACACAACATGTTATGTAAGAACATTAAATAAAGTGAATAAATGAACCGGAACGACGTACCGAAAACCCTAGAATAAAGGGACTCGTCCCTAGCTTAGACACTGAGGACTTCACCTTCACACCGTAGAATTGGTGGCCTCACGGTCCCTCCGGGGGACTTACGTTAAATTTACCGACGGAAAAGGGAGGGGAGACAGTTTTCTTATACTTGAAAGGGGTCAGAAGTAAGAACATTGGACCACCAGGAGGGTCTACATTTGCAATACTTTCATATCCCCCGGGGGACTCTGATCGGGGCGGATACCTTAAAATTGAGAGGGTGAACAGACGTGATTCAATGGTCGTCATACTGTTAATAATAATAAAAAAGATGGGTCGACAACCAGAAAGGTTAAAAAGTCCGTCGTCAAAAAGGACAGAGGAGTTAAGAGACTCCTTAGATTCTTGTCAACAACTAAAAGTCGAACGGAAAAAGACCAGTACACCTATCCCACATTCCTGAAGGAAGAATTGTACGACCTGGGTAGTCTTTGACCTTCAGTATAGTAAAAATAAATCTCTAAATATCTTTCTTTTTACATTTAATCTCAATATAAACTTAATTACCAACCATTAAAAAGGTTGTCTTCTATGAGACAAAATTTTACAACTCCCTGTTAGTATTGATGTGTGTTTACGTTTTTATGTGGTATCTTTTTAGGGGATAGGGTTAATTTACTCTAAATTCTGTCTAAATTTTATGTTTTTAGAAAGTTTTTGACTTTTGGATGTTCGTGAACGTTTCTTTACTCTTGATATATTTATAGTGTAAAAATCCTCGTTTGGTTCTACATGTTTCTATTACTCATTATCTCATTTCTACAACGTCTTTTTGTTGAATCTCGTATATTAAAATTACGGTCGATTTTATAGTAGATTTACGGTTCTTTTATTTGTATGAGAGTCCGTTGGTATCCATTATATAGTCTCTTGAAGAGTCCTTTGTGGAAGTCTCTTTATGACGTAGTTATACTCCTTACTTAAGTGTTTTTGATTCATATCCAGTGTAAATTCATTTATTGTCATTTACAGTATCGACGGGTTTGTTTGGTGATAATTTTTGTTTTACGTTATATTTTGTATATATGTTTCAGTGTGGCTTTACCGTTCTTTAATAATTTTTACCTCCGGCTACACCAATTCCTTTTGGACAAGTTCCTTTTCTATTTTATAGAAATTTTTATGTGTATGTGTGTGTATTTTATACGTATTTATTCCGAGAGAGAACAAATACAAAGTATCGTTCTCGGACATCGGTCTTCTCGAAGTCCTTATAAAGTTGACTAGTGTTTAACTCCCTGGGTCTTTTCGAAGAGATACCCCAATATCGTCTAGGGGTGTAGAATAGGAGTTTCTTGTAATAGGTTTCGGTTCTTCTCTACTCGACGGTAAACTATGGATAAATCCTTGTAAAAGGGATTGTGGTTGAGGTAGAGATGTAATCAGTTCTCACAAATGATACCTGTTTAGACTTTGTTAACGACAGTTTCTCTTACCGTAATGGTACTGAAGATTAGTTATAAGTTAGTTGTAAGACAAGAATCTGAACCTTATCCTAGGTACTTTAGGTTTATTGACTTGTTTTAGTTTACACGGAATGACTCACACGAATAGAGTTGTTTATCTAACCTTGGTAGACCCATACACACGGTGTTGATCTCTTAGCCGTACTACATCTGGGGTGTACGGTACACCGTTGTGTTGGTTTATTTATGTATAAAAAGTTCTCCTTTTATAGGTGGTTATTCTCGAAAAAAAAAAGGGGGAATTTGACATACTCTTTAAAAAGATCCGTTTTTTGTCATGTGTATATGACTACAATTAAAGACATTGGTCGTTGAGGTCCTTACTTGTAAAAGAAGTAATGTCTTACCAAGCGAGTGACGGATAGGGGACGATTAAGGAGTGTTTATGTGTCTTCCGTCTCACTGTCCCTTCACCTTTCAGAGGGAGGGAGGTCGTGGTGGTGCACGGACTAAATTCGCGCACCGTAATACTCTACTCGCACACTCCTTGGGGAACGGAAATCCAAAGGGGTTATTTGGTAAGAGTGTGGCGTGGTCCACAGTTATCGTTGCAATCAGGACAGGGGACTAGGTCGAGTGTCTAATAAAGTATGGTTGTACTCCTACTGGTTGTGATTTCCTTTGTTCAGAACAAAACGTAATACTGAAGTTTGTCATCCTTGACTATTTCTGTGTTTCATTTTATTAGTTACTTCTACTTTTAAGTTCTACAATAAATAAACATTAAATTTACGATCTTTTATCAGATAATTTGGAATTAAGTAGGAAATCAAGTATCTTCGTCTTATAAATTAGTTTTCTTCTGATACATCATATAAGATTTATGAAACTACACTGATAAAGGAACGTTTTACATTTACAGATTTGTATGGTGACATTTAGTAAAGGATGTTCTACTAATTAAATCCTGAAATTACCTGTCCTATTCCCGATTCATTTATGATAACAGTGTACAAAAAAGGTCCACCGTCGTTATTTCCCTTTACGGTCAGTTGTAAAATAAAAGTAAAAGATTTTACAATTACATTAAGAATTCTTAGAAAGTATTTAAAATACCGTTTTATTATACTGTTTTATGGTTGACTTTTTATATAAAATGACTTTTATCTTTTTTTTTTATCAAACTATTAACACAAAGGTTCGGAAGTGTGATCATCCTTCTGTCATTCCGTCATTCTAATTTTAATACGTAAGACTCATTTGTGAATATAAAGTCAACTTGAATATGACGACATGACTGACCCGTCGAAAGCTGTTCAATAAATTTTAGACTCAAAGATTCTTAGTGTATTATTTCCATTATTTTTATAGATTATTAACTCGCATATGGGGTAGGGTTCTTTCTAGGAAAGTTCATGTAATACTAATAGTAGTACGGGTAAAATATATATTCCTTCGGTTTTGTGGTTTCTTAAATTTTTAAACAGATTCTAATGTGTTCAAAATTTATCGTTTCGACGTTGAGTTGGAGTTGGTCAAACTGAAGTTTCAGATCCGAGATTAGGTGTCGATATGACGGAAAAGTATTCTACGTCATTCTAATAACCCTTTTAATTTATTCTAATACGTAGATTTGACTTACGTCATTAACGAGGCACTTGAAATCGAATGTGTAAAAAAAATTTGTTAATCTTACTATTTAATGATTATATAGTGAAAACGAAATTACCACACGAGTGACTTTATCTAAGGTCTGAGTATTATAAAGATTCTATTTATTAATTGTAAAATTAGTAGGGATTGTTTTAACTTGGATAACGACACTTAAAACACAATGACACCTAAGAGGATCTCGTTCCACAGTTTATACGAAAAGAGTTCCAACTTGAGTAATACTCGTCCTATATCCCTACCCTCTCTTTCCATTTCCACACTCGATACGTCCACCGTTTGTCTGGTCCGGTGACTACCTGACTTATACTTTAATTCCTTCTGACTCCTCAAATCCTCCATGTCCTATGGATCTTACTCGTATTCCGAAGACTCGACCCGTTGACCTAACAACCATGTTTATCTAATATTACTACTCAAGTCAAAGTCGACAGAACTTATAAAAACAACGGTAACTCATCTATTTCCCTTTATCACACCGTGAACGTTCTGACTTAACAAACTTCGAGACCTTCTTTTTACATTAGAATCTTGGTTGTATATTCAATGTCCTATGAAATTGATCTGGTCTTTGACTATAGTGAGACTCAAAGGTTTGGTCTGTTTCCGAGAAATAGTGTCTTATAAATTCTTGTTAATGGGGTTACATGCACGAGTCTTCGATCTTTTCCCTACACCCAAGTTAAAATTGACAGAGGTTTGACACTTCATGTCTGTGTAAATGTGTCAGCCTAAGACCGTCTCACTGTGTCAAGTCCACTATTTCTCTTTTTGTTTGTTTGTTTGTTTTTAGACGTATTATCTTTTTCTTACTATTTATCGTGTCTGAATCCAAATCTGGGTCCTCCATTCGTTTGATTCTGTGATTAGAGATTCTCATGTGATATTAGAATTATCTCATTTGATACCTAGTCACTGTCCCTACACATTCCGTAAAAATTCTAAGACCTTTAAAATAATGAAAAAGTATACATTAAAAAAAATACCCAACAGTCAAAAGAAAGTATTTATCGTCATTTTGAGACTTTATTAACGTACGGTTGAATGACGAAACAATCTTTCTAGTCACTCCATATAAATTCTTCAAAAGGAAGAGGTTTCTGTTAAAAACTCCACTACTTTCAGAATGTCCTATTTTTTTTGTAACATTTCTACTATAAAATTTTCTATCAAAGAAACAAAAACAAGGAAATCTGAGATCCTACTTTATCCTAGTGTTTCATATTTTACTTATATATAAAAAGAAAGGTGTTACCCGAAAGTGTGGGTAAAAAGAAACCACACTCTAAAAATAAGAAGATTATATCTTGACTAATCCACACTTAAAGTCGGACTATCAACACATAAGTGGAAAGTATTCTCAAAGATACACCGTTGTCTTTCATAAACAAAACCGGATTCCCGAAAGATTCACAATACTTCCGAATCTTTTTGTTCAAAAGGACGTTTAGACTGAAAAGAAAAATAACCAAGGGAGTCTGTTTCATAGGATTTTTGAAATTTTATGGTGGTCTCGGTAAAACATTCGAAAGGGACGAAGGTACCACTGATTTCCCCTCCTTCCCTTTTTCGCTCTCTCTTGTTTTTCTGATGTCTGGTGTAGTTGTAAAAAAAAGGACAAAGGTTTATGTATGGATATCTAACATGAATTTTTATATACGAATTGCGTATATACGTCGTTCCCCGAGTACATAATGAAAGTATGACTGTGTATTATTTGATAGTACATTCATGTCGAATTTCATCACAATAGAGTGTAACAGATACCCGGACCCGATCTGTGTCGGATGGACCCAGGAGACGACTACCGTCGACCGGACGTAAGAGTAGGTCTCTGATCTTCTTCTGAGCGAGTTCTAATAAATCCACTAACCGTCTGAAGAAAGAACTAACTCCCTAAACCTATAAACGATCTAAAACCAATTTTCACTTCAGCGAGTCAGCACAGACTGAGAAACGCTGGGCACCTGACATCGGGTGGTTCGAGGAGACAGGTACCCTAAGAGGTCCGTTCTTGTGACCTCACCCAACAGTAAAGGAATATAGGACCTTCGGTCAGAGTTAAAGATCTCGGTTGGGTCCCAAGGTTTGGGTCACCCGGAAAGATTATGCCACCGAAGTTATTTACTCAGTCGTTGGTGTCCGGAGACACCAGACACCAACCGACCTCGGGACTGGACAGATATTCAAAATGGAATAATTCGGTCCAAACACGTCTCAGTGGAAAAGGACTAATTGAGTTTAGTAAACTCAACCTTGTAATTAATATAGATTTTATAGGAAAGTAAAAACGAAAGTAAGAAATGGACTGACCGAGGTCTACTTATATACTTCGCGGAATGGAGAGATTTCAAACTTAGTACATAGGTACAAATTCGACTTGACATAAAACAATTTGATCAACAATTGACTGGGTCCAGGTAGGACGGGCTACACATCGTTCAGTTTTACTCCGATACAGGTCCAAACGTCGGTTCCGCACAAAATAAACGTTCCTCTTATTTAGAATTTATAAGGAGCGGTGTCTTCCATTCCGCAAGTCGCATAGCGTCTCTTTCTTATTTCTTCGTCCCGAGACGCTCCTCCGCACCCCTCGTACCTCTTTTCACCTTTTTGCACCCATTAGTGGCAAGACGCGTCCGCGTCCGGGTCATTGACTCGATGTCCGGAGACGACCAAGTTTTCCAGTTTGGCGTGTCTACAGTCGTACACGCGACAACTTCCCAGTCACCAGAGTGAGAACGATGGGCGAATCGACGTGGGTCCGTGTCGGACTCAGGTTCAGGACCCCTTTGTCGAGCAATAACTCCGGTCCACGACGAACCATCTTACTTTCAGAAGTCACCGTTATTAATTTTGTTAGAACTGTCCATTTTCGTCAATATCCACTTTACCTAAATCGATTACTAATGGGTACAAAAGTATCGGTACAAAATTTTAGTACAAAACAGTATATATATATATATATACATACATTATATATATATACTTTTTACTACAATC
Source organism: Capra ibex (assembly GCA_006410555.1). Classification (NCBI taxonomy): domain Eukaryota; kingdom Metazoa; phylum Chordata; class Mammalia; order Artiodactyla; family Bovidae; genus Capra; species Capra ibex. The sequence continues at coordinate 21,316,777 of SJYO01048061.1, read as the reverse complement.
TTTATTTAGTTAGTTTGATTAAAGTCGAGGTAGACCCTAAGGGTATCCTTTGAACTTTAATCATACTCGGTTTAAAAGAACGAGACTTTTGACTAAGGGAAAAACGTCAAAAGAAAAGAGAGAGAGAGAGAGAGTACAAAAACCCGTCTCTTTCGTTACCGTTCGGTGAGGTCATGAGAAAGGACCTTTTAGGGTCCCTGTCTCCTCGGACCATCCGACGTCAGGTACCCCAGCGATTCTCAGTCTGTGCTGACTCGCTGAAGTGAAAGTGAAAAGTGAAAGCACGTAACCTCTTCCTTTACCGTTGGGTGAGGTCACAAGAACGAACCTCTTAGGGTACCTGCCCCCTCGGACCACCCGACGGTAGATACCCCAGCGTGTCTCAACCTGTACTGACTTCACTGAATCGTCGTCGTCCTCGTCGTACAAAAACCCTCCCTTAGAAGTGAACGTCGTATACCCTAGAATCGAGGGGTCGGTCCCTAACTTGAGTATGGGAAACGTAACCTTAACGGTCCAGAATTGGTGACCTGTCGGTCCCTCCTGGGGTAAACGGTAAAAATACAATCAAGTCAAGTCAGCGAGTCAGCACAGACTGAGAAACGCTGGGGTACTTAGTGTCGTGCGGTCCGGAGGGACAGGTAGTGGTTGTGGACCCCAAGTGAGTCTGAGTGAAGGTAGCTCAGTCGCTACGGTAGGTCGGTAGAGTAGGAACCAACAGGGGAAGAGGAAGACGGGGGTTAGGGAGGGTCGTAGTCTCAGAAAAGGTCACTCAGCTGAGAAGCGTACTCCACCGGTTTCATGACCTCAAAGTCGAAATCGTAGTAAGGAAGGTTTCTTTAGGGTCCCAAGGAAGTCTTACCTGACCAACCTAGAGGAACGTCGGGTTCCCTGAGAGTTCTCAGAAGAGGTTGTGGTGTAAAGTTTTCGTAGTTAAGAAGTCGTGAGTCGGAAGAAGTGTCAGGTTGAGAGTGTAGGTATGTACTGATGACCTTTTTTGGTATCGGAACTGATCTGTCTGGAATCAACCGTTTCATTACAGAGACGAAAACTTATATGATAGATCCAAGCAGTATTGAAAAGAAGGTTCCTCATTCGTATAAAATTAAAGTACCGACGTCAGTGGTAGACGTCACGAAAACCTCGGGGTTTTTTATTTCAGACTGTGACAAAGGTGACAAAGAGGTAGATAAAGGGTACCTCACTACCCTGACCTACGGTACTAGAACCAAAAGACTTACAACTCGAAATTCGGTTGAAAAAGCGAGAGGAGAAAGTTAAAGTGGTTCTCCGAAAAATCAAGGAGAAGTGAAAGACGGTATTCCCACCACAGTAGACGTATAGACTCCAATAACTATAAAGAGGGTATTTAGAACTAAGGTCGAACACAAAGAAGGTCGGGTCGTAAAGAGTACTACATGAGACGTATATTCAATTTATTCGTCCCACTGTTACATGTCGGAACTGTATGAGGAAAAGGACAAACCTTGGTCAGACAACAAGGTACAGGTTAAGATTCACAACGAAGGACTGGACGTATATCCAAAGAGTTCTTTGGACCTGTCCACCAGACCATAAGGGTAGAGAGAGTCTAAAAAGGCGTCAAATAACACTAGGTGTGTCAGTTTCCGAAACCGTATCAGTTAATTCGTCTTTATCTACAAAAGGACCTTGAGAGAACGAAAAAGGTACTTGGTCGTCTACAACCGTTAAACTAGAGACCAAGGAGACGGAAAAGATTTGGTCGAACTTGTACTCCTTCAAGTGCCAAGTATGTACCATGATTATAGGAAGTCTTTGAGTATCAATGAGATATAACTTACCTAGTGACACGTCAATATTGGAATTAGACGAAGTTTCATTTAACAAGACTTTATAATCGAACATACCCGAACAATTTGTCTCCAACCACTTGACACGACAGTCAAGGACTGACTCATCCAAACCTCCCCCGTATTCGTAAAGGTAAACAGTTTAAAGGTTCACTACGGTCACTACGACCGTGACGTCGGTCATGGTGTCTAGGGAGACATAACGGGACCAGGTTCTCTCAGGAAGACGGGCTCAACGAAGTGATTAACAGTGTCAGTGTACTTAAGAACCTAATTAAAGATAAGTAACATTGGATTTGGCAGAGAGAGTCGAAATGAGCGGACCGGGATTGGTGTATCGTTCAGAAAGAGACCTGAGTGAGTCCGTGTGTGTGTAAGACATCGTAGGACGTATCGTGTACGTGTGAACTTTTATTCGTCTTCCTCAATTCGTTATGTCGGTCCCGACCATCGTACGTTCGAATAGGTTAAGGGTTAAGATTTTACGAGAGAATCAGTAATTTTTGTACTATCCCGGTCTTTAATTTTATTGTGGTTCACCACTTTATGGTATTGTTTCCGATTTCAGTACGGTCCTGATTTATCCCTAAAAAGTCCCTCTCCCTTGTCGAGTCCCTTTACGGATTTTGTCCGTATACAGTCTCCAATCACATTGATCTTGGTGTCTTCTCTACTACTCATCGTTCGTTCCCGGTCCCTCCTTTACATCTTACCTTTTCTCTACCATCTCCTTGAACACCAGACAATTTTCTTGCAACCAAAAATTGAGACTTACGATGTCCCTTACTACTACCACAAAAGACGTCTTCTCGATATATTGGACGGAAGAAAAGTTTTAGAAAGTCTTGCACTTCTACTGACCCCTACGAATAATTCCCTACTTGTGTAAACGAAGAAAATACTCATGTCCCTTACGAATTATTCTATCACCAATCATTCGTACGTAAGGTCGGTCCTCTTGAATAATACTACTAAGGAAATCGGTTATAGCAATCGATTAATGTTGACTTATAAAGGAAAAGACAATGACCCTAAATTTGAAGGTCTATCTAATCTCAACTCAAATACTCAGTTTTGTTGGAGCCACGACTTCCTTAACGTCGTGAGACGTTTTTAGTGTCTGACAACTTTACCCCTAAAAGAGAGAACCCAATAAGAGAAGAATCACGTTATGATATGTAATACGTGTACAAGTTCTGGGGAAATCAGGGAAAGAATAAGGAATCCAAGAGGGACAATACAACGTCCTTCCCCCTGGGGACGGTCCTGGGTTTTGGCCCGAGAACAGATTGTGAATCTTTATTTAACAGACTCCTCTGTGTACACGACTGTTTCGTTCTCTAAATAATCCTTTTCCCGTGGGCCCACCTCTCGTCGTCCCAGTCCCTTGGGTCCTCTTGACGAGACGGTGGACTGAGCGTCAGAGCCCAAAATACCACTACCCTAATCAAAGACCCAACAGAAATCGGTTAGCAAGACTGAGTCTCAGGAAGGACCGCCACGTGCGGAACAAGTCGGTTCTTCCTACGGTCGCTCCTAAGACCCTCCACAGTCTGAACACCACAGAGTAAAACTGGAAAGGGGTTGAGAAGGTCAACCACCACCGAATAATCAAGGCACAAGGAATCGTCTTGGAGGACACCATTTTGTTGAGTACATTTACCAACGATACCACGGACCGGTCCCACCCGTCAAAGTCAGTCGTAAGAAAGGGATTCTCAATCTCCGAACGCAAAAGCACGGAGACAACGAACAAGAATCCAAATAATGGTACGATTTGAAGATGAGTTTGACGTATGTGTCTAATTTTATAAGGAAAGGCTTCAAAATACTTTTGATGGGGTTTTCCAAGGTTTTGAGGAAGGAAACGAGTACAACTCATAAAATGTAAGGTGACCATATTGGAAATAATGTGAATTAGAATACAGAAACTGTCTTGTTACTCAAGGAACTCCCATCACTGTTACAGAATAAGTTTAAAACATTTAGAGGGTCCCGATGTTCCGTACCTTTTAGTATGATACCACAAACGTATTATAACCTTCATTTATTTAAACACCTCGTCGACTCCTTACTTATCAATAAACAAGAAAGGACGACTAAACAAGCTACTGAACAATAAGTCGAGGAGTATGAACAGGTCAGAGTGTGGAACATCTTTAGAGAGAATATCTTTAGAATACACAGTAACACTTAATGATTCACGTCTCCATAAAGAATACTCAAAAGTCACCAAAGAGGAATTATAAATGAGAGTAGTCATAAACGATAGACATTTACATAGAACTCAAAGAATATGGTTTGTCTAATTTCTAAAATTATCTTGAGGATAAAAAGAAACTTTTATAAATCACAAGGTATTTTATAAAACATTCTACACTTCATAATATATTTGCGTAATAAAAAATAAAATAATAAACTTTTACTAGTAGTGACTAAATTTTACCACTCCATTTACTTGTGTAATTTGAGACTTCCAACTGGATTTTTTACTCTATTAATATCTACTAAGTAGTCAAGACTGTCAACGTCATAGACCTCTGAGTTATCTCACATCACGAGTACATTGAAGAGACCTACTAGTACTGAAGAGTTGTTTTACAATTTCATAGTCTTCTGAGACTAATCGTTTCCTCTCTGACCACTATTCGATCTTTCTAACGGTCGTTCTATTTGAAGTAATAAAGACGGTCTCTTCACTGTAAGGGTTCTTTGTCGGACACATGAATAAAGTAATTACAACACATAAGACCGAAACTATGCCACAGGATTTCTTACGTTTGTTTAAACAATGTTCGTAACTGATGAAACAGTATAATATTAGTTTATTCAGTAGTATTATTATTGTTCTTTAACAGGTTTGTAATTAGTAGTTAATGGTATTTATTTTTTGAGTCTTTTAGAGAGGAAATCCCTTTTATTTATATATTATAGAAAACGACTATACTGAACAAAAACATCTACAAATACGGAAACCGTACTTCGTATACGTTGTAAATTTCTTGTCCATAAGAAACTTTTACACCTTTACGTAAATAAAGAAAAAATTTAGAAAGAAATGGGGTGTTCACTGTAACCGACAACAACAACAAAAAAAAAGGATGTCCCCCTTTACACGGACAGTAAGATTTATTCCTTTTTCTTTTGAAAAGGGAAAAAACCCCTAGAGTCTTTTTACTTTTAAATCACTTCATCGGTTCAGAATTCCTCGTAAATATTTATACTGACAAAAGTTTCATTTACTTCTCCACCTAATCCCTATAATTCGACCAAAACGAGATGACGTTAACTCTGTCTTTGTATAAAATGGATTTATATTCTCGATTTTAGACATTAAAATGTTTTGGTGAAGTATTTTGATGTATAAAATATAAAACTAATTTCATAAAAACGGAAACCGTACAAAAAGAAACAATAAAATAAAAAGAAGAAATATCTTAACGAACACGTAGACAAGGTAAAAAGTTTACGATCGATAATCTTCGTAAAAAGGGGGAAACAGACTATTGATCAAAATACGTTGTCAAAGTCGGATCATCAGTACGATGGTAAAGGATGAATGTAGAAATATAGGATTGATATAAGTGAACTGTTATAAATTTAAGTCAAAATTATATTTTATGACTTTTGACCCTCCTTCTTATCCAGAATACTAATTTGACAAACTTTTCTCTAAGCTAATTAACTAGAAAATCTCATTTTTTAATATATTATGTGAGGATACATAATATTTTACGATAGTAAGATTGAACAAAATAGTTATGTTACCGATATTTATCTATTTAGTATAGGATTTCTATGGACTTCAGAATTTTAAATAACTTTTTATATAAAATTATGATTGTTGTTACAACTCTTTCTATGTAAAATATTAGAGTGTCTTGACGGAATTTCTCTCTTTAAGATGTGATTCCTTTTCAATTTACTCATTTTTATACGTTGTTGATGTTATATATAACTACATTAAAATACATTTTGTGTGACTAAGAGTAAAGGAAATAGACAAGGAGGTACAACCTAATGAGGTTTTACGTCAGTGAATTTTACTTTGTTGTCAGCAAAATAACTGAAGTGTCTAAGTACCCAGTCCTTTAACCAGTCCCAAACTGACCCGTCAAGACGAGGTAAATCGTAATCTTTCTCCTTATAGGACCAACATAAGTGAACATTGTTTTGATCACACTTCACACGTTCTTCCAAGGAGGACATATGAGCGAAATGACCTACCCGTCAGACGTTCCGACACGAGTCGGTCAGAGAGAAGGAGAGGTTCCGTGGGGTTCCGAAGAGGTTGACGATAGAAGTTCTTCTATCAGTTGAAGGTTTGTATTTCTGTGTCTTCTACCGTTAAAAGTATTTCCGATTCGGTCATTAACTGTGACACAGTAAAAGTACCATAAATATATTCCTTTCATTTTCTTGTCACCTGAAACTTCCCTTTCCTGTATCTAAAGTCAAAAGTTACCCTTCTTTTTATTACTTATACAACAAAATGATACGGTGTTTACATTGTTGAGTTTAATGTAACAACGAAAAAAAGGGAGGAACAGAAGGGATACGTAAAGAAAAATTTTGTCTCTTTTCACATTCACAGAGTCAGTACAGGTTGAGAAACACTGGGGTACCTGATATGTCAGATACCTTAAGAGATCCGGTCTTATGACCTCACCCATCGGAAAGGGAAGAGGCCCCCTAGAAGAGTTGGGTCCCTAGTTTTGGTCCAGAGGATGTAACGTCCGTCTAAGAAATGGTAGACTCAGTGTTCCCTTCGGGTTCTTATGACCTACCCATCGAATAGGGAGGAGGTCGTCTAAAAGGGTTGGGTCTTTAGTTGGGGCCCAGAGGACATAACGTCCACCTAAGAAATGGTTGACTCGACAGTCCCTTCGGGAATTGTCTTTCTGTTATAGCTAGATTTATAAACATGTAAGCACCAAAGAAATTTTCTAAAAAACTACACTTTGTAGAGAATTTCAGAAAAAAAAAAGAAATTTTAATCATGATATAAAAAAAAATAAAAAATAAAAAAATAAAAATTTTAAAATTTTAGAAATTAAGAATGTACGCAAGGGTTTGTACTTGGGGGGAGGGTGGAGGGTAACGTAACCAAAATACGGAACTAAAAAGCCGGCTTTCCGTACACCTTAGAATCGAGGGACCAGTCCTTAACTTAGACGTGGAAAAGATAACCTTCCATTTCAGAGTTGGCGACCTGGTGACACCTTTAGGGACACGTAAACATATCGTATGCCACTGCGATCACCATTTCTTGGAGAGACGGTCACGTCCTTGGTATTCTCTCCGTCCAAGTTAGGACCCAACCCTTCTAGGGGACCTCCTCCTTTACCGTTGGGTGAGGTCATAAGAACGGATGTCTTAGGATATCTGTACCCTCGGACCGCTCGATGTCAGGTATCTCACCGTTTCTCAGTGTGCACTGATTTCGTTGTATCATACGTACTATAAATTTACGCGATGTTAAAAATAATCGAAAAAAAGACTTCAAGAGTTAATAAAACTACGTTTGGTATCATTTGTGTGTAAAACTTTGTTTTAGTTAATCTCATACCTAAAAAGTAATGAAAACGTACAAACACAGGTCAGGACCGATGGTCTTCGTCTTCATTTTGATGGATTTTTATTTGTGTCCCCTTGTCTTAGGTCTCCGGTCTTTGTTTGGGTCCATTTATTTCAGTCGATTGTAAATTATTTCCTCGGTTATTCTGAACTACTTCTTTTCCGTCAAGGAAGTTATTCACAACAACTTTTTTAACCTACAAGTGTTGACTTTTTTACTTTGATCTGAGGGTAGAATTTCGTGAGTGTTCTTAATCGAGTTTTACCTAATCTCTAAATTTACATTCTGACTTTTGGTATGTAGGAGATTTTCTTTCGTATCCTTTTTTGAACAACTATACCCAGAAACGTTACTAAAAAAAACTGTATTGTGGATTTCGTATTCTTTGTTTTACTTTTTATTTATTCGTACTCCATGATATAGTTTGACTTTTCTAAGACGTCTTGTTTTCTTTACTGGTTGTTTTACTTTTTGTTGTATCTCTTACCCTACTTATAAACTTTTGGTATATAGACTAATCCCCAATTATAGGTTTATATATTTCTTTATATAAACCCATAATAACTCCCCGTCCCCGGGGGCCGTACGACGTCAGGTACCCGAACGTTTCTCAGTCTGTACTGAATCACCGACTTGTTCTTATTGTATTTTTCTTGAGTATGTTTATTGTGTTTCTTAAGGTAAATTTTTACCTGTTTCCTGGATTTATATGTAAAACATTTCGTCTATATACTTATTGGTTGTCCAGGTAATTTTTCACGAGTTATGATGGTCATTAATCCCTTTACATGTAATTTTGGTGATATAGAGGGGTACGGACAAGCTTACTGGCAATAGTTTTTTGCTCTAAGTTTTACAATGACTCCTATACCTCCTCTCTCTTGGGAGCACATGGTAACCATCCTTACACTTAACCATGTCTATGATACCTTCTGTCATACCTACAATGAGTTTTTCAATTTTTCTCCTATTGGTATACTATATTGTTAATGTATACTACATCAACTCTTATATAGGTTTCTTTCATTTTTGTCGTATTTTTTTATGGAAGTAGAAATACAAGTATCGTCGTAATAAATAGTATCTGTTCTGGACCTTTGTCAGACACAGGTGACTACCCTCTTACCTATCTCTTTGTCATCGTAAATATATAAATATATGTTAACTTATAATAGTCGGTTTTCTTTCTTTAGAGTGGTAAACACTGTTGTATTCACCTGGAACTCCTTAACTCCGATTCAGTTTTTTCGGTCCGTTTCTTTAAGTTTATGACGTACCATATTAAATATACTCCGTAGATTTTGGTTTTTGTTTGTTTTAGAGTCTTTTTCTCTAGTCTAAACACTAATAGTCTCTATCTCAAACGTCCTATTACCTTCACCTGTTTCCACCAGTTTTCTATGTTTAAAGGTCAAAATTTTTACAATTCATGACCCCTCCAGTCCATGTTCTATTACTGATGTCAATTATCACGACCCACCACCACCCCACACCCCCCCCCCCNCCCCCCCCTCGTTTCTTTGTTGGTTTGTTCTTCGGGGATTTTTAATCTTCCTTTTTGTTTTTAAATTCTTCCTTTACCATATCTTTAAGTCGTCATACTTTTGCACATACCTACAAACATATGACCGAATATAAACTTACTGTGTATTTGTCCGTCAAAATTTCTCCTTCTCTACCTGTTTTTATTCTGTGTCCTTTTCCACGTCACCTTCGTATTTCTATTTGTCTTCGATTTTAAATACATGTTTACAAATCCTAAAAGACAAGAAAAAAGAGGTATACCGAACAACTTATCAAAGGATCACATATTATATGGTCTTGATAGGGTTTCTGTATAAGTCACGAGACCCATGCACATACGATACAGTGAAGTCAGTACAGGTTGAAAAACGTTGGAGTATCTGACATCGGGTGGTCCGAGGAGACAGATACCCTAAGAGGTCCGTTCTTATTACCCCATCCAACGGTACGGGAGAAGGTCCCTTAGAAGGACCAAGTCATGAGACTACCAAGGAGTTTCCCTGTTTTAAAGTGACTTCAACTTTCTTATTAAGTCTCTATAAGAATCACACACGATCTAACGAACTACAATATCTGTCAAGTGACCTACGACTTGAGACACAATTCTCGATACATGTAGACCGGTGTCACTCCACCCTCTCTATTGTCCTGTCTCGTTGACCTCTATGTCCGACACTCGTGGAAGAAAGTACTTCACGAGTATTCTCCTTTTGTCAAGTGTATTCTCCTTTTTTTGTTTTTGTTTTTGTTTTGACTGAACCGAGAATGAAACCGTCTCTTTACAATTTCTTGTTTTATTAGTCTAGAATTCACAACTATCGATAGACAGAGACCTAACGACTACTTTTTTATAGGTCGTAATAAATAATGATCGTTATACAAATTCATAGTCTTTCGTCGTATCTAATTAACGATTTACTCACCCCATAGACGTTTAGAAGTCTCCTATCTTTGATCGCTACTGATGACATAGTACGTACACATATGCACACACACGAGGTAGTCAGTCAGTACAGACCGACAAACGTCGGGGAGTCTGACGCTAGGTGGTCCGAGGAGACGGGTACCTTAAAAGGTCCGTTCATATGACCTCACCCAAAGGTAAAGGATGAGGTCCCCCAGAAGGGTTGGGCCCTTAGTTTGGGTGAAGAGGACACAGAGGACGTAACCGTCCGTCTAAGAAAAGGGAGACACGGTGAACCCTTCGTAGCACGTACCCGAAGGACAACAACAAGTCAACGGAGATTGAGACACGTTGTGGTACCTGATGTCGTGTGGTCCGAAGGAACAGGAAGTGATAGAGGGCCTTAAACGAGGTCCGAAGGACTTTATACCGATAAAACTTCATCTGAAATATTCTCGTAGTGAATCTAGTTCTTTAGATCTTCGATCAGAAGAGTTATAATTTAGTTAGTCTTTAATGATCAACGATAAGTCATTGAAAGATTCATAATCTTTCGTATAAGATATAGTCGGTACTCCTATTTTGGACCTAACTGAAAAGATTTTTTCCTTCTTTTAGAGTCAGTAGTTCCCCGAGACATGTTATCCCTGGTACTTTTTAGCTTTGTTCCTAACGTAACGTTCATTTTTACCGATATTGTATGTTGTATTCCCACCTGACTTATAATAACGTAGTCTCTCCTACTACCAAAACAATGTCTAAACCTCTTTCCGACTCTCGTCTCCGTTATAGAGACCAAATGACGGTTTGTCGTCATAGGATGTATGTTCGGTCCGTGGATCATCCCCGAGTCTTAATCAAGTTATTTATTTATTTATGTACCTATTGACTCTTTATTCTCGACTCAGACCTTTTTTTGTCAGAAATTACACATGACCATCCTTTCTCCATTCTCTACTCCGACATACCTCCTTTGAAAGTCAGTTTACTTCCTTTGTAGATGTTTCCGTATTGTTTCTCTCTTTTAATTACATAGTTATACATCGTTTCTTGTAAGTTCGTGACACCGACTCAATCTCATGTTCAATAAAATTAATTTCTCGACTCTTTTCCATCGACTCTTACATAATTTACGTCTCCGTTCTAGTGTTTCCTGGAACAATTGGTACTGAGTCTAAAACGTAACAAAAAAAAAAAGGGGGGTCTTGTGTTTCCTCTCGGTCGCTTTCTCAAACTTATGATTGCCCTGCACTAGTCTAAAAGTTAAATGTTACAAAGGGCACTATCATTGCTCCTCTCATTAACCTTCAAAAGTTTGGACCTCCGTCTCTCTTCTAGAGACTTGTGAATATTATCTCATCTAATTATTACTTTCGACTTAATAGTCTCTGTTTCTCGTTCATCTTCTCTCCCTGCTCAGTCTCAAGTAGAAAAATGTCCTTTACTTCCTCCTGACTCTACGAAGACGTGTAGACTGTACCCTCGGACCTAGTTATCCTACGAAAATAACTCCCATGTGTCTCCTATCAACAGTCCTAACTTTAGGGTCCCAACCCAGTAAAAGTAAACCCTGTGTTACCGAAAGTCCACGAATACCCGTAAGGTTTACTTCTATGTGTCATTACGTTTTATTTACTTACTTAAACCTCAAGAGCTACGTCTGGAACTACCTCAATATATTTAGACACTGAGTAGTCACATATTACGTTCAGAACTCGACCCTACTTTAGACTCCCGTACGTATTTTACTATTCTAAACTTTTTGTCTTACGTCGTCTTACGTCATATTTTTATTGTAAGGTCCCTTCAATCTTCAGTTTGGGTACTTTTTAACTCTTAGTCCACTCGCACCGACACCTTAGGCTCATCTTCCTTGGATTTAAATTATCTCTTTTCCTTCTTGATACGACTTTCCGTGCCTTCACAGTTCTTTTAAGTACTTTCGATAATTAGCATAAACACACCTTAGGTTTCTTCTGACACATCTCCTTAAAATTTTGTACTTTTTCCTTTTTTTTAATTCTATTGAACAGACTCCCAGAACACGTTTTTCTTTTCTTTTTCCTCCCCTATTTAATCTGTTTGTCCTAAAACGTAATAACCATCCCTCTTTTTCGGTATTATTACCAATATATACATTGGTATTATGTTGTTATGTGTGTGTTAAGTTTTACTACTATTTAATATAGACTATACTAAAATATACCACCTAAATTCAAATACAAATTAATATGATAGAATTTTACATTAATTATATATCCAATCGAAAATTTCCCGAAAGGACTCACCGAGTCGTCATTTCTTGGACGGACGACGCGTTCTCTACACCGTCCTTGGTGTCCAAGTTGATGACCCAGTCCTTCTAGGGAACCTCTTCCTTCATTGTTGGGTGAGGTCATAAGAATGGACCTTTTAGGCTACCTGTCCGGGTACCCCAGTGTTTTCTTAACCCGTATTGAAGTACCGATTTAGTGGTATGTCGAAAATATTTGTCTTAACGGTAAGTTGGTTTTTTCGGTGTAAAAGTTACAAAATTATTATCTCGAGTGATATAAATCAAAATTCCATAATCAATTTATGTATATGTATGTATATAATGTATTATATATATGTTATGTGTCTCTTTCTAGGTAATATTAATATATAATTATGTAATATATTAATAATTATATGTTTTATATTACATTAACAATTACATATTATTAAGTATATAACATATTAATATATTAACATATTAACGTATTAAGTAGAAGACGTACTTCTTTTATATATACCTAGAATGTTAAATTTTCGCACTCTTTGAGTTTTACCTAATTTCTAGCTTTGCATTCTGGTCTTTGATATTTTGAGGATCTCCTCTTGTATCCGTTTTGTGAGAGGCTGTATTTAGTGTCGTCCTAGGAGACACTAGGTGGAGGGTCTTATGACCTTTATTTTCGTTTTTATTTGTTTACCCTAGATTAATTTTACTTTTCGAAGACGTGTCGTTTCCTTTGATATTCGTTCCACTCTTCTGTCAGAAGACTTACCCTCTTTTATTATCGTTTACTTCGTTGACTGTTTGTTGATTAGAGTTTTTATATGTTTGTTGAGGACGTCGAGTTAAGGTCTTTTTATTTGCTGGGTTAGTTTTTTACCCGGTTTCTTGATTGATCTGTAAAGAGGTTTCTTCTGTATGTCTACCGAGTGTTTGTGTACGTTTCTACGAATTGTAGTGAGTAATAGTCTCTTTACGTTTAGTTTTAGTGTTACTCCATGGTAAAGTGTGGTCAGTCTTTCCGACACTAGGTTTTCAGATGTTCGTTATTTACGACCTCTCCCACACCTCTTTTCCCTTGGGAGAATGTGACAACCACCCTTACGTTTGATCATATCGGTGATACCTCTTGTCACACCTCTAAGGTATTTTTTAACGTTTATCTTACCGGAATACTGGGTCGTTAGGGTGATGACCCGTATGTGTGGTTCCTTTGGTATTAACTTTCTCTATGTACATGGGGTTACAAGTATCGTCGTGACAAATATTATCGGTCCTGTACCTTTGTTGGATCTACAGGTAGTCGTCTACTTACCTATTCGTTCGACACCATGTATATGTGTTACCTCATAATGAGTCGGTAATTTTTCTTACGTAAACTTAGTCAAGATTACTCCACCTACTTTGACCTCGGATAATACGTCTCACTTCATTCGGTCCTTCTTTTTGTGGTTATGTCATATGATTGTGTATATATACCTTAAATCTTTCTACCATTGTTATTGGCACATACGCTCTGTCATTTTCTCTGTGTCTACACGTCTCGCCTGAAAACCTGAGACTCCCTCTCCCTCTCCCACCCTACTAAACCCTCTTACCGTAACTTTGTACATACAATAGTACATTCTTTGTTTAGTGGTCAGATACAAGCTATGTCCTATGTCCTACGTGCCCCGACCACGTGCCCCTATGAGGTCTCTCTATTATACCCCACCCTCCACCCTCCCCCCAAGTCCTAACCCTTGAATACATGTGGGCACCGTCTAAGTACAGTTACATACCGTTTTGGTTATGTCATAACATTTCGTTTTATTTCATTTTTAATTTTTTTTTTCACTTTCACACTCTTTAATTTATGACGACGGTTTTAATTGTTTCTATTCGACACTATTCAAGTAGAAACTTCTGAAAGACACTAAACTTTCATTTACTTTTACATAATTTTATAATTATCAAAACGTTTTTAACATAAGAATGATTAATACGTACTTAAAAGATAAACTGTTTATCTACTTAGTCTACTAAGTAAACGTAGAATTTGTACATATAATCTCATATAAATATTCATATCATATACGTGTATATAGATTTCACCCCGAAGGGTCCACAATGTGACCATTTCTTAGATGGACGGTTACGTCCTCTACGTCCCCTGTGTCAAGTTAGGAACCCAGTCTCTCTAGGGGACCTCCTCCTTTACCGTTGGGTACCTGTAAAAGAACTTCCCTCTTAGGGTATCTGTCACCTAGGACCACCCGATGTCAGGTACCACAGTGTTTCTCTGTACTGACTCTCTGACTTGTCCATGTGTACATATATAGATTCCATGATATTGTTACCATAGGGTTCCAATTGTTACTATAAAAATGGTAAAAAGAGTATGAAATAATTTCGGAATGCAGCAAAGATCCTAAGTTTTTAAGAATAAAGTCGACGGTGACTTTGTGTGAGAACATTTGTGTCGTTTGAATTTCACAATTTTATAAACAGTTCTTCTTTTTATTTTTAATTTTCCTTTAAGAGGGAAACTTAAAGATCTTAAAAACATCTGTGATCATTCCGGTTTGGGTTGACCATTCTTGATGTCCTTCTCTTCTCTTTTCTCCTTGTTTTCGATCATCAAGGTTTTGAAACTTGAAAAATTCTCTTTTTTTTCTTTTCTGTGTTATTTGACTAACCTCATGGAGTATAAATCCCACAAATAAAAATCCAAAGTATGAGATATTAATAACTGTCAGAGGTTGCTACTTAGGTAGTGTCAAATGGAATAAAACTTACCCGTCTACATAAGGTGAGGTCCCTAACGAAGGAAGAGAGTACTTAACTTTGTTAACTAATTTAAATTTTCAGTAGGAATAAATTAGATTAATTACACTATCGTAGTCAAGTCAGTCAAGTCAACGAGTCAGTGTACGCTGAGAAACCCTGGGGTACTGAACGTCGTGTGGTCCGGAGGGACAGATAGTGGTTGAGGGCCGTAAGTGAGTTTGAGTACAGGTAGCTCAACCACTACGGTAGGTCGGCAGAGTAGGAGACAGTAGGGGAGGAGGAGGACGGGGGTTAGGGAGGGTCGTAGTCTCAGAAAAGGTTACTCAGTTGAGAAACGTACTCCACCGGTTTCATAACCTCAAAGTCGAAATCGCAGTCAGTAAGGTTACTTGTAGGTCCTGACTAGAGGAAGTCTTACCTGACCAACCTAGAGGAACGTCAGGTTCCCTGAGAGTTGTCGGAAGAGATTGTGGTGTCAAGTTTTCGTAACTAAGAAGCCACGAGTCGAAAGAAATGTCAGGTTGAGAGTGTAGGTATGTGTTGGTGACCTTTTTCTTATCGGAACTGATCTACCTGGCAACAACCGTTTAATTACAGAGACGAAAGATTGTACGATAGATCCAACCAGTATTGAAAGGAAGGTTCCTCATTCGTAGAAAATTAAAGTACCGACGTTAGTCGTAGACGTCACTAAAACCTCGGGGTTTTTATTGCAGTCTATGATAAAGGTTATAAATGGTACTTCACTACCCTGGTCTACGGTACTAGAAGAAAAAGACTTACAACTCGAAATTCGGTTGAAAAAGTGAGAGGAGAAAGTGAAAGTAACTCTCCGAAAAATCAAGGAGAAATCAAAGACGGTATTCCCACCATAGTAGACGTAAAGACTCCAATAACTATAAAGACGGACGTTAGAACTAAGGTGGAACACGAAGAAGGTCAGGTCGCAAAGAGTACTACATGAGACGTATATTCAATTTATTCGTCCCACTGTTATATGTCGAAACTGTATGAGGAAAAGGATAAACCTTGGTCAGACAACAAGTACAGGTCAAAATTGACAACGAAGGACTGGACGTATATCCAAAGAGTTCTTCATCCGGTATCCGTTTGTCATTTGGTAACGAAAACTGAAATCAGAAATTTTTGAGGAAATGAACGTAAAACTTATCTTCCTATGTAGACTTTGTTTTACTCTTACACTAAAGAATCCAATTTATATATTACACAAAAGGATCAGTATCGTAAGACTATCTCACTTCATAAACGAAAAAGGTAAATGTTGTTGTAGGAAGTCAGGGAGTCATCCAGGAAAGGTTATATGTTTCACTTTCAAAGGAAACTTTCTTTTTCTGGATAAGACTTTATAAACACAGGTCAGGTGAATCCATACCTCTATCTTCACAGAGAATCTGTGAAGAGTCACTCGGTCACTAACAGTAGTGTAACAGTCGTGAATCTTAAAAAATCTTTAAGTACTGAACGAGGGCCATATAATTCCAGTCTTCTAAATAGACATGACATAATTTCAAAAAGGTTTTCACGTAATAGACAGTGATAAAGGTCTGTACATAAATAAGTAGTCAAGAAATATACCTATATAGTCATATAATGAACCGGGCCTTAAATTCCTTCGGTTTTTATTCGTTTTATGGGTAAAAGGAACGGATCTCTCTACACTTTTATGTGTCTGTAGTTGGGTCATCGTACATGGTGGTGTCAACACCAAAACAAACACATTTTCTCGTGTTCAAGACACATAAGAAATAACCATCTAACAGGACGAAATGAGTCAACCACCCCAACCCTTGAGTGATTTAGTAGGGAAGGTATTAGGAGACTATTTTTATTTTATCTTTTCAGAAGTAGAAGTCTTTTTTTTTTTTACAAATAACCCATAGACCAGATTACAGACCAGATTACAGACTGTAAACTTACTCTTTCACTCCTTAAGGTTTGTGTTTAAGGAGAATAGAATTATAAGGAGTGGATTTAGGATTACTTGGACTTTGTCTAGGTAGATAACAAGGTGGGGTTAGACGAGAAGGATACAAGAAGGAGTAAATCTTGTACCCGGATTTCGTTTAAAAGAGTAGAGAGTATCAGTTTCGTGGTAAATCAGATAAACAAAGACGGAGGTTTTACTTAGAGTATGGTAGGTGTAGATAGTAGGGTCCGTAGGTAGATTCAGTCTGGTGTAAGTAAGAAATTAGGTTTTTAAAGTTATTGGAGACAGACGGAGGGTTTGTAGATGAAAATGAGTAAATGTTTAATAAAAGGTGTGTCGTCGTTCTAATTATAAAAGTTTAAATCGATCCCAGTAGGGAGAGAAATTTTGAGAATTTACTGACAGATAATGTGATCTCTAGTTGGTATTGGAGTATTGTGAATGGAGAAGTCGAGGTGTCATTGAGTTAGATTTTATTGGAGTGAAGTGACAAGGATAAAGATATGAAAGTGACCGACAATGTAATGACGAAAACAAAGGAAGTATCGTCGATAGTAATAGACATATACTTTTTGATATCTGTATTGATTCCCGTCGATGTATTTCATAAATCCTGATTTCGGAATCGATCATTCTCTTCACATCTAAATTGATGGTACAGGTCACAGACAAAGTGTGCGCTCGGGAGACATTCCGAAGTACCGGTGTCATTTTTAATAAAAGACACGTAACAGGGGAAATTTTAGGAACACATTTCTATAAAAATAACTATGTCGCCTGTCATCTTTATTCTTTTACAATTCTTTGAGAAACTACAGGTCGTTTCGTGAGTTAAAACTTTTAATAGGAAGCTCTTTTGACACAATTCTATACTGAAGTTTTCCTTTAGTAAAATTTTATAAGACGGTACTTCTTTAACTGGAAATTCATTACCTATCGTGTGAATGAGATATATTCTTGTGTAAGAAGTGTATTTACACGGACTATATAGTGACGACTCAGCTACGATTTCACAATACCTTATAAAATAGAACTTTTCTACAACGAAACTTTTCTAAAGATCTTCCCAAAGAAAAAACAAAACTACACAGTACCCAAAAAAAAAACAAAAACAGAAAAAGTAAAATCTCTTCCCACATTTACTGATGCCTCCCTCCGTCCTCTGTTTTCATGTCTTTTACAGTTCCACAACCTCCCATGTCACTTTCTTCTTTTACTGTCTTTCAGAACCTCTCCCGTCACTCCCCTAGTACTTCTTACTCTTCTTTTATTTCCGTGACACTCCTGGTGGCATAGGTACACAAATCTTACTTATGTGGCATCAAATCGTGAGTCCAGGTTCCGACGGAATCTACGAGAGAGTTCAAACACGAAAATCAACGTCCCTTAAAATGGTGTAGCTGTATGGAGTTGGAATCATCCTAGACAACTAAATGTCAATACTAACCATAAGTTTCGTCCAAAAGTTACCGTCGAGACGATTATCGTTATTTCGAACGATCCAGTTTACAAAGTAGAATTACTTATTAAAATCTAATGTGATTCAGTGTACAAATCGACACCCCTCATAGTGACATCCCACTTGTAAAATCTTACACTTAGATCAAAGTTTAAAGATGAATGTAGTTAACTTCCTTTTTTTTTTGCTCAAATCAAAGGAAAGTTTCCTTATTTCTTCGGGAACTTTTTATATTTCACTGAGGATACTGTTCACGTCTCCTAAAGTAGAGTGTAAAGATGTAGATTTTCATTACTTTTGTGAATTAACTTTTTGTTTTGAAATTTTGTACATAGTTTAGATTCTTGATGTATTTTAAAGAGGACTTTCGTCTTCATATAAAATTTGATCCAGACCGATTATTTGATATCGAACTCTTGTTCAATTTGAAAATACCAAAGTTTGGTCCTATGTTATTAGATGACATGGTTCAACAACTCGTTAGTTCCTAGAACGGTATTGGTCTTATAACTCGTTCTTTCGTTCAAGAGACAAATAATCTCGTTTCGTGATATAAAAGAGGAAGACAGGAGACGAGTCTATAAAGTCTGTAAAGTTCCAAAGTGTCTTTATTTTACGTTGACGTAGACAGTCGTTATAATCCATGTAGACGATGTGTATCGGATGAAGGTGACGGTCGTAACCTTCATGTGTCATTTATAAATGACTGTACTTAAATACATAAATGTGTGTGTGCTATTTATACCGTAAAAGGGATTACGTCTCCACTAATCTTTTTTATTATTTGTCGATTGTAAACACCTCACGAATGATTCATTCCACGACACAATTTAATAAAAAAAAGGTATTAGACTGTCTGTGTCGTCACATTGGTCCACTCACATACAGGGATACACTCGAATGTCGTAACACCAAACGATCATAAGTATTGAACGGGGTCCGGTACAACGAACACTTATCGTCTCGTCCTTAAAGATACAAACTACGTCTTGGTTACCAGAATTCGTAGAGAGAGACAAAACATTCATGATAATGAATTTTTCTTTATCTCTTCTCTTCGTTACTACTTACTGAAGTTTAATAAGAGATAACGAATGTTGACAACTGTCTAAGAGCAATTCGAACCAAAACAATCAAAGATATCTAGGGACTTGAAGAATCCCGGGAACAAATAAAAGTAACTCCTAGTCTACTTAAAAGTTTGACAGTACACAGAATACCATACGATTTAAGAAAATTTATCTGATATTACCCATACAAGTAATACATACTCATATATTATAAGAAATATATCCAATATATTCTATATGTAATATATATCCTATATATTCTTACAATATATGTAATTTTCTAATGTAAGGTGTTTATAATCCAAAGTATTAAGTAAAGACCGTTGACTATATGAAGTGACATTACTTTAGGACATAACACCAAAATAACCTATAATGTCACAATATTAGTCTACAACAGGAGGGGTCACCGAGTTATCTATTTCTTAGACGGATGTTTCGTTCTCTACGACCTCTGTACCCAAGTTAGGGACCTAGTCTTACTAGGAGACCTCTTCCTTTACCGTTGGATGAGGTCATACGAACGGACTTTTTAGGGTACCTCTCTCCTCGAACCACCCGGTGTCAGGTTCCCAACCTTTCTCAGTCTGTCCTGGCTCACTGATTCATGTGTGTGTTGTTTTGATCTACCAAAACATATTATGTTAGTCTACAATATGTTTTCAAAGTCTAAAGAGATTAAAAATAATAAGAAGTGGTATTCAGAATATTTACTTTTAAAATCAAGTCAAGTCAACTCGCCGAGTAAGCACAGGCTGAGAACGTTGGGGTACTTGACGTCGTACCGTCCGGAGGGACAGGTAGTAGTCGAGGACCTCAAATGGGTTTGAGTACAGACAACTCAGACACTACGGTAGGTAGGTATAGTAGGAGACAACAGAGGAAGAGAAGGTCAGCAGTTAGAAAGGATCGTAGTCCCAGAAAAGTTTACTCAATCGTGAAGCGTATTGCTCCGGTTTCAGAACCTCAAAGTCGAAGTTGTACTTCGGAGGGTCATTTGTGGGTCCTGACAAGAGGAAATCCTACCTGACCAATCTAGAGGAACGTCAGGTACCCTGAGAGATCTCAGAAGAGGTTGTGGTGTCAAGTTTTCGTAACTAAGAAGTCGTGAGTCGAAAGAAATGCCAAGTTGACAGTGTAGGTACGTGCTGGCGACACTTTTGGTATCGGAACTGATCTACCTGGAAAAACCGTTTCATTACAGAGACGAAAAATTATACGATAAATCCAACCAGTATTGAAAGGAAGGTTCCCCATTCGTAGAAAATTAAGGTGCCGACTTTAGTTGTAGACGTCACTAGAACCTCGGGGGGGTATTATCAGTCGGTGACAAAGGTCACAAAGGGGTAGATTAAGGGTACCCTGGTCTACGGTGCTAAAATCAAAAGACTTACAACTCGAAATTAGGTTGAAAAGTGAGAGGAGAAAGTGAACGTAGTTCTCCGATAAAGCAAGAAGAAGTGGAAGACGGTTTTCCCACTACAGTAGACGTATAGACTTCAATAACGATAAAGAGGGTCGCTAGAACTAAGGTCGACACGAAGAAGGTCGGTTTGCAAAGAGTAATACATGAGACGTATATTCAATTTATTCGTCCCACTGTTATATGTCGGAACTGTATAAGGAAAAGGATAAACCTTGGTCAGACAACAAGGTACAGGTCAAGATTGACAACGAAGGACTGGACGTATGTCCAAAGAGTTCCCCGTCCAGTCCATAAGAGTAGAGAAAGTCTTAAAAGGTGTCAAATGACGCTAGGTATGTCAGTTTCCGAAACCGTATCAGTTATTTCGTCTTTATATATAAAATACCTTGAGAGAACGAAAAAACTACTAGATCGTCTATAACCGTTAAACTAGAGACCAAGGAGACGGAAAAGATTTTGGTCGAACTTGTAGACCTTCAAGTGTCAAGTGCATAACGACTTCGGACCGAACCTCTTAAGACTCGTAATGAAATGATCGCACACTCTACTCACGTTAACATGTCATCAAACTCGTAATAAAAAACAGTAACGGAAAGAAACGATAACCTTACTTTTGACTGGAAAAGGTCAGGACACCGGTGACGACTCAAAAGGTTTAAACGACCGTATAACTCACGTCCTGGTAGTGTCGCAGTAGAACATCCTAAACTTTATCGAGTTGATACGACTTCGACTTTGACGTTATGAAACCGGTGGAGTACCCTTCTCAACTGAGTAATCTTTTCTGGGACTACGGCCCTTCCTAACCCCCGTCCTCCTCTTCCCCTGTCGTCTCCTACTCTGCCGACCTACCGTAGTGGCTGAGCTACGTGTACTCAAACCCACTTGAGGTCCTCAACCACTACGTGTCCCTCCGGACCACACGACGTCAAGTACCCCAGCGTTTCTCAACCTGTACTAACTCACTGACTTGACTTGACTTGATTACCTGGTATCGGAACAGATTGAGTCACTTTGGTTCGGTACGGTACACCCAGGTGGGTTCTACCTACCCAGTACCACCTCTCCAGACTGTCTTACACGAAGTGACCTCATCCCTTACCGTTTGGTGGAGCCATAAGAACGGAACTCTTGGAGTACTTGTCGTACTTTTCTGTTTTTCTATCTGTGATTTTCTACTTGAGGGGTCCAGCCATCCACGGGTTATACGATGACCTCTAGTCACCTCTTTATTGAGGTCTTTCATACTTCCCTACCTCGGTTTCGTTTTTGTTATTGGTCAACACCTACACTGTCCACTATCTTCGTTCCAGGGTACGATATTTCTCGTTATAACGTATCCTTGGACCTTACAATCTAGGTACTTAGTTCCGTTTAACCTTCACCAGTTTGTCCTCTACCGTTCTCACTTACAACTGTAAGATCCTTAGTCACTTGATTCTACCCGACCTTACCCACTTAAATTGAGTCGACTGGTAATATAGATGATGACACCCGTCCTTAGGGAATTTTCTTTACCTCATCGGTAGTGTCAGTTGTTTTCTCAGGTTTTACGTCATGAACCTACGTTAGAGTGTTTGCTGTCTTACTAGAACCAAGCAAAGGTTCCGTTTGGTAAGTTATAGTACTACTAATTTGGAATACTGTAACTATTAAAGTCAAGTCAAGTCAAGTCAACGAGTTAGTACAGGTTGAGAAACGTTGGGGTACATGAAGTCGTGTAGTCCGGAGGGACAGGTAGTGGTTGTGAACCTCAGGTGGGTTTGGGTCCAGGTAGTTAAGCCACTACGGTAGGTTAATAGAGGAGGAGACAACAGGGGAGGAGAAGGAGGGGAGTTAGAAAGGGTCGTAGTCCCAGAAAAATTATTCAGTCGAGAAGTGTATTACACCGGTTTCATAATCCCAAAGTCGAAGTTGTAGTCAGGAAGGTTACTTGTGGGTCCTGACTAGAGGAAATCCCACCTGACCAACCTAGAGGAACGTCAGGTTCTCAGAGAGTTCTCGGAAGAGGTTGTGGTGTCAAGTTTTCGTAGTTAAGAAGTCACGAGTCGAAAAAAATATCAGGTTGTGAGTGTAGGTATGTACCGGTGACCTTTTTGTTATCGGAACTGATCTACCTGGAAACAACCGTTTCATTACAGAGACGAAAAATTATACAACAGATCCAACCAGTATTGAAAAGAAGGTTCCTCATTCGTAGAAAATTAAAGTACCGACGTCAGTGGTAGACGTCACTAAAACCTCGGGCGTTTTTATTTAAATCGGTGACAAAGATGACAAAAGGGTAGATAAACGGTATTTCACTACCCTGGTCTACGGTACTGGAATCAAAAGACTTACAACTCGAGATTTGGTTGAAAAAGTGAGAGGAGAAAGTGAACGTAGTTCTCCGAGAAGTCAAGGAGAAGTAAAAGACGGTATTCCCACCACAGTAGACGTATAGACTCCATAACTACAAAGAGGACCGTTGGAACTAAGGAAGAACACGAAGGAGGTTGGGTCGTAAAGAGTACTACATGAGACGTATATTCAACTTATTTGTCCCACTGTTATATGTCGGAACTGTATGAGGAAAAGGAGAAACCTTGGTCAGACAACAAGGTACAGGTCAAGATGGACAAGGAAGGACTGGACGTGTGTCCAAAGAGTTCTTCGTCCAGTCCACCAGGACATATGGGTAGAGAAAGTCTTAAAAGGTGTCAAATAACATCAGGTGTGTGAGTCTCCGATACCGTATCAGTTATTTCGTCTTTATCTACAAAAAGACCTTGAAAGAAAAAAAAGTTACTAGGTCGTCTACAACCGTCAAACTAGAGACTAAGGAGACGGAAAAGATTTTGGTCGAACTTGTAGACCTTCAAGTACCAAGTGCTCTTCTATAATTCTTCTCCACTGTTCTTATGTGTCTTCTTGACATGTTTTTACTAGAAGTCATGGGTCTATTAGTGCTACCACACTAGTGAGTGGATCTCGGTCTGTAGGACCTTACACTTCAGTTTACCCGGAATCCTTCGTAGTGATGCTTGTTTCGATCACCTCCACTAACTTAAGGTCAACTCAATAAAGTTTAGGACTTTCTACTACGACACTTTCACGACGTGAGTTATAACTATTAAATCATATCGAATTAAAAAAATTCAAAATCCCGACAAATTCAGGTGTCGTTTTAATACTCCTTCCATGTCTCTCTAAAGGGTATATAACAACGAGGGTTCAACGTACCGGAAGGGAAATACTTGTAGGGGGAAGTTCCACAATGTTGACTACTTAGATATAACTGTGTAGTATTAATAGGTTTCAAATATCAAATATGATACCCAAGTGACATGTATGTTACAACACATAATATACTCAATCCTCTTTACGTATCACTGTTGGTATGTAACAATCTTATAATACGTCTAACAAAAGTGACGTGATTTTTAGAAGACACGAGTTAGATGAGTAGGGAAGGGGTGTAGAAACCATCTGTGACTAGTAGAAAAAGAGAGAGGTGTCAAATCGGAAAGGTCTTACGGCATATCAAACTTAGTATGACATATATCCGAAAGGTCTACACAACGAAAATGAATTACTATATGGAAATTCCAAGAAAGTATAGAAGAGTCTCAAAATTTTGGGTAAAGAAAAATCACGACTTATTATAAGGTAAAAGACCTACGTGATACGAAAGAAATATGTAAATGGATGACTTTCTGTAACCAACGAAATTTCAAAACCGGTAACACTCATATCAAGAAATTTTGAAATGTTGTAGGTACCCTCCAAACACACATTTGTATTCGAAAGATGGATATAACCATTAATAGTTCACCGTAACAGTAACTTAGTATACCATTCACATACAAATCAAAATATTCTTTGACGGTTTGACAGAAGGTCTCACCGACATGGTAAAAAGTAAGGGTAGTCGTTATCTACTCTCAAAGACGACGTGGTATAGGGTAGTTACCAGGTCTATGACTGGTAAGATTATCCATACGTCATCATAGAGTGCCAACAAACTTAATCGTAAAGAGACTACTATATACTACACATCGTTAAGAACTATACGAATAAACGGTGGATACATTAAAGAAACCACTCCACATATAATTCAAGAAATCGAATAAAAATTAGTCAAACAATAAAATAACGACAAAATTCTCAAGAGATAAAACCTATTGTCAGAAAATAGTCTACACAGAAAATGTTTGTAAAAGAGGGTCACACACTGAACAGAAGAGTAAGAGAACTATAACGGAAAACATCGTCTAAAAAAAATCACATTACTTTAATTCGAATAGTTAATAAACAAAGTACCCAGATTTTTAAGTCACGGTATAGATTCCATTGTGTACAAGAGGATACGATAGAAGATACTCAAAATCTCAAAATAGAAAATATCAATACAAAGATTAGGTGAGACTCAATTAAAAACACGTTCGACAGTTCAGACACCAATGAAAATAAAACCATACACCTACAAGTTCAACAGGGTCTTTGTAAACAATTTTTCTTAAAGAAAACGTGGTAACATAACGAAAACGAGGAAACAGTTGATACTCAACTGATATAGGTACACCCATATAAGAAAGTGGTCATGGTGTGTCAGGACTAATGTCGTCTAAAGGTCACTCAGAATTTCATCCCACCACAGTCAGGAGGTCAAAACAAAAGAAAGAATGATGCAACCGACAAGACTTAACAAACGAAGAGGTACATTTGAAATAATTAACAGACAGTTATAGACGTTTTATTGAACGACCCTAAAGTTAATCCTAATGGAACGTAAGTTTCTATTTCAACCATTCTTGACTGTAGAACTGTTATAACTATCAAAGATGGTTGTTTGTACCTTATATAGAGGAAATAAATCGATAAAAAACTAAAGTAAGTAGTCTCAAAACACCAATAGAAGTTGATTTAGAACATATATTATAACAATCTAAATATTGATACATAAAGTAAACACCACCTCGATTATATTTACTATACATCAATATTAAAGTTTGAAACAACAGACAACGACCGTATCTTTTCGTTGACTGAAAACATATAATTGAAAAATGGAACATTGAAATAAAGTCAATAAATAATCAAGGTCTTAAAACAACGACAACAACAAAGTCTAAGAAATCTTAAAAGATGTATCTACTAGTTTGTTTCTCGAATTTAAAAAGAGGGGTTAGATATAGATAACATAAAGATAATTAATATAATAACGTAATCGTCATGAAGTTATCCTACAAGTTTTCCTCACTACTCTCACCCGTAAGAACGGAACATAGACTAGAATTACCCTTTCCAAACTCAAAGAGTGGTAATTCATACTAAAATAGACACTCTAAAAACATCTGTAGGAAAGGTTTCGATTTTACAAATGAAGATAAAGATCAAGTGACCCCCTAAATAGAACTCACTCATATACTGTAAAAAAGTTTGTTCATGTCTCTATTAATTATTGATAATATATATTACGAGAATTTTAAAACATCATTGTTATCGTCCTTAGATTGTGATATATATATATATATATATAATTATGATATATATATATCTTTCTCTCTCTCTCTCTACATACGTATTAAGAGTCCTTATAATGTACTTCCACTTCTAGATCTGAGACCATGGTCTATATAAACACAAACTTTTGTCTGAATTGATAAATAGTAAACACACTGAACGTGTTAAATATGTTAAAAAAATTTGGGGTTAAAAGGTTAGACATCTTGACACTATGATAACCATAGATTAAACTTAACAACCCACCAATTGTTTTTACAACATATACTTTCAAACACATGACATGGAATGAGTCTCATTATGAGTTTTCAACAATCAGGGATACTTCTTCTGTCACCTACAGGAGTTTTAGATTACTTTAATTTCACCAGTAAAGATTTTTGTCGAGTGGTGTAAGTTATTACTGACAGTTTACCATAAAAAGAGAATGAGACAAAATATAAAAGAGTACACCAGACAAAAGACAACAACAACAACAACGACGACGACATCGTTACAAACGAATCCAGACACCAACTTAGGTCTTGTAAAAGTATTCGAAGTTTTTATTCTTTAGTGAAAAATTTATAGATGTAAATAAAAGAGAGGTTGAAAATATGGGGGTTTGAGAAAAAGATTCTAATTCTATTCATTACGGACGAATAAATTGAATATACGTCTCATGTAGTACTCTTTACGACCTGACCTTCTTTGTGTTCGACCTTGGTTCTAACGGCCCTCCTTACAGTTATTGGAGTCTATACGTCTACTGTGATGGGAATACCGTCTTTCACTTCTCCTTGATTTTTGGGAGAACTACTTTCACTTTCTTCTCTCACTTTTTCAACCGGATTTCGAGTTGTAAGTCTTTTGCTTCTAGTACCGTAGACCAGGGTAGTGAAGTACCCTTTATCTACCCCTTTGTCATCTTTGTCACAGTCTGACATAAAAAAACCCGAGGTTTTAGTGACGTCTACCACTGACGTCGGTACTTTAATTTTCTTCGAATGTGGAACCTTCTTTTCAATACTGGTTGGATCTATCATATAAGTTTTCGTCTCTGTAATGAAACGGCTGATTCCAGGCAGATTAGTTCCGATACCAAAAAGGACACCAGTACATACCTCCACTGTCAACCTGACACTTCTTCCGACTCGTGGTTTCTTAACTACGAAAACTTGACACCACAACCTCTTCTGAGGACTTGCAGGGAACCTGACGTTCCTCTAGGTTGGTCAGGTAAGACTTCCTCTAGTCGGGACCCTAAACAAACCTTTCTTACTACGACTTCGACTTTGAGGTCATGAAACCGGTGGAGTACTCTTCTCAGTTGAGCAACCTTTTCTGAGACTACGACCCTCTCTAACCCCCGTCCTCCTCTTCCCCTGCTGGGTCCTACTCTACCGATCTACCGTAGTGCCTGAGCTACCTGCACTCAGACTCACTTGAGACCGTCTACCACTACCTGTCCCTCCGGACCGCACGACTCTAAGTACCCCAGAGTTTCTCAGTCTGTGCTGACTCGCTGACTTGACTTGACTTGACTTGACTTACGGATACTTACTTATTAAGTTCTTACAAAGTTTAACCATTCCTTTTCTTAATATTCTGGAGTGTTAGGGATACAACACAATAAGTTTTGATATACTTTTCTATATATTTCATCTTAATAAAATGAGTAATATGTATTAAACTACCTTTAGTGACCGGAGGTTTTATCAGGGTAATTATGGTAATAGGTACCGTAAAATCAGTACGTATTCAGTAAAACGATAACCTAAGGTGTTATGATCTCGTATTTTATGTACACTCATAGAGGTCAAGTCAAGTCAAGTCAGCGAGTCAGTACAGGCTTAGAAACGCTGGGGTACTTAACGTCGTGCGGTCCGGAGGGACAGGTAGTGGTTGAGGGCCTCAAGTGAGTCTGAGTGTAGGTACTTCAGTCACTACGGTAGGTCGGTAGAGTAGGAGACAACAGGGGGATAGGGAGGGTCGTAGTCTCAGAAAAGGTTTCTCAGTTGAGAAGCGTACTCCACCGGTTTCATGACCTCAAAGTCGAAGTCGTAGTAAGGAAGGTTTGTTTAGGGTCCCGACTAGAGGAAGTCTTACCTGACCAACCTAGAGGAACGTCAGGTTCCCTGAGAGTTCTCAGAAGAGGTTGTGGTGTCAAGTTTTCGTAGTTAAGAAGCCACGAGTCGGAAGAAGTGTCAGGTTGACAGTGGAGGTATGTACTGGTGTCCTTTTTGGTATCGGAACTAATCTGCCTGGAATCAGCCGTTTCATTACAGAGACGAAAACTTATATGATAGATCCAACCAGTATTGAAAAGAAGGTTCCGCATTCGAAGAAAATTAAAGTACCGACGTCAGTGGTAGACGTCACTAAAACCTCGGGGGGGTTTTATTTCAGACTGTGACAAAGAAAGGTGACAAAGGGGTAGACAAAGGGTACTTCACTACCCTGATCTACGGTACTAGAAGCAAAAGACTTACAACTCGAAATTCGGTTGAAAAAGTGAGAGGAGAAAGTGAAAGTAGTTCTCCGAAAAATCAAGGAGAAGTGAAAGACGGTATTCCCACCACAGTAGACGTATAGACTTCAATAACTATAAAGAGGGTCGTTAGAACTAAGTCCGAACACAAAGGAGGTCAGGTCGTAAAGAGTACTACATGAGACGTATATTCAATTTATCGTCCCACTGTTATATGTCGGTCAATGTATTAATGTTTGAG
The DNA here is from genome assembly GCA_006410555.1 of Capra ibex. NCBI lineage: Eukaryota > Metazoa > Chordata > Mammalia > Artiodactyla > Bovidae > Capra > Capra ibex. The sequence continues at coordinate 21,287,794 of SJYO01048061.1, read as the reverse complement.
ATCAAAAAGGTATCAGTAAACTTTATCATCGACTCGATGACAGTTCTATAAAGTTGTGACATCAGTTAATATACCGTTCTGGTTTGAGAATATAACACTTCACCCTGTCCAACCCTTTCGTACAGGACTATCATTCTCATAATTTGATACTAACAACCTTCGAGGAAATTAGTCTCAGTGTATATTCAGTCGTCACAGATTACACAACCCGTTTTGTTACGGAACCAAACTTCATATCGAGTTTATCACAGTTTACTTATTGGTCTAATACATCGAAGTATACCGATCTCTGTACTTTTGCACATTAACGTCCTATACCGACTTCAAACAAATTGGACAGCCAAAGTGTCGTCATCAAATGTTTTGACCTTTACTGGGGGTGAGCGGAAGTACGTTAGTAACCGAGAAGCAGACTCTCCACGATCTCTTTATTTTGTGCCTAAAGGAGTTGATGTAACCATGATGAGGTAAGCTGACAGACTAAGATGTACCTTCTTTTCCTTTGTTTACATCTCCCTCCCCAAAGTCTGAGGTTTAGAGGGACAAGTGTTTCTCTTCCTACCTAAATTTTTGAAAATTTTACCGTAAATTCCTAAGATTAAGAAGTAAACGTATTTGGACTGTTGGACGACTACTATCGTTAATTAAGGACGAATCAAAATCGGAATAATTTATGTTCGTTTTTAATAGTTTTCCTTGAACTAACCTTCTTTGTCTTTCAGGGGTGTTCGGACCATATGACTTTCATTGTAATTAACAATCCGAAATGTAAATCAAACTGTTGTTGTTTTAACTAAAAATTTAGTTAAGTTTTAGATCTAGTTTCATCAGGGAAGAGTGTATGTGTGTGTGTGTGTGTGTGTGTGTGTGTGTGTGTCTCTCTAACGAGTTGATTTATTTTACAGACTCATTTTACCTTTAACGAAAGATCCGTTTTATGACAGTATATCTTTCTATCCTGACTTACATAACAAAATATTATTTACCAATCCCCTTAACTCCTATCTTAAGACTTTACAATATAACGAATTTACTCTGACATCGTATTACACGGATTAGGGACCTAGGGTTATTTGATGTTCAACACAATAAAACATAATTTCTGTTTCTCTTGTATGTTTTTACAAAACGAAACGCCAATTGTCCAAATTTTACTATTTTAATCCTCTACTTTACGTATTTTTATGATCTATCCTTCAGTGTTTTAATGTAGAAAGTGGACCTAACACCAAACTTACTAATCGGACACTTTTACATTCCGAGATGACGAACCATACACGGTTCAGTGAAGTCAGTACAGATTGAGAAATGTTGAGATACCTGGCATTGGACGGTCCGAAGAGAAAGGTACTCTGAGAGGTTCGTTCTTATGACCTCACCTAACAGCACGGGAGGAGATCACGAATCATTTATGGAATGGAAAGGTCTCTAGGTATAAAGAACCAGTCTCTGTAAACAATAGGAACAAAATGAAATATGAGTCTCATTTCAATACGAAAGATTTATTTAAAATTCTCATACAAACTACCACTTTTAGGTAATCCTACCATTTGTTTACAGATGACTTTGTATTTTAAATTTCATTTATTCGTTGTATAAGGGTAGATCTAATTTTTATAGAATAAAATTCTCACAAATTAGACGTAATAAGTTACTTTATTCACAAAGATTTACGTAAAAAGGTAAAATTCTACTTCGTAGTTTATTGGTTGATATAAAAAGAGAAACGTAAACCTAACTGAATCTCTCGACTATCACCCGGTGAAAGAAAAAAGATTTTACCGTGTATAGTGTAGTCTCCTCTGACTTACTTTAACAATACATAAAGAGATCTACTGAAGAAAGTTCAAGTCGTCGGTCAATGTTTGTAACTACGTAACACCAAAGAAAATTTCATACAAAGTACATAAACTTTGATATAAAAAAGAGGAGGTTATATCCCTTTTTCTAAGATACCGAAGTTCAACCAAATCATTTAGGTCCTTGTAGGACGTCCACTTTTTTACTACCGAGGTTTCATCGAGACCTTTAAGGTTGTCCCGATGAATTTATTTTACTCAGTTACCGAACCAACAAATGTACAATATTTTTGTACGACGAAGTCTTATGTGTTTTACGTAACGAATTATTAATTATGTTCCTTAATTAAAAGTTTGATTTACACATAATGAATAATTGTATAAAAATGACCTTTTTTATTAGAGTAAGAATGAATAAACAAGGTGACTGAACAGGTAACAGATGGACAACCAGTAAAATAATGATTTATAAGTCACCTCACATGACTATTCTCAAATGAAGTGAGATATATTTCTGTGTCCTTTTTCTCCGTATAAAGTAGATGTGGTGGAGAATAACTTCGAAAGGTTGTCCGGTTAACCAAAACAGAGAAGAAGGGAAGTTGATGATATCGTGGAGGTGACAAACAAAACAAGACAAAAAGTCAACAAACCAGAAAACAAAAGACGGATAAGCAATCAATGAGAACACGGGTACTACAGAGGGATAAGTTATCCTGGGAGTCTTTGTAATAATACGTTTTGGCAACCAAAAGTCACCAATTACGTCTATAGTTGAAACAGGACACTATTACAATATCTTTTACAAAGGACATCATGGAAATCTGATCACCCCGTTAATATGTGACATATCAAGAAATTCACACTTTTATTACTAAAAAAATTACGATCGAGACTGAAACCCTAGGAGTCGGTGTAGGTTCTTTATCTATAAGGAACTTCTTTACAGGAGTTCGGTATAACAGTATTTTTCCTTCTCTCTGAAAAAGTTTCTGATAAATATTCTATAATTTTGGGAGGATCCTTTAACTTACCTTTTATATTACCACTGAATTAGAATTTCTGGTAGTAAAGAAGGACAGTCACTAGAAATCACGATTGAGTTTTCTCCTTTTTTACGAGACCGTTTCACACGAAATAATAAATGGAAAATGAAACAAGTGAGTTAGTGATTGAGTAAGTAAGTAAGTTATGAATAATTCGTAGTGAAGACATAGTCTCTAATAGACATGCAAAACTCTTTTGTCGTTGCTTACTTTTGTCAACCGTTAGTATAGTCCTCTCCCCGTATTTTATTCATAGAACATGTCTACCAGGGACTAAATGGAACCAAACTGAATCTCAAAAGTTAAAATGTTACCATACTTTCGTTATACGTAAACCATTTTCTGTACAAAGGTTAAAACTTAAAAATATAAAAGGACCCGATCGTTATACACTTTTAGACCATGTGAGACACTATGAACCGTCGTCGTCGTTCGATGTTGAGGATCAGTCGGTGTGCAATGATCCCATTTGTTGGTCACGTAAATATTGGTAAGGCATGTGTTTGTTAGTAAGATAAAAAGAGAAAGTCGTGTTATAAGGTATTTAACGTACTGTATAAATTGTGATGTAATATTTTATTCGAAATACAATCTACTGAAACGGGTTGACATCCGATCACTTCACAGGACTCGTGAAAATTGTATACGATTCGACTCGATACTACAAGTCATCCACTCCACACAATTTACGTAACAGTAGAATTTTGTAAAATTCCAAACCACCAAAATAGTCCTGTAATAAGGTAACATTCAGTTCCTTCTCAATATATTCTCCACTATTCACCCTGTTTTGTTTTATTTTCCACTTCCACTATGTCTCGTCTTATATAAACATGTCCCTTCTGACGGAAAGGGTTATCCTACTATGACTTTCACTTCGGACTTAATTGACTCCCTCAGTCAGTTTATGGAAAAACACACTTCTCGTAGGTCCGTCTCCGTGTTCATGGACGATTCTGGGTCCGTTCTTGTACGAGGTAGATAAAGTCTTTCTTGTTCTTAATAACAGTAATATCAGTTCACTCCGTTAGTCTTTTGAAAAGAGACGTTATTTGTTGATATTTCGAGTTATTTTAACCGTCTTCGTTTGTAAAGTCACGAGACCTTTACCAAGTTTCCCCACGTTATCAGTGTCTTCGGAAATAAGAACCCCTTTTGTACGGTTTTAACCCCACTGTTATGTGAGACAATAAAAAAAAAGAGGATCCGAACGAGAGAAGTCGGGGTAGGGAAGACGAGGAGATGGGTGGGACACGGTAATTATCCGTACTTCCAAGATGTCCCATTTCCCACTCAGACTCCTGACCGAAGAGAGACAGTACCTTTCCCCTTATAGTAAGTAAAAGTTCGTGACCTGCTACGTCGTTATGACAGACACCCTCTCTAGTAAAGTCTCCAACTAGTCAGCCCTTCCGTTGGACGAGAGGGACTCCAAAAACAGAACTAACCTTGTTTGTATGTGGACCGACTCTATCATATAGACGAATCACCTCCGAGTCTCTCCCGAGTTCGATTGGGTTGTGAGGGTCGGTTGGGACTTCAACACGGAGACCGGTGGTTTCCACCCATTGTTCCGGGACACTTTTCTTTCATATTCGGTCCCGTTGGGACTTTTGGGACTTAAGGGAAGGGACGGACGGGTGGGTCTCTGGGTGGACTTTTACTCACGGAATGACCTAATTCCCCAAACTTTTGTACCGGCAGGGTAGTGTCCGACTGGAGACTCAATGTGTTTGTACCTCCACTTGGTCCTTCTTGTCTGATTTTTCATTATAGTTGTTTTGTGTGTGTGTTTGTTTGTTTTGATTGTTTGTAGTTTACGGTTTGTAATACCCCTTTTGGTCAAAGTATCTAGATTGGACCCGTTTAATGATTCGTTTCTTCTTTGATTGTTTTTGTCGTTGGAAGTGTCCCCTTTCTTTAGTTGTAATTTTAAAACGTAAAGTCTGTTATGGTACTTCTTAATAATGGAAATCAAAGAGATCCATCTCGTCCATCAACGAGGGATACTTCTAGTGTCCTTATAGACCGTAAGGAAATATGATGGTAAAGGAGATATACATTCTTTGAAAAGTCAAGTCAAGTCAAGTCAATGAGCCAGTGTAGGCTGAGAAACGCTGGGGTACCTGTCGTTATGTGGTCCGAAGGGACAGGTAGTGTAATAAATAATTATTAGTTCAAAAAGGGAAAGAAATTTTCTTGTGTATCTACATTAGCTTTATATAATTATTTCGTTAAAAATGGGATGATAGTTTAAAATAAATAACTAACCAAATATATATATATATGTGTGTGTGTATCACCAGTTACGTTCTTCTAATAGAGATGGACTCAAAGAAAACTGGTATATAATAAACAAAGTAATGTATTAATAATGAGTTTTATTAAAACAGTTCATGTACTTCCCTATAATTCTTTACTAGATGAGGACACATATATATATACGATCTAAATTGGTTAGTGTACGTGGGTAAGTGTATGAAACATTCTCTAGGAAACAAATTATATTTGACCACGTACCCCTACTGGGTGTCTCTACAATACCCCTCCCTTCACCCTCCCCCCTAGTACAAACCCTTGCGTACATTCTTAATTTCTAAAATTTTAATTTTTTTATTTTTTTATTTTTTTTATTATTTTTTTATTTTCTAAGAAGGACAAATTGTGAGTAATATCGGTATAATAATTATAGAATATTATAACATTTTACTATTTAATTCTCTACTCTTATTAGTACTGGAACCATTGATAACATTATTTTTAATCCAGTCTCCATACATAAGCTTTTTACAGTAAATCCTAAAGATGAAAATAAATACCTTACGAAGTATTAATTGTATTTCTCTTTATTTACTATAAGGAATCTTTGACATAATTTCTACTATGTGTTCTCCTAAAAAACATATTTCTAACTGTAAAATGATATAAAGGTCCAAATTTTAAAGTAAAGTAAAAGTTAAACTTTTGAAACGGTATATTTGATCTATTATTAACACTTATTATTATAACTTTATTCATGTCCTCACGTCTAAAGAGAAATTTTAACACTAAAGTCCAGAGAACCATATATGGTTCTTCACTTTTAATGATTTAGTATACTATCAGTATAAAATTTAAAAATTATTAAAAGTATAAGTTCATTGAAGGTATGAAGTCAAAAGGTGTCACCGATGTGGTAAAATGTATCTTATATCATAATAAGTCGGAATTAATTCTTTCTTTAGGACGGTAAACACTGTTGTACCTATTTGGACCTCTTATAATACGATTCACTTCATTTGATCTGTATCTACTTGTTTATAAAATACCAGAGTGATACACTCTTTAAATTTTATCAGTTCGAGTATCTATTGTCTTATCACCAGTGGTTCCCGATTCCCCTACCACTTCGTTCCTCCACAACCATTTTCCATACTTCAAAGTCAATATACTCTACTGATTCATAATCTCTAGATGATACGTCGTATAATGTACATCAATCGTTATGACATATTATATAAAAATTTTAACAATTATCTCATCTTAAATATAACACAAGAATAGTGTTTTTATTTGTCCTACCACTACCTATACAAATACCGTAACTAATACTACTACGAAGTTTCTATATCTGTAGAGGTTTGAGTTCACCACGTATAATTTTTACATGTTGACAAAGATACAGTCAATATGGAGTTATTTTACAAAAAACTTAGTGTGTGTCAAGTCAATTGTTTGTTTTTTGTTGGTTTACTACTAGTAATCGGACATAATCATGTAAATCAAAAACACTGTAATTTGATTTCACAAAAGACATCACAGTCCACAGTACCCAACCTACGTCACTGAACGGTACGGAATTTTTTTATATATATATAAATATGACCTCCTATCAACAGGACGTTAGATAGTAGGTCAAATCCTAAATTCCTGTCATTGATTTGTCACAAAAGAAGTCTGTATCCCTTACAAAATTAGGAGATCCAGACCGATTACAGCTGAGAGTTTCAAACAATGCACAACTTAGTAGAATGTTCCTAAACCTTATGTAAAGAGTCCACTGTTTAAAAGTTAGCTATGTTTTCGTGGAAAAAAATTATCCTTTCGTTCATGTACTAAAGTATCGGTAGATTGTTTTTATTTTAATCTTAAAATTACACCAATTTTGACTTTTCTTTTATAATATCAAGAGTTCGTGTTATCTTGTATCTCTTTAGAGAGTTAAAATTTGGTTGTATCGAAATCCCTTATTTAATGTTCTTTTGTAAAGTCAATAGATTTTATTTCATTATCTTTTGAAGTTTAATAGTTTCTTCAGAACGAAATACCAGTCAAATTTTCATCGTAATGATAAGGAATCTATAGAATCAAGACAGAACGGAAGAATTACGTAAATTGTTTATAAATAATACATAGGCGGTCCACAATTTAGTCTCTGCCTAATAAGAACTCTATTTGGTGACTGGAATCACTCCACTGTTATGTCAATCCTACATGATAGATATTATTACTAATTTTTTATTAATTTGTTACCTTGGAGATTTATTTTAGATTATTTTGACTTCTGTACGTGTCAATTACGGTGCTTCCTTTACATGGTCCCTTACGTTTCATCTCTTTCTTTTGAATGGGTTTCACCTCTTCCCTTCTACCAGTTCCTACTGAGGACTCCCAAATACGAATTAGTCAGAAGGTTCCCACTTACACATATCTTGTCTTCTTATTGAATCCACTACTCACAGGGACTCCTTCTGTCGTTGTGTAAGTTCAGTTTCTCAACTTCTGACTTGTTGGTGTCGAGGTAATTTCACCAATCTCCAACTCCTTTTTACTTCTTTAAGGTCTTCACTCCGCACGTTTTAGTCGTTTTCACTTTATTACTTCTTGCCTTCTAGAGAGGACTCTTCTTAATAAAGTTGGTGATGTAAACTCTAAAAACGATGTAAAACATGGAAAATGTTTATACGTCAGATTACAAAGTGACCTGATTGAATTGATAGAACACCTTTTTTTTAAGAAATCTATAGTGACAAAAGTAAATAAAAAATTTAAAAATTAACCTCCCATTAACGAAATGTTACAAAACAACCAAAGACGGTAAGTTGTTGTACTCAGTCGGTATGCATATGTAAATATATCCACATGTATATGTAAATCATCGGGAGAACTCAGAAGGAGGGTGAGGGGTGGGGTAGGGTGGGGAGAACCAGTAGTGACTCGTGGTCCGACTCGAGAGACGTAGTATGTCGTTTAAGGGTGGCCGATAGATAAACTATATACCATTACGTATACAAAGTTACGATGAGAGAGTTAAACAGGCTGGGGGAGGAAGGGGACGACACAGGTGTTCAGCGGAGAGATACAGTTGGAGAGATAAGAACGAGACGTTTAAGTAGTGACCTTAAAAAAATCTAAGGTACATACACAATTATTTACTATGAACAAAAAGACTGAGTGAAGTAAGACATATTATCCGAACCAAGATCATCCTACCATAATGAAAAATTAAATATACATAATCAACGAATCAGTACAAACTGAGAAACGTAGGAGATACATGACATCGGGTGGTCCGAGGAGACAGGTACCTTAAGAGGTTCATCGCTTAGGGAAGAGGTCTCCTAGGAGGGTTAGGTCCCTAACTTGGACCCAGAGGACGGAACGTCCGTCTAAGAAACGACAGACTCATTAGTCCCTTCAGGGTTGTAAAACTTTCACCAACCAATAAATACTTTCCATTGATTGACCCTCGATATCTGGACTCGGTGAAAGACCCCTGGACCGATACATATACATGTACATATATAGAACAACTGTAATATACAGGTATTGACTCATAAGTACCCTTCAAGTAAGATATGATTATCTGTTTTGAACTTGTACCCTTCTATGTTGTTACATTTCCAAGAAATCTTTGTATCAATGTTCTTCTCGTCAGTTCACGGAGTCATTCTCACAGTACAATCCTATTGAAATATTTAAATAGTGTGTCGCTCTTATACAGATCTTTATACTAATCTCATCAAGTTCAACAACTTGATGTTGAATCATACAGTAAAGGTGTTACTATAGATTTATAAACTTTAGATACTAGTTTTGGTAGTGATAGGTCATCTTAAGAGACACTGGTGCCTTGACAAGACATACGACCAGTCGTAACATTGGTGATCAGTGAACACCGACAACTTGTGAACCTTACATTTACAATATTGATTTACTCAAAATTAAAATCATTTCAATATTAATTTTACATTAACGGTACAAACAAATCAACGATGACGAAACCTTTTGTTTAAGATTGTGTAGGAAAGAAACTGTCCCGAAGATATGTTGAACTTTTTTACATCTATCAGATACAAAATCACCATTGTAATGACAGTAAATGGCTCCTTAATAAAGAAATCTGAACAATGTATATTAAATGATGTCCATACCAGTTTACAATGGTGGAATCTTCAGACTGATTCTAGTAAAACACACAGAGATACTAATAATTAATCTACAATATAAATGTCATATTAAGAGTCTCCGTTTAAAAACAAAGATCTGGAACAACATGTCTTGTAATGACTTAAGAGTTTATAACTGTCAATACCGTGAACAAAACGGGGTTACAATGTAACGATAGTTTACAGAGTAAAAGATCTAATGAAAGGAAGTAAAAAAAGTGTTAAAAAGAAAGAAGTAATCTTTTTTTTTAGCTCTCAATAACTCTATTTACTTCAAAACTCTATTTTTTCATTTACTTTTTGTCTCATGTCTCCATGAAATCAAAAACGTGACGACTCGTTGTTGCAAATACTGTATGATGTGTCAAGAAATCATCAGTCATCAGTGATGAGACCTCTTTCGTTACCGTGGGGTGAGGTCATGAGAACGGACCTTTTGGGGTACCCGTCTCCTTGGACCATCCGACGTCAGGTACCCCAGCGCTTCTCAGTCTGTACTGACTCGCTGAAGTGAAAGTGAAAAGTGAAAGGACGTAACCTCTTCCTTTACCGTTGGGTGAGGTCACAAGAACGGACCTCTTAGGGTCCCTGACTCCTCGGACCACCCGACGGCAGATACCCCAACGTGTCTCAGCCTGTGTTGACTTCACTGAATCGTCATCGTCATCGTCAGTGATGACTACATGTAAGATACTTACTTACTATCGTTTCATTTAACCTTTTCATACCTTGTTATACTTCTTTCATATATAGTATAGGGACAGAATGTTGAAGTCTTCGTTAAATTGTAAAATTTAACATCAACTACTATCGGTATTAGATACCTAATGTAAGTATCTTATACTGGAGCTTTGAGACCGTCCACGCATGTTTCGTAATACGGTGTCACATATAATATTATCGTTTTTCGAACTTTGTTTGAATTAGAAGGTATAGTGATCTTCTTTATACATACAAATAAAACTAAAATGTGTCTAATTTCGGGATATAACAGAATTTCGATATATGTCTATAATAATATGTAACATATATTCCGGTGTTTTATTAAACGAGTTATGATATATTTACTTTTAATGGTTAAGTGAAAACACCAACAGAATTCCTAAACTATTGACTTCTAGAGATCTTTAAGATTGTACAATATTCTTGGAGACCATAATCTCTGGAAAACCAGTCTTTTAGTTGTCCTAGGACAAGTTGGTGCATTGTTTTACTTTATTTCCAACTACAAACATATGTACTTTTTTATTTTGACTATTCATTTTATAAAAGATACGTTTACAACTACTTTAGAACTCTTTTTTGGATATTTAGACTTATACAATTTTAAATAAGGGTGAATCGGATTCTACTCTAAAGTTAAAATTTGTTCATCTTATTAGAGAGGAAGAAAATAACCTAAAAGATACAACTACTATGGGTAAGTTAGGAGATTGATACCGGAGTCCAGTATGTGGATGGAACGGGAGACTTTTAGTGGTAAGTCTATGAGACACCTCTGATGATTTTAAGTTATAATTCGGGTGTCTCTATATAAGGAAAGGTTTACTGTTACCACAGTAGATATATTGATATTTTTGTGTGTACATATTTACAGATGGATAAGAGTAGGAACTCAACAAAAGAAAGAATGCAAAGTCCTTCGTAGTGTCGAAATACCTATAGGATACTCAGTAACTTTGGATTTTGATACCTTAGTATAGAAAGACAGATGGTTCAGTTTACCTGCAACAGAGGTTCAAATACAAAGGATATCAGTTAAACGGTACTGTGTTTGGGATCTGGACCTGGGAGTAATCAAGTGTGGTCTTATGAATTAACGAGAAATGGATATTTTAAAAGAATTATCGTATAGCAGATCGAAGTTGACCTACCTTCTAAGGATAAGAAATATCAGAGACATTGACAAGGACTAAATTTTGTAGGAATTTATTCAAAATACAAAGAACGGAGACGTCTTAATTACCAATAACAACGACAATAATAGTAATTCCTGAAACACTAGTTCCAGGGATCTCGGAGAGGTAAGTAAGTCTGACATAAAAATTTTCAGTTGACCCTTGAAATTATAAAAATAAGTAAGAGGATATGGGTAATGAAGTGTCATATAAGAGACATATTCTTACATACTCTATGTCCTCTCTCACTACTAGGTGTGACTGGTATAAAAAAAGGATAAAATTCGGGTAAAATAATGAAAAATTTTAAAAGTTTACAGTGACTTCATTGAAGGTTCCCGTATCAGTTTTTAGTTTTATTAAAACTAGATTCGATAGTATATAAAATTATATAAAAAGAGATATTACGTAGACACGAGTTCGTGTGTGTGCGTGTGTGTGTGTGATATATATATATATATATATATATATATGTGTGTGTATAGAATAGAACTTGATGATCTTATGACTAAGGTACACAAATACCTGTCTTAACAAACGTAATTAAAAGGGTTACAGATTGTCTCAAGAAACGTGTTCAATTGACTCAATTTAAGTAAGTTTTTTTTACTAAGATAACAAGTCAGAAACATCCACTACTCAGACTTACACACTAGTCTATTAGTACTTATTCGTACTCAGATATGTGTTATCTAGGTCGACTATTAAGACTTTTAGTCAACACTTTCAAACGAAAATAATACTTTCATATATAAGTGTAAAATAACAACATAATAGAATAAAGTTTTTAAAATATATAGATCATACTTGATGTAATTTTCATTTTCGAATGTAAATATAAGTATGTATTTCATGTAAGTCTTCCATTGAGGTTCCTGTACCTTTTACGGTTTTTGAACGTGAAATAAGGGTCTCGAATTTGTAGTCGTGAGGGTTTGTTAACGACACTCAACCTTTTGTAAGACCTATAACTATAAGTTATAAAAATTGGAAAACAGTCATCCACTACCTAATTGAATCAAGGTTCCGACAAGACCAACTGTCACTCTCGACTAAATTGAGCAAAGAGTGACGTCCCTCTTCTTAGTCTCGGTCCCTCTTGTCGGTTATCTTTTTTCTTTTACTTAATTTTTATTTTAATCACGTCATCATGAAATCGTGACAATCCGTAAGGTCTTAGAGTCCCTATTAATTGTAAGAATTATATTTTATAACTACAATACGTCATAATTACGTCGTAGTGTCATTCTTAACTGTCACAAATTACAAAGTATCGTCGGAGGATCGACTCGTATTTTGAAAAGTGTTCACTTCTCTTAAATTAAAATCTAATTTTTTATAATTTTGGAAGACCCTATCTTACGTTAATTGAGAAAGGAGAAAAGATAGAAATCATAAAATGGAACGTACCCACACATGATTCAACAAAGTCAGTACAGGCTGAGAAGTTGGGATACCCGACATCAGGTGTTCAAAGGAGACATATACCCTAAGAGATCGGTACCTATGACCTCACCCAACGGTGATGGAGAGATTCCTAGAAGTGTTGAGTCCCTAACTTGGGGACAGAGGACCAGAGGACGTCGAGGGCGTAACGTCCTTCTAAGAAATGGCGACTCAGTGGTGTCTTCGGGAAGAAATAAACCCTGTTATTCCCTAACTTGGGTCTAGAGGGACCCAACGTCCGTCCGTCCCAACGTAACGTCCGTCTTCGAAATTGGAGACTCGGTGGTCCCTTCGGGTTATATTTAGTGTGGTAACGGATTTAGTCTGTAGTATAATTCTTCACGTTTTGACACTGTAAAAATCAAGAAAGTCAGTAAACATGAATAATTAAAGTCAATAGGACACAAAATTTGGTAGGAAGGGTGGTGTAGATCATGACAAAATTGTTGTGACTTTACATCAGATATGTCTTCCACGTCTTTTTGAAAAATTAAAAAGAGTAAATTGATAGTCACAAGTAGTATTACTCAGTCATGGGACCGTTTGAGTTCACAAGGCATTCCTCGTAACTAAATAAAGAGACACGAATATATATATATGGAGATATAGATAGATATATAAGACCCTATAAATATATGAACTGTAAAAGATGTATAAAATCACTAGTAAGCAAAGTTTAGTGTTATCTGAGATTTGATTTCGTTACTCTAGATTACTGAAGACACAGAAGACATGTCTGAGGTATTATGAAATCATCGAAGATTAGAAACCATCTTAAGAAATACAAGTTGTAATACGAGGGTTGAAAACTCAAAGGACGGGTGGTGAATTTCCTCTAAAAGAGACTCGTAGGAGTACTAAAGATAACAACTTTCAGTAAATTACTTGTTTTTAGACCGACGATCCCCACCAAATAATGATAACCTAAAGATAACGGGAATATATAAAAGTTACCTGTCACAATCTTGTACGTAAGTCTTTATTCTTATATTTTTTGTTGTACGTAACAAAATAAGTTAGTTTATATTCGAAATGATAAAAATAGGAAATACGACTTTCCTATAAAAAGATGTACGACTTTCAATAAAAATTTTATTATGGTATTAATGAATTAAAGAAATAGGACGATGACGATGACGATTCAGTGAAGTCAGCACAGGCTGAGACACGCTGGGGTATCTGCCGTCGGGTGGTCCGAGGGGGTAGGGACCCTAAGAGGTCCGTTCTTGTGTCCTCACCCAACGGTAAAGGAAGAGGTTATGTACTTTCACTTTTCATTTTCACTTCAGCGAGTCAGTACAGGTTGTGAGTCGTTGGGGTACCTGACGTCAAGGTCCGAGGAGGCAGGTGCCCTAAAAGGACCGTTCTCATGATATGTATTTCAGACGTGTTCTACTGTTATGATACTGTCTTATTTTAAACTTGACACCATAACCTCTTCTGTGAACTTTCAGGGAACCTGACGTTCCTCTAGGTTGGTCAGGTCGGATTTCCTCTAGTCAGGACCCACAATTAACTTTCCTGATTATAACTTCGACTTTAAGGTTATGAAACCGGTGGACTATACTTCTCGACTGAGTAAACTTTTCTGGGACTACGACCCTTTCTAACCCCCGTCCTCCTCTTCCCGTGTTGTTTTCTACTCTATCAACCTACCATAATGACTGAGTTACCGTACTCAAACCCATTTGAGGCCCTCAACCACTACCTGTCCCTCCGGACCGTACGATGTCAGGTATCCTAACGTTTCTCAACCTGTTCTGACTCACTGACTTGACTTGACTATTTTAGACTCTAAAGAAATGTGTACAAAAAACGGGAATAGATATGTCAAGACTCTGACGTATTTGTGAACCTGACTAAAAAGAATGAGATACTCCAATATAGTGGTTTTAATATATTTAATCAATATAAATAAATTAATTAAAATTAATTCTCTAAAAAGAAATATGTAAGTAAATTGTAAGACTAATATATTGTGTATGTTTCAATATCATATTCATGTAAGTATTCTTAAGAAAAGTAGGGACAAGGAAGATGAAACATTGAGGGAGAAGAAACAGTCAAGTCAAGTCAAGTCACGAGTCAACACAGGCTAAGACACGTTGGGGTACCTGATGTCGTACGGTCCGAAGGGACAGGTAATGGTTGAGGGCCTCGAATGAGTTGGAGTACAGGTAGTACAATCACTACGGTAGGTTGGTAGAGTAGGAGACAACAGGGGAAGAGGAGGACGGAAGTTAGAAAGGGTCGTAGTCCCAGAAAAGGTTACTCAGTCAAAAAACGGAGTTCACGGTTTCACAACCTCAAAGTCCAAATCGTAGTCAGGAAGGTTACTTATAAGTCCTGACTAAAGGAAATCCTACCCGACCAAACTAGAGGAACGTCAGGTTCTCTGAGAGTTCACAGAAGAGGTTGTGGTGTCAGGTTTTCGTAGTTAAGAAACCGTGACTCGAAAGAAATATCAGGTCGAGAGAGTAGGTATGTACTGATAACCTTTTTGGTATCGGAAATGATCTGACTTTAAACAACCGTTTCATTACAGAGACGAAAAAGTATACGACAGATCAAACCAGTATCGAAAAGAAGGTTCGTCGTTCACAGAAAATTAAAGTACCGACGTCAGTGGTAGACGTCACTAAACCCTTGGGTTTTTTCATTTCAGACAGTGACAAAGGTAAGAAAGGGGTAGATAAACGGCACTTCACTACCTTGGTCTACGGTGCTAGAATCGAAAGACTTACAACTCAAAATTCGGTTAAAAAAGTGACAAGAGAAGGTGAAAGTAGTTCTCCGAGAAATTAAGAAGGAACGAAAGACAGTATTCTGGATGTGATGGATCCTCGTTTGTTCTGAAAGTGATAAATGATTGACTTATACAAACGGTTCAATGAAGTAGTATGATGTAGTGTTAACAGAGTGACTTCTTACCTTTATGGTTGTCTTTAATACACTATCCCAACAAAATAAAATCACGTACATTTTATGAAGACCCTTGTATGGTAAGGATTCTTTTGGACTATCAGTATTGTCAATTTTTTTAAAAAAATATCATTAACACGTACAATTTATTCTTATTACCGTCATTAAGGGTAATAATTCCGTTCCTGAAGAGACAATGTTTGATAGTTTGGTTCAGTATTCATATTGTAATAAGGATTTTCCCCTTTTTTACCATTTCTTTTGTTTAAAATGGTCAATCTAAATAGTTTGTGGTACGTATAATCTGTTCACAAACATGTATCTTTAAACTTTATAATTTTACAAACTTTTAATATTGGTATTCGTAATACTCGATAAAAAGAATAAGTAAATATAGACATATTTAAGAAGATTTCTCGTTCTGATCCCTTCGGAGGTTCAGAGACAAGTGGTTACCACCTAAGTAAACCGTTCTGTGACTCTTTTCCTTCATGTCGCCCCGAGTGAAAGTACATAAGTGTTACTGAACAAAGATGTTATTTATAAAGTTAACTTTAACGAAACTAAACTAAAAGTTGACATTCCTTTTTTATAAGTTCTGTAAATGAAGTTCCTGAATAAGTTTTTTAATTACGAGGATCAGAAACTTCATAACGTCTCTCAGTAACTTTCAAATCTAGATTTCGTGGTCCTCAATAAGAACACCGAGAATCGACGAGTAATCAAACTACATAAAGAATGTCTATGGTAATGACGGTCCGACGACTAGCTAATGTCACGTATCGGACTGGAGTTATAAGCTACTGAGATTAATAAAACCCATCTATCACTCTTAAAATAAAAGTCTTTCGTTTACGATCTGTCGAATAGAGATTTAACATAAAATTCGTTGACTATGACAAATATGATTACACTAATCGTTCATAAAATTCTTGACTTTTTAGTATAAAATATATTTATATAAAGATTTTTTATAGGACTTCTAATAGGGATTTCTTTCTTTTGTTACAAGGACAACTTTAACTGTAAATTAAAATAATTATTTTTCTCGTCATTTTAACTAAACTGACCAAAGTTTTATTCTTTTAGTATTGATATCAATTACTTGTTTTTTCCGTTTTTTGTCATATCAATTTTTGTTCGTTGTTTATTAAGAGGTAAAATTACATTTACAGATAAAAAGTGAGTATCTCAAGAGAGTGTGGTTGTAATAAGAATTGTTTCTCTTCTATTAGAAAAGTAAAGAAGAACCGTGGTCTCTCTCTATGAGAAATCTTTTTAAATTACGAATTTATAGTGATAAAGGTATACCTTTTCACTCACTTACCCACGAGATGTTTCTATATGATACTGGTATAGTTTTGAGAACAAAAGAGTAGATTTACGTGTATACATGGTACCTAAGTGTAATGAAGGATCCCACATTACGAAAGAGTTTACAGTACATACATAGTTTCATTCACTTGTTTAACTTTCTGCAAAACGGTAATACTGTATGTACACTGAGAGGAGAATAGTTACTTGTTTAGTTAAAAATGTAACGTTAAAAAAATGGAATAATTGTTGGGACCCTAAAGAAACCTTCTTTACTACGATTTCGACTTCGAGGTCATGAAACCTGTGGAGTACGCTTCTCAACTGAGTAACCTTTTCTGAGACTACGACCCTCTCTAACCCCCGTCCTCCTCTTCCCTTACTGGGTCCTACTCTACCGACCTACCGTAGTGTCTGAGCTACCTACACTCAGACTCACTTGAGGCCCTCTACCACTACCTGTCCCTCCGGACCGCATGACGCTAAGTACCCCAGCGTTTCTCAGCCTGTGCTGACTCGCTGACTTGACTTGACTTGGCTTGACTTGTAATTTTAATAAAGACATTAAAAATTTTTACATGGTCATACAAAAGGTACTTTACACCTTTTTGTCTAAAAGAGGAAACCAGTATGACAATCTTGGAAAACATCTTGTCACGAGGTGACGTTTTTATTCCAATAAGTACACCTGTGCTGACTCGCTGTACTTGGAGTACATCAAACTAAAGGATTCTGTCACATTTATCATACAGATGAAAGAACCCCCATTCTAATTTTTTATATATATACATAATCTTTCCAGGACTCTAACAGGTAGACGGTCACACGATCTTCGACACCTCCTCGATCAGAGGAGGTCCTTCTTACTGCTTACTAATTTCAGTGCCTTCATGAAGACGTGAATAAGTCGAGTAAAATTTGTACACCTTTACGTTGTTGTTGTTTTAATTCAGTGACCGAGTTAAAGACTGTCGAGTATTCATGTCTCTAATTTAAAGATTGGTGATGGATATTAGTGATAAATCCCTCGTACCAATAAAGTCCCTTTTGTCCCTCTTACATTCTGACTTTAATACACTCATTCACTACGGTTTCTCGTTTCTTTCTCCTTTCTTTAAATTCTTTCGTCGATAGTTTTTTACAATATTCATACGGTCTTTTCGTAAAATTTTACATGATCTTCCCGAAAAACTTAAATCATTAATTCATATTATATTTTGAAGGTATATCTGTGTCTTGTCTTTTATACGAAGGTAACCGTTCAGTCTAAGACTCACTTCTCTCCTTCTCTAACTTCACCAGTACGGGTCGACTAAAAAATAAGTAAGTGCCCTTTTTAATCACTCTTATGCTTTTACTTGTCCTCAAGTTTCGATTTTCTGTAAGGAGGATGTAACCTCTTTAGTAGTCCTCACCCCTTACTCAGAAAATGAAGATTATGTACGATGGAACTTGAGGTTGAAGGAACGGACCATTTGGTCTACTGATTTGATGTATAAGAAAAAAAAAAAAAGAAAACGTCGAACTTTGAAACCACAGTACCTCGAGAAGGAGACTATGGATGTATCACAATTTGTCTTGATGACAGATACAAAAAGGAGTACCTTATAGAAACAGTTAAGACTTTGGATGTAACTGAAGAAAACAGTAAATATGTACGGTCGTGTATGACAACCAAACACCACATAATTTCTTGACGTGTAAATAAATACGTAAACGACTTTTGTACAATGTGTAAAAAAAGGTACAGGGGGGGGGTGGGACTGGTGTATGTTTTAAGAGATTTCTTTGAAAGTGTAAACAGTACTAGTTCTAGATTCGTCAGTATCATACGTCTCCTTATTCATTCCGTCTAACCTTACATCTAATTCAGTCCCAGAATATGTCTTAATATGCACGTTCGATTCGAAAACTAAGTTCTCTATCCTACTTCTCTATCTTAATGTTTTTATTTTTTCTTAAACTGTGTATATATAATTTTTGATCAACTTTAGTTTTTTTTACTCGTCTCCCAAAGGGACCATGGAGTCACCATTTCAAAGGTGGACGGTTACGTCCTCTGTATCCAAACTAGGAACTAGGACCTTCTAGGGTGTACGACGTCTGGTTACTTCGGGTACTCGGTGTTGATGACCCGGACACGGGATCTCGGACACCGGGAGGTGACGACTCGGGAGCACGATATGGATGACTTCGGGAACACGAGACGTTGTTCTCTTCGGTGGTGTCCCTCTTCGGGTTTGTGATGTTGATCTCTCATCGGGGTCGAACGGTGTTGATCTCTTTTTCGGGCGTGTCGTTGCTTCTGGGTCGTGTCGGTATTGATTTATTTGTAACAAAATTTTACTCGTTTTACATCCCCGTATGAATATTTGGAAGAACTTCGTTTGAGACTCTGAGAACTCACAGGTGACCCCTTTCTACACCATCCAACAATCATCCTAAGATTAAACCTCCTTTAATCTTATTCTTTTGTACGTTCTGGATATTGTCTATAATCTTTGAGACAGAGGTTCTAACCATAAGTTTGTGAATTTTTACATAGGTAACATCGAAATCTCGTTAAATTTTTTTTCGTGAATTTTTACTGAATAACGACTCAGGTCATGAATAATTTTATTTCTATTACCGTATCCTGAATTAATTTCCTTACTAACCTGACCTACTTCATGTTAATCTACACCATGTTTAACAATTCGTAGTAAAAGTAATATTGATAGGGATTCATGTCTCGTACAACTCATTATAAGTATCCATATTTACAATTTTAAAATCTCGATCCTTAATGAAAATTCTTAATGATAGTTAAAGAAAGTAAGAAGTCAACGTAATTGTCTAAGTAAGTAAATTGTTTACAAACTTCTCTAGAATGATTTAAGGTCCTTGATACGATCCATTTCTTTAAATCGTCTACACTTTACTTTGTGTAATGATAGATGTACGGTAATATTTAGGAAGAGGGATTTTTAGGGGCCTCAATTCTAAGTACGATGCTGTAGTATACTACAATATGTGATGGTGAGGAAAGACGTTAGATGTCTACAATTAACGTAAATAAGAAATTTTTTATAAAATGATAATGATCCGAAGGGACCACCGAGTCTGCCATTTCGTAGACGGATGTTACGTCCTCTGGGTCCAAACTAGGGACCCAGTCCTTCTAAGAGACCTCTTCCTTTACCGTTGGGTGAGGTCATGAGAACGGACCTTTTAGGGTACCTGTCTCCTCGGACCACCCGATGACAGATACCCCAGCGTTTCTCAGCCTGTGCTGACTCGCTGAAGTGAATGATAATGAGGCAGCGCCGAGAACCACAAAATTATTGGTTCGTCTATCAAAAAGTTATAGTTAACAAGAATCTTAGGACTTGTAGGGGGATGATACTTATACAGAAGGTAGAATGAACCCGGGGACTATATGTACTTTTACAAGATCTTAAACTGTCATGGTTATTAGATTGTAAAAGAGTATTAAATTTAAGGTTTAAAGAATTAGAGATAAAAATTTAGAGTTTTGTTGTTAACTGAGGTTTACTAAAGAGTCGAAGATATCAAGAGTTAATGTAGGTAACTAGAAGAGTTAAAAGGGTCGGGAAATACGTAAGATCTGAGGTGACAGGTAGTAATGTTAGTAAATGAACACATTTGGAATTAGATAAAAGAAGAAAGAGACTTTTATTTTTGTTTATGTTTTAAGGTGTACAAGAGTTGGAGGTGAATTCGTAAATGATACCGATGTCAATTTACATTTTGGTATCATTTAGTCGAGTGAAATCAATTACTAAGAATTAGAGTTTATCCTGTGGTTTTGATGGGCCTTAGTATAATATGAAAGGAAAAATAAAAAAGATAAGAGGAACTTTTAATAATTTACGGAAAAGTAGAGAGGAGTTTTGAGGTCGTGTGCGAAAGGAGAAGTAATAGTGAATTACTGGAACAAAAGTAAAATATCTCTTATATTTTTGTTACTTTTTTCAAAAGGTTCCTGATAGTGACTGTGTATGGTTATATAGAAAAAGACACCGACATGACCAAAATAGAAAGGACATTAATTCTTATAACTTTAACACTAATATCGATTACAGTTGAGAAGTATAAGTAATCTTAACTATCAATGAATTAATAAGGTTATATGATTAGGTCTATTACCGAAGAGTAGACAAGTATAGTGACATGAGAGAGAGCATATAATAATAGTATTCGTATGTCCATGTGTCATTATAGAGTAATAAATCGTGTTTCGTGTGCTTTAGGAGGTAAAATACACCGAAAAAAGAAAGTGAATGCTCATTTCGTGAGTTTTCTTAACAACTATTACAAAAGACATTGTATAAAAGATATTGTGAACTGTGACTTATAATAAGGAAACAAGTACTTTTTGTAAAAGTGAGCTATATATCCTGGTGTGAACAAAAGTAGGATGGAGGGACCGGTTAGGAAGAAGTAAAGTAAATGAAGAAAATAATAATAATAAAGAACTTGAAGATAGTAAATACCACGGGGTCCCTGGTAAGAAATCTTAAAAGAAAAGAAATATACTTGAGTATCAAATCTGTTGGTACAGTTTAAAATATTTAAATTTAGTTACAAAGACTTTGTAAAAGGGTAATTACAGAGGGATTCCTCTTTTTAATTTAACTTAAATATAAGAGGGATTACTCTTTTTAATTTATAATTCTTATACTTAAACAGTATATCCAAACTTGATACCTCTCAGTGTCGTGTGACATTATCGGTTCTTAAAAGGTGGGAGATTCTTAGTTAAAAATGAAGAAACTCCCTCTATAGTTTGGATAACTCTCACTTACGAAATTTAAAATAAATATAAGACTATTTAGAGTTTATATATTGGAGTCTTTCTTGGAGAATAGACTTGAGACATGGGTATTGGACGACGGATTTACTGTAAAACAGTCAATTAAAATTATTCATAGAGTTTAATTTTCCCATGGTTTAGTTTTACAACTATAAATAGAAGTGAGAAAATTTCGAGGAGGAAGACTTTATAAAGGGAAGAATTAATTACTATTCCATTAACGATATAATCAAATCCGGGATTTAAAAGTCTCGTAGAAACTAAGTAGAGATCGTGGTAAGGTAGTTATGTACGATAACTAGATTGAATTGTTAAATAGGTCGTAGACTGACAAAGAGTAGTAAAGATAATGATTATGTGAACATGTTAGGTGGTACTAAGGAGTCGACTTAATGACATTATTGAGGATCGAAGAGAGAGACTAAAAAAGGACACGACAAGTGAGTGGGTTGGGATCCTAAAAGATTCACCGTTGAATTTTTTATGTATTTGGTGTATTATTGATTTAGAAGATTATCGTAAGGTAGAGTGAGTGTCATTTTCATGTATTTGATCAGATATACTAAGCGTAAACTTAGTCGAGAAACTAGAGTTGAAACTGAAGAGTGGGTCAGAAAGGATAGATCGGTTTAATGAGAGAAACTACCAGAAATTTGTGTGTTTCGTTTCGTAAAATGGTAAGTTCCCATTGACTCTGATGAGAAGGAAGATTACCTGAAGAAGTACCTAACGATACCTTATAAGGTAGATAAGTAAGACACGATATAGGAGTTTTAGTAAAACATTTAAAAAATGACTGGCAGGATAAATTTAATCGTAGTGTAAATGGGAACAAAGACAAAAGAGACTTTAGGAATGATGGTAGGTCGTAAGATGTAAATGGATTAATAAACTATGAATACAGGAGAAAGTACTTAAATTCAGAGTACATCAGTTTATATTATAAAGAAATAACAACATACATATGGTCCTACGTTCGTGGAAATGTTTATTGTACGACTTTTTATATTAATATTACATGAATTAATATTAATATACTCGTCTCTTTTTTCTAATACCCGTATATTTGTTAATTTTATATATTTTTAATTTCTTTTTGTCTAATTCCTCCTTTCTCGCTGTCTCCCCATGTTCCTCTTTCCCCATCTTTATCTCTGTCTGACTGTCTCTCCTTCCTCTCTCTCTCTTTAATCTCTCTACAAAGAAAGATCTTATTATTTAAGATACGATATATCTATATTTTATCCATATTTAATACTATCGGAAAAGTCTTTGAAATTTTCAAAAAAAAGTTTCATTATCCTTATTATAGAGGTAAGATTAGTACTCTTTTGAAATGTGTTTGGGTTTCCTGATTCATGGACTGATCATTCCATGAATGATCATTCTATTTCCTTTCTGATTTTAGAAAAGTGTATGGTCTCCTTCGTCACGTTTGAACTGTTGATTTACATTACACCACGGGACCTGACTAAGGATCTTGTGTTTTTCTTATGAGTACCTTTTTTTGACCACTTTAAAGTTCGAAATGTAAAACTATTATCATTATATGACCCTGAAGGGACTACCGGGTCACTCACCAATTCTTAGACAGACGGTCACGTCTCTTGTGACCAGACTAGGGATCAGATCCTTCTAAGGTGGACGGTACCTCTTTGATTGGACACACGACTTTTATGACTTCGCGGGTGCCAGATCTCGGGTACACGTTATTCTCCTTGGTGACGTTACTCTTTGGGTACGCAACGTTTTTTGTTGGGGGTTTATTTATTTTTTTTTATCATTGTATCATTGGAGACCCCAAAAAACAAACAAACAAGTCAAAACTGTTTACATGGTGACAGTATGTCCCCTTTACTACCCGTATGTCCTTGAGTGATATGATGGAAACACTACAAAGACATCCAGATTTTATTTAAGTTTTATTTTCCAAATAAGTTTTATTCTCGTCCTAAAAACATTCTCTCTCTTTATACCAGTTCTTATAACAAAATAAAAAAATTATGTTTATATAAATAAAATTAACCTCCAATTAATGAAATTTTTATAACATCACCAAAACGGTATGTAAATGTACTTAGATGTTACCCACACGAACACAAGGGGTAGGACTTGGAGGGAGGGTGGAGGGAGGGGTAGAGTAGGGAGACCCAGTAGGGTCACGTGGTCGGGGCTCGTGGAACAGAGTACGTAGCTTGGACCTGACCACTAAGTAAAGTATATACTATAATATGTGCAAAGTCACGGTAAGAGGGTTTAGTAGGGTGGGAACGGGAGAGGGTGTCTCAGGTTTTCTGACAAGATATGTAGACACAGAGAAAACGACAGGACGTATATCCCAATAATAATGGTTGAAAGATTTAAGGTATATATACACAATCATATGACATAACCACAAAAAGAAAGACCGAATGAAGTGAGACATATTCTCCGAGGTCAAAGTAGTTGGAGTAATCTTGACTAAGTTTATATAAGAAAAATCACCGACTCATTATAAGGTAACACATATACATGGTGTCGAAAGAATAGGTAAGTAAACGACTACCTGTAGATCCAACAAAGGTACAGGACCGATAATATTTGTCACGACGATACTTATAACCCCATGTGTACAGAGAAAGTTAAGACCAAAGGAGCCATATATAAGGTTTACCACCCTAACTACCTAGTATACAGTGAAGATAAAGGTCAAAAAATTCCTTAGAGGTGTGACAAGAGGTATCACCGACATGATCAAAGGTACGGGTACTTGTCACATTCTCCCAAGGGAAAAGAAGTGTCGGAGAGGTCGTAAATAACGAATATCTGAAAACCTAGCGTCGGTAAGACTGACCGCATTTTACCATGGAGTAACACCAAAACTAAACGTAAAGAGACTACTCACTACAACTTGTAGAAAAGTATACAAACAATCGTTAGACATACAGAAGAAACCTCTTTACAGACAAATCAAGAAACCGGGTAAAAAACTAACCCAGCAAATGAAAAGACCTTAACTCGATATCCTCAACGAACATATAAAACCTCTAATTAAGAAACAGTCAACGAAGCAAACGATAATAAAAGAGGGTAAGACTTCCGGCAGGAAAGTGGAACGAATATCAAAGGAAACAACACGTTTTCGAAAATTCAAATTAATCCACGGTAAACAAATAAAAACGAAAATAAAGGTTATAAGACTCTCCACCTAGTATCTCCTAGGACGACACTAAATACAGCCTCTCACAAAACGAACACAAAAGGAGATCCGCAAAATATCAAAGACCAGAATGTAAATCTAGAAATTAGGTAAAACTCAAATAAAAACACATACCACAATATTTCACAAGTAAAGTAAGAAAATGTTCGCCAACTGGTCAAAAGGGTCGTGGTGAACAATTTCTCTACCAGAAAAGAGGTAACATATAAGAACGAAGGAAACAGTTTTTATTCCACAGGTATCCACACACCTAAATAATAAAATCTTTCTCTTTGTTTTTTATACAGACCACAGTAAACCACAGTCGCAGTAAATCAACGATACAACACAGACTCAGAAGATGCTGGGGTATCTGATCGGATGGTCCGAGGAGACAGGTACCTAAAGGGTCCGTTATTATGATCTTACCCAACGGTAAAGGAAGTGGTCGACCAGAAGGACTAGGTTCCTAGTTTAGTCGGAGAGGACGAAACCGTCCGTCTAAGAAAAGGTACCTCGGTGAACCCTTCGGGTCCACGGTAAACTGGTCTCAGGTTTATTCACTTCTCGTTCTATCTCGGTAAGTTTATAGGTCTCCTTTCTACGAGATTCCTCTGTGTACGTTTTTAAGACTCAACACAAATGTTTAATAGGTAATAACAAGTACTTATTGTGCTTTTTACGAAGATCTTTGTGTCGATCTTGAACTCTCTCTAAATAGACGAAAACGAACAGTTATTATAGTGAGTTTGAAAATTAAGACCGAATGGGATGTTAGACCTGATAACATATAATATATTTTATTATTTGAATAAACGTTATCCGTAAAGAAACGGGTCAATTAATCTGAGACGATATTAAACTTTGCCCCTTTCGTTACCGTGGAGTGACATCATGAGAACGGACCTTTTAGGGTGCCTACCACCTCGGACCATCCGACATCAGGTACCCCAGCGATTCTAAACCTGTGCCGACTCACTGAAGAGAAAGTGAAAAGTGAAAGTGCGTAACCTCTTTCTTTACCGTTGGGTGAGGTCACAAGAACGGACCTCTTAGGGTCCCTACCCCCTTGGACCAACCGAAGATAGATACCTTAACGTGTCTCAACCTGTGCTGACATCACTAAATCGTCGTCGTCGTCGCATGAAACTTTTGAGGTAAAGAAAGACTGAGTACATTATCAATTATTCTTTTAAAAAATTATGATATTTTATGATTTTACTTTTTAGTAGTCAAAGTTTTTACATACAGTACATGTGAATACACTGTAATCGAAGATATAATAGTAAAGAATCTTAATTTTGTTTATACGAGTATATAGAATTCTTTTAGGAGAATTTTATATACACCTTGAACTTCTGTAGTTCTTTTGGTCTTGATAGGAAGCATTTACCACTTATTTTAAAAGACTCTTCGGACTCATCAGTATTTTATATTAAATTTGTGAAAACTTTAGGCACTCGTACCCAATGGTAGATATTTAGAATTTTTGTATTTATGTTATAGGTAACAACGGAAAATATTTTTAGTACTTCGTAAACCGGGGTGTCTTTTCAGACGGTAAATTACGATTACACTTTCTAAGTATACATTATGACAACAAGTGGTCAATTCAAGGTTAAAGAAATATATCTTACCATCATTACAAGTATCTCAGGTTATTTTAGGGTACCTAAAACCTACTCTTTCGTACTTTTCGAATGTCTCTTATATCTCGTAAACGACTTTAACATATTGTCTGACGTCTGTACAACGATTTTATATTATTTCATGTTAAAATTCTTGATTAAGTATATTACATTATAATTATTACTCAATTTAGTGAACACATAAAAGACCTCGTTTTCGTTCCAACAATTTTAATTTTACTTAACATAATAAAAACAAAGTAAATTTTTATAAACGTTTAATTAAAATTTTTAATTTCTTCTTTTTATTAAATACTTAAACACTAGGAACACCATGTAATTAGATATTTTTTCTAAACTTAAAAAAGACCAATAAACCGTCGAAGATTGATAGTGTCTAGTTTGATTAATGTCTACCCAAAAATATTTTTAGACCGATAACGAAAAGAAAGAGTATATTATTCCGATATGTTTATTCTGCAAATTTTTACTCTCGTTTACTTTTGATGATTTTGTTAGTCTCGTGTTTCAATAATCCTATTAATTGGTCGTTTAACTTACGATGATTAAGGGACCCCGTGACTAATAGAAAACACTTCAAGGTGTGTTAAGATACATTATTTTCTTTCCGTTTTTTCTGAAACAGGAAAAAAGTACTGAAATATTTATATGAACAATATAACAAAGAGAGTCATTTTAAGTAACGTATTTTTCCTTACGATTCTTTAAAAACTGGGAATAATCGTATACCGTAGGGTGTAGTGAAAAGTCAAGTCAAGTCAAGTCAAGTAAAGTCAGGAAGTCAGTACAGGCTGAGAAACACTGGGGTACTTGGCGTCGTGCGGTCCGGAGGGACAGGTAGTGATTGAGGGCCTCAAGTGGGTTTGGGTACTGGTAACTCAACCACTACGGTAGGTTGGTAGAGTAGGAGACAGTAGGGGAAGAGGAGGACGGGAGTTAGAAAGGGTGTAGTTCCAGAAAAGTTTACTCAGTCGAGAAACGTAGTCCACCGGTTTCATAACCTCAAAGTCGAAGTTGTAGTCAGGAAGGTTACTTGTGGGTCCTGACTAGAGGAAATCCTACCTGACTGACCTAGAGGAACGTC
Source organism: Capra ibex (assembly GCA_006410555.1). Lineage (NCBI taxonomy): Eukaryota > Metazoa > Chordata > Mammalia > Artiodactyla > Bovidae > Capra > Capra ibex. The sequence continues at coordinate 21,260,214 of SJYO01048061.1, read as the reverse complement.
AGGTTCCCTGAGAGCTCTCAGAAGAGGTTGTGGTGTCAAGTTTTCGTAGTTAAGAAGACACGAGTCAAAAGAAACATCAAGTTGAGAGTGTAGGTATGACTGGTGACCTTTTTGGTATCGGAACTGATCTGTCTGGACACAGCTGTTTCATTACAGAGACAAAAAATTATACGACAGATCCAACCAGTATTGAAAGGAAGTTTCCTCATTCGCAGAAAATTAAAGTACCGACGTTAGTGGTAGACGTCATTAAAACCTCAGGGGTTTTTATTTCAGTCGGTGACAAAGGTGACAAAGGGGTAGATAAACGGTACTTCATCGACTGGTAATTATGACTTTAAAAAAAAGTCTTGTATTGCATTGTAATTGAAGGAAGTACATATTTGCTAGTGAGGTATTATACAGGGATTTTTTTCCTTATAAAAAATTCACGATCGAATAGCATAAAACCAAGTTCTACTTTTTTATGCATCGTTACACAAGAACGGTATTCATACCTGAAGATTATCACCTGTCTAGAGATTCTAAGATTATCTGAAACTTTACTAGAAACAATTTGAAACAAAGTGTCTCCTTTCTTACCTCCTAGACTCTCAGTTTACTGAACCTGTTCCAGTGTACGATGAAGAGTCTTCTCACTTCTCTATCTATGTGAAGATTGTGTTATAATATGGTAGAATGTGATATAAGGTCCCGAATTACACACGACATGAAAAAAGGATAGGAATAGGACCATACACAACCTCCTCAATTATTGTAAACATTTTGATAAAGGGGGAAGATAAGTACGGTGTCTACCTGTGATGATACGGTAAACCAATTCAAAGAAAAGGAGTTTTTACTTTATTACATCACTCAGTGTTTTTCAATCTGAATGAATGGATCCAATAATTTTTGACTGTAAAAAATACTACTTTAATTTTACGAATTTGTACTAAGTTTCACAAGAGGACTTATTTTATGTTACAAACAGAAAGTCGATACTAAGAAACACGTATATTTAAAGAACAAGAACCCTTTATGTATTTTATACACTTTATTAATCTATTAAAAGGAACTTCTGTACCAATACAACCTTGATAATATTACCTTTTCTTCCGGATACCTGACAATTGTCTAATGAAAATGATTATTAACGAATAATTCAAAAAGGTTTATACCTTTGAACACTGAATATAAACATCTGTTACTTTTCCGGACTCACTGTCCTTATCCCACTTTCCGTATTCCTTTGGACATGGAAGACGTATTAAAAAGATATTGAGATTGTACAGAGATTTTATACTTCAGATAATTATTTACAAAAATTACAAGGTATTACATTAGAAAGTGATAATTGAAAACGGTACTCTCTTAACAAACTAAAGTAACTGGGAAAAAAGAAAAAGGGTCACTTCTCAAGTTCTACAATACGATACCTACCTATTAAGTCACTATTTGATGAGACGAGAAGAAAATAGAAAAACTCTTCTTGAAGAATCAAGATACAGTATAATAACTTCATATATCTACATGACCCTTTCGATTATACTTACTTTGTAATAAATAAAATTCAGGAATCATTAGTATTTATTTTATTCGATCTTATAAATAAGATATCTATTTTATAATTTTAATATGCCACTCTTTTATGGATTCGTTTTCCTACATACGATAAAGACATTTGAAAATTTTTATTTTGGTATACCGAGTCTACTCAAGATTGAGTCTAGTAGTGTATGAAGAATGAGTGAATTCAGTAATTTTATTATTCATAGTGTATAAATCGTATTGAGAAATTTCAGGACTATAATAATTCATTTACGTCAGTATAACAAGAACATAATTAGATACTGAAAGGTAAATTTTTTAAAGAAAAGACGGGGGATTGTCTATAGACGACATTAACATATATTACAACCTTTACTGTTAAATAAATATGTATTATTATTGTATAAGAGTGTAATGTATCAAGGTGTAATGTAGTAAGGAAACGACAACACACACATACACACACACACACATACGTAAATTAAAGGTTTTACTTTTCTTTTGTGAAATTCGACGAAGAGAAATTCACCAATTATCAAAAATGTTATTTTGTTCACTGGCGAAATGAATAAATTTTGTGTCACGATACCAATAATAAAGTTACAACTAATTCGGGTGTAAAATTTTCACGTTCTATTGAATAAAAATCTATGATTAACACAAGGTACTACCTTAACTACTTTTTGTAGTGTTAAAATTAGGTCAATAACTGATGTTAAGCTTGTTTTTCCGATACTGTACGTCATGGTTTGAATATATGACGGTTCATCTATGTATAAGACTAGTATCAAACCATTCAGAAGATTACCTAAACCGTACACCAGTCGACTCAATTCCAGTACGAGTTTTAGGAAGTTCGGGGTCGAAGTCGTCATACACTTGACTCTTGAAGACCCACATGTTTGCCCCAAATGTTTTCCGTCTCCTTGGTTCTAGTTTAACGATTGTAAGTAATCTAGCGTCTCTTTCGTTCCCCTAAGGTCTTTGTTTTTTTTTTAGACGAAGTAACTGATTCGGTTTCGAAAACTGACGTACCTATTCTTGTTTGGCACCTATTAAGAATTTTTCTACCCTTATGGTCTGTGGAATGGACAGAGGACTCTTTGGTCATACTTCCAGTTTTTCGTTGGTAGTCTTGGAAGTTCCTTGTTACCTGACCAAGTTTTAACTCTTTCCTCATTCTGTTCCGACATATTATGGTGGGACCAATAAATTGTATATACGTCTCATGTAGTACACTTTACGGTCCGACCTATTTAGTGTTCGACCTTACTCTGCCGACCCTCTTTGTCGTTGTTGGAGTCTATACGTCTACTCGGGTAAGATTACTGTGTTTCACATCTCCTAGGCTTCTCGGAGAACTACTCTCTCTTTTTCGACCGAATTTTGAGTGGTAATTCGTTTGATTCTAGTACTGTAGGTCAGGGTAGCGAAGTACCGTTCATCTTCCACCTTTTCACCTTCGGTACTATCTAAAAGAAAAGCACCGACGTTTTAGTGACGTCTGTCATTGTGCGTCGGTACGAACAAGGAGCCTTCTTTTTCTTACTTTTTGGATCTGTCAGTTAGTCTTTCGTATCACTAGTAAAACGACTATTAGCAGGTATATTCAGTTTCGATACCAAAAGTGTTATCAGTACATGTCTACACTCTCGACCTGGTATTCTTCCGTCTCACGACTTCTTAACTCTGAAATTTTGACACCACGACCTCTTCTGGGAAATCTCACTGAACCTGAAGTCCTCTATTTTAGTCAGCTAGGATTTCCTTTAGTTCGTTTCAACTAAACGGACCTCATTGTCCGTTTAAACTAGGAACCTCATGTCTTACTTTGTCCCGTTTCAGATTGTCTCAAAACGGTTCTCTTGAGTGACCAGTATCGTTTGTGGGAGAAGGTTGTTGTGTTCTCTTCTAAGATGTGTACCTATAGTGGTCTACCATTTATTGTTTTAGTCTAACTAATATACGAAACGTCGGTTTCTACCTCTTCGAGATATGTCAGTCGTTTTTATTCTGGTTCTCGACTGACACCGAGTCTAGTACTTGAGGAATAATGGTTTAAGTCTGAATTTTACTTCTTTCCTCCCTTTTGGTGATCTGGTAAGTCCATTCTGGATTTAGTTTAGGGAATACTTTCACTCTTTATCTAAGTTCCCAATCTAAACGATCTGTTTCACGCACTACTTGATACCAACCTCCAAACACTATAACATGTCCTCTGTCCTTCGTTCTGGTAGGGGTTCTTTTTCTTTACGTTTTTTGGTTTTACAGACAGATTCCTCAGGAATGTTTATCGACACTTTTATTCTCTTCGCTTTTCGTTTCCTTTTTTCCTTTCTATATGGGTAAACTTACGTCTCAAGTTTTCTTATCGTTCCTCTCTATTCTTTCGGAAGGAGTCGATAGTCACGTTTCTTTATCTTCTTTTGTATCTTACCCTTTCTGATCTCTAGAGAAGTTCTTTTAATCTCTATGGTTCCCTTATAAAATACGTTTCTACCCGAGTTATTTCCTGTCTTTATCATACCTGGATTGTATTTGTTTTCTATAATTCTTCTCCACCGTTTTTATGTGTCTTCTTGACATGTTTTTTATAGAAGTGCTGGGTCTATTAGTACTACCACACTAGTGAATGGATCTCGGTCTATAGGACCTTACACTCCAATTCACTCGGGATCCTTCGTAGTGATACTTGTTTCGATCACCTTCACTACCTTAAGATCAACACAATAAAGTTTAGGATTTTCTACTACGACACTTTCACGACATGAGTTATACGGTCGTATAAACCTTTCGAGTCGTCACCGGTGTCCTGACCTTTTCCAGTTCAAAGTTAGGTAGGTATTCTTTCCGTTACGGTTTCTTACGAGTTTGATGGCGTGTTAACGTGAGTAGAGTGTACCATCGTTTCATTACAAGTTTTAAGAGGTTCGGTCCGAAGTTGTTATGTACTTGGTACTTGAGGGTCTACAAGTTCGACCAAAAAAAAAAAAAAATTAAAAAATAAAAAAAATTTAAAATTTTAGAAATTAAGAATGTACGCAAGGGTTTGTACTTGGGGGGAGGGTGGAGGGAGGGGTGTTGTAGAGAGACCCAGTAGGGGTACGTGGTCGGGGTTCGTTCGACGTGGGATACAGTCTGTACCTGACCGCTAAGTTAAGAATGTACTGTCATATGTACAATCTTAAGGGTAAGAGGGTTTAGTAGGGTGGGAGAGGGAGAGGGAGACTCAGGTTTTCAGGCCATATGTGTAGACGCAGAAAAAAGGACAGAACGTATGTCCCAGTAGTAACGGTAGAAAGTTCGACCAAAATCTTTTCCGTGTCCTTGGTCTCTAGTTTAACGGTTGTAGACAACCTAATAGTGTTTTCGTTCTCTCAAGGTCTCTTTGTAGATAAAGACGACATAACTGATACGGTTCGGAAACTGACACACCTAGTGGTGTTTAACACCTTTTAAGAATTTCTCTACCCCTATGGTCTGGTGGACTGGACGGAGAACTCTTTATACATACGTCAAGTCCTTCGTTGTCAATCTTGACGTGTACCTTGTTGTTTGACCAAGGTTTATCCTTTTCCTCATATAGTTCCGACGTATAACAGTGGGACGAATAAGTTGAATATATGTCTCATATAGTACTCTCTACGACTCGACTTATTCGTGCTCGATCTTATTTGTAACGACCCTTTTATAGTTATTGGAGTCTATACGTCTACTATGGTGGGAATACCTATCTTTCACTTCTTCTTGATATCTCAGAAAACTACTTTCACTTTCTCCTCTCACTTTTTCAACCGAATTTCGAGTCGTAAGTTTTTTGATTCTAGTACCGTAGACCAGGGTAGTGGCATACCGTTCATTTACCCCTTTACCACCTTTAAACTGTTTGAAATATAAACCCCCAAGATTTTAGTGACGTCTGTCACTGACGTCGATACCTTAATTTTCTGTGAATGAGGAACTTTCCTTTCAATACTGATTGGATCTATCGTAAAATTTTTGGTCTCTGTAATGAAACGGTGTTTCCAGGTTGATCCGTTCTGATACAAAAAAAGGTCATCAGTACATACCTACACTTTTAACCTGGTATTTCTTTCGACTCGTGACTTCTTAACTACAAAACTTTACACCACAACCACTTGTGAGAACTCTCACGGAACCTGACGGTCCTCTAGGTTGGGCAGGTAAGATTTCCTTTAGTCAGGACTCACAAGTAACCTTCCTAACTACGACTTCATCTTGGAGGTTATCAAACCGGTGGACTACACTTCTCGACTGAGTAAACTTTTTTGGGACTTCAACCCTTTCTAACTTCCGTCCTTCTCTTCCCCTACTCTACTAACCTACCGTAGTGACTGAGTTACCTAGACTCACAATCAATTGAGACCCTCAACCACTACCTGTCTCTCCGGACCACACGACGTCAAGTACCTTAACGTTTCTTAGTCTGTGTTGACTCTCTGACTTGACTTGACTTTACTTTAGTTAGGACTTATAAATAACCTTCATGACTACGAGATTATGAAACCGATAGACTATACTTTTCGACTGAGTAACCTTTTCTGGGACTACGATCCTTTCTAACTCTCGTCTTCCTCTTCCCCTGTTGCCTCCTACTCTACCAATCTATCGTAGTGGCTGAGTTACCTGTACTTAAACTCATTTAATACCCTCTCACTTCCTGTCCCTTCGGAAAGTACGACGTCAGGTACCACAACGACTCAGCCTGCGCTTACTCGTTGACTTCTTCTTCTTGTTGTTGTTGACTCAAGAATTAACTATAAAAACAAAGATTTCATTGTCTTAGATGTATAAAGATCACAGAACCTGTGATCTTTCTACGGTGGGATCTTTATTCTATAAAGAAATGTAACACGACTGGTAGAGTTTGTAAAGATACCAAGGACAGGATTAAATTCATAGTAATGGGTGGACAAAAGTGATATGAAAGTATATTAATAGATTTATTAGACTAAAAGAGAGAAGGAAGAAAAACAAGATAAAGAGAAAGAAAAGAGTAAGATACGTGGTATTATTATAATTATTTCGTGATATGTTTACAAAGTCTTGTTCTTTATCTTTGGTTCGAAAAAGATAAAAGTGGTTCAAAGTGGTTGGTTCACTTTAAAATTGTTCGTAATTAGAAGGTGAATTTCTTGAATCCAAAACCACAATTCCGTGTTTCAGTATCATATATTCCCTTTTACACTATGAAGATTATTTTGTTGATGTAAATTATTTTATTAACGTATATGACATTTCCTTTAAGATTTATTTCATAAAGGAACCGGAAGTTGGCCAAAGTTTACAAACACGTAAAATCCTAAGTGAAGTATCACGTAGAAGGACAGAAGATTCAAATTGTATAAAATGACTTCTTTTCTTAACGATCCGACATAAGAAAAAGTAAGTTTGTCAAAAACTTCAGGGTGAATTAACACTTTTAAAGTTTTTCACTTATTTCATATACTTAATAAACCTTTATTTACTAGTTTAGGTTTTATTACCATTATTATAACTTTTTCTCTTTTTTTATAACCTTTTCGTCTCGAATCGGATTGTGTAAGGAATCAAATCTGTTAATTAATTTTTCATTCGTAAGAATAAATATTTACGTTTACCTCTATAAAATTTCGATCTCCAACCGTGAGACATAATTAATTATATGAATTTTGTGTGAATATAGGTGAAAGGAAAGATAAATATATAGGAGAAACAAGAAGATGAAACTAAAACAAAGAAGTACGTCACTCTAGTAATTAAAACAATATAAGGAGTTGACGAAATCTGAAAAAGAGCACACGACGAGGTCGTAAATTGTTCCAAAAGAATCGAAAAGTCCAAGTTACTTAAACACTTTCAACTTCAATACACGTAAAGGTTAGAAAAACAAACTTTTGGTTCCCCTTAACTTCGTCAATCCCCGACGTCCCGTCGTCAGTTGATAATGACAATTTTTTCTATTATTATATCACAATTGAAACGATCCCGTTCATTGTTCCCTTATGTTTTGATCCAAACGTCAACTCATCTCTTTATAGCTGAGGAGGTTTCATTTATCTTCTGTGTTTTATGTCTTGTAAAGTGTCTCGTTATACGTCTGCAATCCAGTCGGAAGTTCAGTAAATGATGTTCGGTTGATTTAATTGGTCTCTTTTGATTACGATGTCCCTTCTTCCGGTTCTAAAATAGGAATCTATCTAGTAAATCACTGTTTGACAAGAAGAGAAGAACTAGGAAAACTCCTACAGAAATGTCATAGTCAAGTAGAATAACCTTTATATATCTAAATAACTCTGTAAGTTGTAATCACTTTCAATTAACTGGTATTCGAGAGTCGTTAGAATTTATTTTATTACTCGATCTTAGAGGTAAGACGTAAATTGTAATTTGTGCATGTCTCACTCTTTCGTGAGACCTGTTTCCTACCTCTAAATATTATTTTTCCGAATTTAATCAATATTAAATTAAGTAATATATACAATATGTGTATGCGATAAATTTAATACTTATAATGAATAACTGGTCAGTATGATTTCACTTTAACATTATTTTATTATTCTGTATTATACGGATTTATTTAAAAGAAATTCTTTTTGTACGTAATTTTTTTAAGACTGAAAATACTCCGTTTGTGTCGTAATGTTAATTAGAGTCAAATAGGTACGATATACATGTATGTGTAAAAAGATAAATATTTAGATAATAAATATAAATTTATGTTTATCTAAAATTAAATTTTATAATCTCTCCTTCTCGTTCGTCAAAGTCGAAACTGTTACTCTGACCCTTCACAGTCTTTCACAGTCTTTCCTTCTGTCTTTCAATCCTGACTTGGTTTCACAAACAGTCTTGACCCGTCCGGTCAAGAAAGTCACTTCCCTTTCCTCAGTAGTCCGACGAAACAACATAAAATGAGGTGATGGATGACGGATGTGGTATTCATAACTTCTTTTCTGATAAATTACTCAGAAGAGATCAGTAACTCTTCTGTACCGAATACTATGCTCGTACTTAGTTCGTATTAGTAGTTGACTCATTAAACCAAAAAGGTAATACCCGGAGTTAAAGAAACCATGACTTTCTTCTTTAATCGATTATAAGAAAGGTTCGTGATTTTAAAATACTAATATATTTCACTTCAAAGTCTGCATTTATATAAGAGGAAATTAACATAAAAATTTAACGATTCCTGAGTAAAGAAAATGGAGAAGTCATGATCACCTATCGGTAATTCATGGTCACCTATAGGTAATTTCGGTACACCTTCTGAATCTATGATCAGTACTTGTAAGACAAAATGAGAGTTGGTTTTTTTCTTTTTTTTCTTTTTACCACCAGTAAAATTTTATTCACTCTCGACTCACTCGAAAGTCCAGGTCCTTATACTTCTTCCGTGTCGTACCTGAAAAGTCATGTTTCGCAGCTAAGTATAAGACTCGTGTTTACCCTCGTCATCGAAACCTTTTCTCTGTTAGAGAGAGAGAAAAAATTCCCCAGAGATCACCTAACCTGAAGTCTTAATTGAATATTCACCCTTCGTCGGTACGAAGTAGGGTACACCTCACTACCCCGACACTGTTCACCCTCACTCATCTTGGGAGGATTAACGAGAGACTAAATTTGGAAAAGCTATTACGACACGACCACTTTTCATGACTTCGACGTATTGAAAAAACCATAAAAGATTATAATATATTTTATAATGGTTGTCCTAAAGAAACGAGAATTTAGTGACTGATAACGTTTATTTACACCTTAAATACATAATTACCCCAGTACCAATCGGTCTTTTACATTGGATTAGACGCATTAATAATTCCATACTCTCCTTCTCCCGAAGGGACTATCGAGTCGTCCCTTTCTTAGACAGACGTTGCGTCCTTTGAGACCTCTACGTCCAAACTAAGGACCCGACCCTTATAGGGGACCTCTTCCTTTACCGTTGGGTGAGGTCATAAGAACGAAATTTTTATGGTATCTGTTTCTACAGACTGCCAATGTCAGGTTTCCAAGGGTTTCTCAGTCCGTGACAACTCGTCCTCGTACCTGTTCCTCTCCCTCTATTATTGACTTTACAAAGGAGAGGTACTCATCACAAAGAAGGACTTGACTCGTAGGACGTACAATTAAAATCTTAGTTTTAAACAGGATTTCACTCTTTGTTTTTCCGTATTAAAAAAAACAACAACGATTAGTCTCCGATATAGACATCCAGAGTATTTTCTTACACGTATCACCAACAGACGTGAATCTTAACAATCATTCAGAACTAAACCCCATTTAATTAAATTAGGGTACTCAGATTAATTGTTTATATCGTATACACAATGTTGTCCATGGTTAGACCAGTCTGTTTATTTTTCATTAAGGAGAGACACTGTCCCGACACACATATACACGCACACACACACACACACACACAAATGTACACTACTCTCTCTCTCTGTTTCTATCTCTCTCTGTCCTCTTTTTTTCTTTCCTTCCTTCCTTCCTTCCTTCTTCCCTCCCTTTTATTAAACGACGTACTTTTTGACTTCTCTACAATATTTAGTCTCTGTAATTATAAACCACTATCTTCTCTTGACTTAATATGATTGTCACATTAGGAAGAACTAGAAACTTAAGTGAGAACACAAAAGTAGACTTTACCGTTATCCTTTAATAATAGCTACACAGTTATTTATCAATTTAACAAAACCTCGTAACTTTATTTGTATTCATTAATGTCTGTCAGAAAAGTTCAACTGATCATTTTTTATTATATCTTTTGATAACAGGTAAAGAGTTATATAAATCACTTTAGAGGGAAGTCATAGAGGTAAAAGACCATTTATAAACAATGTTAATTAACATCATATGTAGATCTTACAAGAACTATCAATTTTTCCCATTACCGTAGACCGTCAGTAAATCTAGTAAATAACACATAAGATTTATTTATACTTTATTAAATGAAAATATTATATTTAGGTCTCGATTATGTCCTAACCTAACCTTTTCGTCTCGTATTCTTTTGTAGTCCTCCGAGAGTGGTATCAAGTTTACTCCCCAAAATCAACTTTGTCTTTATACCCTTCCCGTCTTGGTATAATCTGATGACACATGGAAAAGTTACAGGTGTTTTAAACACTCGCCTTTATTGAAGGTCCTCCTTTCCATCGTCAATCTTTATTTTTAAATATCGAAGGTTTTTACGAGTGTGTCTTTCCGATCTCCTTTATGACTAACAAATCAGATTTTGTACTGAGTCTTACAGAGGACACTCCAACTTTCGTAATAAAACGAAAAAAGGTAATAATAATAAAAGATGAAATGACTCCTCTTTCACTCTTTTTTTACGGTTCAGTATAATTCTTTCGTATGAACTGATCCTCGAGACACAGTACGTTTGGATAAAAATTTTCTTACGACATTTTTAGTGTAAAATCCCTAAAAACCTCTCATTTTATCTGAAGGTTTGAGTCGAAACGATATGTCCCGTAAAGTCCCTCAGGAATGAGGTTCCCAAACCAGTGTAAACTACTATCTTATAAAAATTTTACTACAGTAAGTATGTAAATTCTTTGAATTACCTAACGCTGAGATCCTTTTTTAAATAAAAATTAGTCTTAACTGATATTTGTCGTAAAACTTTACTCACCGGTAAATGACTCGAACTCTTTTCTTTTCATTTATGCAAGTTTACAGTAGGTTCTCTTTGTGTATGATGAATTTGACAATATAACATAAGAAAAAGTAGTAATCTTTTAAATACTCCATTCCTTACACCTACCCTGTAAACGTTGTTATAGGGTCCACAAACTGTCAATATTTTTAATGGATTCTTTATCATCTAATTTAAAAAGATTTACTTGTGTACTTACTTAGTGTACACCTTAACGAACCTTCTTAACTTTCCCGAATATTGAGTACTAAACACTGCCCATTCCACTTCCAAAGGTACCAAAGTTCGGACCCGTCGACTCTACTATGATCACAGTAATTGTCTTCCTCTTTGTTTTTCTCATTTTTATCCTTTGTCTTATTTTTTTTTATACTTTCTCTTTTTCAAGTGTTGGTCGGTTTTGTCGTTGTGTCTTTTCACATTAAAGGGTGATAAGTCTCCCTCTTAGATCCCCTTCAAGTGTCGATCACTGTGTCAAACCTCAATAAAAGGGTCTAATTCATAACGTAAGAATTTTCATCTACTTGAACTTCCCGTCTCTCATATTTCTTTCACCCAACTTTTATGGAGGTACAAATCTCTCACTCTACCTCCATTCTCACCTGTTCTTAATTTTTTTTTTTTTACTTTTGTTACTGTTTTTGGTCGGTTATGTCTGTCGTACTATGTTCGGTCCTTTTCTTTCTTATAGTGTTCCTCTTTCATCAGTTGGGGTAGTTTATTTAACCTTAGTAAATTCCAAGTCTTCACGGTAGATATTGGAAGAGAGTGAGGGTCATACTTGGTCTTCGTCTGATTAGATTAACTTGACTGGGGGAACCCAAGTCTAAATTAAATGATCGGGACAGTTTTGATAAAATGAAAACCCTTTAAATTGACTAATTCACAAGTAAGAGATGACATGGATTAGTAAAATGTACGAGTGTTGTAAAGTTTAAGGGGTAGAGTGGTGGAACTTTTAATACCGAAGGAAATCGTCTCGAAACTTTTGTGTGGTTTTAGAGCGTCTGCATGTTTCTATTTACGGTCTATACAAGTATTCATATTTAAGGTTTACACGGAAAATTAAACTGTAGTTCAAAGTATATAACTACGTCGTAGGAAAATTATTTGTGTTATGACAAAAATGTTCAGGTTGTAAAGGAAGAGCGTGTAGTTGGTCACAAAGGTTGCCTACCAAAGGGGAAACGGAAAATACGCTAAATGAGAGCGAGGAAAGACAGTAGTATGTCGTCGATGAGAAACTAATCGGACGTCAGTCGAACGAAGAAAGACAGTCCAATCGAACATCGAAAGGCAGACGTGACGGAGAGTCGAGAAAGTGGAGAGTAATAGGAAAACGACAGTCAGAACAAGTCGAGTCGAAGACAGAAGTAAGAGTCAAGGATATTGACATTAGAGGAAAATAAAAACCAGACGACTAAAACAAGACGAAATAGTACGCAATTTTTTTTTAGTACGATCTAAAATTTATGACGTTATCCAGACTTCAAAACGTGGTGTCTTATAATATAATCGTAAAAGGGACTAGGGTAAAATGAGGACTTGAATAAGGGGAATATAGTAAATGAGAACATCCGTGTAATCCCGACTTTCAGGAGTGAGAAACACATCGTGGGTACTTCATTATAGGAAATAACATGATTTCGTTAATTCTCACCGGTGGTCACTTAACGAAAAAAACCGATGAGGTCCCTCTCTGGGAGATAAAAGAAAAAAGTTAATACTAAAGAATAAAGGTGATTTCTTTTTTGTGAGACTTATCTTTATATCTTTTGATTTGGGTCTAAATAATGTTCGGTGATCATCCTTAAAAAGGTAAAAAATTAAACAAAACTATAGTAAACCAACCTTCTTTGTTTTTAAGTCTTAGTTGTCAAGATTAGACATTCAAAATAATTTGGGACACGTTGAATATGGTAGTAGTACTGTAATTTCGTACTTTTTTTCATTCAAGTTAATGGACGAAGTGCTCAAGAACCGTTTACAGTTCGTCTTCACAGTACTGATTTAAGTCAAAAATAATGTCTCAACTCCGTTTATAAAAACACAGTCACTTGTTTCAATTTCTGTGTTTAAAGAATAGGTAAAATTACGATCTACTAACGGACAGAGTTTGATATAATCTAATAAGTAATTCTTCCCGATACTCCACACAAAAGGTAAAGGAGGCATACTGGTAGGTAGTCAAAAGATTAGACATTTATTTTCCGAGCTGTTCTTCAAAGGATACTATTAAAAGAAGATTTAACAACATCAACATCGACAGTGTAGGTTAAGAAACGTTGGGATACCTGACATCGTGTGGTCCGGAGTCCCAGTAAGTGACAGAGGCTCACACGAGTTTGAGTACAAGTGACTCAGTCACTACAATAGATTGGTAGAATAGAGACCAACGGAGGAAGAGGACGTCCTTTCAAAGTCCTTTGAAAGGGTCGTATTCCCAGAAAAGGTTACTCTCAATAAAGGTAATCCACCGGTTTCATAATCTCGAAGTTGAAATCGTAGTCGGGAAGGTTACTTATAAGTCCTAACTAAAGGAAATCCTCACCAACCAAAGTAGAGGACCGTCAGGTTCCCTGAGAGTTCTCTGAAGAGGTTGTGGTGGTTTGAGTAAGATACTCCGGTGGTAGTGGGATTATGGTTTTGGACTGTTTCTACAGTGTTTTTTTCTTTTGATGTCCGGTTATAGTGACTACTTGTATCTACGTTTTTAGGAGTTGTTTTAAGATCGTTAGTCTTAGGTTGTTGTGTAATTTTTCTAGTATGTGGTACTGGTTCACCCGAAATAGGGTCCCTACGTTCCTAAGAAGTTATAGGCGTTTAGTTAGTTACATTAAGTGGTGTAATTGTTTAACTTTTTATTTTTGGTATACTAATAGAGTTATCTACGTCTCTTCCGGAAACTGTTTTAAGTTGTAGGTAAATACTATTTTTGAGAGGTCTTTCGTCCTTATCTTCCTTGTATGGAGTTGTATTATTTTCGATATCTACTGTTTGGGTGTCGTTTGTAATAGGAGTTACCACTTTTTAACTTTCGTAAAGACGATTTCAGTCCTTGTTCTGTTCCCACAGGTGAAAGTGACGATGATAAGTTGTATCAAGACCTTCAAAACCGGTGTCGTTAGTCTCGTCTTTTTCTTTATTTTCCTTAGGTTTAACCTTTTCTTCTTCATTTTGAGAGTGACAAACGTCTACTGTACTAGGAGATGTACCTTTTGGGATTTCTGAGGTGGTCTTTTAATGATCTCGATTAGTTACTTATATCATTTCAACGTCCTATATTTTAGTTGTGTGTCTTTAGGGAACGTAAGGATATGT
>SJYO01048061.1:21089402-21245514 GCA_006410555.1 Capra ibex | reverse complement strand
TCCTTTGGTCTTAACTTTCTCTGTGTACATGGGGTTACAAGTAGCGTCGTGACAAATATTATCGGTCCTGTACCTTTGTTGGATCTACAGGTAGTCGTCTACTTACCTATTCTTTCGACACCATGTATATGTGTTACCTCATAATGAGTCGGCAATTTTTCTTAAGTAAACTTAGTCAAGACTACTCTACCTACTTTGACCTCGGCTAATATGTCTCACTTCATTCGGTCTTTCTTTTTGTGGTTATGTCATATGATTGTGTATATATACCTTAAATCCTTCTACCGTTACTGCTGGGACATACGTTCTGTCCCTTTCTCTGTGTCTACACATATTACCTGAAAACCTGAGTCTCCCTCTCCCTCTCCCACCCTACTAAACCCTCTTACTGTAAGATTGTACATATGATAGTACATTCTTAACTTAGCGGTCAGATACAGACTACGTCCTATGTCGTACGAACCTCGACCACGTACCCCTACTGGGTCTCTCTACAATACCCCTCCCTCCACCCTCCCCCCAAGTACAAACCCTTGCGTACATTCTTAATTTCTAGAATTTTAAATTTTTTATTTTTTTTATTTATTTTAATTTTTCTTTTTTTTTTTGTTTTTGTTTCGTAGTTAAGAAACCGAGAGTCGAAAGAAATATCAGGTTGAATTATAAAGATTAAAACGTATTATCAAAGTTAAAACAAGTGGTTTTATTGTCTCTATTTACTTTTTAAATAGAAAAATTGAAGGGGTAATAGACTTTGATTTAAAATCAATTAAAGTATCTTTCGAGTTGTTCTATTAAAGATCTTTTTCATGAATTAGACCTTTTAGATTTTAAAAACGTTGAATTCAAAAGAAAAGAAAAACAAACACAAAAAGTTCCTTTTAAATTATTGTTCCATCTATTGTATACGAATAGATTGTACACACAAAGATAGTGCCTTCACTTTCGTTTTGTAGGACAAATAACCCATTAAATACCGGGGACATACACACACGTGACGTCCCTTTAAAGTTTTTATGACACTAATATTAAAATCTTGAAGTCTTAGACTTATTCATGGTCTCAAGAGAGGAAAAAATATACATTTTTCTTTTCTTTTATGAAACTTTTAAGAAACGTAAAACCTGTTTTTAAGACATCGATATAAGAATCTAGCAAGACATCTCAAAAGTGCTAAGTCTACTATGTTCCCTTCGAAGTCTAGTCACAAAATCTCTTAAGCAAAGTGGAGAGTACTAGAGTAATTAGTCCTCTTACAACCACCGCTATTGTCACGTCTTCACTTCTTCGACGAAGATCTGTTTTATCAATAGGGTATACAGATGTAGAAGACGATGGTGACCGAGTGGACACAAGTTCAGGTGTAGGTATTCATCTGTACTAAGGTTTACAAAACGAACTTAAAATTGATTACAAAGGTTTCCAAATTTTGTCTTACGACTTGTTCTTAAAACCCTATCACTCGTTCCGTAGCCATTTACGTGAGGTTCAACACAGGACTGGAAGTGTGACCCGAACATAAATTAGATATCTATAAGTATCAGTTCAGGACGTGTAGGGTTTGTTAGTCCTAAACCCAGTGGTTCGCTTAAACCAAGATTTCGGGAAGGCATAAAGAGGAAAATCCTGAAGAGTCTAGATCAGACGGAAGAAAAGTTTTCGTAGATTTTTTTACCACAGTTAAAGGAAAGTTGCTTCTTGTCGTTTAAGAAATAGACTTAGTGATGTCTGAAAGAAAAAGTCCAGATAATAAAAAACTGAGACAGAAGTCACTTAAAACAAAATCGAGAATGATCAAAGAGGAAGAGGAGACATGAGAACGTTAATTTTTGTTTTTTGTCTTAAGTGGAGAAAAAAAAAAAGTATAAGATTATTGTGGTGTAACATAGACTCCTACGTGTGGAGAGAATGAGAGAAAAAGTATAGTCCTACGACACGGGGGAACAGGTTTTATTCTGGAGACTAATTCGGTCCTAACCAAAGTCCAAATACAAAGTAAGGGTACTAGAGTTGGTACTACTCCAGTTATCCAAGTAGAAAGGAAAAATACGGGTTTTATCTCAAGTGACATCGGAGACAATTATGTAGTCGTTCCAGTCGTACTTGAAATCAAGCATCTCTATAGGTCCCGTGTAGATAGACATTCACAAAGGAACAGGTAGAGAAACAAATGAAACAAGGTTTTTGACTTCACGTAAAGGAAACTGCAAAGTTTATGAAAACATTAATAAGACCCTACTTCTAGAAGTTTGTACATCTCTCGGTACACGAAAGTCAAGTCAAGTCAGTGAGTCAACACAGACTGAGAAACACTGGGGTACTTAGCGTCGTGCGGTCCGGAGGGACATGTAGTGGTTGAGGGCCTCAAGTGAGTTTGAGTACAGGTAACTCAGTCGCTACGGTAGATCGGTAGAGTAGGAGACAGCAGGGGAAGAGG
Organism: Capra ibex; assembly: GCA_006410555.1. Classification (NCBI taxonomy): domain Eukaryota; kingdom Metazoa; phylum Chordata; class Mammalia; order Artiodactyla; family Bovidae; genus Capra; species Capra ibex. Next base: position 21,243,077 of record SJYO01048061.1, on the reverse strand, counting down.
AAGACGGGGGTTAGGGAAGGTCGTAGTCTCAGAAAAGGTTACTCAGTCGAGAAACGTACTCCACCGGTTTCATGACCTCAAAGTCGCAATCGTAGTAAGGAAGGTTACTTGTGGGTCCTGACTTGAGGAAATCCTACATGACCAACCTAAAGAAACGTCAGGTTCCCTGAGAGTTCTCAGAAATGGTTGTGGTGTCCAGTTTTCGTAGTTAAGAAACCACAAGTCGAAAGAAAAAAAATAAACTCTTACGATAAAATAAATAAATAAAAAATTAAAATAAATAAATAATAATAAAAAAAAATTAAAATTTTAGAAATTAAGAATGTACGCAAGTGTCAGGTTGTGAGTGTAGGTATGTACTGGTGACCTTTTTGGTATCGGAACCGATCTAAGACGAAAAATTATACGATAGATTCAACCAGTATTGAAAGGAAGGTTCCTTATTCATAGAAAATTAAAGTACCGACTTCAGTGGTAGACGTCACTAAAACCTCGGGTTTTTTTATTTCAGACTGTACAAAGATGACAAAGGGGTAGATAAAGGGTACTTCACTACCCTGGTCTACGGTACTCGAAGTAAAAGACTTACAACTCGAAATTCGGTTGAAAAGTGAGAGGACAAAGTGAAAGTAGTTCTCCGAAAAATCAAGGAGAAGTGAAGGACGGTACACGAAATCCTCGAGAGATTACTAATCCTGTAACCTTCATATGGTAGGTGTTAAAATAGTAGGACCCACCAACGATGAAACCGACAATTCCTCCAACAGTCCACAACTTAAACGTTAAATACTTCTTCGTGTAAAAGGAGAAATCATCGAACTACAGAGGTCGCGGTCTTCGTTCGTAGAAGTACCACGGGAATCCAAGGTTCAACTAGGAGTCGTGCAGAATGTAGGGAACTTGGGGACGTGACGTGACTATAACTGGTGGTTACGACGAACCCGAGTCCGGTGGAACCGGAACCCCAAATCCTAAAAGTGTCGGTGGTATCGACTGGGTCGTCTCCTTCTATTCTCAGGACTGTATACCTTTCGGGACTCCGTCAAGTCACACTGGTTGTTGAATGAAAAAGAAATGACGTTTAAGTCTTAAGAAATATGTTTCATAGTCACTCAAAGATTAACGGTTTAAGTCGATTGGAAGCGACTTAACTAGAATGGGATAGAGAAACGACTCCATCGAAGTATTATGCGAAAGATATTACGAAGAGATACGAACTATAGAAATAGGAGACCAAGAAGAGAGACACTACCAAGGAAGAGTAATAGTGGTAGACAGAGACGATCATAAAAAATAGATACGTTAGTGTACGACGAATACGTAATCAATAAGAATTTCCACATAGACGTGGGAAATAAGGAGTGGAACGAAAGATCTATAAGTGTACATAGACCACCGCCCAGTATAGACATAAAAAATGTTCGATGATTTTAGAGAGGGACTGGAATGACCTATAGTGATAAGGGGTAAGTGGAACATGTACAAGACGTAGGATTGATAGAAGTAGTTATCATGATAGTAGGTCAGTGATCCGGTCTAGACTCTGATGGGAGGATAAGGAGTTCGGAGTGTTGACCAGTGAAATTGATATGGAGTCCCAGTGAGTTTAGTGTCAAGGACAGAGTCACCAAGGGAAACAAGCGACTTCGAAATACGAAAGTCACACTCAAAAGATGTTTAGTTACAGTAGTTCGGGAAGCTGATTGGGGACTCAAAGAAGGGTTCTGGAACTGTTACTTCTTGTTCATGGAGACCTACCATTTGTTCTGAAATGTACTAGACTCTAAGTGATTGAGAGGTCCCTAGATGATGACTAAGGTAAAAGATAGGGTGAGAAGACTGTTTTCGTTTTATTAAAAGACAAGAAAGAACCGGGGATCAGAAAAAAGTGTCAAAGTAGGTAGAAGTCACAACGAGATTTTTTTAGATTACTTTCAGACATATAAGAGGAATAGGAGGACATTTACGATTCCGTCAGCTAAGTGGTGGACAAAAAAAACAAAACAAAACAAAACAAAAAAACCATATAACAAGAGGAGAAATCTTTTCTCATAAGTCTACTTTACATACAAAAGTTTGTTGGTTGTCCCCGTTTCTAGACATAATTTACATGGAACTGTAAATAAAGAGAAATACAACAAAAGAAGATGTTCTGTATGTGTCAAGAAATAATAAGAAGTGAAAATCCCTCTCTCGGTAAAACAATATAAACATTCGAAATCTCTTAATATTATACTTAGTAATGGAAAGGGACCTAATATACATCTTTAACGTATTAAAACTAAATTACAAAAGATAACTGTCGTCGGTAAAAATTCGTATAAGTGATAGTAAAATTCGGACTAAAGCGGTTATGGGTAAGATACTTTGTTACTAAGGTTTTATAGAAGGTACGAGTTTAATTACAATCTTTACGACACAATTTTCAGTCGTCTACAAAAAGCACATCCTTTAGAATTTTAATAACAAAATAAGTACAAGGGAAACTTATAAGTCCTCCCTCTATATATTATTATCTCACGAAGTGTTTGTGTAAAGTAGTTTATCATAAAAAATTTACTGTTGATAAAGGAAGATAGTCTACCTAAAGACCGTCAATAATAGTACATAGTTTGGTTGTAGTTAAAACTTTTACGACTAGACTAAAAATTGGAAAATTTGACAGTCTTCCATAAGAAACCTGAGTAAATTAATCGTTCAAGATTTATAATATTCTTCGATTAGAAGGTGTGATTCACTTCAGTCAGTCTTTCTCTTTCTGTATATGGTACACTATTATGAATATACATCTTAGACTTTGAAACTGTTTTTACTTGAATAGATACTTCGTCTTCGTCTGAGTGTCTGTTTCTCCTGTCTGAAGAACAATGGTTCCTCCTCCCTCTCCCTTCTTCCTTCCTAATCCTTAAACCCTTTTTGTCTACGTTTAATAATATAATCCTACCTATTTGTTGTTCCAGGATGACATATCGGGCCCCTCGATAAGATACTGTTTCGTAATACCTTTTTATTATATATATACATTATATAATACACACACACACATATATATATATATATATATATTGACTTAGTAAAACGACATGTCGTGTTTAATTGTGTTTTAACATTTAGTCGATATGAAGTTACACAGACAATTCAGTGAAGTCACAGACTGAGACGTTGGGATACCTGACATCGGACAGTTCCAAGGAGACAGGTAACCTAAGAGGTCCGTGTTTATGACCTCACACACCGGTACGGGAGGAGGTCCTCTAGAAGACATGAGTCCCTAACTTGGACTCAGAGAATGAAGATGGACGTAACCGTCTACTCAAGAAATGGTGATCGCGGTGGACCCTTAGGGGATGTGAAGTTATTCAATTTGATGTCCTTTTCACTTATCTGAGACACAAGGAGGTAAACTACGTATAGAATCCCGGACTCTACAGGGTAGCTCATAAAAGTCGTCGTTGTTATCTCACTACGAATTTTGTGTCAGGAACCGTAATTACCGAGACTCAAACCTCGGTCAGACATGGTTATTCACACTCTGGTCATAAATGTATATATTTATCCATTGAAACTCCTTGCACAGTTAGTTCATATTACACAGTAGATTTTAGAAAGTCTCGTGACATAAGTACGATCCGTGAAGTCTCATTTTTGGAATTTTAGTTGACTTCTCCCATATTTTCTTTGTTTCTTTAACCAGATGGTCTCTTTTTCCTTGTTCAGGAGACTTATTAAAGAAGTTTGTATTGTGAAGACGATGTTAGAAAGTGACCTTCTAAATCGATAGATTACTCTTTATAGAAGAACAAAGAATAAACCAATAGTAAAACAGGAGACAACATTGACTCCCAAGATCAGAATTGATAAGATGACTTACAAAATTGGGAGTAATACCCTGGGTTTCCCGAAGAGACCATCGAGTCTACCATTTCTTGGACGGATGTTACCTCCTCTGGGCCCAAGTCAGGGACCCAACCCTTCTAGGAGACCTCTTCCCTTACCTATAGGTGATCTCATAAGAACGGACCTCTTAAAGTACCTGTGTCCTTGGACCGCCCGATGTCATGTACCTCAACGTTTCTCAACATGTACTGACTCACATGTGATTTGAATATTTTGGAGTCTCGGACTTAAGGGTCTGTAGAATCGGAAACGAGGGAAGAGAATTTTTCAACGTAAGAGTCAGTTGTGTCTCTTTTGTTTGTGAAACTTCCTTGACATTTATTTACCAGAACTATATTACTATTTTTTATATATTGTATATGTAAAATCTAAACTAATGGATCTATAACTCATAAACTTATTTAACAGAATAAAGGTAAGATCAAGGGAGTTTCCACCATAAAGAGAGTCTTACCATAAGAAAGTGTGGATATGAAATCTAATGAGTAGTGACTTAAAGTAAGAGTAAGGTAAAAGAGAATTTATTAGAGAAATCTAAATTCCTTCTTCTAAATAAAGTTTTCAAACGAAAACTTCATGATGTTTTCTCCTCTAAATTAAAAAGATTGTATTTTAATCCATCTGAATCCATCCTCCCCTAAAAAAACCAACAAAACCAAAACGAAACAAAAAAAAACATGGGGTTTAATTATAATATGAATCATTGAAATTTTTACGTACGGAAATAATTGTGTCAACATATTTTCGTTTAATTCTACGAGTACTTTAGACAATTTTTTATTTTGAGACAAAATTTTAACGAAATCTATTTATATTTTTTTTTAAACTAGGTATGACTAGTTCCGTGTTTCCTTTATTTTTAACTATCTTCGGTAAGTATACTATAACATTGAGACCATCAAATATTCTTAATATTCTATCGATATTCTGTCAATATTCTTAAGTACTTGAAGTTGAATGTTGATAAACTTTAGAAGTTCTTAACAAAAAAAATTCTTTGACAGTCCCGTGTGTGGGTATATGAAACTTCTTTCATCTGTTTCGATCTTTCTATCTATGGGTGTATCTTTCATTTTTAGAGCTTTTCATGTGAATTCAACAAGGTACACAAATTATAAACTGTCAACGAAAACTCATGATACCTCTTCCTTTACCGTTGGGTGAGGTAACGCATGATGGGAGAATAATGCATTTATATGGTATAAAAACAAAATTACGAGACCTCTAAATTTACTTTTTCCATATGTACCTTTACATGTCCCCCTACTTAAAGGAGTTTATAGTTTACGTTAACAATGACTGTTGACATAATTAGGAACTTTAGGTACTGTACTTGAGATTTTATTTAAAAAAAATACATTACCGAATTTATACCTATATATACATTAGTTGAAGGAATTATCGTACGACGATGTAATAATACATAAAATTAAACTTTTCGTGAAAGAAACATAGATAGTCGGGACGTTGATATCGAGTTTTTTCTTAAATAAGAACATTTGTCCGGTTCCATACTTAATTAAGAAGTCTTGTTAAAATAAATTTACTGTACGACAGTATAAATTTACTTATTATAACAAAAACCGGATATCGATCTTCGTACCGAACTCAAAATTACTTTAACTCGTTTCGTTATAACATTATCTTTTTACCAAATTTATATAACAAAAGAAATTAAGGACATAAAATGTAAGAAATCTCAAACATAGGAATGGGAAGTACTATGTAAATCTTGGGACATCGATAATTATATTATAAGTATAATATGTCCCTTATTCTGTTCTTTTTTATGTACTTTATCACACAAATTTTCGGAGTATTCCTGAAAATATAGATAGAAGAATTTCGACTTTTAAATAAAATCAAAAGATACCGGAGATCAAGATATCGTTAAGTGAGACACTTCGGTGACGAGATAGACCAGTTTTGGACTGTATCGTATGTTATCATTCAGTTAGCATGTAAAACGTGTCTTACGTAATAGTCTCCGGAGTAATATTTGTCGTTCCGTCACCAGACTAAATTAAATTTATTACACACTGAAACATCTTAACCTAAATGAAAAAGTCAGGAACATAGTCTACATTGTTTCTTCGGTGAAATTTTTATAACTATAAAGATGTCTAAAAAAAACATACTCACATCATACTTCGTCTTTTCGGAACCCCAAGGTCAGTTTTCTTCTTCTACTACCAATGTACCTCGAGGTGTGTAGGTGAGACTGTAAAATCTACAGTCAACTGTGAAGAACCTAAACAAAAAGAATTAGAGTTCTAAACTGAGGTCTTCTACTAAAGGAAAAACGAGAGAAGTAGAATATAGAAAATAAACAAAGAAAGATGACAGTCTTAAGAATATACTAGGACTACTGTAGTAGACACATAACGACCTGTAACAATAGATTAAAAAGGTCAGGAAGATTATAGAGAAGGAAGATTTGTTATAAATTGTCGTTTAATAAGAAGAATTTTGTTTTAAATTTAAATTTTAAGTATAACATATCTTTTATTAGGAGATTTTTGTAAATTTTTAGTTTAGTTTAAGGATAGAAGGTATTTCTAAATATTGTAAGGACCCGATAGGTACGTTATTATAATAATTATTATTATGTATAAAATCTTTTGTTTTTGAATACCTTCCTTTGTTTAGATACTTTTATGGTTTTTGACATTTTACCCGGATTCTCCGGATTGGACTCTTATACCGTATGAAAAAATGATAAAACCATGTAAACTGTCTATAATGGGGACATGACCAAGAGGAACTTAAGATCCGTAAGACCTCTTAATGTAATTAGGAGTATTCAACACCAGTTCATTACACCAGACGTGTCACTTTGGACTCTCCGTCTCGTGGATACACCATGAAGTAAATTCTCGGTTAAGGTGACTGTCTGTATATCATTGTATCCTTTCTTTATTTAGAAGCACAAAGATTCTATAACTACGAAATTTTAATAATGTCGGATGTAACTGACTATATCAGGAGACTTCTGATGAAAGGTCGAGGTCCATTCTCTTTTTTATAAAAAGTGACGTAACGGATAAACAAGACTTGGATCTTAGACACATATACGTGCTATTGTAATTTAGGAAGATTATTATTCGAAATCTCTCTCTTTACACAATCTGGAACGTCTTAGAGAATAAGGGTTTCACTGTTGTAGACTGAATCGTCAATATGCAATATTTGTCAGAGTTAGTGTGTTTTTCCGGGTTCAACTGGTTTTTAAAATCATTGACTGTAGTGTATGACAACAAATTGAAAGTAAACAAATGACTAATAAATGTACCCTTTTTTGAATAATTTATACTTTAGTATTTTATCATACTACATAAAATCGGGGATAATTGATCGTTCCATTTAGTGTTTAGAACAAGGATCACGAACCCAAAATACTACTCAGTTTATAAATCTTCCTGAAAAGTGTCCAATCCCAACTTAGTCTTTGTAATTAAGGAGTATGTGTGTATAATTATTGAAATAGTTTAGTACTCGTATTTTATTCGACATTTAAAGTATCTTTCATTAATTCTCCTTCTTTATTTTTATGTCATATACAACCAACTGTAAATTTACGGTTTTAAAATACAAACTGAATAAAATATGTCTAGCTACCTCTTTTACAAAGTTTTTTAAGTATATCAACATATCTCGATATAATGGAATAGACAGTCTACTTTTAATACGAGTGTATGAATTGTCCTTCTAGGTATACAAAAATGAGGTTATTAGGATTCCTTTTTTTTTCATATAATTCACGAAGTCAAAATTTTACTTTTTTGTGACGGTATTTATTCGATTCATTAGTTTTCCACTAAATATTACATCAAAGGAATTCTATTCCGCGTACATCCGTTATACCTACTCTCAGCGAGTCAACACAGACTGAGAAACGCTGGGGTACTGATATATCAGGTACCTGAAGAGGGTCCGGTCTTATGACCTCACCCATCGGAAAGGTAAGAGGTCCCCTAGAAGGGTTGGGTCCCTGACTTGGGTCCAGAGCGAGTAACGTCCACCTAAGAAAGGGTCGACTCGGTGTTCCCTTCGGACACATCCGTTATATAATCTCAGCATTGCAAACTTCCGTTCTCTAGAATTCTATCTAATGGATCAATTTTACTACGTCAGGATAAATGGTTGATACACTGTACCCCTTCATATAAAGTGTAGGGGTTAAATTTCTAGGGATTGTGATTTACCGCCTCTTCCGCTACCGTGGGGTGAGGTCATGAGAACGGACCTTTTAGGGTACCCGTCTCCTCGGACCATCCGACGTTAGGTACACCAGCGTTTCTCAACCTGCGCTGACTCGCTGAAGTGAAAGTGAAAAGTGAAAGTACGTAACCTCTTCCTTTACCGTTGGGTGAGGTCACAAGAACGGACCTCTTAGTATCCCTGCCGCCTCGGACCAACCGACGGCAGAGACCCCAGCGTGTCTCAAACTGTACTGACTTCGTTGTCGTCGTCGTCGTCGTTATGCGATTTACCTTTGTGTGATGGATGAGGTATACCGGTAAAACTCTTAATTCACTTGACTCTGTTGGTATTAGAGATTTTGTTTTATTAATGAGTGATATACAATTGAATTTTTTAATTAACTTCCCATTAACGAAATGTTATAACACCACCGGAGACGGTATGTTATTACTCTTAGTCGTTGGTCATGTACATACAGGGGAGGAAGGACTTGGAGTGGGAGTAAGGGGTCCAACAGTCTCTCGTAGTCTAACTCGAGGGACACAGGTATGTCGTTGAATGTCGATAAATGTGACCCATCACACATATACAGTTATGATGAGAGAATCAAACAGGGTGGTAGAGGAAGGAGACGACACAGGTGTCAGACAAGGGATACACATGTAGAGATAAGGAAGGGACGTCAATCCAAGTAGTCATGGTAAAAAGATCTAAGGTATACGTAAACAATTATGTGTTTTAAAAAGAGGAAGACTGAATGAAGTGAGACATATTGTCCGAGATCCAAGTAGGCAGAGGGATCTTGACTGAGTTTACGTAAGGAAGGTATCGACATAATTGAAACTATAACTATAAAAGGTTTGTCCTTTTCCTAACACCACTCACCACAAAGTTTTCACCTACAAAGTTACCTACAAATTAACGAATTTTGAAAGGGAAGTATATCATATTACGTGAAATTCTCCTATACCCAAAATATTATAAGAGTATCTTGACTGCCATTGACATCGTAAAATATGAATAACTGGTTTCTAAAAATTATAACTTCATAGTAACTATAATTAAATGAAATTTTTTAATTTTTCTTTACACTTACTTTTGGAATCGTCTCTTTCATTTTAATGTGACTTCTCCATAGACATCTTAGTTGACAAAAAAGGATAGTGGAGAAAATAAATTCTAAGCCAAATTACCCCGAAGTTTAAATAAAGTAATAGGTGAAGTAAAAAGACTATTGATAAAAGATTTAATCATGTCAGTGAGTAAAAGACTCATATGTTGGACCCATATGAGTGTGAAGAAAGACCTTTGTTTATTAAACCCTTATCGGTAAAACAGAAATTCTTCGAATCTATATATTGTGTCCGTTTACGTACATGTGTGTAATAATGTCATAGCACTTTGTTTTCAATCTTCTCTTCACAAATGTTTCCTGTGTGTTAGTATAAAATGTCCATCCAGTTCATTTCGATCGTTACCTCTTCTGTCGACTAGACATACGATTGACAAGTCCTCCGTGGAGTCCCCTACTTCCCGTCGATACCTCCTTTCCCGCAACTATCTTCATACCTGAAGGTCCACATACTTGACCTAATGAGTTCTCCGTCCGTCGTAGATTCTGGGTGACGTAGATTCTTAGTCGTTAACAACCGACGTTCCCTACTTTTCGCCCCTTTCACTATCCATGTTTAGTACTTCCCGGAACATAGTGGTAAATTTATATAAATCACGAATAAACGATTTAATACCTCTAGGTAATTTACAAAATACCTTACATTTCAAGTTTAGTACAATATCTCTAACTCCGTTCCCGTAACCGTTTGATTATTAACTAACCTATACCTCTTGTTTTCTCCTTCTCATTTATCAGAAGTTTCAAAAGAACCAGAGACCAATGTGACTCGTCGTTGATTTAATCTGAGTATTTTTAACATATCACTTTCGTATATACAAACGTAAATTACCTTTTTGTGTTATTTTTGGTAATCTGGTACATTAGACCTAAACCATGTCTATCCATGATTGATAAAATATAGTAAAAGTCCTTTTTAGAAACCAAGACTTTCAAATGGACTAAATCGAGATATAGATGTTTCCTCCAAATAAATTTTGTTTTATCACGTCATGAGTTTCTTGAAATGTCTTTCCTTCTTCTTTCTTGTTCACAATCATAGTTTAACACATCATGAGTCGTCCAGGAATTATACACGATACACTATTAATAACGACATTATTTTGTCCTGTAGGAAAGTTGAGAATTAAAAGATTTGTCGAGTTCAGACTGAGAAACTCCATTATCCACTCTAATTTGTGGTAGTATTTTACATTATATCTTAATAGTAAGATAAAGATCCCCGTATAACTTACTTGAATATTATCCGGTTCAGTTTCTCAATGAGTATTTTCCGATCCATAGTCTAAAATGTCAACTTCCTCGAGGACATTTAGTGTCATACTACACAGTTTCAATAAGAGTCATATTTCGATACGTCTCTCTCCGTCTCTAATAGAGTCCAACCATTTTAGAGGCGTGTTATGTCGAGTGTGTCGTTAGGTCAGTATATTCCTTCAATATCGGTCGAAATTGTGTGATGGTCACTCCTTCAATAAAGAGTCTTTCTCACAAATAAAAGTCTCATATTTGGTGTGTAAGAGAAAGTTCGAGAAAGTAAGAACGTTGAAAGACGTTCAAATTTTTCACAGAATTTCAAAATTTATTTACTTGGTCATCGAAATTTTTTCCTTTTTTTTTTGTTTATTCAAAAAGTACAAATAAAAAAACTGATGTTGATTTTCTTTTTCTTTTTACACCCACAGATAAAATTTTATCGAGATGAAAACTTACACAAACTTAAAAAGTAGTGTATGAAAATTCTACGTCTTATGTAAAATACCAAAGAATTTTAAAAAAAGATATATTGGATTTACTAGTTTCAAAGTCTGAATCTTATATTTTTTTTATATCGATAGGTCTTACTGAAAAAGGTTTGAGTAGCTTTAAGGAATGTAAATATATAGGTAATCTACTGTATTTATTTGAGTATACGTGTCAAGTCAATTCAAGTCAGTGAGTCAGTACAGGTTAAGAAACGCTGGGGTACTTGGCGTCGTACAGTCCGGAAGGACAGGTAGTGGTTGAGGACCTCAAATAGGTTTAAGTGCAGGTAACTCAGCCACTACGGTAGGTTAATAAAGTAGGAGACAGTAGGGGAACAGGAGTACGGGAGTTAGAAAGGGTCGTAGTTCCAGAAAAGTTTACTCAGTCGAGAAGCGTAGTCCACCGACTTCATAACCTCAAAGTCGAAGTCATAGTCGGGGAGGTTACTTATAAGTCTGAATAAAGGAAATCCTACCTGACCAACGTAGAGGAACTACAGGTTCCTTCAGAGTCCTCAGAAGGTTGTGGTGTCAAGTTTTCGTAGTTAACAAATCGCGAGTCGAAAGAAATATAAGGTTGAGAGTGTAGGTATGTACTAATGACCTTTTTGGTATCGGAACTGATCTACCTGGAAACAACTGTTTCATTACAGAGACGAAAAATTATACGACAGATCCAACCAGTATTGAAAGGAAGGTTCCTCATTCGCAGAAAATTAAAGTACGGACGTCAGTGGTGGACGTCACTAAAACCTCAGGGGGTTTTATTTCAGTCGGTGACAAAGGTGACAAAGGGGTAGATAAACGGTACTTCACTACCCTGACCTACGGTACTAAAAGCAAAAGACTTACAACTCGAAATTCGGTTGAAAACGTGAGAGGAGAAAGTAAAAGTAGTTCTCTGAAAAGTCAAGAAAAAGTGGAAGACGGTATTCCCACCACAGCAGACGTATAGACTCCAATAACTATAAAGAGGACCGTTAGAACTAAGGTCCAACACGAAGTAGGTCGGGGTACAAAGAGTACTACATGAGACGTATCTTCAATTTATTCTTCCCACTGTTATATGTCGGAACTGTATGAGGAAAAGGATGAACCTTGGTCAGACAACAAGGTACAGGTCAAGATTGACAACGAAGGACTGGAAGTATATCCAAAGAGTTCTCCGTCCAGTCCACCAGACCATAAGGGTAGAGAAAGTCTTAAAAGGTGTCAAATAACACTAGGTGTGTCAGTTTCCGAAACCGTATCAGTCATTTCGTCTTTATCTACAAAAAAAAGACCTTGAGAGAACGAAAAAGTTACTAGGTCGTCTACAACCGTTAAACTAGAGACCAAGGAGACGGAAAAGATTTTGGTCGAACTTGTAGACCTTCAAGTACCAAGTGTATAACGACTTCGGACCGAACCTCTTAAAACTCGTAATGAAATGACAGCATATTCTACTCACGTGTTACTCGAGTTATTTTTCGACGTTCTTATTTGTTTATTGAAGGTGTGTGGATAGTGGTTTTCCGGGAAGTTAACAGGGTTATTGTAAAAAAAAAATTGTCGTTTTCCTAGGTTCGGTCCTAGTGTATAACGTGAGTGGATAATACAGAAAGGTCTAAGGATGTCAGACCTTATAAGAGAGTCGAAAAGAACCGAAAGTACTGGTGTTGTAAAAATCATGTTTCGTTATTAAAGTATCTTAGAGAGAGACACACAAGAGTACTAATTTAAATTCAATAAGTAACAACCGGTTTAGTAATGTTTTCACTATGATGTAAGAAGAGTAGAGTAAGACAGTCTTCTGAAGTTTACAGATAAAGTGGGACTTTATCACTACAATTGAACCCAAAGAGCTAATTCTACCACAGACGATCCAAAGAGGTGACGTTAATCGTTCACGAAACTCTGGTACATTTTTAGAGTAAAAAGTAAGGTAAAAGGGGTAACTAAACTTGTAAGTAACTGTAAAGAATATATTCATCCAATAAATATATTACCAACGATTGACGTTAAAAGATTAAATTATTAAATAAGATGTGAATGATCAACCATAAAGTACTATTTCTTCTCTAAAATGAAGACAAATAGGAAACCAAATGATCATAAACAAACTGGATATCTGAAGTTAAAATAAGTTATTCATTATTGAGTAATAAACATCATAAAAATACGACGTTTACTAGATCTAACTAATCACTTCGGGGAACTTCCGTTCAAGATACAGGAAAACTATACAGGTAAGGGACCACCGAGTCTGTCATTTCGCAGACGGATGTTACGTCTTCTGGACCAAAGTCAAGGATTCTAAGGTCCTTCTAGGGGACCTCTTCCTTTACCGTTGGGTGAGGTCACAAGAACGGACCTCTTAGGGTACCTACCTCCTCGGACCACCCGATGCCAGGTACCCCAGCGTTTCTCAGCCTGTGTTGACTCGCTGAAGTGAAAGTGAAAGTAGCAAAATACTCATTAAGGAATGAAAAGAGTCTTTCGTTTGAAAAGTCAAAGTTTAATAAGAAAGGAACGGAACCAGGACTGCTAGTAAAGAATTTCATGAATCTTTGGTCCAGAATTTAAGATCCAACGGGATTAATAACGAGGGTCCCCACGAGTCTCCTTTCTTCTTACCTTCTTTCATTAGATTTCTCCTTTCTTCCGTCCGAGAGAAAATACATATAATTTCGTATGACAACGATAATTCGTTATAGAAAGGAAATATATAATCATGATATCCTATATCGAGATTTTTTGTTTATATACTTATAAAAGTATCATTTTATAGTAAAATAAATTATATATATATATGTGTGTGTGTGTGTATACAAAGTTGATTGTTGGTTATTGTGATAACCGAGTTTTTACATACAAACTTCAACCACACAAGTCTAGTCAGGTATAATTTTACATCTTCGTAATAGGTCATAAGATAACTATAAAGAATTCCGAGAAAATTTGATGTCTCCAGGAAGAAGTTGAAAATTTTTTAAGGTAACCGAACTTCCTTGTCTCCGTCTACGGGAACTGATTCCAGAATTTGAAGGGGAGTCGAACTGATTTGAAATCGGTCTATAGAAGGACTGATATCCGGAAACTGGATAAGAAAGAATGTCGTAAACGAAATCTTTTGGACTTTAACATTTAAAAAAGAGTCTGTTAAACTCCATATTTAGAGTGTAAAAGAACTCTCAAAATGTTGGGACCTTGTAAAAAGATTCCTGGACCTTAAAAAAGGAAACTGTACATTAATAGATCCTTCTGTCCCACGGGTCAAGGTCCAGAGTACCCTTCCCACTCTCCTCTGTTAATTCTTGACTGATCGTTTGTGGACTGTGCTGACCCGCTGAAGTGAAAGTGAGAAATGAAAGTACGTAATCTCTTCCTTTACCGTTGGGTAAGGTCACAAAAACGGACCTCTTAGGGTCCCTACCCCCTCGGACCACCGATGGCAGATACCCCAGAGTGTCTCAGTCTGTACTGACTTCGTTGAATCGTCGTCCTCGTCGTCGTCGTTTGTGGATACCGAATCAGTGTAACTTGTTGGTGGAAAGGGGGTATCGTAAGAGGTCATGAAAAAGTGTTCGAGTGAGATTACGACTTTTAGGATGATGTAAAATAAAGTCATCTCAACTCAAGTTAGAGAGGGTGGGAATGACCTCGAGAGAACTTATTTCAGAAGGAAGAGATAAATTGAACATGTCGTGTCTAAAAGAGATGGTACTTCAACGACATGAAAGGAGACCTTAGTAGACAAACTAAGAGACAGTATATCAAATATGAATAAAAGACAAAAAAACCTGACTTGTAAATATAGGGGAGTTTTAAGTATATAACTTTGAGACTGTGGATAACACTACGATAAACCTCCACCCGGAAACCCTCCATTAATCCTATTGTACTCCGGTACTCCCACCTCGGACGTACTGACCTAATGACAGGAACATTCTTCTCCTTGTCTCGTCTCACTAGAGAGAGAGAGAAGATTCACTTCTGTGTCGTTCTGCCACCGTCAAACGTTCGGTTCTACTTCCCGGAGTGGTTTTGGTCTAATACGACCGGGACTAATTCTGTCTCTTTATTCGTATAACAAATTCAGAAGGTTAGTGACCATGTCGACAGGGAGTCATAAACAACCCCTAACCAAGGTCCTTAACGGTACCCATGGTTTTACTCTCCTACAAGTTCAGGGTATCAGAAGGTAGGTAGGCATATATATCCAAGAAGTAGGTGTATAAGTTAGTTGACGTATAACATTTGTGTCATATACCAGGTCTCAACCACCTTAGAGTCTTAGACCTTGGGTGTCCATACCCCCTGATAAAACAACACCGTCGAACTTAATTTTGTAGATACAAAGGAATATGACTTTACATCGGTATTTGAGAACTAATTTAAATCTATATTAAGTTTTTCACTAAGATAAAATAATTATATCCCCTTTGTACAATACCTAACTTAAAACGGGGGGAGGAGGGTATTGGTTTAAGTGTACAACTTTGAGGTCGGGATTACAGTAACATAAACCTCTGTCCTAGAAAATTTCCCATTAATTTCCATTTAATTAACCTGAAGAGACCACCGCGTCTACCATTTTCGTAGACGGATGTTACACCCTCTGGGCCCAAACTAGGGAACCAGTACTTATAGGGGAACCTCTTTCTTTACCGTTGGGTGAGTTCATGAGAACGGACCTTTTAGGGTACCTGCCTTCCTTCTCGGACCATCCGATGTCAGGTACTCCAGTGTTTCTCAGGTTGTACTGACTCGCTGAAGTGAAAGTGAAAGAATTTCTGTTTAATTCAGTACTCCCACTCCGGGATTAGGTTATCCTGATCACACGAATATTCTCCTTCTCTGGGACGCTCACGTGTGTCTCTTTTCCGGTACACTCTTGTGGTGTGTTCGATCGATAGAATGTTCGGTTCCTCTGGTTCCCTTCGGAGTCCTCTTTGGTTTGAACGACTGTGGAAGTGGAACCTGAACGTCAGAGATCTTTACACTCTTTTATTTGACAGTAAATTTAATGGGGAGACTTCCGTCTCTGTTCTACCCTTTCATAACTCGAGTGGAGGAGAGTATTTTGTGATTTTAGTGTTGATCAACGACTTGTTAATAGTTGTTCCTCTGATCTTGGATGGTTTTTCTATAAGATGAAGGTTTCTGTTTCTCCTTCCGGGGTCTCGTCCTTACGGAGACCCGTGTGTTGGTTGTCTCGTTGTTTATGTCGGGGTACGTAGTCGTCTGTCCGAGGGATATCAGAAGGACTCTGGGGAATGTGGAGATTTGTGTGTAGAACTGTACAGAGACAGGTGGTCTTTCACCCGTCTGTCGTCAGGGAAGGTGATCTTTCGGACGTTTTTGGAAAATCTGGTCGGAGTGGGTGGTATCCCGTCTGTGGTCTTAGTTCTCCTTGACGTCAAGACGTCGGATACCTTGGTACTTGTGTCTTCCATCTGTTTTACTCTGTCGTTTCCTTGTACAAGGTCTGTTTGTTCTACTTTGTGACCTTATGAATTGACTTTACCTCGATCCGTTTTACGGACTTTTTATTAAGTCCCATTACTATGATTTCTACTAGGTTCTAAAATACTTTTCTTACATTTGTGTCTGGTTCTTCTATGTTATTTACAAATTGTTTCTCGATCTTCTATATTTCCTATTCGTTTCAACTCGTAATGTTATTCAATGAGTTAGACACAATCAAAAATTCCTGTGAGGGTCGATTGATTACTCTGTATTCGATAGATGTGAATCGTCACCATTTAAAATAACCATATAAGTTTATCGTTGTCGAGTTTGAAGACAAGGTTTCCACCCCCAACCCCCCTTCTCCGATTGACGTCAAAGAGTTAATCTTAGTGAAAATTTAGTACAAAACGGGACCACCATGTGTATTGGTAAATTTAGTTTGTGAGTCTCAATCATAGGTTCACATTCATAAAAAGTAGTTGAATTACCTAAATTTTTAGTGTATGTATATAAGACGAGGACATATTCTGTCCAGGACCACTAAACTTGAAATTTTTTAAAACACATTTATATCGTGGAACTCTTCCCTTACCGTTCGGTGAAGTCATGAGAACGGAACTCTTGAGGTACTTGTCATACTTTTCCGTTTTTTCTATACTGTGACTTTTTAATTGAGGGGTACAACCTTCCACGGGTTACACGATGACCTCTTCTCACTTCTTTATCGAGGTCTACTTTACTTCTTCGACTCGGTTTCACTTTTGTAGAGAGCCATCACCTACGCAGACCACTACTTTCATTTTAGACTACGACGTTTCTTGTCATAACCTATCCTTAGACCTTACAATTCAGGTACTTAGTTCCTTTTGACCTACACCAGTTCGTCCTCTACCATTCTTATTTGTAGTTGTAAGATCCTTAGTCGTTTGATTTAACCTACCCTTACCCTCTTAAATTAAGTCTACTGGTAATATAGATGATAACACCTGTTCTTAGGGTATCTTCTTTGCCTCATCGGGAGTATTAGTTGTTTTCTCAGGTTTTATGTCATGAACTCATGTTGGGGGTTTTACGGTCTTACTAGAGTCAAGGAAAGGTTCCGTTCGGTAAGTTGTAGTGTCATTAGGTTCAGATACGGAGATGGTGGTTACGGTTTCTTCGACTTCAACTAGTCAGGATACTTCTGGATCTTCTGGACGATCTTGATTGTGTATTTTTACTATCAAATAAGTAGTAACCCGAAGGGACCATCGAGTCACCATTTCATAGACGGACGTCACGTCCTCTGGTCCCAAGGTAGGGACCCAACCCTTCTAGGGGACCTCCTCCCGTACCGTTAGGTGAGGTCAAGAGAACGAACCTCTTAAGGTACCTGTCCCCTGAGACCACCCGATATCAGGTATCCAAGTGTGTCTCAGGCTGTACTGACTTCACTGATTTGTCGTCGTCGTAAGTAGTACCCCCTGACCTTACCTTTTCATCCTTCAGTTCTATATGGACCTCGTTGGCCGTTCAACCTCTTGATTACCTCAAACCCGTTTTCAATAGACTTAAGACGGTTCTCTTACGTGATCAGTATCGTTTATGGGAAAAAGTTGTTGCGTTCTCTACTAAAATGTGTACCTGAAGTGGTTTACCAGTTATGATTTTAGTTTAACTAATGAAAGAAACATCGACTTCTACCTCTTCGAGATATGTTAGTCGTTTTTGTCCTGGACCTCGACTGACACCGAGTCTAGTAGTCGAAGGGTATCTTTTAAGTCCGAATTTGATTTCTTTTGACCCTTTTTGTTATCCCGTCGGTCCATACTGAATTTAGGGTATACTTAAGTGTTATCTCCATTGCTTATCTAAGTTCCCGGATCTAGATCAATTGTCTCACGGACTTCTTGTTACCTGTTTCCAGGTATTATAACATGTACTCCGTAGTTTGTTTCGGTAGGGTTTCTTTTTCTTTTCGGTCTTCCGTTTGGGTAATAGACTCCTCCGAAATGTTTATCACCCTTTTACTTCTATTCACTTTTCGTTCCCTCTCTCCCTTTTCATGTAGGTTAATTTGTCTCAAAGTTTTTTATCGATCCTCTCTGTTCTTCTGGAAGAAGTTACTCGTTGCGAATTATTGTCTTCTCTTGTTTTCCCCTTTCTGATCTCTAGAGAAGTCCTTTTAACCTTTGTAGTTCCCTCATAGGCCAGGTTTCTACCCGTGTTATTTCCTATTTTTACCATCTCTGGATCATCTACGATTTCTCTAGGTCTTCTCTACCTTTCTTATGTACCTTCTTGACATATTTTTGTCTAGAATTACTTGGCCTAATGATACTACTACACCAAGCAGTGGGTCTCGATCTGTAAGACCTCACACTTCAGTTCACTTGGAATTCTTCGTGACAACAATTATTTCGATCTCCTACCTTACTTTAAGGTCGTCTTGATAAGTTTAGGGACTTACTACTACGGTGGTTCCAAAACGTAAGTAATACAGTCGTTTAGACCTTCTGGGTCGTTTAGACCGGAATCCTGACCTTTTCCAGTTAGGAGTAGGGTCAAGGGTTCTTCCCAACATGGTTTCTTACACGATTGGTAGTCTGTTAACATGAGTAGAGGGAACGATCATACCTGTACGAGTATTAGAACGTACAATCCGGAGTCGTAATACGTTTAGTTCTTTAAGGTCTACAGGTTCTTCCCAAATCTTTTCCTTCTCCTTGATCTCTAGTTTAACGGTTGTAAACGACCCAATTTCTCTTTAGTTCCCTTAAAGTCTCTTTTGTAGATAGAGACAAAGTAACTGATACAATTTCAGAAACTAACACACCTAATACTGTTTGACACCTTTCGAGAATCTGTCTACCCTTATAGTCTGGTAGAATGGACAGAGGACTCTTTGGACATACACTCAGTTCTTAGTTGTCAATCTTGGGACATACCTTGTTGACTAACCAAGTTTTAACGCTTTCATGTTGTCCCGACAGACTCGTGTAATACTCTGTACGACCCGATCTACTCAATGTTCGACCTTAATTCTATTCACCCTCTTTGTAGTTGTTGGAGTCTATACACCTACTATAGTGAGATTACCGTCTTTCGTTTCTTGATTTCTCGGAGAACTACTCCCACCTCCTCCTTTCACTTTGTCTGTCGAATTCTGATTTATAATTTTTTGTTTTGTTTTGATTCTAGTACCGAAGACCGGTGTAGTGACGTACCGTTTATCTTCCCCTTTTCCACCTTCGTTACTATATAAAGGAGAATAACCCGAGGTTTTAGTGACAACTACCACAAACGTCAGTACTTTAGTCTTCTGTTAACGAAGAACCGTCCTTCAACCGTCCTTTCACTACAGTTTGGATCTGTCACACAACTTTCGTCTCCGTAATGAGACGGATGTTTCCAGACGTATCAGTTTCGATACCAGAAGGGTAAGCAGTACATACTAACACTCTCGACCTGGTATCTCTTCCGTCTTACGGTTTCTTAACTACGGAAGTTTGACACCACGACCTCTTCTGAGGACTTTCGTTCCTGTCGTTCCTCGAGTTTGGAACCACAGTTAGAATTCCCTCTAGTTGGGACTTATAAGTACCTTCCTGACTACGACTTCGACTTCGAGGTCATAAAACCAGTAGACTACACTTGTCTACTGAGTAACATTTTAGGGACTCCGACCCTTTCTATCTCCCGTCTTCCTCTTCTCCCGTAGTCTCCTACTCTACCGACCTGTCGTAGTGACTACGTTACTTGAACTTGAACCCGTTTGAGACCCTCTACCACTCCCTGTCCCTCGGGACGCCACGACGACAGGAAACCCAGTGTTTCTCAGTCTGTGCTGACCCACTGACTTGTTGTTGTTGTTATATTGTGGAACTTACAGGGTTCTAACAAGTCAAGTCAAGTCAGCGAGTCAGCACAGGCTAAGAAACGCTGGGGTACTTAGTGTCGTACGGTCCGGAGGGACAGGTAGTTGTTGAGGACCTCAAGTGAGTCTGAGTGCAGGTAACTCAGGTACTACGGTAGGTCGGTAGAGTAGGAGCCAGCAGGGGAAGAGGAAGACGGAGGTTAGGGAGGGTCGTAGTCTCAGAAAAGGTTACTCAGTTGAGAAACGTACGCCACCGGTTTCATGACCTCAAAGTCGAAATCGTAGTAAGGAAGGTTTCTTTAGGGTCCCGACTAGAAGTCTTATCTGACCAATCGAGAGGAACGTCAGGTTCCCTGAGAGTTCTCAGAAGAGGTTGTGGTGTCAAGTTTACGTAGTTAAGAAACCGTGAGTCGGAAGAAGTGTCAGGTTGAGAGTATAGGTATGTACTGGTGTCCTTTTTTGTATCGGAACTGATTTACCTGGAATCAGTCGTTTTATTACAGAGATGAAAACTTATACGATAGATCCAACGAGTATTGAAAAGAAGGTTCCTCATTCGAAGAAAATTAAAGCTCCGACGTTAGTGGTAGACGTCACTAAAACCTGGGGGGTTTTATTTCAGACTGTGACAAAGATGACAAAGGGGTAGATAAAGGGTACTTCACTACCTTGGTCTACGGTATTAGAAGTAAAAGACTTACAAGTCGAAATCCGGTTGAAAAAGTGAGAGGTGAAAGTGAAAGTAGTTCTCCGAAAAATCAAGGAGAAGTGAAAGACGGTATTCCCACCATAGTAGACGTATAGACTCCAATGACTATATAGAGGGTCGTTAGAACTAAGGTCGAACACAAAGAAGGTCGGGTCGTAAAGAGTACTACATGACACGTATACTCAATTTATTCGTCCCACTGTTATATGTCGGAACTACATGAGGAAAAGGATAAACCTTGGTCAGACAACAGTGTACAAGTCAAGATTCACGACGAAGGAATGAACGTATGTCTAAAGAGTTCTCCGTCCAGTACACCAGACCATAAAGGTAGAGAACTTCTTAAAAGGTGTCAAATAACACTAGGTGTGTCAGTTTCCGAAACTGTATCAGTTATTTCGTCTTTATCTACAAAAAGACCTTGAGAGAACGAAAAAGGTACTAGGTCACCTACAACCGTTAAACTAGATACCAAGGAGACGGAAAAGATTTTGGTCGAACTTGTAGTCCTTCAAGTGCCAAGTGCATAACGACTTCGGACGGAACCTCTTAAAACTCGTAATGAAATGATCACACACTCTACTCACGTTAACACGCCATCAAACTCGTAAGAAACCGTAACGGAAAGAAACCCAAACCTTACTTTGACTGGAAAAAGTCAGGACACCGGTGTCGACTCAAAAGGTTTACACGACCGTATAACTCACGTCGTGAAAGTGTCGTAGTAGAAAGTCCTAAACTTTAAACGACCGTATAACTCATGTCATGAAAGTGTCGTAGTAGAAAGTCCTAAACTTTGTCGATCACCTAAACTTAAGGTAGTGGAGGTGATCGAAACAAGTATCGCTACGAAAGGTTCCGGGTGAACTGAAGTGTAAGGTCCTACAGACCGAGATCTAATCACTAGTGTGGTAGTACTAATAGACCCAGTACTTCTAGAAAAAACATGTCAAGAAGACACACAAGAACGGTGGAGAAGAACTATAGAAGACGAAGACAATCCAGGTATGGTAAAGACAGGAAATAGCTCGGGTAGAAACGTACTTTACAAGGAACCATAGAGATTAAAAGAACTTCTCTAGAGATCAGAAAGGGTAAGACAACAAAAGGAGATAAAGTAACGTAACTAACGACTTCTTCCGAAAGAATAGAGAAGAACGATAAGAGACCTTGAGACGTAAGTCTACGAATATAGAAAGGAAAAGAGGAAACGAAAAACGGATAGAAGAAAAGTATCGATAAACATTCCGGAGGGGTCTGTCAGTAAAACGGAAAACGTAAAGAAAAGGTACCCCTACCAGAACTAGGGACAGAGGATATGTTACAGTGTTTGGAGTAAAGTATCAAGTCCTTCTCGGTTTCACACCATTATATTTCGATGTATCATGTCATGATGGAGATCTCTGACCCGTCCAATCTTAGGAAGAAATATGATCGTATGGTTAAACGTAATCTGTACATATAATAAAATCATGAAAGAAAAGAAAAAGGGAAGGAAGGAGAGAGGAAAGAGAAGAAAGAAAGGAAAGATTGGGAGGATTGGAGGAATAAAAGACATAAAAAGGAATAGAGGGAGTCAGTCTATTAATCGATAAAATAAAATAACGAAAAACGGATACAAATATAGGGACGAAGAGGGGGACAGTAAAATGACTAAAATTGGACGTAAAATCGACATTTTGTTTGATTTTTACTTAACTTATCAAAATTCTCGGGTCCTCGGGTAGGATAGTTATTTAAGTACTACAAATCACTAACTGTAACACTATGTCGATTTCGGACGGATTTATGTCACAAGGTGCACCCTTTTAGGATAAAAAAAAAAAAAAAACTCAAAACATATCAACGTCTTAATGAGATAGTGTCGGTACCGAAAATCTTAGGACGATGAGAATGGTTGAATAGAAAGAGAGACGGTGGTCCTTCGGGTGTAGAGAATCGAGTTTGAGACGAGATGGTTGGAGACTTACAAAAGAGATGAAGAACCAGAAATAATTGTCGACAAGGATTCCTATAGAGGACCTAAATCCTAATAGTTCTCCTTCTCCCTCCATAAAAGTGACACAATTCAGAGGCTCGGTCTTCCTTCCGAAGCACGATACCTGACCGAGAAGAGACACCGAGTGCATGTGTGGGTTTGAGGGAGAGACGAGTCGATGGTACACATCTAGAGAACCAGTGAAGAAGTCACCGTAGACACGAGAAGTAAATTTAAGCACCAAGTGTATGTGATTGAGGAAGTCAGTGTGAAAACAATAGTGTCCTTGAATTGATAAATGCTTATAGGATCTGGTAGTAGGGGTTAGAAAGGGTAAGAGATATCTTTGTCAGTAGATGTGAATAAGAATTCACAGGTAACGTGACTGGAGATGTAAAAGAAAGGAAGGGTCTAAGTAAAGTTACTGAACAAATATTGTCAGTTTGAAAACGTTTAAAATAGGCAACTGATCGGAGAAAAAAAATGGTAGTATAAATTGACCACTTGGGGTCAGTGTCCACTTCAGTTGATAGAAGAATTTTTCAGTACGTTAGTTAAAGTGACGAAATCAAAATTTATTTACTATTGTATTGAGTTTACTGATAAGTTGATAAGTATAAGTTCCACTTTTCTGTCGGAAGACTTACCCTCTTTTATTATCGTTTACTTCGTCAGTTTGAAAACGTTTAAAATAGGCAACTGATCGGAGAAAAAAAATGGTAGTATAAATTGACCACTTGGGGTCAGTGTCCACTTCAGTTGATAGAAGAATTTTTCAGTACGTTAGTTAAAGTGACGAAATCAAAATTTATTTACTATTGTATTGAGTTTACTGATAAGTTGTGTCGGACCACTAGAATAAGACACGGGAATTCTTCGAGTGAAAAAATCATATATATTTATAATGAAATAACAAAGTAAAAAGAGTGTTGACATAAGTTGTGAGTCGAGTACCAAAACTTAGGGTGAACTAATTCTTTCATTCTTGGAGATTATAAATCCGACCTTAGTATCCTTGTTTCATCCTAGTAACGTTTGTTTGGGTCTATGTGGACTGGAAAGACACCTAAAGAAATTTTCTATAAATTCCAAAAGGTACATCTCCTAGTACAGTAGACGTTTGTCACTCTTAAGAAGAGTGACATAGACCCAAACAAACGTTAATGATCTCGATTAGTTACTTATATCATTTCAACGTCCTATATTTTAGTTGTGTGTCTTTAGGGAACATAAGGATATGTGCTTATTACTCTTTCATCTTTTTCTTTAATTCCTTTGTTAAGGTAAGTGGTAACGTTGCTTTTCTTATTTTATGAATCCTTATATAGATGGATTTCTTTGATTTCTGGATATATATCTTTTGATATTTTGTGACTACTTTCTTTAGTTTCTCCTGTGATTATCTACCTCTTTATATGGTACAAGTACCTAGCCTTCTTAGTTATATCACTTTTACTCATATGATGGGTTTCGTTAAATGTTTAAGTTACGTTAGGGATAGTTCGATGGTCGGTGTAAAAAGTGTCTTGATCTTGTTTATTAAAGTTCTAAACATACCTTTATGTTTTTTGGAGCTTATCGGTTTCGTTAGAACTCTTTCTTCTTACCTTGACCTCCTTAGTTGAACGGACTGAAGTCCGAGATGATGTTTCGGTGTCAGTAGTTCTGTCATACCATGACCGTGTTTCTGTCTGTATATCTAGTTACCTTGTTTTATCTTTCGGGTCTCTATTTAGGTGTGTGTATACCTGTGGAATAGAAACTGTTTCCTCCGTTCTTATATGTTACCTCATTTCTGTTAGAGAAATTGTTCACCACGACCCTTTTGACCAGTTGGTGAACATTTTCTTACTTTGATCTAGTGAAAGATTGTGGCGTGTGTTTTTATTTGAGTTTTACCTAATTTCTAGATTTACATTCTAGTCTTTGATATTTTGAGGATCTCCTCTTGTATCCGTTTTGTGAGAGTCTGTATTTAGTGTCGTCCTAGGAGATACTAGGTGGAGGGTCTTAAGACCTTTATTTTCGTTTTTATTTGTTTACCCTAGATTAATTTTAATTTTCGAAGACGTGTTGTTTCCTTTTATATTCGTTCCACTTTTCTGTCGGAAGACTTACCCTCTTTTATTATCGTTTACTTCGTTGACTGTTTGTTGATTAGAGTTTTTATATGTTCGTTGAAGACGTCGAGTTAAGGTCTTTTTATTTGCTGGGTTAGTTTTTTACCCGGTTTCTTGATTTATCTGTAAAGAGGTTTCTTCTGTATGCCTACCGATTGTTTGTGTACTTTTCTACGAGTTGTAGTGAGTAATAATCTCTTTACGTTTAGTTTTGGTGTTACTCCATGGTGAAGTGTGGTCAGTCTTACCGACGCTAGGTTTTTAGACGTTCGTTATTTACGACCTCTCCCACACCTCTTTTCCCTTGGGAGGATGTGACAACCACCCTTACGTTTGATCATGTCGGTGATACCTCTTGTCACACCTCTAAGGAATTTTTTAACGTTTATCTTGATGGAATACTGGGTCGTTAGGGTGACGACCCGTATGTGTGGCTCCTTTGGTCTTAACTTTCTCTGTGTACATGGGGTTACAAGTAGCGTCGTGACAAATATTATCGGTCCTGTACCTTTGTTGGATCTACAGGTAGTCGTCTACTTACCTATTCTTTCGACACCATGTATATGTGTTACCTCATAATGAGTCGGCAATTTTTCTTAAGTAAACTTAGTCAAGACTACTCTACCTGCTTTGACCTCGGCTAATATGTCTCACTTCATTCGGTCTTTCTTTTTGTGGTTATGTCATATGATTGTGTATATATACCTTAAATCCTTCTACCGTTACTACTGGGACATACGTTCTGTCCCTTTCTCTGTGTCTACACATATTACCTGAAAACCTTAGTCTCCCTCCCTCTCCCACCCTACTAAACCCTCTTACTGTAAGATTGTACATATGATAGTACATTCTTAACTTAGTGGTCAGATACAGACTACGTCCTATGTCGTACGAACCTCGACCACGTGCCCCTACTGGGTCTCCCTACAACACCCCTCCCTCCACCCTCCCCCCAAGTACAAACCCTTGCGTACATTCTTAATTTCTAAAATTTTAATTTTTTTTTTTATTTTTTTTTATTTTTATTTTTTATTTTCTGTTTTTTTTTTATTTTTTTTATTTTCTATAAATTGTACCCGTAGAAGGGGGGATATAACCTTAATGTAATTTTTATTTTAAAAATTATTTTTAACGAAGATTATCTATTATAAGACATAATTACTCTGACCTAGGAGTAGTTGTCGAAGAATACTCGTCCACTAAACTATTATACCATATCTATTACTTTTACTGGAATAGAACCCTCGATTCTGGTCACGAAATATAAACCGAGATAACCATTGAACGATATATTTAAACACGTGAAAAGTATTGTGACACAAAGTATTAACTTTTTACATATGTAGAAAAATCAGTTCCGATACCAAAGAGGTCACCAGTACATACCTACACTCTCAACCTGACACTTCTTTCGACTCGCGACTTCTTAATTACGAAAACTTGATACCACAACCTCTTCTGAGAACTCTCAGGAAACCTGAAGTTCCTCTAGATTGGTCAGGTAAGATTTCCTTTAGTCAGGACCCACAAGTAACCCTCCTGACTACGGTTTCGACTTTGAAGTTATGAAACCGGTGGAGTACACTTCTCAACTGAGTAACCTTTTCTGGGACTACGACCCTCCCTAACCCTCGTCTTCCTCTTCCCCTGCTGTCTCCTACTCTACTGACCTAACGTAGTGGCTGAGCTACCTGTACTCAAACTCATTTGAGTCCCTCAACCACTACCTGTCCCTCCGGACCACACGACGCTAAGTACCCCAGCGTTTTTCAGTCTGTTACTGACTCGCTGACTTGACTTAACCTTGACCTATGTAAACAAACTTAATAGCAATTCCAAAGTGGTGTAAGACTGTAAGACACTGAGAGAAAAGTAGATGTTTAGAATAACTAGAGCTTCCTCTTCCTTTTGCACTCATGATCGATTATTGTGTTCGTACCAAAATCTTTTAGCGTAAGTAAAACTTAATTTAAAATATTAGGTATTTAATTGTATACTTTTCCGTAATAATACATTTTCGCATCAATCCTTAAACAGTTAAACATGTCATAGTCTCTAATTAAAATTATTTAATAAAGTAACATAAAAATTAATACTATGAGTATTAATTGAAAACGTTATTGGGTTCCCTCACAACGAGTATTCGACTCTTACGATCTTGAAAAGAATTTTTAAAGTACCTACAAAATATACTCTTTTTACAGAGGAACCTCATAGTATATTTGAATATTTGTACCGAGTTATGAGTTTACCACATTTAGGTGTGTCAAAGAAACCTCAAGAACTCGAGGCATTTAGTTTAGTTTAGGGATCACATATTATATACGACAGTCGAAGATGCACGATAATTATTGTACACTATCAGGGGATTTTGTTCAGATTCTGTGACATAGTGTAAACGTGTATTACAAATATTCAGAGACCTCGACTTACCCCTATTACTATTGTCTTTTAAAATTTATATCTCTTTACGTCGTTTATCTTTAAATAATTTTTCGTCCCAAAAAAAGACTTAAAAACAATTTAGTTCAGTAACTGTATCGTTAGTATACATCCACTTCGTGTAAAGCTTTCCGACCTCGTTATAGAGGACAAAAACACATAGGGTGGGTGTACATTATCAGAACAATATGGTGACTTACAAAATCACTAAAACTTGTCATATGGAAGTGGGAAAATTAAGAGACACACACAATCAGTGAATCAGTACAGGTTCAGAAACACTGAGGTACCTGACATCGAATGTTCCAAGGAAACAGATACCTTAAGAGGTCCATTCTTATAATCTCACCCTAGGGTAAAGGACGAGGTCCCCTAGAAGGTCTGGGTTCCTAACTTGGGTCCAGAGGATGTAGTGTTCGTCTAAGAAATAACAGACGTGGTGGTCCCTTCTGGAAAACGAAGAGAGTCAAGTCAAGTCAGCGAGTCAGAACAGACTGAGAAACACTGGGGTACTTAATGTCGTGCGGTCCGGAGGGACACATAGTGGTTGAGGGTTTCAAGTGAGTTTGAGTACAGGTAGCTCAACCACTACGGTAGGTCGGTAGAGTAGGAGACAGCAGGGGAAAAGGAGGACGGGGATTAGGGAGGGTCGTGACCTCAGAAAAGGTTACTCAGTTGAGAAGAGTACTCCACCGGTTTCATGACCTTAAAGTCGAAATCGTAGTAAGTAAGGTTTCTTGTGGGTCCCGACTAGAGGAGATCCATCAGTATAAGTAAAAGAGAGAAACCACATGTAAAGAACTATTTATGTAACCAGACTAAGTTTTGTATTAAATGATATACACGGTATTAAATATTAAAACATGATATATAAATCTGGACTCAAGTAAGATAGATAGATGGATGGATAGACAGGTCCTAACAAGGAAAAATATACTTAGAAATATTTTGAATTAAAGTAATTTAAAAGAATAAAAGTTCTATTTATCTCTTATCCTAATATTGTCACCTGTTCTCGACTTCTCCCCTGACTCCGAGTGTCCACATAGAGAGAGTCCCTGTCTAGGACATGATGAACAGGAAAGGGATGTAGTACATCTCTCAGGTTCACTTACTGTTTTTACCGTCTCATTAGATTCCTCTTCTCTTTAGTTTCTCTCTACTATTTTAACCAATAAATCGGACATCTGAACTTAGTCTAGGGACATTAGGAAACTTTCAATAAATTCGAGAGACATGAAGATAAAAGAACAGTTGTTTTATACTCATTAATCCTCAATATCTCTAACACATAGTGTTACGAATCTCATTATACACAGAGGTCATTTGAAATTAATAAAAGTATTAATAGGTTGGATTAGACAATTACGTAATTCTCGTTTAAGAACCCATACCTTCCCGTCCTAATTTTTTCTTTTTCTCTCTCTCTTTATAAAAACTTCCTCCTTCATTTCCCATTTAAAAGAACACTATATCACATATGTTCTTGTTAATTTCTCCTTAAACACTGGAATCTTTCGGATTACCCAAAAGAAACTGATTTTCTTTCTGTACTGTGGAAGTATACTTGACAGGTTTGGAGAATCGAATGTCCGTAAAAATATATCATAGTCTTCCCTTATCGATGGGTAAAATCATAAGTACGGACCTCTGAGTTTACCTGTCTCCTCAGACCATCCGATAATAGGGATCCCAGTATTTCTCAGTCTGTACTGACTCACTGATTGTGAATGAATATAAAATTTTCTTTTGGAATTTTTTTTATTGTCCGTAGATAAACATTTTATGTGTTCTCTCAGTCTATCAAGAACAAAACATTTAGTCGGATTTTTATACAAGTAATTAAATGGTCGATGTTAGATAAGTTAATAAACACAACTACTCTATGTGTAAAAGAAGTTACTATTACTGATTATAATTCTATTTTCTTTATGGGTGTAAAAGTTCTTACATTCTTCTGAATCTTTGTTTAAGACCAGAAGTTGACCCCTATAACGGAGTAGAGAAACTTTTTCAAAACAAAATCTCCTTTTGAACTTTACCGAAATATATGGCAAAACCTTTAATTGAGTTTATGACTGTAAAGGTTTTAATCTAACCTTCCTAATTCTCTGTCTTTATACTATTTAGTCGAATAGAATGTTCTGACAACCACCCTTGTACTGTTTCTTTTGTTACCTTTATAAACGACACGACACATATATATACTCACTTCTTTAGTGATTGAAAAACGTATAAGAACGATTATAATTTAGGAAAGTATTCAGACTGAAAGTAGATATAAGTAGAAAAATAACGAGATTTATATTTGACAAAAATTAATCACATGTTTGATTCTTGACACGATTAAATAGTCTATTTCCTCTAATCTGAACCTGGTAGTTAGTCAAAATTTTACCTGAAGTTAATTCATCAATGGAATCGTCTCTTAAACATCTGTATCAGTTATTTCGGAAAAGAATCCTCAAAAGTAGAATAATTTTTTTTTAGAGGATTTTATTGAAATTTCTAGGAAGAACTCCAACTGGACTTTATAAACAATAACCATTAAGTTTACTACATTCTATAGAAATAGAGGAGTAGATCGTTAGAAGGGTCATGAAAATTGTTTTTCTCCTTTCCCTTTCCCAAAATAATATATAATGAAGTGTTTAACTTTATTGTCAAGATATTTTAGTCCTTTTCTTTATCTTCGTTCACATTAGACTTAACTCTAATCATGTCTTTTTCCACGATATTAAAACGAAACAAAACGAAATAGAAATCAATCTTGTGTTTAAACTGAGACAAGACAAATTGTTTCTTACGTTTCCTTCGTATGCCAGTTACCACGTTAAATAAATGACACCAGTAATTTGTTTTTCTTTAAACAAAAAAGTCTAGGAAAAAAATATTGAGTCAAATAAGTATGAACCCGACGGGACCACAGAGTCACTATTTCTTAGACCTTTACGTCCTCTACACCAAAAGTAGGAACCCAGTTCTTCCAGGGGACCTCCTCCCGTAACGTTGGGTGATGTCATAAGAACGGACTTTCAGGGTACCTGTCTCCTCGGACCGTTCGATATCAGGTATCCCAGAGTTTCTCGGTCTGTCCTGACTTCACTGACTCTTACGTACGTGTAAGTATGAATTATTACAACATTTACGAAAACTGAATCCCTTTTTGTAAAGTAACTTACTCATGCCAACTCTTACTTTTACGTTTAAGAAACCTAATCTATTGAGTAATGTAATTTAAATTTAAGTGTGACATCCTTTTATTAAATGAAATTTTTTTAGGGTTTATAAGTCAATACGAGTGTAGTTACGTCGTTCCTTTCTTCAAAAGTCAGGGATTTGTGTCCAATCGGTCTAAGTCCATACCTTGATTTTATAAGTCCACCCACGTCACAAGTCCAAACGGAATAACCGTACACAGTTAAGACAATTAAAGAAGGTTTATCATGTGTGAAATATTCTTATGAGTTGGTCACTCCCGTGTAAAAGAGGAAGGATGGAAGTAAGAAAATGAAGAAATACCTATCTTATTTTCTTTACACAAGAGTCCCATAACGTCTACAGTAAAAGAGAAGATACCGGTGGTACAGATTTGGATGAGTAAGGTCTCGATGAAAAGACTGGTCGTTCTCCACAGTTTTAATTTCTGTAAGAAAACAGTTTTGAACAAAGGAAACTGAAACCACCGACGCAAAAACGAACCAGAAAGTTGAACTTCACTATTCTAGATTCAAACTCAGTCATTTCGGTCATTCAATAATTCCGATCTATTATTAAGAACTAAACGACCGGTAAAAAAGTATCCGATTTTTTTTTTTTTTTACAGACGTACCCTCCGGTTGTGAAAACCTAAGTTGTTAACCTGGTCAACTATGAAGTTGTAGAGTTACACTGACGTTGACGACACAATCATTCTTTTTTAGAAACTAGAGTCCTCTCTAACTTTAGAGTGAGTGGTTAAGACTCAATAACCGGTCAACATGAGACTGGTGATAGGAAAGAGGATAATTCAAGACTTGTCTTAGTCGTCGTTTCTAGTGTGACTAAAGGTGTCCACAATTGACAGTTATTAATTGTCCATCCCAGGGACCACTAAGTGACCAATTTTTAAACGGACGGTTACGTTCCTTGTACCCAAAGATAGGTACCAGGTCCTTCTAAGATGTATGGGTCCCGTCAATCCGAACACATAGTGTTGATCACCGGGATGTGCGGAATCTCGAGAACGATACGTTGTTCTTTTCGGTGGTGTTACTCTTCTGTCAGATGGCGCTAATCATCAGGGGTTAGTGCCATTGCTTTCGGACGTACATCGGTGTTTGTAGGTCAAGTAAGTTTTGACTTTTAAAGGTCAGGTCCAAGCTACGTCCTATGTCCAACGAACCCCGACCACGTGACCCTACTGGGTCTCCCTACCATGCCCCTTCCTCCACCCTCCCTCAAGTCCTACCCCTTGTCCACATGTGGGCACCGTCTAAGTACAACTACATGCCGTTTTGGTTGTGTTATAACATTGATTGGAGGTTAATTTTATTTATTTAAATATAAAATTTTTTATTTTTTTTGACTTTTATTTATTATAACTTTTATTAATTGTCCATTGGGAAAATTATCAACTCCTAACATCGTTAATTCTGACAGCAATTTTCACTTCGTGTGTCGAAATAGTCGCTTGTAAAAGGTCTCAGTCTTTCTTAGTAGGAGAAAAAACAAAACGTTGTCTTTTTACTTAACGAAACAAATTTTTCCCTTCCTCCTCCTTTCTTACTTCCCTTTTTTTCCTCCCTTCCTTTTTTCTCTCTCCCTTCCTTTCCCTTTTTCCCTTCCCTTCTTTTTCTTTTCACTAGACATTAAAAAGTGAAAAAGATATAGGATGAACCATCACTCTTTCTAGATTAACATAATTTAATCACACACAATCAACGAGTCTACATGGGCTGGGAAACGTTGGGATACATGGGATCGACCGGTCCGAGGAGACAAGCACCCTAAGAGATCCTTTCTTACGACACCACCCTTCGGTAAGGGAAGAGGTCCCCTTAGAAGGGTTGGGTCTCTGACTTTGTTCCTGAAGGCGTAACGTCCGTCTAACAAATGGAAGACTCGGTGGTCCCTTAATTAATGAAATCATGACCTCTGAGAGAAGTTTTACCGTTGTCAAACATATCTCTTGGGATAGTGTTCTCTTTTCTACGTACCTGTATATATCTCAGAAGCCTAAAAGTTAAAAAAAAGGACACGTCCCAGACAAGACCGGACGAGGTCCCTGACCAGTTTACACTCAAGACCGAAGGTCCATTTTCGGTTTTGGGAGTCGTAATACACGTCTGTGATACTTTAAAAGGTGAGATGTAAAGACAGGAAGAGAGGAACGTGAGAGAGGAAACGAAGAGGTAAGGTTAGTACGACCGAAGAACTACACGTAGATTACCCGACTTATTCAAGAAGAAGACTCACAGGAACACGAGAAGGAAGAGGGACATTACTAAAAGGGGGTTTATATATATAGAGGGGTTTTATATGAGTACCAGAAGTCAAGAACGAAAATTTAGTCGAAGGTAACTCCGTTAGGGTAAGAGTTGAGTCATAAGGAGTTGGGGGATATAAAGAAGTATCATAAATAATTGTATTTTATATATTATTAAGGACTTAAAAAAGGTAAAGAGGGTAATAAACATTTTTAACGTACGTAACTATTTTAAGACATGGTGATTATGAATCTATTTGGGGACCTTAGAGTGTCAAAAATAAAATCTTTATACAACTTTCCTACTAATTTTATACTTAATTATTTATTTTTAGAACGGTGTCATAAAATTCATCAGGGTACATCTTCAAAAAGATATCCGACTTTGGTATCGATCGAGAGTATATGACAAATATGACCTCACCGTTCTGGGTCTAATTTTCGATAATCGAAAGGGTCATCGGAACTCCAGATGTTTTTAGAATTTCCCCGTTACTGATTTAGTTAGATTGTTTATGTGAAGAATACATGAATACACCCGAAGGGTCCACTACGATCACCATTTCTAGGGTGGATGGTAACGTCCTCTATATTCTTTGTACCCAAACTTGGGACCCAGTCTTCCAAGGCGACCTCATCCGGTGTCGTTCGGTGAGGTCGTAAGAACGGTGAGATCATATTTGTCTCCTCGGACCTCCCGATGTCTGGTATCCCAGCGTCTCAGTCTGTACTGACTTCGTTGAATCATACGTGTGTATAAGAATATAAAGTCATTATAATATAAGGGGGTATAATAGATATTAAAGGAAAACCCTAAAAGTCCATGTCTATACGAGAGTTCAAAGTATAAATAGTTTACGAAGATCGGGTTTAGATATAATCTATCCATTTCTACATTTAAAATAAAGTGTATACATACATGAGTTTATATGTAAAATTAACGTTGTGTCTGTAACACCATATTACTAGGGACTATACTTAGATATGATGTTTCGACATCATTGGTTTGTCATACCATAACCGTGTTTTTGTCCGTATATCTAATTACCTTGTCTTATCTCTTTAGTTTTTATTTGGGTGTGGTACAACAGTCAATGTCATTAAATACTCATCCTCCGTTCTTATATGTTACCTCTTTCCTGTTGGAAAAGTTATTTACTACGACTCTTACGACCTGTCGATGTACGTTTTCTTACCCTTTGATCTGGTTAAAAAATATGGTATATGCTTTTATTTAGTTTTATCTAATTTCTGAATTTACATCTGGACTTTGGTATTTCGAAGGACTTCCTTTGTATCCCGTCATGCGAGAAACGTTAAACAGAATCGTTGTGAAAAAAACCTAGACAGAGGAGTTCGTTCCCTTTGTCTTTGTTTTTATTTGTTTACCCCGATATAGTTGATTTTTCGGAAACGTGTAGCTCCATTTAACAGTTGTTTTCATTTTCTGTCGAATGACTTACTCTTTTCTATAATCGTTTACCGTATAGACTATTCCCCAATTATATTTTTATAATTTTACGTATGTTAAACTATAGTTTTTTCCCTTACTAGACTAATTTTTTACCTGTCTCCTGGACTTATGTGATCTATAAAAAGGTTTCTTTCGTTTGTCTACCGGTTATCTGTACACTTTTCTACGAGTTGGAGTGATTAGTAATCCCTTTACGTTTAGTCTTCTATAGTGGAGTGTAGAAAGTCTTCCCGATAGTGATTTTTCTGTTCTTTGTTGTTAATAACTATTCCTACACCGTTTTTCCCTTTGAAGTACTTTAAAATCGTCCTAACATTTCACCATTTGGCATGAAGGGTATGATACCTTTTGTCATACCTACAAGGAGTTTTTAATCATTATTTTGACGATATGCTAAGTTATTAAAGTCCTATAAATGAACTTTTATTGTTTTAGTTTTTAAAATACTTTATACACGTTCGGATACGAGTAACGTTGTAGTAAACGTTATCTGTTCTATACCTTCGTTGCATCCGGAAGTATACATCTACTTACCTATTTCTTCTATACTAAATATATATTTATGCGTGTATATAGTCGAGTCAAGTCAAGTCAAGTCAGTGAGTCAGTACAGACTGATAAACTCTGGGGTACTTAGCGTCGTGCGGTCCGGAGAGACAGGTAGTGGTTGAGGGTTCGAAGTGAGTCTGAGTCTCGGTAGTTCAGTCACTACGGTAGGTCGGTAGAGTAGGAGACAGCAGGGGAAGAGGAGGACGGGGGTTAGAGAGGGTCGTAGTCTCAGAAAAGGTTACTCAGTTGAGAAGAGTACTTCACCGGTTTCATGACCTCAAAGTCAAAACGTAGTAAGGAAGGTTTCTTTAGGGTCCCGACTAGAGGAAGTCTAACCTGACCAACCTAGAGGAACGTCAGGTTCCCTGAGAGTTCACAGAAGAGGTTGTGGTATCAAGTTTTCGTAGTTAACACACCACGAGTCGAAAGAAGTGTCAGGTTGAGAGTGTAGGTATGTACTGGTGTCCTTTTTGGTATCGGAACTGATCTTCCTGGAGAACAACCGTTTCATTACAGAGACTAAACTTATACGATAGATCCAACCAGTTTTGAAAAGAAGGTTCCTCATTCGTAGAAAATTAAAGTACGGACGTTAGTGGTAGACGTCACTAAAATCTCGGTTTTTTTATTTTTATTTCAGACTGTGAAAAAGGTGACCAAGGAGTAGATAAAGGGTACTTCACTACCTTGGTCTACGGTACTAGAAGGAAAAGACTTACAACTCGAAATCCGGTTGAAAAAGTGAGAGGAGAAAGTGAAAGTGGTTCTCCGAAAAATCAAGGAGAAGTGAAAGACGGTATTCACACCACAGTAAACGTATAGACTCCAATAACTATAAAGAGGACCGTTAGAACTAGGGTCGAACACGAAGAAGGTCGGGTCGTAAAGAGTACTACATGAGACGTATATTCATTTTATTCGTCCCACTGTTATATGTCGGAACTGCATGAGGAAAAGAATAAACCTTGGTCAGACAACAAGGTACAGGTCAAGATTCACAACGAAGGATTGGACGTATATCCAAAGAGTTCTTCGTCCTGTCCACCAGACCATAAGGGTAGAGAAAGTCTAAAAAGGTGTCAAATAACACTAGGTGTGTCAGTTTCCGAAACTCTGTCAGTTATTTCGTCTTTATGTACAAAAGGACCTTGAGAGAACGAAAAAGTTACTAGGTCGTCTACAACCGTTAAACTAAAGACCAAGGAGACGGAAACACTTTTGGTCGAACTTATAGACCTTCAAGTGTCAAGTGTATAACGATTTCGGACCGAACCTCTTAAAACTCGCAATGAAATGATCACACACTCTTCTCACGTTAACACGCCATCAAACTCGTAAGAAACCGTAACGGAAAGAAACCCTAACCTTACTTTTGACTGGAAAAGGTCAGGATACCGGTGACAACTCAAAAGGTTTAAACGACTGTATAACTCACGTCGTGAAAGTGTCGTAGTAGAAAGTCCTAAACTTTATTGAGCTGATCTTAAGGTAGTGGAGGAGATCAAAAAAAGCATCACTACGAAAGAGGTCCTACAGACGGAGATCCACTCACTAGTATCGTAGCACTAAGAGAACCGGAACTTCTAGAAAAAACATGCCAAGAAGACACATAAGAACGGTTGAGAAGAATTATAGAAGACGAAGACAATCCAGGTATGGTAAAGACAGGAAATAGCTCGGGTAGAAACGTACTTTAAAAGGGAACCATAGAGATTAAAAGAACTTCACTAGAGATCAGAAAGGGTAAGACAACAAAAGGAGATAAAGAAACGTAACTAGTGACTCCTTCCGAAAGCACAGAGAAGAACGAGAAGAAACCTTGAGACGTAAGTCTTCAAATATAGAAAGGAAAAGAGGAAACGAAAAACGGAGAGAAGAAAAGTGTCGATAAACATTCCGGAGGGGTCTGTCGGTAAAACGAAAAAACGTAAAGAAAAGGTACCCCTACCAGAACTAGGGACAGAGGACATGATACAGTGCTTGAAGTAAGGTATCAAGTAGTCCGTGAGATAGATAGTCTAGATCCGAAAATTTAGATAAAGAGTGAAGGTGACATATTAGTATTCCCTAAACTAAATACAGAATGGACTTACCAGATCACCAAAAGGGATGAAAAAAGTTAAATTCAGACTTAAACCGTTATTCCTCAAGTACTAGACTCGGTGTCAGTCGAGGACCAGAACAAAAACGACTGACATATCTCGAAGAGGTAGAAACTGAAGTTTCTTATATTAGTTAGACTAAAGTCACAACTGGTAGACCAGTACAGGTACACATCTCAGAAGAGAACACAACAACCTTCTCCCACAAACGATACTGGTCACGTAAAAGAACCGTTTTGAGATAATCAGAAACGGGACGAAGTAATGGATAAGGTTCCGGTTTAAACGGACAATGAGGTCCACAAAGAACTGAAGGATGAAAACGTAAGGTCAGGGGATATCACCTTTCCTGTAGAAAAAACCCACAAACAAGATTTTCTAGAACCTCCAGAAGTATCTTGGCAAGTTGAAGTCGAAGAAGTCGTACCGACCAACCCCGTATCTGAACCTAATTCCACTATAACTTACCAAACGGAACCTTTGCTTGTCTCTAGTAAGACAGTAAAAACTCTAACGTAGGTTCATGACGTAAAGTCTGAGAGAACAACTGGTACTACCGATGAGGTGAAGAAGACTACCTAAGGACGAACGTCATCATCTATATTACCAGTAGACTCAATTTAAGTGGGTAAGGTCAGGTAAAATCAATCGACTAAGGATCTTACAGCTACAACTGAGAACGGTAGAGAACAAACTGGTGAAGGTTAAACGGAACTAAGTACCTGGACTGTAAGGTCCAAGGATACGTTATAACGAGAAATGTCGTACCCTGGAAAGAAGATAGTGGACAGTGTAGGTGTTGAACAATAACAAAAACGAAACAGAGGTAGAGAAGTAGGAAAGACCTCAATAAAGAGGTGAGTAGAGGTCATTGTATAACCCGTGGATGACTGGACCCCATCATAGGATAGTAAAATGGAAAAGTATGACAAGTACCCCAAGAGTTCCGTTCTTATGACTTCACCAAACGGTAAGGGAAGAGGTCACCTGGTGTAAGACAGTCTAGAGAGGTGGTACTGGGAGGGCAAACCAGTGTGTGACTGTGGTATATAAATATATACACATATATTTATATATGTGTGTGTGTTACCTTATGATGAGTAATTTTTTACTTTAAAACGGTAAACACTATTACACCGACCTAAATCTCACATAATACGATTCACTTTATTCAGTCTATTTTGATTTGTAACATACTAGAATGAATTTGTACCTTAGGTTTTTTATTTCGTTTACTTGTTCGTATTGTTTTCCTTTTGTCTGAGTGACTATGTATCTTTGTTTTGTTTTGTTTTGTTTTGTTTTGTTCACTAAAGGTTTTCCTCTCCCCACCTTCTTACCATTTTATTCACTTACCTTAATTCTCCATGTTTGGAGGTCATTATCGTAATTCAGTACTCCTGTATGACATATATCCTTTACAACAGTTACCGTGACAATGATCGAAGCATACCCCTGTCTACCAATGATCTAAATACTACCACCATTAAGGTATTACATAAATTTACAGTAATATATAGTTGATGTGAAGTTAAAAATTTATCTTCCTTCTTTTCTCGCTGTTTGGTTTCTATATTCGTCGGTTTAACTCCTCTTCTTGGGGTTCAATGACATATATATACTTTTCAACGAATCATTAATTTTTATGTATAAAATTCTGTCAATTAAATCGTTTCTTATTTTTAGACCTATTATTCACAATATCTAATCATATCATCCGGATTCCATGATGAGTACCCTCATATCAAACGAGACCGGTAAGAATTCTCCTTTTGAATAAGTTGAACTATCATGAGTTTGGGATCCTTATTTATTTGGGTGAGAACGTTTACCTGGTCCCTTTTTTTTAAAGTAGGGGTACAAATTTCAACATATACGACTACTTGTAGATAGTGTCTCCTGACACACACACACACACAAGAGTCGCTCAACGTGTATTAATGATACAAGTTCTGACTCTTTATATATTCAGTTTCACTTGTTACGAAAACGTCCCTTACTTTTCTACTTTATTTATATGTGTATCTTTGTACCTATGTAACGTTTTTATTTAGTGTAAAGAATCTTTGTAAATTTTATACACATGGTATTTTGACGTGATGTATAAAATAGATCCATATATTTTCTGATCTTTTATTTCTTTGAATTCACCAACGGATATTGTCCTCCACTCTTGTCCCTCACCCTTCACTCTCACTTTATTTTTTAATATCCTTGAGTAGGGACCACAGACCGATACTTGTATTCGTATACTAATAAACATGGATACTAGATTTTTTATTCATACGAACTTTATCTGACATTTTCTATCCTCTAACACTAGATATCTCTACCTTACTTGAAAACCGGTCGAATTTTACTTATAAATACCTTTAGTATACGGTTTTAAGACATTGACAACCATTAAACTTTAAATTCCCACGACGAATTGGTCTCATATGGTAGACTAGATCTTAATCTAATTATTTCTTATTAGGAATTGACGTTTTTACAATAGAAGTGAAAAATTTTTTTAATCTTTTCACTACTTTCGACATATACCTTAAGTTTTTGTGTTTTGAAATAAGAAAATCAAGTAACGAATGACACAATAACCTTAAAGATACTTTTTATGAAAGAAATTCTCTTTCATTTTCGACAAACCTAGGACACTGTAAAATTACGATTCGTAACTTTTGAGAAACGTTTGTCAGATAATTTTTCGACGTTGATCCCTTTCAGTCGAAGATAAAGTACTCGAAATTCAATCTCCCCCTTTTTATCGATGTATTTCTGTATGAATTCGAATGTCAGGAGTCTTTCTTTTGCTAAGAGTAATCACTGATTTAGTGACCCCAAACCTCAGTTTTCTCGAATCGTTGGGTCTCATTAAATTTACACTTATGTATAAAGAAACTAACGTCAATAATGGATCCAAAGTTATTAATTAGAGATTCTTTATACAAAACACATAAACGAATACACTGGTTTTCTTTTCGTCCCTCTTTGCAATTACAAAATCCTGTAATTTTATAAATTCGAAAATAAGGACTGGATTAAAATTGTTTGTGCACACTTTAAAGTTTGACTCCGAGACCAGAACACGGTCCTCCACCTCGGGAAGTCGACAGGGAATCAAGATGTCTTGGGATCTGACCCACCTGAGTGTAGCAGAACGTGTGACATTATTTTACCAAGTCGTAGACTTTACTATCACACACACACGAATCAGCAAGTCGGTTCAGGGTGAGAAAAGTTGGGGTACCTGACATCGGTTTGTCCGAGGAGACAGGTACTTCTAAAAGGTCCGTTCTTATGGCCTCACCCAACGGTACGGGAGGAGGTCCCCGAGAAGGGTTGGGTCCTAGTTTGGGTCTAGAGGACGTAACCTCCACCTAAGAAATGGTAGACTCAGTGATTCCTTCGGTTTCTTATGACCTCACCCATCGGACAGGGAAGAGGTTCCCTAGAAGGACTGGGTCCTTAAAGTGACCCCAGAGGACGTAATGTCCGTCTAAGAAATGGTCGACTCAATGGTTCCTTCAGGACTTTACAATTCTGAAATTTATGTATTTTCGTTCTAGTCCTCTTCATCCCTAAAATGTTTGTCATTATATTTACCACTCCGAAAAGACAAAACAAACAGTTTATAATTATACAACCAAAATTATTAATATTTACTTTTTTAAACTTCACTATATATTTCTTGACTAAAGGATGTTTCTACTAACGTAAAAATTTTTATATCGTAATTTGTTATATTAACTTAAAATCTTCTATTTACAAATGACGGATATTTCCTATCTAAAGGGAATTCTCAAAAGTCGTAAGGTACCGAATAAGTAACAAAACAAAACAAAAGGTAAACTCTTGAGTTTTATGTTCAACAATAAATCAGACACAAACCGGATGATTACTTGTTGATCAATCCTCAGTTCTACTCGAATTAATAAGTTCCTATCGAGACAACGTTGACGACAAATTTAAGTGTACCTTCCGATGGTTTTTTTTTTTTTTTTTCCTTTCCTTTCTTTGTTTCTTTTTTTTATGATTAGAGTAAACATTTGTGGATTTAGATCCAAAATTTAAAAATCCGTAAAATAATAATGGTCACATGAGACAAAAAGTATAGTAAAAAGAAATCACTGAAATACAAAAACTCGTCAAAAACCAAGTGTGGTTTTAACTGACCCTGTATTTCTTAAGAGACTATCGGGAGGGGGGTGTGTATGTTATCGGAGTTCGTGGTTCTACCATGTAAACAATGTTAACTACTGGTTGTAATTACATAATAATAATGACTCAGGTACCAATTATAGTCCCAAGTAAGAACCACAACATGTAAGGTGTCCGAAACTGTTTATATATTCTTAGGGTTCCTACTCCTTCTGAGTACCCGAAGGTAGATACCCCAGCGTGTCTCAGTCTGTGTTGTCTTCGTTGAATCGTCGTCATCGTAGTTGGGAATTTCAAATGTCTTATCAAAGTGACCGGATTATAAACGATCACGAGTTGTGCAAAAAGGGATGTAAAGGCATTCAGAGACCTTTCGTGCCTAGAAAAGTGATGGACATATCAGATTGGAAAGGTCCTACAGCATATGGACCTTAGTATGGTGTCTACCTGAAGGAAACACCGAGTCGATCATTTCATAGACGGATGTTACGTCCTCTATACCTAAACTAGGGACCCAACCCTTCTAGGGGACCTCTTCCCTTTCCGATGGATGAGGTCATAAGACCTGACCTCTTAGGGTACTTGACGTATCAGGTACTGAAACATTTCTCAACCTGTGTTAACTCACTGAAAGTGAAAGTGAAAGTATGGTGTATATAGAGAGAACTTAAATGAAGAAAGTAAATTTTATATGCGAAATGAAAGACGATATAGAAGAACACCGAACTATCGAGTAAAGAGATTCGTAACTTATTTTGAGGTAAGATTCCTACATGGTCAAATGAATGGGTAAGGAGATAATTTGTCATAGAGTTAACGAAGGTACAAAACCGTTAATACTTATTTCATCTCGAAATATATCTGAGAAAGTAAATTATAGATTTAAAATTTACTTAGTTAAATTCTTATTGGTCACTCATTTTTGTGATCAGTGATTAGTCTTTTGAATTGAGATCTAGGAGATCATTATCTATTTAATGTAAAGAAAGAAAGGAAGAGATACGGAATGAATAGTCTCTCTGACTTTTCTGACTAAAATTATAGTAAGATATGTGTGACTTTGGTGTTAGTGTCTTTTGATCGGTTAACTAGTGTACCTGGTGTCGGAACAGATTGAGTTAATTTGATTCGGTACGGTACATTCCGGTTGGTTCTACCTACCCAGTACCACCTCTCCAGACTGTTTTACGCCAGGTGATCTCTTCCCTTACCGTTTGGCGAAGTCATAAGAACGGAACTCTTGGGGTACTTGTCATACTTTTCCGTTTTCTATCCTGTGACTTTCTACTTGAGGGGTCCAGTCATCCACGGGTTATATGACGACCTCTAGTCTCCTCTTTATTGAGGTCTTTCTTACTTCCCTACCTCGGTTTCTCTTTTTTGTTGTGGGTCAACACCTACACTGACCACTATCTTCGGTCCAGGTTTCGACATTTCTCGTTATAACGTATCCTTGGACCTTACAACCCAAGTACTTAGTTCCGTATAACCCTCACAGTTTGTCCTCTGCCGTTCTCACCTACAGCTGTAAGATCCTTAGTCGCTTGATTTTGTCTGACCTTAGCTACTTAAATTGAGTCTATTGGTAATATAGTTGGTGACACCCGTCCTTGGGGAATCTTCTTTACTTCATCTGTAGTACCAGTTGTTTTCTCAGGTTATACGTCATGAACCTACGTTAGAGTTTTTGTTGTCTTACTAGAGACAAGTAATAGTTCCGTTTGGTAAGTTATTGTGTCATTAGGTTCGGATACGGGACTGGTTATTACGACTTCTTCGACTTCAACTTGTCAAGATACTTCTGGATGTTCTGGAAGATCTTGATTGTGGGATTTTTTTACGGGCAAACTAATATCCCCTGACCTTACGTTTTATCCTTCAGTTCTTTGTGGACCTCATCGTCCGTTTAAACCGGAAATTCATGTCTTATTTCGTTCCGTTTCCGATTATCTCAAAACAGTTCTCTTGTGTGACTAGTATAGTTTGTGGAAGAAGGTTGTTGTGTTCTCCTTTAAGAAGTTCTCTACCCTTATGGTCTCGTGGACTGGACGGAGGACTCTTTAGACATACGTGTAGTCCTTCGTTGTGAGATGTGCACCTGTGGTGGTCTACCGGTTGTGACTATAGTCCAACTAATATAATAAATGTCTGTTTTTACCTCTTCGAGATATATCAGTCTTTTTTTGTTC
The DNA here is from genome assembly GCA_006410555.1 of Capra ibex. NCBI lineage: Eukaryota > Metazoa > Chordata > Mammalia > Artiodactyla > Bovidae > Capra > Capra ibex. Next base: position 21,199,605 of record SJYO01048061.1, on the reverse strand, counting down.
TGGTGCAGACTGACACCGAGTCTAGTACTTGAGGAATAACGGTTTAAGTCTGACTTCAACTTCTTTGACCTCTTTTGTTGATCTGGTAAGTCCATACTGAATTTAGTTTAGGGAATACTGATATGTCACCTTCACTCTTTATCTAAATTTCCTGATCTATACTATTTGTCTCACGGACTACTTGACACCTGTCTCCAAGGACTGTAACGTGTCTTCTGTCTCTCGTTCTGGTAGGGGTTCTTCTTCTTTACGTTTTTTCGTTTTACCGACAGACTCCTCCGGAATGTTTATCGACACTTTTTTTCTCTTCTCTTTTCGTTTCCTCTTTTCCTTTCTATATGGGTAAACTTACGTCTCAATTTTTCTTATCGTTCCTCTCTATTCTTTCGTTAGGAGTCACTAGTCACGTTTCTTTATCTTCTTTTGTTGTCTTACCCTTTCTGATCTCTATAGAAGTTCTTTTAATCTCTACGGTTCCCTTGTAAAGTACGTTTCTACCGAGTTATTTCCTATCTTTACCAATTCCTGGATTGTCTTCGTCTTCTATAATTCTTCTCCACCGTTCTTATGTGTCTCCTTGACATGTTTTTTCTAGAAGTGTTGGGTCTATTAGTACTACCACACTAGTGAGTGGATCTCGGTCTGTCGGACCTTACATTTCAGTTCGCCCGGAATCCTTCGTAGTGATGTTTGTCCCGATCACCCCCACTATCTTAAGGTCAACTCAATAAAGTTTGGACTTTTCAACTACGACACTTTCACGACTTGAGTTATACGGTCGTGTAAACCTTTTGAGTCGTCACCGGTGACCTGACCTTTTATAGACAAAAGTAAGGTTAGGGTTTCTTTCAGTTACGGTTTCTTACGAGTTTGATGACGTGTTAACGTGAGTAGAGTGTGCAATCATTTCATTACGAGTTTGAAGAGGTTCGGTCTTGACACTTGAAGGTCTACAAAATCGACCTAAATATTTTCCGTCTCCTTGGTCTCTAGTTTAACGGTTGTAAATAACCTAGTAGTTTTTTCGTTCTCTCAAGGTCTTTTTGTAGATAAAGTCGAAACGGTTTCGGAAATTTATACATCTGGTGTCATTTGACACCTTTTAAGAAGTTCTCTTATGTCTCGTGGACTGGACGGAGGACTCTTTAGACATACGTGTAGTCCTTCGTTGTCAATCTTGACCTGTACCTTGTTCTCCGACCAAGGTTTGTCCTTTTCCTCATACAGTTCCGACATATAACAGAGGGACGAATAGATTTAATTTACGTCTCATGTAGTACTCTTTTCGACCCGACCTTCTTCGTGTTCCACCTTAGTTCTAACGGACCTCTTTATAGTTATTGGAGTCTATACGTCTACTGTGGTGGGAATACCGTCTTTCACTTCTTGATTTCTCGGAGAACTACTTTCCTTTTATCCTCTCACTTTTTCGACCGACTTTAAAGTAGTAAATCTTTTGATTCTAGTACCGTAGACCAGGGTAGTGGAGTAACGTTTACCCCTTTGTCACCTTTGTCACCGACTGAAATAAAAAACCTCCGAGGGTTTAGTGACGTCTACCACTGACGTCGGTACTTTAATTTTCTGCGAATAAGAAACCTTCCTTTCAATACTGGTTGAATCTGTCATATAATTTTTTGTCTCTGTAATGAAACGGTTGTTTCCAGGTGGATAAGTTCCGATACCAAAAAGGTCATCAGTACATACCAACACTTTCAACCTGATATTTCTATCGACTCGTGGTTTCTTAACTACGAAAACTTGACACCACGACCTCTTCCGAGAACTTTCAGGGAACCTGACGTTCCTCTAGTTTGGTGAGGTAGGATTTCCTCTAGTCCAGACCCAAAAGTGACCTTCCAGACTACGACTTCGTCTTTGAGGTTATGAAATCTGTGGACTACGTTTCTTGACTGAGTAAACTTTTCTGGGACTACGACCCTTTCTAACTCCCGTCGTCCTCTTCCCCTGCTGTCTCCTACTCCACAAACTACCGTAGTGACTGAGTTACCTATACTCAAACCCATTTGAGGTCCTCAAGTACTACCTGTCCCTCCGGACCGTACGACGTCAGGTACCCCAGTGTTTCTCAACCTCTTCTGATTCGTTGACTTGACTTGACTATATATAATTTTAGGATTTTCTACTACGACAATTTTACGACATGAGTTGTACGGTCGTTTTAACCTTTTGAATCGTTTCCGGTATCTTGACAATTTAAGATCAAAAGTGAATTAAGGTTTCTTCCCTTTACGGTGTCTTACAAGTATGATCGTGTGTTGACGCGAGTAAAGTGTACGATCGTTCCATTTCGAGCTGTAGAAAGTTCAATGCGAAGTTTTCGTGTATGTGACTTTTGAAGGTCTACATCTTCGACCCAAATCTTTTTCGTCTCCTTGGTCTTCAGTTTGACGGGTGTTGACAACCTAGTATCTTTTTCGTTCTCTTAAGGTCCTTTTGTAGATGAAGACGAAGTAATCGATGTGATTTCGGAAACTGATAAACATAGTGTTGTTTGACACCTTTTAAAAGTTTCTCTACCCTTATGGTCTGGTGGAATGGACGGAGGATTCTTTGGACATACGTTCAATTCTTCGTTGTCAATCTCGGTCTGTACCTTACTACCTAACCAAGTTTTAACCCTTCCTTCATACAGTTCGAACATATGACAGGGAGACAAATAAATTGAATATATGTCTCATGTAGCACCCTTTACGACCCGACGTACTCAGTGTTCAACCTTAGTTCTAAAGACCCTCTTTATAGTCGTTGAAGTCTATACGTCTACTATGGTGACATTACCGTCTTTCGTTTTTTCTTGATTTCTCGGAGAACTACTTCCACTTTCTCCTCTCACTTTTTCGACCGAATTTTGAGTTGTAAATTTTTGGATTCTAGTACCGTAGGTCTGAGTAGTGAAATAACGTTTATCTTCTTCTTTTTTGTACCTTTATCACCGTCTAAAATAAAAGAACCAGAGGTTTTAATGACGTCTAACACTGACACCGGCACTTTAGTTTTCTATGAACGAGAAACCTTCTTTTCAATACTGTTTTGATCCGTCACGTAATTTTTCGTCTCTGTATCGAAACGACTGTTTCCAAGTATATCAGTTTAGATACCAAAAAGGTCATCAGTGAATGCCTACACTCTTAACCTGGTATTTCTGTCGACTCACGGTCTCTTGACTACAAAAGTTTAGTATCATGACCTCTTCTGAGAACTCATAGAGAACCTGTCGTTCCTCTGAACAAGTTGGAGTCCTATCAAACTTACTCTGTTAGTAAGTTATAATTTCCTTTAGTCGGGTCATATAAGTAACCTTCCTGACTACGACTTCTACTTCGTGGTTTTGAAACCGGTGGACTACCCTTCTCGGTTGAGTAACACTTTCTGGGACTACGACCCTTTCTAACTCCCGTCCTCCTTTTCCTCTGCTGTCTCCTACTCTACCGACCTAACGTAGTGACTGAGGTTCCTGTACTCAAACTCGTTTAAGTCCCTCTATCACTTCCTGTCCTTTCGGACCTCATGACGTCAAGTACCCCAACGTTTCCCAGCCAGTGCTGAATCGTTGACTTGTTGTTGTTATAATGAAGATTCTCTTAAACTATGTCGAGAAACGAATAAATAAAATTTATAACTGATGTAATGGTGTTTATATAATCTCAGAAGTATAAAACGAAACCTAGTCGATTATCTAGTCGTATATTGTCCCTTTTTTTGTCTTTTTTTTTTTTGTTGTTTTTTGTTTGTTTGTGGAGGACTTCCTTTTCCTTACTGAAGACCGTCAAATGAACCTAGAATAAAATTGTCACACATCTTAGAAACTCTATGATCTTCAATCTTTTTCCATGTTACTAATATGATTCTTTTTTTAAATTTTTCCGAATATTTTAATACACTTCTCTCTTTAAGTCAGTTTATAACTTCTTTAAGAACCGTATTTTATAAAAAATTTTAGTGACTTCTCTAGTCTTCCTTTTCATACATGTTGGCTATACTTCTTTTACAAAACTTTAACGAAGGAAACGGTACGACAGTGAAGTATAATTCTTATCTATGTCACTTTTTAGTACCGTTTAAAAGTCTCATCATTTTGAGATTGTCTATCGAAGACAAAACTGGAAAAATTATCCGACAATCCCGTGTCTTTATTTTTATAATCTAAATTGAAAGGTTCAGATGTAACCCTTTTTATATAGGAGTTTAAAACTTTTGAAAATTACACAAGAGTTGTATAGCAGTATTTCTTTATATACAAATCCGAGAATTATATAGTAAAATTTTATTTAAATATAAAATTTTATGAATATTTCATACTCTATATAAAGTATTAAAATAATCACTTTACAATATATACAAATGGTAAAATGATAAATTTTATTAAACATATATTTTATGAAATTAAGGAAAAAAACCTAATAATTGTAATATCTCTTGATTTCCTCTAAAATAGTACCTTCTAAACTAATGAAGAGTCTCTACCAGGTTATCCAACATCACCATACCACCAAAGATGAACGGTTATATTTGTGAAATAAATTAAGTTAAAGATTTAATAATTCAACTCGGTTTGTCATACGAAACAAAAATTTTTTCTTTGTACTTATTTCACAGGTTATCATAACTTGTTCGACTAATTACGTTCTAGTTATTCTCTCTTTCACTCTAATTTTTTAGTGTAGATAGAAGTGATGACACCTATAACTAAGGGTTAGTCGTGAATAGATCTGTCGTTCTGTACCCTAAGTACAATTAATCATATTCATTCTAACTATCTCTATAGTGTTTTGTTAACTGTAAAATTTTCCTTCTATAAAGAAAGGTGTTAGACTTGTTGAAAGGAGATAGATTCTTGATGAAAGAAATCTTCAAATGTTATCTTTATTTATAACTCATTAATTATAATGACGAATAGGTACAATATCAGTATGTATATTTTAAGTCATATAATTATATTATAATAGATACTTTTTTTTTAGGATTCAAGTAGAAACATGTGGTTTGTGGGTACTGAATGGTTTATGTATGAAAAATCGAAAGTCAGTATGTCGAGGTGGGAAATTATATAAAGTTTTAAGTTCTCTCTAGTGTACGTCTATCACTAGTAGATCATTTATTTGATGTTTCTATCAAGAAATAATTAAAAAGGGACAGAGATACTTGTATGGTTAAGAAAGGGGAACTTACACCAACGATGAGATTGTTTTCGGATTAGGTCGGTAAACCATAACCGAGGTCCTAGTTTGTCATTCGTTTCAAGTTTTCTGTCGTCCTTTAAGTCAGTCTTTTGACCATGACCTCTGACTTCTACGATACAAAACCACCTTTTTGACCGTTCTGACAACTGACGTAATGTACATACCATCTTTTATATGGATTGTTTAGACTCTTGATTGATTTGTATAAAATTTAAATAAATTACAAGTTTCACGGCCAATTAATTCTGTACAATGGATGTCACTCCAGGACATTTTCTCTCTACTTGATTTCTCCACGACAAATCAAAAGTTTTTCTTAAACCTCTTTTATAAAGTTTGAGTTTTAACGATTCAATCTTTTATATACTAAAAGAGTAGGAGAAGATGAGAACTGTTTACAAAAGAATTTCACTCTTTATCGTAATACTATTTACAATCACTTAACAGAAGGGTTAATTTACACCGAAGTCCCACCTATTTTGATTTTTAACTCTGAAGTTCAGAGAATGATGTTAGAAACTTTATAAATTTAGAGAACGTCGATCGTTTTACCTAAGATTCTTGGTATCCCCGTAACAGAGTATCGTCGAAATGGACTGATTTCATCTCTCTACAGAGAAAGGTTACCTTAATACCTATTCTGAAACTCCCGTAACTCCCTTAGAGTCGAAATAAGTAACTTTATTTTTTACCAAAATTCTCTTGATATAACTACCTTCTTAAAAGTCCAACCTTAGTTTCCCCACTTCGTTTCTCTTTATATCCACAGGATAGAAAATTTCAGTCACTCATTGACTCTTTCTATAAGTCGACATTTGTATCCGATAAAAAAAGATGGTTTTATAACTCATTACCATTTGGGTTTCTAGTCTGTCTTTGAAGATATTCTGTCACACTTTAGTAAGGGTTCCTCTTTTGAATCCAGAATTGACTTCTTGTGAAGGACGAGGTCCTTATAGAGATTGTTATATGTGTGTTAACCTAAACTTTTGATGGAATCTGGTTACTAACGATACACATAATAAAGGATGGAAAATCCTTTAAAGACACTAAAAGAAAAGACAAGAACGAAGTAGCAATATAAAGTAGGGTATTCCATTCTCCCCTCTATGAAAAAATAAAAACATGTGGATATAAATCTAATTCTCTTTGGACTCCATTGTAGAAAAATCAAGACCCTTTTCTTTTCGATTTGATTCTTTGATGTTTTTTTCTTTAGGGGAGAGAAGACCTGACCTGAATGTATTACGTCAGGACCGGAAGTACAATTACGATCAAAACCTGTCTCAAACGTACTCCTCACACACATAAAGTGTATAAATCTCAATCATGTCACGTCAGTGGTCAACTTACTTCGACTCCCTTGTCGGTGATGATACACTTTCTATTGAAAGGTTGGGTTGTTACGTACTTAAAGACAGGGTGTCTTACGACTCTTTCTTATTTAGGAACAACTATATTTGATGTTTCATAACATCGATAAGAATACATCCTTACTTAGTGACTTTGTCTTTTCCGTAGTAAATAGAGAATATCGTATCTAATATTATCTCTATTAGTACTTGTCAAAACATTACCAATCCATAACATTTATGTAAGATGGGTGATAATGTTTATACTCTTATTGAATTTTCATCTATAAAAATAAGTTTATACTCTACCATACGTAATATGTCTTCAACCATTTTAAATATAAAATGGAGTCTAAAAACCTAGTTTAATCGTATGACATAACTCGGATTTCTTCTTAGAAAATATCGTGTAAGAAATAGAAGAATAAAAGTTTTTCTCTGTACATAGAGACTCTAGGAGACCATAAGAACAGTACCTGTTTATAGTACCGGCACTTTATTGTTACTCACGTATTCTTTATTTTCCGTCTTAGGGTAACAATTAAAATCTTAACCTAATAAAATTGACGTACGAATAAATTGATGTAAATTTAGTGTAAAATGATCATCTAGAATGTTACGGTAAGTGGAGTCACATAAGGCGAAAATAAACAACATTACATATACTGTGCACTTTTAATGAACGGTATGTCTCTCCGGGAAATACTAACGATACTCAGACAGTATTTGTAGAATGGTCAAGTAACTCTCTTATTATGACGGTATTTCGAGTATTAAATTAAATACTTTGACTCGTTTTACGTAAAATTGTAGTGAGAGAAACATAATGAGTAAAAATAGTAAGGAGGCTCTTTATCAATTTTATTCATTTTGACAAATAAAACACACTGAGGCTTTTTCATCATAACCTGAAATATACCCATTGTTAAGAACCTGGTTCGTCGACGAGTGAACATACCTATTGACGAGTCGTGTATCCTTATATACTATTGGACTATCCAAAACCAGATACTACAATGAATAACTTTTAGTGATGTAATTATAAAAATTTATCTACGTTTCGTCTAAAATTCACTTGTTACTATTCTATATCAACTAAGGACTTGTTGTACCTACCCAAGTTTGTTTGTACCCAGATGAATCCTAAAAAAGGTCAAGATGTCTTAATATGGTATACGTCAACCAACTCGGACTCTAAGTCTTGGAAGTTGTCACTTCCGGATCAACGTCTAAAAGTAGACATTTCGATCTACGGATGTCGGTCTTCACAACCGTGGGGTTGGGGGATGGAGTGCAAGGAATTCCCAGTTGATATCCCCTTTATAAATTTATGAATTTTACACATGGTATCCTAATTCAGACACGACCCTTACGAATCCACGACGACGACGACGATTCAGCGTAGTCAGCACAAGCTGAGACACGTTGGGGTATCTACCGTCGGGTGGTCCAAGGGGCCAGGGACCCTAAGAGGTCCGTTCTTGTGACCTCACCCAACGGTAAAGGAAGAGGTTACGTACTTTCACTTTTCACTTTCACTTCAGCGAGTCAGTAACACGGATTGAGAAACGCTGGAGTCCTTGACATCAGGTGGTCCGAGGAGACAGGTGCCTCTAAGAGGTCCGTTCTTATGACCTCACTTAACGGTACGAGAGGAGGTCCCCTAGAAGATAAAGACAAGTTTCACTGTCTTTTGATTAAACTTAATAAATATGGTTTTTTTGTTTTCATAAAGTAATTTGTTACAATTGTTATGGTCATTATTCTCTTTGACCGTAGTACATAGAGGACTGTCCTACAGGACATTTCCTGAGTTTCTTCCTACGTAACTAATAAGAACATGGTTTGGGCATTGTAGTTATATCAATACTCTTTTACAACCCGTTTACGTTTATTACCTTTTTAGAGGTTATATTTACTCTAAAAATATAACGGTCCCCGTTAATTTTATACTTCCAATATTTTCTGTCTCTCTTGACTCCTTGTCAGAAATCGTCTATTGAACAGATATTGTCTAATCGTTTCGGATTCCTTTACACTGTTTAAGATATATCTTAAGAACTAACCTAGGAACAGGTCTTTTTTAATGTACTCAACCCTTGGACCATTTTAAACACATTCCAAATTTCGATTCAATTACCTTGATGTTGTTACGATTAATGGACCAACCTATAGACATGGAACTAATATATTTTACAATTGTATGAACCCTATGACACATAACGAAATATGGAAAGAACAGAGTTACATAAAGGTTTATTTTTCTACTTTTTACTTTGTGTGTACGACAAAAGAAGTATATATAACGAAAAGGTATACAAAAACTAATTTCTCATTAAAGGACGTATCAATACTTTATCAGATTGTCTCATCTGTTTTTTTTAGATTAAGTTCATTCGGACTCATATACGTACCTAATGTTTCTGAGGAAATCTACTAGATGATTAATATTCTATAAAGTATAATATGTTCATAGATTCTCTAAAAATCACTCAATAAAAAAGTCACTGTACTTTCGTTTTTTTTTCAGTCAAAACAAATAGGTTGTATTTCTTTCTGTATAAAGTATATTAAATTTTTCAAATATATATATATATATAAAAAAAAAGTTAAATTTCGACCCTGTGTCTTAGTTTATGATACTATAGATTGAAGGTTTGTCACCTAAATTGTATATTAGAAAAAAAAACGATTTATGATTTAGTACTATAGTCGAGTGACAAGTCAAGTCGTTATTTATTAAGGACAGTCATTTCCAGAGAAAGGATATCTAAAAGGTTTATTACATAAAGAATTGGGTGTAGTATAAGTATCCTAACCTGAACCAAGGTTTTACCTACTTTATATCCATACGAGACTGGGTAAGAAATTTTTATAAATAAGTAAAAATTTCCTCAAATATGTCGTAAGGTGTATAATGTCCCGATTTTCTAACATATTGTATTTCATATTTTAATTAAATATCTTGAGTCTTTTGCTTCTAGTACCGTAGACCAGGGTAGTGAAGTACCCTTTATCTACCCCTTTGTCACCTTTGTCACAGTCTGAAGTAAAACCCCCCGAGGTTTTAGTGACGTCTACCACTGACGTCGGTACTTTAATTTTCTGCGAATGAGGAACCTTCTTTTCAATACTGGTTGGATCTATCGTATAACTTTTCGTCTCTGTATTGAAACGGTTGTTTCCAGGTAGACTAGTTCCGATACCAAAAAGGTCACCAGTACACACCCACACTCTCAACCTGACACTTCTTTCGACGACGATTCGACGATTCAGTGAAGTCAGTACAGACTGAGACACGCTGGGGAATCTGTCGTCGGATGGTCCGAGGGGCAGGGACCATAAGGGGTCCGTTGTTGTGACCTCACCCAACGGTAAAGGAAGAGGTTACGTCCTTTTACTTTTCACTTTCACTTCAGCGAGTCAGCACAGACTGAGAATCACTGGGGACCTGACGTCGGATGGTCCGAGGAGACGGGTATCCTAAAAGGTACGCTCTCATGACCTCACCCCACGGTAACGGAAGAGGTCACTTCTTTCGACTGACGACTTCTTAACTACGAAAACTTGACACCACAACCTCTTCTGAGAACTCTCAGGGAACCTGACGTTCCTCTAGGTTGGTCAGGTAAGACTTCCTCTAGTCGGGACCCTAAAGAAGCCTCCCTGACTACGACTTCGACTTTGAGGTCATCAGACCGGTGGAGTACGTTTCTCAACTGAGTAACCTTTTCTGAGACTACGACCCTCCCTGACCCCCGTCCTCCTCTTCCCCAGTTGTCTCCTAATTTACCGATCTACCGACCTACCGTAGTGACTGAGCTACCTGCACTCAGACTCACTTGAGGCCCTCAACCACTACCTGTCCCTTCGGACCACACGACGCTAAGTACCCCAGCGTTTCTCAGCCTGTGTGGACTCACTGACTTGACTTGACTACTATGAGTTTAAGATCCCACTAGTTCTTAGTATCTATAGTCACTACCTATCATGACAGGACCCTCTATTTGTTCGTCGTACTTCTTTATTTAACAGGATTTGTCCGTCGTTTTAAATATATAATATCTTTTATAAAATTGTTTTAGACACAGGATTCTAAATCATCTTCCGATCTTGTTCCTCTCTTATTTGTCCTTAAAAAAAAAAAAAGTTCTAAAACAGAGACTTATGGATAGACGGGAACCCGTTAAATGGATCCATGACCAACCGAATTTACACTCCCGACCGAATGTTTTTAAAATTCGAGACTAAATAAGAAAAAAAAAAAAAAGTTTATCTGATAAAATTTCATCAAAGTTTAAGTATCGTTATGTCTTCTTTTTCATATCTCTAAAGGGTATATGGTCGACGGTGGGTTTTCCGATACATAAGTACTCTTTGGTGACCCGTTTGGGTATAATTCCTTTTCAGAGTTTATATTGACTCGTCTCAGTCACTTTCTATACTTCCAATATTTTCCGTCATTTTATACTCCCTGTCAGACTCCTCCTCCGATACGAAGGAAGTGATAGTTATAGACAGTGGTCTCATCATATAAACAACTTTAACTATATGAATGTAACTGTATAGTAAAAAGTTTTAGACATCAAATATAATCTCTAGTCACTAACACAATGTATGACATACCAAAATCTGTTTACACATTGCTATTCATGGATGGTAAAACGGTAAACCCAAAGGGTCCATCGAGTTTACTATTTCTTAAGTGGAGGTTACGTCCTCTGGGTCTAAGGTAGAAACCCAGTTCTTCTAGGGTGTCTACCCTCACCGTTGGGTAAGGTCATAAGAACGACCTCTTAGGATACCTGTCTCCTCGAGCCACCTAGGTCAGGTACCCCATCGTTTCCCAGTCTACACTGACTCACTGATTCACGTACCCGTACACTTGTGTGTGTGTGTGTCTTATTAGATGATGAGATTTTAATAGACACGAGGTTGATAAATAAGAAAGACGAGATATTGAGAACTATTGATGACTAGAAAAATGAAACAGTAAAACGAAGAGGTGTTACAGTCTATGAACCTTAATATATCATATGTCGGAACCCTTCGTCTCTCTAACCATTATACGTAAAGTTCAAGAAGGTACAGAAAAGAACGGAACCGTAAAGAAAAATGGAGATTTTATCGAGAAAAACCAGACCTACATAGTATCGAATAACTAAGTGAACAACTTCCTGTAGAACTAACGAATGTGTAAAACTGTTAAATTTTATTTCGACGATTTTACAGGTACACGTCCCAAAGTACACCTGTGAACAAAAAATAAGTGGACCCATTTACGATTCCTCATAATAATGACCTAGTATACCATTCTCATACAAGTTAAAATATTCTTTGTTGGTTTGACAGAAGGTTTAACCGGTAAAACGTAAGGATGGTCGTCACTTATCAAATTAGTGACAGAACCTATGACCGGTAAGGTTATCCATACATCCCCTTAGAGTTAGAAAATTAAACGTTAAGGGGTCACTGTACACGAACTTCTTTCTTTACCGTTGGGTGAGGTCAAAAAAAACGGACCTCTTAGGGTCCCTACCCCCTCAGACCACCCGACGGTGGATACCCCAGAGTGTCTCAGTCTGTGCTGACTTCGCTGAATCGCCGTCGTCGTCGTCACTGCACACTACACCTCGTATAAAAGTATAGAAATGAACGATAGACGTAGAAAAAGAAAAAAAAAGTCACTTCATAGACTTGTCTAGAAATCAAGTAAAAATTTCTCAAAAAAAAGCAAAAGAATAACCTCCTAAAACTCAAGAAAGATATAAAATCGATTGTCAGATAATGTGTACAGAAAACGTTTACAAAAGAGAATCAAATAGACGAACCAAACAGTAAAAGAGTTGTTGTAGAAAGTGACCCTTCTTCACAAATTAAAGTTACTTTAGGTCGAATAGTTTATAAAGAAAGTATCTAGTACAAAAAACACAACATAGATTTATCAGTAGAAATAAGGGTTCCAGCAGATCTAAAGGAGGATGTAATAGAAGATCAAAATATCAAAACGGAAAATGTTAATCCAGACATCAGAAAAAATTAAATTATACAAATTATACACATTCAAGACACAGATCTGAGTAATCAAAAAAGAGCCTACAGGTTAAACAACTTTTCTAATATAAAAGAAATAACATGACGGAAACGAGGAAACAAGTTCTAATTAACTAACATAAAAACACCCAACGAAGAGAAATTTTAATCATAAATAAACTACATTTACACTTTTATAGATTTTATATATCAAGAATATAAGTTCCATTTTTCGTTAAAGGAAGATCCTTAATCTCCACACCGCCACTTGTTTATCTTTTAAGAGTAAGTTAAGTCAAGTCAAGTCAGCGAGTCAGCACAGGCTGAGAAACGTTGGGGTATTTAGCGTCGTGCGGTCCGGAGGGACAGGTAGTGGTTGAGGGCCTCAAGTGAGTCTAAGTGTAGGTAGCTCAGTCACTACGGTAGGTCGGTAAAGTAGGAGACAGCAGGGGAAGAAGAGGACGGGGTTAGGGAGGGTCGTAGTTTCAGAAAAGGTTACTCAGTTGAGAAACGTACTCCACCGGTTTCATGACCTCGAAGTCGAAATCGTAGTAAGAAAGGTTTCTTTAGGGTCCCAACTAGAGGAAGTCTTACCTGACCAACCTAGAGGAACGTCAGGTTCCCTGAGAGTTCTCAGAAGAGGTTGTGGTGTCAAGTTTTCGTAGTTAAGAAGTCACGAGTCCGAAGAAGTGTCAGGTTGAGAGTGTAGGTATGTACTGATGACCTTTTTTGTATCGGAACTGATCCGCCTGGAATCAACCGTTTCATTACAGAGACGAAAACTTATACAATAGATCCAACGAGTATTGAAAAGAAGGTTCCTCATTCGCAGAAAATTAAAGTACCGACGTTAGTGGTAGACGTCACTAAAACCTCGGGTCTTTTTATTTCAGACTGTGACAAAGATGACCAAGAGGTAGATAAAGGGTACTTCACTACTCTGGCCTATGGTACTAGAAGTAAAAGACTTACAACTCGAAATTCGGTTAAAAAAGTGAGAGGAGAAAGTGAAAGTAGTTCTCCGAAAAATTAAGAAGTGAAAGACGGTATTCCCACCACAGTAGACGTATAGACTCCAATAACTATAAAGAGGGCCGTTAGAATTGAGATCGAACACAAAGAAGGTCAGGTCGCAAAGAGTACTACATGAGACGTATATTCAATTTATTCGTCCTACTTTTAATTAATTTGAATTTAGATTATGAAAATTTACAAGATTTTTCAATGAAGTTACAAGATCTATGAGAGACCTCCAATTCTCATATCTTCTTACAGTCCTTCTATTTTGGGTTAGTTAAAGAAAAGGAAAAAATCTAATACCAATACTATAGAAATAGTTATTATCTGTTCGATGATACAGTGGAATGATAATTTCTTCTTTTCGTAAATTAGTGAAGTGACTCTAAGAATATGGACGAATTAGTGATACGATAAGATAGTGTAAAATTCGAACATAATCATATATAATTCTCGTTATGTCGTTTTAGTTTGTAAGTTTTATACAGTTTGTAAAAAAGTCTCTTTCACTTTTCGTTCTGTGAGTAAATGAAGAAATCTTTACGATTAATTAGAACTTGTAACGATGTCTTCCTAAATAGATTCTCGTTCGGATGAGTGTCATTGTCGAAAAACCCAATCCTTTTACCGTAACAAGGCTCTTTAAAAAGTATACTCGTAATTTTTTATGGGTCGTTTGAAGTTAGAATTAATCTTTATAGTTTTTCCTTGAGACTTTGGGTCACCTACCTTTGTTTCGTTCTCTGACCTTTATTATTTTTTCTTTGTGTCTGTGACGTTTTTATTTAAGGGAATCCTTTTTCCAACTTTAGTGCCACAACGAATGTCTCTTTGGAGTTCCCTATGAAAGATTAAATGTAGACTTTTATTATAAAAGACTAGTGTCTACAGATTTTTAAAATTGTTATTGAAGTGTCAAGTTTTAGAACCGTTATTTTCGTTTATAATTCAGTACGACTAAACAAAAGTCTAAATGTTCTATTTCACACCGGTTTTTTATAATTAATAAACACGTACTTTCTTAATTTACTGATTAATTTAATTTAATACCTTTTCACTTTCGTAAAACATACAATAAAACCTCTTACGAGAGTCTAAACCTTGATAAATATTTATCAAATTTTTAAATATCGAGATAAAATTTTTAAAAAATCGTAAATCATATATATGTCGAAGACTCGTCGGTGAAGACATATAAAGTTGGACGACAATAAATTTTCTTACGGTACACGACAGTTGACTTCATATCTATTTGTCCAGTTAATAGTAAATAACTTTTTTACTATTAATAACTACCTAAAATTTTTATTACCTTTAGAAAGTAGGGTCAAGTCGACCATAATTAAGTAGATACTCCTTTAACTTTTAATCTTTCTACTAAACGGAACGGATACAAAACATAACCTCTCGATCACTTCAGTGTTGAAAATAATCTGTATCCACTAAGGTAAAATAGATGGTTAAAAATAATGTTATAAATGAAACACTCTAAGTACAACTTTTATACTTGTGACAAAAAAGGAGGACCTTCGGTACGACCTATGTTGTTATACAAGATACTGGTTGTCTATGTTTCGAACTTACTCGATATTATACAAACAAGTTCCGACTGTTGAGTCCGGAAGACCACCTTCAGGGAAGACATGTCTTTCCTTTTTCGTATATAAAAGGGAAAAGATGAAAGAATTCTAAATATAAGATATAATCCTAATTGTCCTAAGGAAATAAAACGTATAGAGAGGAATTCGTGTTACCATCTCTTAATACCGGAAAAACCGGTAAGAAGGGGGGTATAAAAGTAAAAGGAGAGAGATCTGACAGACCCTGAAGAACCCGAAAGAAATTCGGTAACGAAATTAATAAAAATAAACGTAGGTAACATAACGCTGACTGAAAATTTCTTTCAACCGATTCAACTGTCTCCTTACTTGAATAATTACGAGACAGGGGAGAAATAGGGTTTATGTAAGGTCCTATACATAACTTTATTTTACGCTTATATTACGGTTTCCTCAAGGAAGATGTGTGACATTATTTTTACATAATGTTTATCTTTCTAAGACCGAAAAATTTAACGTCTTAATAAAAGTAACCTGTCCAAATAGTATTTAGTGGAGTTTTCATGACCGGTAGAGAAAAACGAACTGGGACTCCTAGGGTTGACGTCCGGGACCAATCCTACTTGTTGTAATGTCAATCTTAAGTTCTGAGAAAATAACACGACCCTATCACCAAAGAAACGTCCCCTCGACCTGACGGGGTCATTCTCAGAAATTTTCATCATTTACTTGACTAGACAAGTGAACTTCGGTTTCTGACAAAGGTCGACTATTCAAACTAACGAAAGAAAATCAGTCACGTTTTCGGGACTTCCCCTTAACGACATCAGAGCAAAAAATCTGGGATTCGGACGAGACGTTTCGAGACTCTTCTGATTTGTTTAATTTTCTGAACACCTCACTAAAATTTCGTTTTCGTTTTACCAAATCCCATTGTATTTATTACGTAATGTATTGGTCCTTTTGTTACTACCTGAGTTAGTCCGACAAACTTTTTCTGTTTTTGTAAGGGAGGTATCGTTAGTTGAACTTGATTTATTTACTTTTTTATCTACTGTTAACGATGTTGTGCAAATTTAACAAAATAACGATATTGAGATTTTAAAACATCACTGTAAGATCAAAAAGTATTTATTTTGACTTTTCTAGTATAGATGAAAGACAAGTCAACTTTCCGTGACAGGAAAACTGGAGCATTACGTCTTAAACTAGTAAAACATGATCTTTACTGCAATGACTTTGTACCGTAAGGTTCACTAGACGTTAATACACTTAATAAGGTCACCGTAAATTCTATCTTTGTCGATGAACATTCTGACTACTTATTATTCATTTATCAACAAAGGAGTAATGAAATTTAATACTCAAAAATTTATAAGTCCCCATACAAATAGTTTATTTCTTCTCTGTAGTTCCAAGATAGTTGTAAAATTCTGAGTAGATTTACTTGATACTCTAAGATTCGTATCTTGACTTTACAAAGAGATCAATAAAGAGTCTTATTTATAGTGTTTCATACACAAAAGTTCGTGTCGTAAAATGATACAACAACTAAAAATCCATAGACTTCGTCCCTACTACCATTATAATCAGGATAAAGAGGTGTACATTATGTCTTCCAAAGGTTAAACCCCTGAGGAAAAAGAGAAGTTCTGTAAAGTATTATGTTTAATTATTCATACAGAGGTGTCTTAATTGACTCACTATACATCTATGAGATCTTTCTTCACCTTAAACTTCCTGACCCCTCTACAATAGACTCAAGAATGTCCCTTGTTCCTTGCCTGTCCGTTTTTCCTTGTTTACAACTGAAAGACCTCATTAACTACCCTCTTCCTTTGACATTATGACATTGTCTCTTTCTTACGTTTACTTAACAAGAAAGATCGAGTTACTTCCTCTCCCATTACTTACTCTCGTGTCTATATTTGTTGTCGACTTCTCAACCGATTCTGTTTTCGTATAACCTCGAACTCATAGTTTTTCCGACATTACTCTTTTTCTGTAAAAGAAATTCATTAACGAAAGTACCCTTCGTTGACGAAAGTGTTCTTACGACGTGGAAGTCCTCCCTTTATCTCACTACGAATGAGAATTCAAAGTTCTTAGTGAATGTAAAAACAACAGAAACAATTTATTTTATAATTATATGGACAGAAATCCTTACTATAAAACCTTTACTGATTGTACGAAAGCACATAACGGAAAAATTCGTATCTTACATGTACGTCTAATCAAATTCTATAAATATACTCACATTCATTTAATCCTAACCGAAGTTTTCCTTTATCTTCCAATCAGATTCCATTATTGTGAAAGACCATACATTTCACCCTAATATCTCATTCTCTAGTTGTAAATCTTCATACATAAATCGTCCCTCCATTAAAAAAGTAAATAGTCTAACAAAAAAGAAGTAAATACATTTAGTGCAAGTTTTATCCTCCCGAGTCAAGTATGACAAGAACGTAGTATATCTCTTGTTAGAGTATGGATACCGTCAAGATGTATATAATATCGTTTCTAAGTATTATTTATCCCTTAGACTTTTCTTTTGAGGAGATAAACCCCCCGTATTTCCTAGTACCCTTCCTCCCGTTTCGTTAGTTTACCCTTTCTAAAAGGAGAGAGACTCGAAACTGGTCAACTATTCCTTTATCAAATCACTCAAATAGTAACTCCCGTCTGGTCCCAACTGTGAATTTAATCTGAGAAGTCTGTCCGACAAGGATTGTGAAACTCAAACCCAGTATAGTTACACAAAATCCACTAGATGTCCGTGTGTGTCTCCCTTCAGGGACTTCAAAATAAAGACGGAAATGAAGAATTCACACTACAAACCCTTAGACGCACCCCTCAAACGGAATCCTCTCGATCATTACAAGGACGACATTGCACGGATGTCTTGTCTGACGGTCTCGGTCCGGTTTTCCCGGTACCGTAACTGTTAACATTCCCTACCGGTCAGTCGGTCCCTTGTTCATCGTAGTCCTTGATCATCATAGTATCCGTTTCCTATCTTCTTGTTCGTCGAAATTCCACCGAATTTGTACCGTAGGGTCTCCTATCTGCAGTACCACGGATTTTTGAAAGGTATGACGAAGAAAGTTTGTATACTTGTATAAGAATTTACTTCTTCGTCGTTCCGACTTCCTCCCTGTCTAATTAAAACGGGTTCTTCTTGTCTTTAAGTTACACACTTTCTACTTTATTCCGACTACAAATTTGGTCTAACAAGGACATGTAACCTTAGACATAACAAGAACTTTTTCAAGGTCCATAGAGTCGGTGTCATTGTTAAACGTATGTGTGTTTAACGTCATACTCAACTTCAAACACTGAAACAATATGCACGTATACCAAAGGTTCTATGTACACCTCTCGTGTAACTTACATATATTATCTATCGGGGTCTAGATTGTGTATAATTCTCTTTTCTTTACTCAAGATCTAACAGTCCAGTCGTTACCCTTTTTATCTGAAATGTTGGATTTTTTCCCTTGGGAGTTTACAATTCACTACATATGTCAATATTATGGTGTTTAAAAGAACCCGACGTTTAGTATTTAATACACAGAAAATCACATAAAAGTAATAAAAGTAATAAAAGTTTATGTAAAAACAAGAGAATTTAAAGAAAGTGTACAAATGGTAATAGACTATAAGACAACAGATAACGATTCGATATAAATTATAAACAAAACGTGGTATACGATATAGGACTCCACAAGACTTACTGAAAATTCGATAATCAACACAAAGGGTTTCACAGAACTATTTTGGGTCTACAATGTTTAATATGGTTGTTTCTTTCCCCTGTCTATAGACAAAGCAACAAAGTATAAATAATAATAATGATTACAATCATAATCTTTATCATTATAATATTTATTTCATGGGAAACACTAAGAATAGTAACCTATTTAAACCCTGTAAAAGTTGATTTTCGTTTTACGTTCTCTTTATGTAGTTAGTTAAAGAAGGATTTGTAGGGAGTACACGACTGGTTAAGTCGTGAAAATTGTACTTTCAAAAAGTTTACTGAGTTAAATAGACCTATTTCTCTCCACACTGTAATTGACGGATACAAGGAATTCCGGGAGGGTACCTAAAGTACACTGACCACTACGAACGACCCCATCAATGTCCAAAACCTAATTTAGACTACCGAAACCTCGGTTTAAACAGACAGATCTTCGTCCTTTGACGACTCAGTGAATAACTCTTTTTAAGGTTTCACGGAACTTTTCTTAGTCCATCGGAGGATCGTCTGTGTCAGACAATTAAAAGACCAGGGAACGGGAAAGTGCTCTTTTATACACACTACAGTCATTCGTGACTAAGTAGAACGTATTAAACCCGAGTAGGTAACTAGAGTATTTGTAGTATCTATTCGACTTCCTCGACCTTCACATAAAGTCTCGTAATAACATATTATATATTTAGATGGGACCTGTGCCAATACATTACAGAAAGTCTTATGTTCCGCACTCTGAACTTCCACTTCAGTAGAATATTTTCTTGGAGGAACATAGACATTGACTTTGTGAAATCTACTTTCGTTACTAAATATACAATAAGACTTTAAGTGAAATTCCTTTTAATAGGTAATGGTTTGGATGTCATGTAAAGAGTTGTGAAAAATTGAAATGATGTACTTGAAACAAAAATCAGTCACAAAATTTTTAACTGATACGGTGAATTCAATTACCACTAACTCACTTTATTGGTTGTAATACGGGAGTGAATGATACTTGAGTTAAAAGAAGAGACTAATGCGAGTGATCACCTTTTTACCTCTGCGTTGTCGCTATCTTGTCGTCTCATATGTCGAGATGCGATAAATGTATGACAATGGAATGGATAATGGAGAACTGGTTTCACTTTCCTCTCTCACTTTTTCGACCGAATTTTGAGTTGTAAGTCCTTTGATTCTAGGACCATAGGTCAGGGTAGTGAAGTACCATTTATCTACTCCTCTGTTACCTTTATCACTGTCTGAAATTAAACCCCCCGGGGTTTTAGTGACGTCCATCACTGACGTCCACACTTTAATTTGCTATGAACGAGGAACCTTCTTTTCGACACTGGTTGGATCTGTTGTACAATTTTTCGTCTCTGGTATGCAACAGTTGTTTCCAGGTAGATCAGTTTCGATACCAAAAAGGTCATCAGTCGATACCTACACTCTCAACCTGATATTTCTTTCAACTTACTGTTTCTTAACTACGAAAACTTGACACCACAACCTCTTCTGAGAACTCTCAAGGGACGAGACATTCCTCTAGGTTGGTCAGTTAGGATTTCCTTTAGTCAGGACTTATAAGTAAGTAACCTTCCTGACAACGACTTCGACTTTGAGGTTATGAAACCGGTGGACTACACTTCTCGACTGAGTAACCTTTTCTGAGACTACGGTCCTTTCTAACTTCCGTCCTCTTATTCCTCTGTTGTCTCCGACTCTACCAACCTACCCTGGTAACTGAGTTACCTGTACTCAAATTCGTCTGAGGTCCTTAACCACTACCTGTCCATTCGGACCGTACGACGTCGGGTACCCCAGTGTCTCAGTCTGTGTTGACTCGTTGACTTGACTTGACTTAGAATAGATTCTCTCTGACATTTAAGGAAAGAATAGACGTTCGGAAATATTTTACATTTTAATACAAAGATCATGAATTCTTTACAGATTACATCTTTTCTAAATCTTCAGTCTTATAGGAGAATATCTCGAACATAAATATAACTTTCGAATCCCTCTTTATAAGAAGTCATAATATCTAGTAAAGTGTACAAAACACAATACAAAAGATGTAAAGTCAAATATATTATTATATTTGTTAGTAAGTACCTCATTATTATATTGTTGTGAACTACATCACATGTGCCACGTATGATACTTACCTTACGTAAAAAAAAGATATAAGGAATTGTAATATCAGAGTGTTCTTTCAACACGGTAATTATGGTGACTGAGTTTTGAAGAGATTATAGATCAGATATAGTAATAGTTTTTGTAGTTTAACGTTTGACTCTTTATATGGTCTGAAGGTGACGAAAGAAGTGACATGGTAGATTTCTACGAGACTAGGGTGACAGATTTTTAGAACTGACCGACAGGACAAATTGACTCAAATTTAAGGAGAGGTCGGTAACTGGAATAGAAAAGAAAAGTAAAAGGATCATTAGAGTAAGAAATTTACGAACTAACAAATGTTTCAGGTCTTTTATAGGAGATGATGGTTCTAAGTAGTCTACCAAGTTCATTAGGAAACGTTGTCTTCAGAACTTTTTACTGTAGTTATACGAAAGGGTTCCTCCTGGTTTCACCGTTAAAAGGAACGGTCTAGATACTATTCTTTTCCGAAAGGAAATTCGACTCGTTGGGGTGGTCAACCAAGTACCTAGTACGTTATTGGAATTACAATCGTTACGAAATTGATAGTTCAATGTAGGTAAACAATTCTGTATAAAAACACGTATACATAAGTAGTTAAAATCTTGTCATTTACTTTGAATGTCAAATTTTAATAAACACTTTTATCTTCATAGAAATGTTAAAAGTGTCGTTGTCACAAAGAATAAAATTCATTTTGTTTTTTAGTTTCAGTAGATCATTAGAGGGAAACCATTTCATAATTGGTATTTTGTTGTTCATGTCTGTAATTTTGTTTGATTGTTTGTTTGTTTTTTGTGTGGAAAGTTCAGGGTCTTTAACGAAGGAGTGTGTTTGTTTATTAACATACCTGTATTGAGACCTTCCCATATCGTTCCAAATGAAGAAATTTTATAGAAGTATAACAAATAAGTCTATACTTCACAATGAACAGATTGATTACTACATATTTTGGACTCTTCGGGGTCACAAAGGAGACCTGATTAAACGTCTGTTTGTTGGGAGTTAACAATTGAGAAAAGGGGACTGAATAAGACATATACTAATAGAATGAGGGAATGTGAGTAAAAAAGATCATTAATTTTGATTACAATGAAAAAGAGGTGTTTGTATATTAAATAACCTACTAGAATTTTTTTAAAGACATGAACTTATTAGTTTACCTGAATCTCAGTTTCAAAGACTAAGTCTCCATTTAAAAATAAGTAGAGTCTTCTCAAAACTCAACTATGTCTTTTACCGATACAAGACACTCACACAAATTGTCTATTTGACCGTATTGTCCTCGCTAATACAGTCTTGTGTCAGGACTTCACTTCACTTTCACGTTCATAATCAGCGAGTCAGCACAGACTGAGAGACCCTTGGGTCCCTGATACATCGGGTGGTCCGAGGAAACAGGTACCTTAAGATGTCCGTTCTTATGACCTCACCCTTCGATCAGACAAGAGGTCCCTAGAAGGACTAGGCCCCTAGCTTAGTCCCAGAGGACGTAACGACCGACTAAGAAATGGTAGATTCGGTGGTCCTTTCAGGATAGAGTTCGAAATAGGACTAGTTTATTATACCGGAGAAATATAGAGGGTATGACATCTATGTGTTCGTTGTGATATAGTATAACATAAAAAGTTAATAACCTTTTTTTTCAAACCAACTAAAATTAAGTCATTGAAGACCTATGTACACAACTACAAATTTTAAGTAAAGATACGAGTATCAATTATTAACTAATCTAAGATACTATCATTTAGAAAGGTATCCTCTTACTGTTTCCTATTTCCATCGTCCACACTCGAAGAAAGTTAAACCTAAACTAACGATAACCTCGATGAATTCTTAGTTCTTTGACTTAAAATATAGACACACGGAAGAGATATATTACTTCGATTAATAAGATTTTTATTAACTCGACTGTAAAGACGTCATTATGGTAGTTTGGACTAACAGTATTAGAAACTTTTCTCTTCCAACTTCAAATTTACTAATAAAGAATAAATATCATGTTATTAAATTGTCTCTGACCTTTAATGAAACATCCTAATCTTTTCTACAATTAGTTTAGGTTTGTTCTACACTTTTATATTAACCTCAAATCCCACGTCAAAATTAATTCCCCACGTATCCTTGAACGTATTGGGTAAATAAATACATCTTTTATGTGTATTATTGGAAATTCGTTCAAAACTATCGTTTTCAGACTGTAAGACTTTTGGAACACCCATAAGATCTGTGTGAGTTGTTGGTACATTGTTTTTGTTTCCATAATACAAATAAAGTCAACTTTCTGCCTTGTATTATGTCTATCACATACGGGCTTCGATTACTACGTTCAAGTTATCCTTGTTTTCGTGTCTAACTTTTCGTTTGACACCGGTCATCTATTCGGTAAACACTTTTTAGTGACCACGAATAAATTTTCCGTCTAAACTCAAAGTAATCTAATGAACACTATCCTAAGACCCTGGACTTATATTAAAGAGTTCCCGGGATCGGGTCTACTAAGGGAACCTGTGATTTTTGTCTCTTAGTGTTTGTTTTCTCCATCATTTTTAAACTTCAACAGGGACATATTCAGGTGTTATACAGACAATATATACCTGTAAGTTTGAAATCAGTTAAAGAATAAGTATTCATGTTACCTTTGAATCGTTATAGATAAGGATATATAACATACTCAAAAAACTTATTGTTTCTCTTATAAGTAAATTTTAAAAATGGATTGCACAATATCATAAATAACAAACTTGAAAAAAAAATTCTAACGTCTACCGTATGCTATTTTTATAAATCTTTTGTTTTTTATAGACACTATTCTGATTGAAGTTTTCAGATTACAAACAACAGTAACAACTATGTTAGAACCTACGAAACAACCATTTTGTAGAAAATTGTAGAGATGTAGAAAGTTGACAGTGGTAAGGTTATTGTTACATTACTAAAACTAAGAAACCTTTAATCCTCGGGTCTTTAATCTTTATTAATAGTGTATTACAGGGGATTATTATTTAGTAAGTAACAAACTTTAAAAATAACCGGAAAAGG
Source organism: Capra ibex (assembly GCA_006410555.1). Taxonomy (NCBI): domain Eukaryota; kingdom Metazoa; phylum Chordata; class Mammalia; order Artiodactyla; family Bovidae; genus Capra; species Capra ibex. The sequence continues at coordinate 21,175,502 of SJYO01048061.1, read as the reverse complement.
GACTGTGAGTTATTGATTCAGTCTTGTAAATTTAAGAATCTTATTTTTTACTTATAAGAAACCTCGTCCCGGAAAAAAAGAGGTTTTAAGACACGTACAGTAAAAATTTTCGTTTACTTTATAACATCAATGTTATTGGTTTTAGTTCGTGGTATATAAACTTATTTGATAGTAAATCGTGTGTGTCTATTTAGTAATTCCATGTTCAGGTCCTCGTTTTGACTTGGTCTTAAGATGTGATATCAATCTCATATTCATCTTTTTGAGTATAAAATCCTAACCACGTTTTGTAATTTATTATTAATCACCATTTTAATCAATGATACGATTTCGGAAACTGACACACCTAGTGTTATTTGACGTCTTTTAAGACTTCCTTTACCCTTATTGTTTGGTGGACTGGACGGAGAACTCTTTGGATATACGTCCAGTCCTTCGTTGTCAATCTTGACCTGTACCTTGTCTGACCAAGGTTTATCTTTTTCCTCATGTAGTCCGACATATAACAGTGGGACGAACAAATTGAATATACGTCTCATGTAGTACTCTTTTCGACCTGACCTCCTTCGTATTCGACCTTAGTTCTGACGACCCTCTTATAGTTATTGGAGTCAATACGTCTACTGTGGTGGGAATACCGTCTTTCACTTCTTTATTTCTCGGAGAACTACTTTCACTTTCTCCTCTCTCTTTTTCAACCGAATTTCGAGTTGTAAGTCTTTTACTTCTAGTACCGTAGACCAGGGTAGTGAAGAAACCTTTATCTACCCCTTTGTCACCTTGTCACCGACTGATAAAAACCTCCGACGTTTTAGTGACGTCTACCACTAACGTCGGTACTTTAATTTTCTGCAATTGAGGAACCTTCCTTTCAATACTGGTTGGATCTGTCGTATAATTTTTCGTCTTTGTAATGAAACAATTGTTTCCAGGTAGATCAGTTCCGATACCAAAAAGGTCATTAGTACATACCTACACTCTCAACCTAATATTTCTTTCGACTCGTGGTTTCTTAACTACGAAAACTTGATACCATAATCTCTTCTGAGAACTCTCAGGTTCTCTGAGAGTTCTTCAGGGAACTCTAGGTTGTTCCTCTAGGTTCGTCAGGTAGGATTTCCTCTAGTCAGGACCCACAAGTAACCTTCCTGACTACAACTTCGACTTTGAGGTTATGAAACCGGTTTACTACGCTTCTTGACTGAGTGACCTTTTCTGGGACTACGACCTTCCCTAACCCCCGTCCTCCTCTTCCCCTGTTGTCTCCTACTCTACGAACCTACCGTAGTGGCTGAGTTACCTGTACCCAAACCCATCTGAGACCGTCAACTACTACCTGTCCCTCCGGACCGTACGACGCTAAGTACCCCAACTTTTTTCAACCTGTGCTGACTCACTGACTTGACTTGACTTGATCACTATTTTTAACACTAAACGATAAAGTCAATTGATAGGTAATCTATACTTTGAACGGAGGAGTTATTTTATCACTATAATGAAAGTCAGAAAGTCCTTATTACAATAGAGATAACAAATGGTGTGGGAAATAAGAGAGTAATCATTACTCTCATATAACTAAAGTAGTGTCTATGTCCGATTAAAACTCGGTGTTATTATTTATAAAAACGTACCCCTCAAACTAGACAGAGGATACTTTTGTATGTACATCATTATTAAGATCAGAAATTGTGCAGTTATGTGAGTGAAAGTGAATATAGAATTTGGTTATTTGATACATAAAAAAATAAAATGTCTATTCTTTGATTCAAAATCTCTACTATAATTGATTGTAGACGTTTCAGTGTGTATAATTCATGAACGTTCAATTCTTAATAACTACATTCAGGATAAAAGTAGGTGTTATTGTGTAGACTTTAAAATTATATAACTTTTTTTCTTAAGACTCAATTAATCATTGTTTCTCTTTTTAATTATTCAAGTTCATAAACTTTTAACACTTTGTATCGAGATTCATTACGTACGTAGATTCTTATTTTGAGTTCCCTTAAATTTTTGAGGTTTGACAATGTTTCTTTGTTATACAATTCTTACAATTGGTTTTTATTTGGGTGTTAACAACCCCTTTATACTCTTTTTAGAGAAGGGTTTTAGAGGTCTTTTGAAAGGGTGTTACTATCTTTTCTTCTTTTAGTCACAATTATAACGTATTCGAAATTAGGTGTTACACTACGAGTAGTCTTCCCTAGGTGATTTCTGTAACATTTCTATTTCTTTGGAGCCGGGAAATATGTCGGTTCGAATAGGTTGGGTGAGACAAGTATTAGTGTCCATTCTCCCGAAGTGTCGTGACAAACAGCGTTCATCAAGTAGGATCTAAGTGGACCATAGATTCCGCTAATAAAAACAATCAATTAACCAAAATAGGTTTTATATTTTTATTTGGAGAGTATAAAAATACCGTCCTTTCAAACCATTTAACCTCGTTCAACGGTTGGTTTCACAGAGAATATGCGGGTGTTTTCTACTCTCTATTCGCTGATATATCGTTATTACTGTTACTTAAGTTGAATGTAATTTACTTGTTTAGAATATTTTTTTAATTTGAATAGTCGTTACTGGTTTCCACGGTCTATGTTAAAAAAAGACCACGACATAGATCGTTTTTAACTTAAGTATAAGTTTTTGCATTGGAATTTGTTGTCAGGTCTTGTGGTTAAGATGTGTAAAAAATTTTTCTTTTTTCTTTCTTTGTGAAAAATTGACTAAAAAAAAAAAAACGGTCCGGGGTACAGTACACCCTAGAATCAAGGGTCTGGTTCCTGACCTCGTGTTTCAGAATTGGTAACTTGGGGGTCCCTTCAAGGAGTTGACTAAAATGTTTCTTCTTTGTATATACCAGTCAAATTATCTACGAGTTTTCGTAAAAATTTTTCAGTTGATGGTTCTGAGACTTATATAATCCTTATCTCTTCTCGAAGGAGTCATTTTCCATTTATGTCTTTTGTTGTTGTTGTATAGATACACACTTGAAACACTGGGGTCCCGAGGTGGGACGTCTATACTCTAACTGAGGAACTGAGAAAAATTCGAGAAAGTGTTTTAAGGCAACTCATAACAGACATAAACCCTAGGGGACAGGAGTCCCTACTAGAGTAAGTGAGTTGAGTCACCGACACAGACTCAACCTCAACGTGTCGAAATTGTCAGAGACAAGATGTATACAACATTCTGACTTGTCGGGAGAGACAAAAGACGTATTTACCCGGACGTATACAACTTTAAACCTGTTCGGTGGTTTTAATGGTAACACGTTTCTTCTTTAACTTTTGTTGAGGACTTCTGAATGAATGTAATATATTCACTACACTTTTTTGATGAGAAGAGTGTCCGTGAATAAAGAATCTTTGGTTCAACGATGGATTTCTAGAAGGTTCTGAAAGTCACAGTTTTTCGTAAATTAAGACGAAAACCATTGTCTGCATATACAAAGAAGAATGTATACAAAGAGGAATACACAATCCACCTGAAGAGAGTACCGAGTCTACCCTTTCACAGGTGGACGTTACGTTCTCTGGACCCAAACTAGGGACCCAACCCTTCTAGGGGACCTCTTCCCTTACCGATGGGTGAGGTCATAAAGACGGACCTCCTAAGGTACCTGTCTCCTGGAACCACCCGATGTCAGGTACCAATGTATTTCAACCTGTACTGACTCACTGATTGTGAAAGTGAAATACGTAATCCATGTTTCAGTTATATTTAACCACACTTACAAACTTGGCATAAACCTTTAAGTGATAGAAAGATATACATTTAATTAAATTCGGTGACTTAACCCAATTTATAGAACTTTTTTACGTGTATATAACCATCGTAATTTTATAGATTATCTTCTTTTAAACTCTGAGTAATATAATCATACTCTCTGACTTATTCGGTTACCTGTTACCGGTCTAGTATGTACTTTTGTCTTAAGACTGTGTGTTTTGAGAGAGGGTATAAGTTATCGGGTCTTCGGTTTGGGGTTGGAGACATCATGACATCGTTAACCAAGGTTTACCAGTCCTGAATTACTGACAAAAACGGGAGGAAGAATGAAAATGAAGGTTGAATCTTGGTTGGTGTCTTTTAGTTCCTTTTAGTTTATACGAGATTGGTAAGTATATCCTATGGAGTGATTCATCCACTGGAGGTCAAAGAGGTACTGTTGTTAGAGGTTAGTCCCGTATATCCTTCGGGAAGGAAAGTAAGGTCGTATTTCGGAAGAGTGAGAAAAACAGACGGAAGTTCCGAGACCGTTTGTGTTCACTACCATATATCAAATAATAGGGACTCCCGTTCGAGACCTACTCATCAGAACAGGAGCAAACCCACCGGAAGTAAATAAGGGCACGGAGAGTTAACCTCTTTTTATCGGTTGGGGTAAGATTGGACCATTTAAATACAAAGTTACTTGGTAAATTATATAAAAAGATAGTTTTAGTTTGTATAATCTTTACTACCCTCGTTTTTGTTATAGCAGTTTAGTCAGTTAAACTACACAAATACTCTAATCACGTCCGATTTACCTTAAGAAATACTACTAAACATATAAATGAGTTTAACTGTCTTTTAAATAAAGTTATAATTGATTAATAAGTAAGTTAATCGAGTTGTAATTAAAAGAATCTAACTGTCTTTAAATTAAAGTCGTAAATAAAGTCAGAATAACTAATTTTACACAATTTTAAGATTTTGACCAGAGGTCTTTATGCAAAAGTGATTATACTATTCCAAAACTTAAATATAAAATAAAGTTTACTTCTTTGTAAACAAAGAAAAAATATGAACGTTCTGTGGGAGTTACCTAAGGTTTCATAAAAATTAAGATAGAACCAAAGAAAAGACCGAATAAATTATAAGTATAGTTTAGAACAACGGAAACTGTAGGACACTGAATCGTTGTCGTATCCTTGTGACCCCCTCAATTACTTCGTGTCTTGTTTTTAAGGTACTACCCTTTGACAGTAGACTACTCTTTCACATCGCTCCACTGATTCTCTCCTTATTTAATCCAGGTTATCAACACCTCTTCTTTAAGTCTAAGTTCTGTTCCCACCAACGATAAGGTGACCGTTTTATTATACTTAACTTCCTGTTTGGACACGTTCTATAAAAGTCCAAAACCTTAATGTGGCATAGACAAAAAAAGTTCCGTGGAAAAATTAAAAGTTTGATAAAAACAGGAAACTGTAAATTTTTATAAAAGGAGTATACGAATTTTAATATAAATACAAACAATACCTGATTTCTTCGTAGAATTTAATTGTGTTTTATTGTATGAAGATCTTTTATTCAGAACGAAGTGAGTAACTTTTCACCCCTTTTTAAAAAAAAAAGGATTTCGATACGGAAGTTTACAGTTGCAAAAACTAAAATTTGTTTACCGACGAAAAAGTTTGAATTGATCGAAAAGATTTCCTAACTGTTTTATTGCACTAACTCTTTGAAATTCCTTAAGTCAAAAGTACTGAATCAAGTAATTTGTCGGTTTCCGGAAACACCTTTTGTTAGTACCATTCGTTTTTTTAACAGAGTATTACACTAAGACCGAATAGGACTTCTGACGTCTAAAGGGTCTTCCGAATAAAGTTTAATCTTATTCAACCGATTTTTTTTTTTTCTTTTCGAATCCTCGTTTACGTATCTTAAAAGTATTACTTAATATCGAGTAATTAAAGGAGACCTAATACCAGTTATAATGAACTGACGATAGGTAAACATACATTTCTATAGAGACACCGGTACGATCCTACTAGTATTTTCTCTCAGTAGTATTGTTAGTGTATCCTATAAGTGACCCGTGGAGACACTTACCGTAGAGACCACGGTAAAGAAGGGTAAGTCTTTTACCACATAGTCAGGTTAAGGAAGGGACAACGAAATCCTCACAAAACCTGACAAAGACCTGGAAAAGACTCACTAGAAGACAAGTATGTTAAGATAAGTATATGGGACTCTCCCAACAAACAAAAAAAAAAAAAAATTGATGAGTCCGAACGAATCTATTTAAAGTAATAACAGTTACCTTTGTGACCCTCGAAACGTCTGATTAGGGTAACGTCCTCTATATCAAGACGACTATGGGTGAGATTCCTACAAAGGAACCTCTCAGTACAGGGTCCAGATGACTACATCTTCGACGATCATAGGCACGACTACCACTACCGTCTCAGAGAAAGTCAAACATGAAAACGGTTTACTGGTGGAACCTGTAAAGAAGAAAAAGACTTCGTGAAGATTTTAAAAAGTTGACACAAAAGACAGTAAAACAATAACTAAAGATCCTTAAGTAAAGACAAGACTTATCTTCGTGGATCGATAGAAACACCGTTAATCGAAGAGGGGAGAAACGAAATGAAAAAGTAAGGAAAGACAGAAAATTACTTCTCTTCAACAATAAAGTTTACATTAACTAATCGTTCCACCAAGAATTACAAATGTTGAAAAATTCAAAATTAATACTTAACAAAGGACGAGACTCAAATACTTCTATAAGAGATTAGACTTTCTAAATAACCGAATTAAAAGTGTAAATCTGTATGTCGTCGTCGTCGTTTTATTATTATTAAACATGTTTATCATACTCCATTTACAGTTGAAGTATGAAAATATATACTGACAGTCTAACTGTGTCGTGGTAAATTTCATTAGAAACAATCCGGGACTTTATAATTAAAACATAATTTAAATTACTCAAAGAAAGACTTTAACGATAAAACTAAGGACTCAAAGGAACGGATATGAAATCCCTTATTTCGTCTTAAAAAATAATCACAGTAAAATATTTTTAATAATACAGATGATGTCATTCATTAAAAACAAGTAAAATAAAAATAACAAGAACTAAGAAACTTTGAAATATGTGTCAAATAAAAAAATTGTGTAAAATCTCAGTTGAACTGTTAATTGAGTTTTTTCTTCTTTCGAAGACATCAAAAGTATCCTAAATATAATTTAAATAACATCTAGTTAAATCCTTTTACATATAAAAGCGATAAATCTTAGGAATTTAAATTCTTATATAGAGAGGTAAACGATTGTAGAAGTTAAAATGAGTTGTTATATAACTATCTAAAGAACATTCAAAATAATTAAGAATCTATAAACTGTAAAATTTAAAATAAGAAAATATAACACAAAAAATATTGACAAACTAAAGAAAGATATATTTTCGTTAACTAAAACGTATAACTTTAACATACAACTAGAATCGTGTAACTCGAACGTAAGTTTATGTAATGATTTAAATTATTTGAAACTAGTAGATAAACGTCTGTACAAACTACACCCTATAAGTGTTAATAAAGTAGACCCTTATTAATTCGACATAAATAAAAGTTAAGAACATGATAATTATAAAGACAGATCAAATAACCAATTCTGAAAGTCATTTTATAACTCACTTTCATCGTTTTTAATTAGTAGAAAAGATAAAAGACTGTTTTTTACTCAAGTTGAAAATTATAATTGATATTACGAATTACATTTAAAAGACATGTATGGAAAATTAAAATTTATCTCTTAAAGATGTCATTTTAAAGATTCATAAAATTGGTGATTACTTACAATGAAAATAGTTTACGGAATAGACATGACGAATTTTATGTTATAGACATAATTGGTCAACAGTACTAAACGTAGAAAAGACAGGAATAAAACAATTATATGAACGTCTAATAAACCCCGGGAAAATAACTTTACTTTTTTAGGATCTATATGTTGAGTTACTTTATAGGTATATGAATTGGGATACATTAGGGACAAGTCTAATTCTTTTTGATGTGAGTCAGGGGTTGGGGAGACTACAAAAGAGGGTCTCTTATTGGTTTGATCAGTCTGAAGATTGACGTACATAATCAAAACAGAGAAAAATTGAAACCGGTGGAGTATACTCCGGAACTGAGTAACCTTTTCTGGGACTACGACCCTCCCTAATTCCCGTCATTCTCTTCCCCTGCTGTCTCCTACTCTACCGACCTACCGTAGTGACTAAGCTACCTGTATTCAAACCCATTTGAGACCCTTAACCACTACCTGTCCCTCCGGACCGCACGACGTTAAGTACCCCAGCGTTTCTCAGTCTGTGTTGACTAACTGACTTGACTTGACTTGACTTGAAATACATTAAACTAAATCTGTATATACATGAGAAAACATAAACTGAAAAAGTAAGGTTTAATAAAGGACTCTAAGGAAAGATGATCAAGTACATCAAAGTTAAACATGATAATTAAAGTCCTCATAAGATACACACTTAGAAAAGATGATACCACTAGTAAACTCGTTAAAGAAACAACAAACAAATCAGTGATTCAGTACAGGTTGAGACACACTGGGATACCCGACATCGGGTGGTTCGAGGAGATAGGTACCCCAAAGGGTCCCTTCTTATGACCTCATCCATCGGTAAGAAAAAAGGTATCCTAGAAGGGTTCCGTCCATAACTTGGACGTAGAGGAGGAACCGTCTACCTTAGAAATGGCGATTCGGTGGACCCTTAGGGTTCGTCAAAAAACGTACCTCCAATAATATTTATTATAGTCATGAAAATAACATGAATGTAGCATGAATGTATCATGACTCCTTGTATGACTACTCGGAATAGGACGATGAATATTGGGACTAGTAACTTCAGAATGACTTACAGTCGGGTACAGAAAGTCTAATTGTTCTCATCTGTTACCCCACTATACAAGTTTTCTTTTTTAAAGGTCTTAAACACCACTACGTCTTCACTCCCTATACACAACGAACACCCGTTAAGAGGTACAAATAGAACCCTGTCTAAAACTAAGTCTGATAAAAGTTCCTCCAACTAATTGGTTTATTGTAACCTTTATCTCTACCACAGAAGGGGTACCATATTCCCTCTTAAGAAAAAAACAGGTCTCATTATTTCCATTCTAAATGGAGATCTCCTTCTCAACTTGTCCGAACGAACGTTGAAGGAATCTTCTGATCCCCAAACGATTCGTTTTAGACAGAATCGACACTTTGTTTAGGTCGTAGATGGACCAGATGGAGTCGTGATAGGGGTACCTTAAACAATTCTTACCCCTCCCGTCACCTATCGATGGTACGATGGACGACACAAGAGATGATTTCAAGTAACAAGGATTCACTTCTTAGAGGGGGAAAGACCGTCGTAGATTCTTTGGCTCTTTCTTATTAAACAGACTTAGTGTTCGACCCATATTAGGGTTTATCAAGTGTTAACAAACGTATATAGAGAAAATAAGACGTACAATAAAACCCCCCCGTCCCCCATAGAAGATCAAATTATTAAAAAAAGTCGTCACGGATTAGACTAGAAGTTACTTAAATGACCAAAAATTAAAGTGAATAATACAGAATCAAGATTAATGTAAAAATAATGTTTAAGACCAAGGGACGGTTGTAAGAAAGACATAAAGAAACCAGAAAGTCGAAGAATCCGTACGATTAGTAACGACGAAAATTTCAGACAGTGACTATTGATGTGATAGACATAGGTGGTTCCCAGTCATGAAGATCGGTCACGAAGAGAACTAAAAGTAAGTGTAAAACGAACATGTTTGTTTGTTTTACAAACATGGACCAATTAAAATTCACGAACGGTATATAATAATATGAAATAATTCTATTAAACTTCGAGATCTAATATATTTGAAGTGGGTCTCTCTTAAATAAAAAGTAAACCGTTATAATACTCCTACTCTACTAAACTTTGACTGAAGTCAAATTCATTTCATAAAGATAGATCGAGTGAAAATAAGATAATGACATCTACAACCTCTCAGGTAAGGTTCAAGATACAAAGGGGGACCGGGGTCCATCGGAACTGGAGATTCGAAGAAGAAGATACAGGTATTCCGACACCTTTTGAAAGGAGTCGAGGGTTTGAAGTGTCTACGATGAATGTTTAGTGTAAAAAGATTTGTTGTTTTTTTTTAGAGTCTACAGGTAAAGTGGGTAATGAGAAGAGAGGAGAGGGTCTGCCACTAAAGTGTGACTGAGTGACTGAACAAGAAGAGACTACATAAAAATGAATCAAGTTATTTATCAACAAGAGTCGTTCTTCAAGAAAGAGTGTAGATCAAATAATAATAACTTTTGACTTTAGAGAGTTAGAAAAAACCGGGTGGTATGACAAGGGATTTCTACTATATAAAGGATCGTATAGGAGTCATACACTTGTTGAATTTAAAGAAAACTAAGGTGGAGTAGACAGAATTTTCAACATAAAGTAGTACAAACGTAAGATTGTATATACCATGAATAAAACTTCGTCTTTTACGATAAAATGTAATTTATAATATACAAATATATATATATATATATAGGTATGTATTTATAGTATATCGATATTCTGACCATATATAAACTTTCTACTGGAATTTTATTATTGTCTTTTTATGTATGATACTTAGAAAAAGGTTCCACTACGTTTCAATAGTACCATAAAAATAGTTCTTTTGATTCGTTATCCTTTTTGTTTAAAAAAATTTCTTAATTTTGTCTTACGAGACTCGAGTGTAAATGATCTATGGGTCTTATACTCTCACCAGTTAACCGATCTTATATCGGAATATCTTCTTTTCCATACATATACCTTAAACTGGACTTCGACAATCCCTTTCGTGTGACTAACTTTGACGGGTGGGACCGGTCAGTGGCATCATTGGTAAACAAACTCAACAAAATACCGTCCTCCAGGACCATTCCTTGTGCCTTGATTATTCGGAGGTGGTTGGTCTTCTTAAGTCCTTTCCAGTTTTCCTCTGTGGTGTACAGAGTGGTAGAGGGTCTTAGGAAGAAAAACCGTAGGTAGAACCGACTTGTTCCACACGTGGTGGTCCTCCCTGAGACTCAGCTTACTAACCGATTTCTATTGGGCCTTTCATTAGGGTTGTGTAATTTGGGCTCTTAAACTCGGTCGACAAGACCCAAGGGAATGGGATGACGAGAGGTGGGTCCGCAGAAAAAGGTCATTTTAGAGGACGAAACAGTCGTGTACACAGAGGAACCTGTTAAGTAAGGACTCACAATCTGTTCTCGGGTCAAACCCCGGGACCTTCCCTAGGGGGAAGAACGTTGTTTTGGTTGTATATACAAACTGAGTAACTTTAGGACTTGGGTAAATTGACATTGTCATCGTTTAAAATCGACATTTTAATATTTTCTAAGTAATCCTTAACAACATTTAAGGTATAGTAACGTAACTAAGGAACAAGATTTCTTATTTTATTATTGAATTCATGATGGAGACCTCAAGAAACAGTGATAGTTTAATCAAATAGTTTACGTTAATGTATAGAAACGGACTTGGTATCTACAAATCTCTCAAAATTATATACTTCTACCACTAACAATAATGTTCGGTTGAATTTAGTGATTCAAACTTGTCTTTAAATTCTTCTGAACCTCCAACTATCACGTATTTTGGTATTAACATCGAGTAAGAAAAGATCTATTTCAGAAAGACCTCGTTTAGTTAAGTAAAGGATAGTTGAACGTAGAGTGACAATTACATCCTATGAGAGAAATAGGAGGATTTATATCGTACAGTATCAAACGAAATCGGATCATCCGTGTGGTTACATGTAATTATATAAAGGACTCCTAATCCAGTAAAGTTTGAACCATAGTGAATCAGGAGTCCCTAGAAATCCCAGAGGAGTGAGGTTTTCTACAGTTGAATACTTGATTGAGTAATATGACTATAGTAACAGTTATCCTGACATCTTAATTTTAATTGTTCCTCGAATTTACTGTCTTATTATGTAAGTAGTTTCTCCCCTTTTACACAAGGTGTTTTACACATTCTTAAGTATGGTCCTTTAAATATACTAAGAAGGTGTAGTCTCTTATTTAACGATAAGGAAACGGAGTCATAGTAATTTTTCCTCTGTATCTCTAAACAAATCAGACAAGTGAAACACCAGACTTTCTGGCCGTTTGGATCTTCTCTGACTGTCTTTCTATTCGAACAGATCAATTGAAAGTACTATCGAGTCACTCAGACAGTAAACAGAGAAACTGGGTTGTTTGACTCATTGTGATTTCGAAAATACTGTAAAGTCTTGTTAGGTGTCTTCGAAATTGTTTGATGCTAACCTTTGGTTTTGTCTCTGAAATTGAAGGTTCAATCTGGTACGGTAGAAAACGTATAATGGTACTATTAAAAGTCTTTATCGAAAATTCAACCGTTACCCGGTACCTTCTCATGATTTCTTATGACTTACCAGTGACATAATAGTATTCTAGGATATACAAGAAATACTTAACAAAGACAACTTAAATATATCAAACTTCATGTGTGGTAGGATTTTGTCTTGAACTTGATATAAACAATAAAAAACTATACGTGTTTATTCAACGTACTAGTTTAGTCCAGTAATTGGAAGGATGATACTAAAAAGGGTGTTCCAATCACAGAGAAGAAGTTGAGTGTGAAAAGATATTCCTTAAAAGAAACTAGTAACCAGTTACCTCCACCTTTTATTATAAAATAGTTGGTAAGAAGGAATATATGATCATATTGTTACTCTTTACGTAACACTATTATATCGGAAGAGTCCTTGTCAAGAATTCCGGTACCCCTACTCCCTACCGAACAGTCCTCTCTCACTATGTAGAATAGTAGGTGAACATCTATTCCGTATCACAGTCCTATAAGGTGTCAAGTATCATACCTACCAATTAAAACATCCTATAGGTTCCTTTACTTTCATCGTTCAAAATCTTTATTCTTTCTTACTCCTCCTAAGAACGTCTCTATAAACATATTACCAGATCTCACACTTGTATAAATACAGTGTACACTTAAGAATAGTTTTCCGGTAATACACTCTCCTTTAAAATTATTAGTCGGCGTGTTTCAAAGAATTTACTTTATGTACGCTCTGAGGAGGTTCACGGTGACGCTACGAAAGTGTTCCTGTAGTGTTCGTTCTTCAATAAAACGTTTCTCGTCCGATACGTCCTTTTGTTACCGTACTTGAAGGGTATTGATATCGATAAAGTCAATAAGGATGGTGACTCATGTGTTTGGATGATCATCTTCAATCGTCGGAGTTTGGAGATTAGAACATATTATCCGTTTCCCATCGGAATTTTGTTAAAATAGATAAGGAAAACAGAATCTCTCATATCGTCAAACAGGAGTGAACTCATCTATGAGTAAGTCCAAAGTTTTTATAACACTAAAACACTGTGATGGTCATTGTTTCAGGTGTATGACTAATCTACTACTGTTTGGTGGAATCATGAAACGTCTTGTTCCGAAAACTGACTCCATCGGAAATATGTCGTTTCATTTTTGTCTCCACCGGATTCAGCTACCTTTAGTAATTCAAGGTCCAGTTCATAGTCAATAGTTGACGTAATACTTTTCACATCAGACGTATCCAGATCTTCATTACGTATCTTCATCTTCTACTATTGAAAGTGTCAACGAAAATTCATGGGTAAGTGTCTTATAATTTAATGATAAGATTCTGACAGGAGAACACGTGGAATCTCTAAAATCATGGAGTTTGTATCCAAAGGCGATCACCTAGGTACTAAAGTAACTTAATCTTTTCAACTATCATTGAACGGAAAACTCCTAATAGTACGGTAAACCTCTTTTTATCTTTAAAACTACAATTAAACCTACTAAAAGTGTCTAGTTTGTGCACCGTAACAAACCTGCCTCAGGTGTAAAATAAACCCCTATAAAGAAAAAAAAATTACATTATCACTCACTTCAGCGAGTCATCACAGACTGAGAAACGCTGGGGTACCTGACATCGGATGATCCGAAGAGGCAGGTACCCTAAGAGGTCCGTCCTTATGACCTCACCCAATGGTAAAGGAAGAGGTCCCCTAGAAGGACTGGGTCCCTACTTGGACACAGAGGACGTAACCTCCGTTTGGAGACTCGGTCACTTGCAATTACGTTTTCATATTTTCGTCATTGTGGTACTCAAGTATAGTAAATCTTCATTTCCAAATACAATGTTCTTTTTTCCAAATCGATCGTGGAATGATCAACTCAATATCGACTTCAGTTTCCCTCATGTCACATCAATTACCTCCTCTTTTTAGTACTTAAGTTAGATACCAAAATAATCAACATCTTTACTACTTGATAGGAAATCTTATTTACGGAACGAAAAGATTATATATATAATGAGGAAGAGAGGTTATATATAAAACCTCTTTCTCAAAACAAAGACCAATGGTCAACTTGGATTGGGTATTCACTCTATTATAAATCCGTAAGCTAGTCTTAATCTACTCTTTACTTGTTATAGTGATATAGAACTTGAGTCTTAACATACTTTATTAATATAGTCAAATCTTAACAACTCCGACGGTGGGAAAAAATTAACCTTATATCAACTAAATGTTATAATATATAAAATCGACATATTGTATCACAAAGTTATAAAGGTATCGAATATGAGGTGAATTTCGATAATGTTTTACTACCGATATAAAGAGACAACATGGTATATTATATAGGAATAACGAATACCCAAACGAAGAAAACCAAGTGTACCAATATATACTCACTTTAAACGTAACTTTTTCTTTAATAACGTAATATAAAGAACCTCCTTTTAAAAACCAAACCTTCAAATACATGTCCTTCTTACCAAATACACATACAGCTCGTCGGTTCAAGACCTGATAATATCAGTAAGTAAAATCAGATAATGAGTCGTACACTTGTCTAATGGATAACATTGAACCAGAGAATAATACAATAAAACTTGATAAGAAGACGAATATGGTACCTACTTATTTCTGAGTGAAAAAAGTCGAGAATCTTTCAACATCCGAGTACTGGATGTCAGTGGGTAAATTTACGAAGATAAACATTGAAATGTATAACTTTCTTATCGAATTTTTATTTACCGATTAGTGTCGTTACCATATCTCTAATCTCATCTCCACTACGACCTTCGGTTACCTCCTCCTCATAGTCCTCGTAGGTTTTCTTAGTCAAAGACACTTTACTATGAACATTCACAATGTAACGGATCCAAAGTAAAAAGGACTGTTAAAAGATTTGGAAAAATAAATCAGAAAAACCATTAAGAGACTCGGAGATCTATTGGAAGGTTATTCAAGGAAAAATAACGAATTCAATCAATGTTATATAAAGAGAACAAAGGGTTGGTCGTGGGTTTGACTGTATGTGATTTTCGTACATTCATCGACTCTTGGATTTATTTACCGTTATACACTCACGACTTTTGACTAAATGAGAGTGTAGTCCATCGGATGAGTTTGGTTTCCATTGAAGTGCTACATTGACGTACGATACATAGTTCCTTTGTTTTTATACCCCTTTCGTCATATTAAGATCCTTGTTCTTAAATATACTTCCTGTGTCCGTCTTCTACATCTGAGATCTTATCTGACTCCTTACCTAAATGGTTTCTTCTCTTCTTATCAATGATGTGAAAGTCCATATGTTCAATTTTTTCTTCGTCCTCTCGAAGTCGAAATTTAAATGAAGTTCTCGTTTAGTTATAAAATGTTTAAACGGACTCACATTTTTAATGAACCCTCAGAATATTTTCATACCCATGTTCTGGGAGGTAACATCTAAGACCACATAATCATAATCCCACCTAGATTCTTATAGATATGAAAACAAATTCAGCGATCTGTTAGAGTCTTAGGTTTTACGGACCCTGTTAAAACCTGATTTTTATTAAAACATACTTACTCTCACGATTAATAGTTGTCTACAAACTTTACATCTATTAATACTAAATTTCCGATGTAAACGAATATTATTATTATGTTAGTGCGAAAACTTTTTCAAAATCTCACTCTCAAAAACTTTTTCAGTGGGTTAATACTTTACAACAGAAGTCGATTTATGTGACCTCTCTACATTCAACAAAATAATACAACTGACGCTCATCGAACCGGAATTTTCACGTCTTTCCCTCTCGACTAACAGACACCGTAGGGCTTTGTGAGTATATAACGAAAGTTCGAGTCAACCGTTCCTAAGTCAGTCTTTGTAGACGTTCTTAAATCTGACTCGGTACATGAGTCGCTAGAAAGATGGACAATGAGATTAATGATGTAATATTTTAAAAATAAAAATAAGATCGAGGGAGACTACGACGACCTTCTAGTATCTCATTTGAGTCGTCCCATTTCCTCAGATTCTATTCTTTCTCTTTCTCCTCTTATTCCGTCCTTTTATCTCTTTTACTTGAACCTCCGATGTACAGTACGATGTGTCTTATTGTTTGTTTAGGAGGTGTAGAATACCAAAGACGAAGGACATATCGAAGTTTTCATTACTTAAACGAATTATATAAACCATCTGTCGTACCACAGTTCATATATATATATATATAATATATATATATATAATTTTCTCCCCTCTACTTAAACAATATTACGATGTACGTGAACATATGTAAAGAAAGTGAAGGACGAGTAAACAAAAAAATTCGATATAACGTTTGTCTACAATCTGACTCTGGAGAATTACAATGTAAGTTAATAAAGACTTAAACTTATATAAACTCAGGGACCACCGAGTATCCAATTTCACAGACGGACCTTACACCCTCTGGGTCCAAACTAGAGACCCAACCCTTCAAGAGGACCTCTTCCTTTTACCGTTGGGTGAGGTCATGAGAACGGACCTCTTAGGGTACCTCCCTCCTCGGACCATCCGATGTCAGGTGCCCCAGCGTTTCTCAGTCTGTGCTGACTCGTTGAAGTGAAAGTGAAAGACTCTATATTGAACGTCACGACTCCTCCATCCGATAAAATACGTGTATACTAAACCCCCACATATTATTTTAGGAAACCTTCATCCCTTGGTTGTTTTCCGTTTTTTCTTCCCTATCAACTCTTCCTCTGGTCATGGGATTTACCATGGAATCGAGTAATAGAATTTTTAACTACAGAATCTCGGATGGAACGAGAACCTAAAAGTCCAAAGACTGTATAATAAAAATTTTAAGTTCACTTTCCTTTTGAGTTGTATTCGAAGAAATTTCACTCTACCTTGAACTTCTATACGATGAGTTTTAGGTCTCAAATTACTTTGACCAGGATCTACGAGGTGACACAGGGGTCATGGAAGAGAAAGCAACAATGTCGACTTGTAAGTAGTTTATTACACGTGACTGTCGTACGACACTGTGGTTTGGTCAAGGGTTAACACTCGAGGTCTGATCTTCGAGTACACTTTTCATCTCACACACGAGGTTTATGTAACGGTTTCAGATCTTTACTTCAGAGTATCGAAGGTTAACCCCATGTACTGGACAAAATGTACACCAGTACGATTATGAAGGATAGGGACACTTGCGTCTACTCTGACCGAAATATACTGTTTATGCCTTTATTTTAACCTTTATTTATTATTGTTTGATTTTTTATCACAACGTTACGGTCTCTTTATCCTTTCAACCAACCCAAATACCCTTTTGACTGTTTTTAATAATCATATAAATGTTTAAATAAGGACCTCAATAAATCTATAAACCCATTACAAGAGTTGGGGTTAGAATCGCAGTACAACAAATCTCGTACAAGTCAAGTCAACGAGTCAACACAGGTTGAGGAACGCTAGGGTACTTAGTGTCGTGTGGTCCGGAAGGACAGGTAGTGGTTGGGGGCCCCAAGTGAGTTTGAGTACAGGTAGCTCAGCTACTACGGTAGGTTAATGGAGTAGGAGACACCAAGGGAAGAGGAGGACGGGGGTTAGGGAGGGTCGTAGACCTAGAAAAGGTTACTCAGTTGAGAAGCGTACTCCACCGGCTTCATGACCTCAAAGTCGAAGTCGTAGTCAGGAAGGTTTCTTGTGGGTCCTGACTAGAGGACATCTTACCTGACCAACCTAGATGAACGTCAGGTTCCCTGAGACTTCTCTGAAGAGGTTGTGGTGTTAAGTTTTCGTAGTTAAGAAACCGTGAGTCGAAAGAAGTGTCAGGTGGAGAGTGTAGGCATATACTGGTGACCTATTTGGTATCGGAACTGACCTACCTGGAAACAACCGTTTCATTACAGACACGAAAATTTATACGATAGATCCAACCAGTATTGGAAGGAATGTTCCTCATTCGCAGAAAATTAAAGTACCGACGTTAGTGGCAGACGTCACTAAAACCTTAGGATTTTTTATTTCAGACTGTGACAAAGGTGACAAAGGGGTAGATAAAGGGTACTTCACTACCCTGGTCTACGGTACTGGAAGCAAAAGACTTACAACTTGAACTTCGGTTGAAAAAGTGAGAGGTGAAAGTGAAAGTAGTTCTCCGCAAAATCAAGGACAAGTGAAAGACGGTATTCCCACCACAGTAGACGTACAGACTCCGATAACTATAAAGAGGGCCGTTAGAACTAAGGTAGAACACGAAGAAGGTCGGGTCGCAAATAGTACTACATGAGACATATATTCAATTTATTCGTCCCACTGTTATATGTCGAAACTGTATGAGGAAAAGGATAAGCCTTAGTCAGACAATAAGGTACAGTCAAGATTGATAACGAAGGACTGGACGTATGTTCAAAGAGTTCTCCGTATAGTCTACCAGACATAAGGGTAGAGAAAGTCTTAAAAGGTGTCAAATAACACTAGGTGTATCAGTTTCCGAAACCGTATCAGTTATTTCGTCTTTATCTACAAAAAGACCTTGAGAGAACGAAAAAGGTACTAGGTCGTCTACAACCGTTAAACTAGAGATCAAGGAGACGTAAAGGATTTTGGTCGAACTTGTAGACCTTAAAGTGTCAAGTACATAACGACTTCGGACCGAACCTCTTAAAACTCGTAATGAAATGATCGTACACTCTACTCACTTAACAAGCCATCAAATTCGTAAGAAACCGTAACGGAAAGAAACCCTAACCTTACTTTTGACTGGAAAAGGTCAGGACACCGGTGACGACTCAAAAGGTTTATACGACCGTACACTCACGTCGTGAAAGTGTCGTAGTAGAAAGTCCTAAACTTTATCGAGCTGACCTTAAGGTAGTGGAGGTGATCGAAACAAGCATCGCTACGAAAGATTCCGGGTGAACTGAAGTGTAAGGTCTTATGGACCGAGATCCACTCACTAGTGTGGTAGTACTTATAGACCCATTACTTCTAGAAAAAACATGTCAAGACACATAAGAACGTTGATGAAGAATTATAGAAGACGAAGACAAGCCAGGTACGGTAAAGACAGGAAATAGCTTGGGTAGAAACGTACTTTACAAGGGAACCTTAGAGATTAAAAGAACTGCTCGAGAGAGCAGAAAGGGTAAGACAATAAAAGGAGATTAAGAAACGTAACCAGGGACTCCTTCCGAAAGAATAGAGAGGAGCGATAAGAAACCTTGAGACGTAAGTCTACGAATATAGAAAGGAAAAGAGGAAACGAAAAACGAAGAAAAGAAAAGTATCGATAAACATTCAGGAGTAGTCTGTCGGAAAATCGAAAAACCGTAAAGAAAAGGTACTTTTCCTGTAGAAAAACCCCACAATCAAGATTTTCCAGAACATCCAGAAGTATCTTGGCAAGTTGAAGTCGGAGAAGTCGCAATGACAAATCTCGTACAATTTCATGGGATTTTATATGTCCTTTCAATTGATGTCCAAAAACTTTCATGGATAGGATATGAGAGTCATTATTAGTTGTCGACTTAGATGAATAAAATAAAAAAGTAGTAAAACTTTTCAACGTACTAATCTGTCAAGTAAAATAAAGATTTACGAAGGTATTATTTATAAATAAAGGTTCATAACGGTTTTAGAACGTTAATTACTCATTTCACAAACAGGAATCTTACTCAGGGTCATCATTTACGATAATTAGTGTCCAAAAATATGGTTTATAAACCCGTATCGAAGAAATTTTATAGGTTTAACTTTTTTAATTTACAAAAGTATGTCAATACGATATAATAAAATATTTTATTAAGACATCGAATTATTACGAGGTCACAACTATAAGCAAAAAACGAAACAGTCAAACCAAGGGTTCTAAACAGAAATAACTAACTTCATGATTATAAATTCCCATATAAATTCCCATATAAATTTCCATATAAACTCTCATACTTTACGTGGAGTTTTAATTCCCGGGAAATAATAATTTTGTTCCAGAAGGGTTCACCACGATCACCATTTCTTGGACGGACGGGTACGTCCTCTACGTTATCTAAGTCAAAGTTAAGGACCCAGTCCTTCTATGGGACCTCGTCTTTTACCGTTGGGTGATGTCATAAGAACGGACCTTTTAAAGAACCTGTCTCCTCGGACCACCCGATATCACGTACCCCAGTGTTTCTGTCCGTGCTAACTCGATCCAAACTCAAAATGATAATTTTGTTTCCTTTTTCTCTTAGAACAAATTTGATTTTATATAGTCATGAGAATCAACATTTTTTTTATCTTTAGGAAGAATTTCTTTGAATTCTTTATTCCCTTTATATCATCTAGAGTCTGAAGTTCTTTTCAAAATTACTGGTTTGACCTATTTTCCTCCATTCAGAGTCTTTGGTACAGAACATACTATGACTGTAAAAAGATTTCTAAAAAGAACAAACAAATCCAATTATAGAAGAAAACAACAGAATCCAAAACGAAATATTGATACAACTCTCTATGATTTTTGAGGTTCAAAATAAAAATCAAAGAAAAAGGTCACTTTTTATCAAAAGTTATAATTAGATGAAGGTTCAAGACTTAGATTAACTTAGTTGAGAAATATTTTGCAGACCTCCCTTACCTTGTCAAGTTCTTTTCCACGAGTCAAAACTCACGAGATTCAGAATGTACTTATTAAATTCCACCATATGTTGAGTAAAAATGGTGAAGGATACAGTAGACATGAGTATTTATTATATATACTTTTTTTACTTACTTGAGAAAGTCCCATGGTACCAAGATAAGTTGATGAAGGAAAATTTGAACGAAGATATCAATTACTTTTACGTAAACCTAGGTTTCTAAGGTCAGTTAGTTTATTTTAAAATTTTTGATTTGTATAATTTGGGTTATCGTAAAATAAATTGAACTCAAAGGATATAATAACGGAATTTAAAAGATAATTCAAACAGAGAAACTCATACATTTAGTTTATTGACTCTCAGAACGAACCGAACAAAAAAAGAAAAAAAATCGGTTTCTTAGATCCGTTTTCAGAGTCTAACCATTTCCCTTTATAATTTCATAGTTGTACATTAGCCCGTGTGACCATCAAAAGGTTACGTTTCAGTATTGGATTTACAAAAGATGAATCGTGCCTTTTAGTGTAGAGGAGACCAAGTGTAAATACAAAGTAGATTCTCGTCCACCTTCTTCAGACATACGGTTCTTCGGAGGGTACCATAAGTGTCGAACTCTCAAACTCGACATTCCCCTAGTAAACTGAACATTTGTCAAAATGAAAATGTATTAACTGTACTTTGACCGTTATGAAGTGTGTCCATACAGTTTCTTATAATGGAAAACGTGTCATGTTACGAATTTTCGTTTATTACAAAAATTTAGACATTGAGTCTTAAAGAGTTTTATTTTCTTACGTATCAAACATTAGTTCATAATATATATATATACGTATATATATATATATATAAAGAACTAGTCACTTATATACCCTAAAATGACATTGGTATCGGATTTTAATTAGTATACTTACCAAAGGAGTTATGAAAATAGTACCAAAAACCATTGATGTAAATGTAGTTTCTTCAATAAAACTATTTCCGAATTCACCTTAATAGTAAACTTATTTGATAAATATTCGGATAAGAGAAAGTCATAAAGATGTGACAAAGGGTATATTGTCACGTTTACGTGTATCAGAGAAACATTTGTCATCTTAGTTTCATTAAAAATACATAAAGAAATAGACCAGAACCCGAGGATTGCCTTCCGTCCTTACAATAAAAGTCCATGTCTCTATGACATTGACCTCGATACCAACCATTTCTTTTTATTTTTCTATGAGTACAAGGAATTTTTGAAGTGAGTTGTATTATAATCTATTTACTGAGGTAACTACATATTTTGTTAATATGTTGTAGATCTAATCTCCCTCCATGTTCCCAATCTCAGTATCTTGTCTTCATCTCTCCCTCTTACAGTCCCTCCCCCTATGTGTACGGGTATGGTCCTATAAATTGAATACACGTCTCATACTCTTTGTGACCCGACCTTCTTCGTATTCGACCTTAGTTCTAACGGTCCTCTTTATAGTTATTGGAGTCTATACGTCTACTGTGGTGGGAATACCGTCTTTCACTTCTCCTGGATTTTTCGGAGAACTACTTTCACTTTCTCCTCTCACTTTTTCAACCGAATTTTAAGTTGTAAGTCTTTTACTTCTAGTACCGTAGACCAGGGTAGTGAAGTACCCTTTATCTACCCCTTTGTCACCTTTGTCACAGTCTGAAATAAAACCCCCCGAGGTTTTAGTGACATCTACCACTAACGTCAGTACTTTAATTTTCTACGAATGAGGAACCTTCCTTTCAATACTCGTTGGATCTATCGTATCATTTATCGTCTCTGTAACGAAACGGTTGTTTCCAGGTAGATCAGTTCCGATACAAAAAAGGTCACTAGTGTGTACCTACACTCTCAACCTGACACTTCTTTCGACTCGTGACTTCTTAACTACGAAAACTTGACACCACAACCTCTTCTAAGAACTCTCAGGGAACCTGACGTTCCTCTAGGTTGGTCAGGATACCTCTAGTCAGGACCCACAAGTAACCTTCCTGACTACGATTTCGACTTTGAGGTTATGAAACCGGTGGAGTACTCTTCTCAACTGAGTAACCTTTTCTGGGACTACGACCCTCCCTAACCCTCGTCCTCCTCTTCCCCTGCTGTCTCCTACTCTACCGACCTACCGTAGTGACTGAGCTACCTGTACTCAAACCCACTTGAGGTCCTCAATCACTACCTGTCCCTCCGGACCGCACGACGTTAAGAACCCCAACGTTTCTCAGCCTGTACTGACTCACTGACTTGACTTGACTTGACTATAGTCCTATTCTTTGGTCCTTCAATATCAGTGTCCGTAGTGACGACGACGACCACGACGATTCAACGAAGTCAGCACAGACTGAGACACGTTGAGGTATCTGTCGTCGGGTGGTCCGAGGGGCAGGGACCCTAAGAGGTCCCTTCTTGTGATCTCAGCCAACGGTAAAGGAAGAGGTGTGTCCGTAGTGACTATATGGGGTTTGACCCCTTTGTCTGTTACATTAGTATGCGGATCGGACAAGAGTAGTGTCACGTCTTCTCACTTCTGAGTCTCCTGCATACGGGGAACGTGACCGACCATTCTCTTCGATATTCGGGTAAAGTATGTGTGGAGAGACGGGTGTATTGTACATCACGTCCTCTTTCTCTTTCTAACTTAGTCGAGTCTTATCTTAAATTGGTGACTCTATTCTTTTATTCATAAATTTCTACCGATAAAATTTCGACTTGTAAAAACACAATACGGGAAGAAACTGAGAAGAATTTATAGATCTTCTTCTAAGACTTCTTCTAAAACATTCAAAGACTTAGTTAAAATCCTTTAGTTCAACCGTCTCAGATACGAGTAGTCTTTTTTCTATTTATTTATTTTCCTAATATGATCCAGTTCCTTTATTGAGTCTTTTCTTGTTTTACTATTTTTATAACTAACTTTTATTATTTACGAATGATACATAATAGTTATTATGATCCCGATTTATTTAGACATGAAAATGTGACCTTTCCTGGACCTTTAAATAGTTATACAAATAAGAATTTTTGTATAATCTTGTTTACATGTATCTGTTGACATCCTATTTTACTTCCTGTCCTTAAATTCACTGTTCCTTTGTTACAAAGGTTATATCCTTCGTCACTTACAAACGTCCTACCGTCAAATAGTCGTCGGATGACTCGTAAGACGGGTCTGACTTCGTTCTCGTTCGTAAAGTCCTTTCTTCTCTCTCTCTGTCTCTCTCTCACACACACCCAAACACAGACAAGAATTTCTCTCTTACGCATCAGTTCTACGGTATATGAGGTGACATGCTCTCCGTCAAACCTTTTTCATTCTACTCAATTTTTGTACCATACTTTTTTTTTATTATATGTGTGTGTCGTTGATCTTTAAAGTTCCCTCTTTATGTACCAGGGTTGCACTTCGTTTACAAGGTATAACCTTTTAGTTTACTTGTTTGAAATAATTTTGTCTTCCCTAAGATGTGGTGTCAATTTATATCTTTTAACCTTCTACTATCCTTAATCCGTTTCTTCCTTTTATACAGAAGAGGGTTTTTATTTTGACGTTTTAGTCACTTTTTTGTTTTAGTCCTTATTTGTGTTTTACAAATTCTTTTTAGTATAAAGTTTATACTTTATTTAGTTATGCATAGTACTAAACTTACTTTATTACCTCTGACTCCCTTTTTTTCTTTGTAGACTTGAGTTACGATTTTTATAGGAGTAGACTAGTTGTGGACTGAGTGACTTATTTTATATTAGTTTCTTTGAATGATTTGAGACGTCCTTTACTATGAATAAAGTTTCACTCTTGAGTAAATAAAAATTACGTGGTATGTTGTTTATTGTTTCGGTACCACACCAGTAATGTTTACTATGATGGAAACTTTTGTAAAAGTGCTCACTCCGACAGACTCCTATCTCTACTGATTCTACCTCAACCCTTCGTTTTACAATCAACTCTAGTTTTGGATACTATAAATCCCCCTCCTTTTTAAATATAAATCTTGAAACCACGGGAAATACCTATCGTCTTCGACGTTACAATTTAGACTCTGAAATTATTTCACGTTATGGTATTTATCTTTATCCAGTCATTTTATATCTAGTATTGAGGTTGTAAAACTTATAAGAAGTCTCGAAAATTGAAACTTGAGTAGGATGTAAGTTATTTATGACAACTTAACTTCATATCATGTCTATGAGACTACCTTAATTCTGTGTTTTAATGAAGGTGCGACTACTGATGTGTAAATGAACTCCTTAAAATTCATCATGAAACCGTCACCAATGATACTGTGAATAAGGATAGCACTAAAACTATAAATAACTTCGATGACAAAACATTTTCTTTTGAACTCCAATAAAAATTAAAATTTATCATAGTAGTTGTTAGTAATACTTTTCCCAACTTTAGGTGTAAAGAGAGATCCAGGAAGGAAGGGATAAAGACAAAAGAGGGGTTTCTTTTTTTATTTGTTTCTTTTTCGGAATTTGTTTTTCGGAACTTCAACGGGGTGGTGAAATGATGGAAACAAACGGTTTAGATCTTCGGTGACGAAAAAAAGCCAGAATCTCGTCGTAAATTGACATGGTAAACGAGAAAGTAGTTTACGAGGATGAGAAACGAAGGTCCTTAAATGTAATGAAGCAACCGACACTGAGGAGTCAGAAGAAACGATCTAGGACGTTACAGACTAATTTGACATAGGCCCTACGAACCCCGAATCAGAACTCGGAGTTCTGGAAAACTGGGAAATAACTAGGAACTGGGATATAAAAGAGATTGATTACGTTTTACTTGAGTAGGTCACAATTGTCAAATTTATAGTAGTTTTATAATTATTGAGGAATTAAATTTACCGGTCCAGACTGGAGTGGACACTTAAGTTCAGTTTTAAAGGATTACGATCAATTATAAAAGTGAAAGTTCAGGTCATCGGTAGAATTGTAATTACTCCAGTTTTGTCTTGAGGAAGAAATTAGGTTTAGACAAAAGTAAACAAAAGAGAGGATCATTTAACGTAGTGATAGGTTTGTTACTAATTTCCGTTTTGATCTTAAAGTCAACTGGTAAGATGTAAGTCGATTATTTTAGTAGTCGACTAACACGATTTGAAATGGAAGTTTCGTTTTGTATTTAAAGATAAGTGAAAAATTTTTAGGTAAAGATGATAAGGTTGGGTTAGGTTATATTTGGTTAGACGTTAGTAATGAATGGACCGTGACATAATCGTAAAGATACTGAAAGGACTGAGGTAGGAACGAGACATCAGTGTGACTAAAATAATTTTATTTTCTTATATTAAATAAGAGGTTATATATTGATAACTTACCCAAAGACAATCGTAACGTTCTTTGGGGTGGGTTAAAGAATCGGGAACGAATGTTTTGGATAGTACTTGACGAGGACGGAAAAAATGGCCGAAATTCGACGGGAACATATAAAGGAATTCGAAGATGGTATAATCGTAGGAAAATCAAAGAAACTTATATATTTTAAATGAATCAAAAAAAAGACCTTATAAGAACGATATTTAGGATTGAATTAAGAGAACAAGAATAATGTACACAGAGGTTTCTGATAAGAACGAACGAAAAAAAACACTGAAGATGACAAAGGGAGATCTTATATCCTAGTTATCCAAGACCCTGGAAATTATTACGTCTGTCAAAACTCAAGGATAACAACTCTCATCAACCTCCGGTTTCTATAAAAAATAAAATAAATTTTCAACGAGTCAACATAGGTTGAGAAACGTTGGGGTACCTAATATGGTAGGAACCTTAAGAGGTCCGGTCTTATGACCTCACTTATCGGTAAGTGAAGAGGTCCCCTAGAAGGGTTTGATCCTGAGCTTGGGTCCAGAAGGTGTAACGTCCACTAAAGAAATGGTCGACTCGGTGATCCCTTCGGGACCAACTCTCATCATCCTCCGGTGTCTATTTATAAGTTATTGAGTAACAACTTACCATTTATTAAAATGGACTAAAACTTTGTAATTTACCACAACACGAAAGAACCGATAATTTCATTTCTCTTCTAATATACAACGGTAATCCTGGACTGTAGTTTATAAAAATTTTATAATTTTTCTTTATAAATTTTCTTTTCGTACCGAAAAAATCTTTTCACAACAAAATGTTATGTCTGACTTCTCATCACGACCGTCTACGACTTGAATTATCGACAGGAAAACATTGGCTTCTCTTTACGTTTCGAGGGTACTGTATCACACTAAACCCTTGATTGGTTGTCTGAGTCATACTCCGAGAAAATACTCTTCTCATAGACTCTACAATTTTGGAGAGACACACTGTCCGAGAAAAAAAAAAGGTTTAAGATTCAACCTATTTCGTAAGAAACTTCAAGAACAGAAAAGTCCAACAGGTCGTACTAACACTTTTTCCTCTCTACAAAGGTTAAACCATCTAATAGGTTCCTTTAATAAAGAGTCGAGAGACCTTCTTCAACTTCCGAAACCTTTACACCTTGACAAAGTCGGGACGTTCTATTGGGTCGGGAGGTACTGACTTCATTGAATCTATGTTTTATGAGAAGATTTTATCCGACACGGTTGACCGTAACATCAAAATTTTCAGGTAACCCCTCTGTAGAGTCAGGGTGACTAAATTGATGATCCGAAACAGACTGGAATAAACAAATCTAAAACGACATAACTTACGACGACACCTTAGGACGAATTTAAATAAACCACCGTAACTTTCTCTTTTTACTACCGTAATAAAGACAATTTATATTATCATTGTTTTTTCTCTGAACGCTTCGATTCTTTCTAGAATAAAACCTTTCTAGAGAAAAATTTTTTAAGGGTCAACGGACAGACCAGTAGGTTCGGTTTACTTCTCTTAACAACCATTAATTTTTCATTAAGTGACTTCACTGACGTCGACATCGTAACCAAAATGACGGTTTGCGTCACACTAGATATCTTTGTTTTAGGATTAACAAAGTTTACTTTTTTTTTTGTTGTGTTGTTGTTGTTTTTTGAGATGAGGATTTCTACAGATTTTTCGAAATAAAGTAAATATTTTTGTGACCACTTAAAAATCGTTACTTCAACATTTCTTCTTCCTTATCGAACGGTTTGACCGTTTGAGTTCGGAGTATATGTACACGTCGACTTATCAATAAATGTTTGATGAGATCTTGTTCACACACTTATAACATGTCGGTAAAAAAAAGGGATAACATAGAGAACTCAAATTTTCCGAACTTTTATTCCTCAAACTTTCTCCTTTTTTTACTCGGAAATTAAAAAACTAAATAAAACCCAAAATTTATAACTATTATGAAATTTTGAACCATTTCTTTATAGTGACTTCGATACTTATAAAATAACTGGAAGTAGTCCTTAAAAGAAATGGTTCATAATAAAAGTGTGGGAAGTTTGGTTTCCAAAGATTCACCATTTATGAAAGGTAGGACCGACTTCCATTTGCGATGGAAATCAACCATAGAGGGTCTAAAGAAACCAATAATGATCGAAAAAGGACATTCGTGAAATTCGTATAAGAAAAAGAAAAATTAGTATAAAAACTATGAATGGGATTAAAACTTTGATGAACAAAAGTAAAAAAAGAGGATGTTCTCTGATGATCAAAAACGTTCTTTATAAATAGAAACAAAATATACGGAGTTGAAATGTGTAGTGAAATTCACTGTATAGTCTCAGGGCGATGGGTCATCTTGTAAATACATTTGACTCACTTCTTTCTTCACTATTTAGAATTTATTTACTAATCTTAAATAAAAATAACAGTCTATAAAATGAATTTATATAATCATAAAAATTTATGTATTCTTTATAATCATGGTCCCAACATAAATAATCAATTTCAACTAATGAACTTTATTTTTACGAAATAATGATATGATTTATTTCTATCCCTAAATAGTCTGAATGTAAGGTTGATTTATCTAAGTAACCCTTTAACGTGATTGGTGTTAAATGAAATTTTGCTTCAATAATCTCAAGTCGATAAGATTTTCCATTTACCATCTGAATAAGTGACAGTCTTATGTTGTTTGAAAATACACGGAATTAACATTTCTTAATAGAAGATCTCAAACGAAGTCAAGCCAAGTCATCGAGTCAGTACAGACTGAGAAACACTGGGGTACCTGACGTCGTGAGGTCCGAATGGACAGGTAGTGGTTGAGGACTTCTAACGAGTTTGAGTCCAGGTAGCTCAGCCACTACGGTAAGTTGATAGAGTAGGAGACAACAGGGGAAAAGGAAGACGGAAGTTAGAAAGGGTCGTAGTCCCAGAAAAGGTTACTCAGTCAAGAAACGTAGTCCACCGGTTTCATAACCTCACAGTCAAAGTTGTAGTCAGGAAGGTTACTTATAAGTCCTGACTAAAGGAAATCCTAACTAAGGGAAGAGGAACGTCAGGTGCCCTGAGACTTCTCAGAAGAGGTTGTGGTGTCAAGTTTTCGTAGGTAAGAAGCCGTGAGTCGAAAGAAATACCAGGTTGAGAGTGTAGGCATGTGCTGATGACCTTTTGGGTATCGAAACTGATCTATCTGGAAACAGTCGTTTCTTTACAGAGACGAAAAATCATAGATCCGATAGATCCCACCGGTATGGAAGAGAAGGTTCTTCCTTTACAGAAAATTAAAGTACCTACGTCGGTGGTAGACGTCACTAAAACCTCGGAGTTTTTTATTTCATAGAGTAACAAAGGTAACAAAGGGGTGGACAAACGGTACTTCACTACCATGGCCCACGGTACTAGAATCAAAAGACTTACAACTCGAAATTCGGTTGAAAAAGTGAGAGGAGAAAGTAAAAGTAGTTTTCCCACAAATCTAGAAGCGAAGGACGATATTTGCACCACAGTAGACGTATAGCCTCGAATAACTATAAAGAAGGTCGTCACAACTAAGGTCGAACACGAAGTAGGTTGGGCCGTAAAGCGTACTGTATTAGACATATATTCAATTTATTCGTCCCACTGTTATATGTTGGAACTACATCAGGAAAGAGATAAATCTTGGTCAGGTAACAAAGTACAGGTCAAGATTGACGACGAAGAACTGTACGTATGTTTAAAGAGTCCTCCGTCCAGTCCACCAGACCGTAAGAGTAGAGAATTTCTTAAAAGGTCAAACAACACTACGTGTGTCAGTTTCTAAAACCGTATCAGTTATTTCGTCTTCATCTACAAAGAGACCTTGAGAGAACGAAAAAACTACTAGGTTGTCTACAACCATCAAACTAGAGACCAAGGAGACGGAAGAGATTTAGGTCGAACTTGTAGACCTTCAAGTGTCAAGAGTATGACAACTTCGGACCGAACTCGTAATGAAATGATGGTACACTCTACTCACGTCAACACACCATCAAATTCGTAAGAAACCGTAACAACAAGAAACCCTAACCTTACTTTTGACTGGAAAAGGTCAGGACACCGGTGACGACTCAAAAGGTATAAACGACCGTATAACTCACATTGTGGAATTGTAGTAGTAGAAAAACCTAAACTTTATCGAGTTGACCTTAAGGTAGCAGAGGTGATCGAAACAAACATCACTACGAAGGATTCCGGGTTAATTCAAGAGTAAGGTCCTACAGACCGAGATCCACTCACTAGTGTGGTAGCACTAATAGACCCAGTACTTCTAGAAATAACATGTCAAGAAGACACATAAGAACGGTGGAGAAGAATTAAAGAAGACGAAGACAATCCAGGTATGGTAAAGACAGGAAATAACACGGGTAGAAATATACTTACAGGGAAACCATAGAGATTAAAAGAAGTTCTCTAAAGATCAGAAAGAGTAAGATAACAAAAGGCTATAAAGAAACGTAACTAGTGACTCCTTACGAAAGAATAGAGAGGAACGATAAGAAAACTTGAGACGTAAGTGTACCTATATAGAAAGGAAAGGAGAAAACAGAAAACGAAGAGAAGAAAAGAGTCGATAAACGTTCCGGTGGGGTCTGTTAGTAAAACGGAAAAACGTAAAGAAAAAGAAGCCCTATCAAAACCAATGATAGAAGACTTGACGAGTAATTAAAGTAAAACTTAATAGTTCAATTTAATGTTTTTTTATAAGACATAAATTATTGTTTCAAAAAAAAAATTTTTACACCTTACAAATTTTCACCTTAAATTTCGTACATTCTCAAAATGATAATATTAAAATTTTCAATGATTTTTTCTTGATTAACATGTACCTTTATGATATCGAACAACCTCAATATTTGCACAATGTCTCTTCGAGTGACTTTTAGGACTTAATTTATAATTTAGTGTAAAAGTAATTTATTTATAAAACCCCTTTTAAGATATATAGTTACTACTCCTTATGTTTTGAATAAATGGGAAAGAAAAGTCAAATGAGACACATCACTCATACCGTTCTTGTTGGGGTAAGTTTGTTTGTACTTACCTACTTACTTATTTATTTATTTACTCACTCATAGTTTATGACTATATACTTACTTCTTTTTACTTCGTTCAATTTTCTCTTTTACGGTCGACCCGAGTTGACCAGGTAGACGTATCTCGGAACTACAATCCTCGTTTAATAAACCCATCGACTCCTTTCTCACAAACCCCATCTCCCTTGTCAAATCCGTTTCCGGGACACGGTCATGTCGGGACTTGAAAAGGTATTTGTGTTACTGGACATACAGATATTATTTTAGTCACTCTATCTCTGATTACATAATAATCTAGTCTCTTCAACTGAGTGTGTTGTAGTCCGTCCCGGTAGATCGATACCTCCATATAAGTTGTAAGTAAGACTTATTTGACACTACGGTAACCTACCAAATAAATTCAGTTCCCTGTACAGATTATAAACAAAATTTTTCTTGTAAGAAGAATGAAATAATTCTTATTCGATAACTCCCGGTTTCTACCTTAGTCCCTCTGACCTTCGTCATTTTGACCACTGGTTTTAAAATATCAATAAATCTTGCGGGATCACACTACCCTTGGGTGAGGTCACAAGAACGGACCTCTTAGGGTCCCTACCCCCTCGGACCTCCCGACGGTAGATACCCCAGTGTGTCTCAGCCTGCGCTGACTTCGCTGAATCGTCGTCGTCGTCGTCGTCACACTAATATGGACGATAAATACTGATGACAGAAAATCGTAAACAGAGTTTTAACGAGAGAATCTAAACGACACAACACTAATTTTCTAGAATTTAAAATCTTAAGGATGTAATTTTAAAACTTTTTTATAGTCAACCGACGACGACGACGACGACGACGATTCAGTGAAGTCAGCACAGGTTGAGACACACTGGGGTATCTGTCGTCGGGTGGTCCGAAGGGATAGGGACCCTAAGAGGTCCGTTCTTGTGACCTCACCCAACGGTAAAGGAAGAGGTTACGGACTTTCACTTTTCACTTTCACTTCAGCGAGTCAGTACAGAATGAGAATCGCTGGGGTACCTGTCGTCAGATGGTCCGAGGAGACAGGTACCCTAAAAGGTCCGTTCTCATAACCTCACCCCACGGTAACGGAAGAGACTAGTCAACCAATAGAGTGTATTTAATATACGATATACTTTTAAGACTAAATAAAAATAAAGAAAGTATAAAAATTATTTGGGTAAAATAAAGAAGATAAAGACTACAACGAAGACTCGATGATAGAGAAGTAGAAGAGTTGTTCTATTAAATATGTTTATGACTGTCTGTCCTGTTTTACTACCACATCCAATAGGATCTGAGTGAAGGAAGGTACTTGTACTATCTAAACTTCGATGTATATTTCGTTGTTAGAGACTCTTAATGGACTTTTGATCGTCTTTTCTAAAAGGTGTTGATTCATTTTTCTTTTTTCGGTTTGACTCTGTCCATCCTCCGTTCTTCTACGTCAGAATAACCCTTGGTATAAGGATAGTAGGTTTAACGTTCCCTTCTTTTGTTAAGTTAAATATTATTGTGGTTTCTCTTATTTCATAGATTCTTATTTAAACTGGTTCCACCATTTTCTGGACCTGAGAGTTTTGATACTATGACTCCTTACTTTAAATTCTACTGTATTTATTTACCTTTCTGTATGGTACGAACACCCAACCCTCTTAGTTATACTGATTTTACAAGTACGATAGGTTCCGATATATGTCTCAGTTACATTTGGGATACTTTTATAGTTATCATAAGGAGTGTATTGATCTTTTTTATTGGGATTTTATACATATATTGATGTTTTCTGGGGTTTGGTAGTTTCACCACAATTCTTACGTCTTGTTTCAATCCTCATAGTCTGAAGGAGTGAAGTTTGACATGATATTTTGATATCCTCAGTGTTATCGTCCTATGACAGTGTTCTTTTCTTTGTGTTTAGTTACCTCGTCGTATCTCTCGGGACTTTCTTTGGGTACGAATATACTAGTTAATTAGAACTGTTTCTTCAGTTCTAAGTTACTTTTTTCAGGAGAAGTTATTTAACTCTTGTGATATGTCAGTGTTCGTTTTCTTATATGGACCCAGTGAAAGAATATGGTACATGTTTTGATTCAATTTTATCTAGCTTTCGAATTTACATTTTGGAATTTGGTAATTTGAGGATCGTTTTTATATCCGTTATACGAGAAATTGTAAGTAAAATAATCATGGCCACAGGAGTCCGTTCCCGTTGTTTTTGTTTTTATTTCCATTAACGTAGTTTTATTTTTCTGAAGTGTTTAATTTCCTTCGGTAATTGTTTTACTTTTTCGTCAGATGAGTTACTATCTTTTATAAACGTTTATGATATCGACTATTCGCTAATTGTAGGTTTTATGTATTTCCTTAGTATGTTTAATATTATTATTGTTTTTAGAGTATATTAAAGTAGTTATTTACCTGTCTCCTGGACTTATATGTAAAAAGATTTCTATTGTATGTTTACTGGTTATCCGTGTACTTTTCTACAAGTTGTAGTGTAAGCAGTCCCTTTACGTTTAGGTTTGGTGTCACTCTATAGTGGAGTGTGGATGTTTTTACCGTTACAATGATTACTGTACACTACCGTTCCTACGCCTTTTTTCCCTTATGAACACATAACAACTACTTTTCATTTAACCACGTCAGGATATATTTTGTCATAACTCCAAGGAGTTTTTTGATTTCTACCTTCATAGTGAACTAGTATGTTAAGGTGAAGACCCGTAAATGGTTTTCTTTTGTTTTTGTAATTAAATTATTCTATACATGTGGAAATACAAGTAACGTCGTACTAAATGTTTTCGGTTCTATACCTTCGTCGGACACAGATAGGTACCTGTTTATTTGTTATTTTATGATGAGTCGGTATATTTTCTTACTTTAGTACGGTAAACACTTTTGCACCCACCTAGATCTACCGTAATCCGGTTCACTTGATTCAGTCTATCTCTTTCTGTTTATGATATACTAATGTGAATATACACTTTAGATTCTTATTTATTTATTTATGTATTCGTTTGTTTGTTTTGTCTTTTTTAGAGAATCCATTTCTCTTGTTTGTTCACCATGTCATCCCTCTCCACACTTTCTTACTCGTTTTGACCACTTCCCATAATTTTCGATGTTCGAAGTCAATATTTTATTTACAGTATATGATATTATTAACATATACCACTGTATGAAAACGGTCTGAATAGTATACCATTATATACATTACAGGTTAGTGATACAACATGTGGACTTTGATTGTATTATAATAATATGTAATTGATATGGAATTTATAATTTTTATACATCAAAAGTGGATTATAAGTGTATAGTACACAGTCCGAAAAATGTGTTTGATGTCGTTAGGATATTCCGTCCACTACGTTTTACTTTGTGAATCTTCAATTCGTTGGATGGAATAAAAGATAATATCTTTACCGTGTAAACTGTAAGTCTGGGTCCAGACAAACGATAGTCCGGGACAATAAAAAAGTGACTTAAGTGTATGTACCTGTAATCTTTATTAGATCGGATACGATGTTGAAAGACTTGTTCTTTGATCTATTTATTAATTAGTTTAATGAGTAAGAAAAATTTATAACTGTTTATCACCGTCTAATGTATATGTTTTAAGGAGGTTTCATAACGAATAATCACTATAAAAGATAAAATCGAAAAACAGTATTCGACATGTATTCTTTATTTAGTAAAAGTTATACATGTAACATAGTTTTAAAAGAGATACATCATCCTTAATACACTAGCAACGACCAGTTTTAATAAAAACTCTATCATGTCAGAAAGAAACCATATTGTTATTTATATAGGTCAAAGACCGTAAATTACTCTTTCTTTAAATTCTGATTGTTTGATAAACGAAGATATCAAGTAAAGAAACTTCTTATCAGACATTTCGGAACATTTAGGTGTTTTTATTTTTTACGATCATTAAATAGGTCGATAAAAGTATAAGGACTATGTGGACTCATCCGGCTATGTGAACTTACTAGTTTTCCATATAAAAAGTTAAATAAACAACTTTATATAACGACCTACAAATTAACTTAATAGATGACCAAAATTAAATATTTATTTACTCCGTATTTTTTCCACATTAACACCATTTTATATTTGAAAAAGGAGACTCTTCTTTACAACGGAGAAATATGATCGAATCATCCAACTTTCATTGTACGAAAAATTTTATCTTCATATTATTTACACTGAACATACTCTTCTTCAGTTTTACTTTTTTCGTCATAGAAAAGACGAAAAATAGAAAAAATAGTTATTTATGACAACTACAAATGGAATCTTAAAAGGAAATCTAAAACAATAAAGACTATTTAAAAAATTTTCGACACGTAATAGACTAACATACTTTACATTGGTCAAAGAATATTTGCAATTTCGTACGAAAAATTAATGGAGATGTATAAAAACTCGTAAATAAGTTTTATGTACGATTTCCCGTACAAAGATTCTGTAGTTTTCAAGTGAAATTCTATAAATTTTATAGTTGAAAGAAAATCTTTGACATTATTCGGAAAGTTACTTAGTGAACGTTAATTTTATCAAAAATTAACTTCGGAAGGGTTTTAAGTTTTATATGAACTTGTTATTTTACGTATAATTCAGTAAGTACAAAAGTTCACAGGGAAATATCATAGGTACCCCTATAAACCTTCTTCTCACAAGGTCTGTTCCACTTACTTACTTTTAGGGTTGTCCTGAAACTGTCTTAAATAAACACCGGGTAACTCTTTCCCCGTCTCGTCACACCCTGTTCCAGTCTCTTTGACGTTGTGATATCTAGAATATAAGACATATTTACTGTACCCTAACGGATACCTACCTCTACCCTTCGTGACCTTTCGAACTCGTATCGCTATTACCTTAGACTTAACGTAAAATTACACATGGGACTTAATAAGTGACTTTTTTTTACTTATAGTCTGTAAAGACTGACGTTGTCCTGTACAGGGAAATTTCTTGTCTTGACTTTTTGATTTTGTAAAGAGTCCAAAATCACTGTAAGTCTTAGGCCTCTTTTTAAGTTAGAAATTTTATAACGGGTCTTGAGTAAGGAGACAGGAACCCTAAAAGGTCCGTTCTTATGATCTCACCCAACGATAAGGGATGAGGTCTCCTAGAAGGGTTGGGTCCTTAGGTCGGTCGTAAAGGACGTAGAGGACGTAACCGTCCACCTAAGAAGTAGTGACTCAGTGGACCCTTTGGTAATGGGGTTTAAATTTAGTGACGACGGTTTAGATGGAAGTAACACTGTTTAACCCACTTTCAATCTTTTGTTTGTTTGTTTTTGTCTAAGATCATTTTTACAAATGATCAAAAAGAATATTCGTGAAAACCTATCTTTGATTAAAGTTGGGTTTACCTCGTTCGATTCATACACACGCACGAATCAACGAGTCAACATAGACTGAGAAACACTGGGGTACCTGACATCGGACGATCCGAGGAGACAGGTACCCTAAGAGGTCCGTTCTTATGACCTCACTCAACGACAAGAGAAGAGGTCACCTAGTAAGGGTGGGTCCTTAGTTTGGTCCAGAAGACGTAACGTCCGCCTAAGAAATGGTCGACTCGGTATACGAACGAAAAAAATAAGACGGTGAACTACTTCTATTTCTGTAGTAGTGATCAGTTATGTATAAAATTGTATATTTTATTGAATATTAACACCTATCCCCGTAAAACAGAAGGAGTCAAGTCAAGTCAAGTCAGCCAGTCAACACAGGCTGAGAAACGCTGGGGTACTTAGCGTCGTACGGTCCGGAGGGACAGGGAGTGGTTGAGGGCCTTAAGTGAGTCTGAGTGCAGGTAGCTCAGGCACTACGGTAGGTCGGTAGAGTAGGAGACAACAGGGGAAGAGGAGGACGGGGGTTAGGGAGGGTCGTAGTCTCAGAAAAGGTTACTCAGTTGAGAAACGTACTTCACCGGATGACCTCAAAGTCGAAATCGTAGTAAGAAAGGTTTCTAGGGTCCCGACTAGAGGAAGTCTTACCTGACTAACCTAGAGGAACGTCAGGTTCCCTGAGAGTCCTCAGAAGAGGTTGTGGTGTCAAGTTTTCGTAGTTAAGAAGCAACGAGTCGGAAGAAGTGTCAGGTTGAGAGTGTAGGTATGTACTGGTGTCCTTTTTGGTATCGGAACTGATCTGTCTGGAATCAACTGTTTCATTACAGAGACGAAAACTTATACGATAGATCCAATCAGTATTGAAAAGAAGATTCCTCATTCGCAGAAAATTAAAGTACCGACGTCAGTGGTAGACGTCACTAAGACCTCGGGTTTTTTTATATCAGACCGTGACAAAGGTGACAAAGGCGTAGATAGAGGGTACTTCACTACCCTAACCTACGGTACTAGAAGCAAAAGACTTACAACTCGAAACTCGGTTGAAAAAGTGAGAGGTGAAAGTGAAAGTAGTTCTCCGAAAAATCAAGGAGAAGTGAAAGACGGCATCCCCACCACAGTAGACGTATAGACTCCACTAACTATAAAGAGGGTCGTTAGAACTAAGGTCGAAGAAACCCATCCATTTCTATCTGACAATTATCTTCAAACCTTGTCAGTGTGAGATTTGAAATAACGTACATTAATCCCTTCGGTAAATGTCATCATTTGGAGATGAGGTTGACGGTGAATTTATTGGTAAATACTGAACTAAGAATCGGTAGATGACAAGAATTTACAGACCCATAAACACAAACGTGTCTTTATAAATAGACACTCAATCATTTTTTTGTTTACCTGAGTCGCGAAAGTTCAAAGTCTAGTTTAATCAGAAATTTTTGTCTGTCAAACAAAGGTTTTACATCGTAGTCTATTTTATTAAAAGTAGGATAGTGAACGTATTTAGTCCTTCCTTTATATGATGTTACGAATTACCCTAACATCTTTTAGAGTTTCAGAATAACATACTGTACTTTATTCATACCACATCAATCTTTCTAACCAACTTTTATGATGTAAATATTCCATCTGTAACGTGTCTC
The DNA here is from genome assembly GCA_006410555.1 of Capra ibex. Classification (NCBI taxonomy): domain Eukaryota; kingdom Metazoa; phylum Chordata; class Mammalia; order Artiodactyla; family Bovidae; genus Capra; species Capra ibex. Next base: position 21,137,354 of record SJYO01048061.1, on the reverse strand, counting down.
GTATCAAGAAGGTAAGATTAAATGGTGACGATCTCTTTTTTTTCACCCTAATATCTGAGTATATTAAATTATATGTCATGAGAACGGACCTTTTAGGGTACCCGCCTCCTCGGACCATCCGACGTCAGGGACCCCAGCGCTTTTCAGCCTGTGCTGACTCGCTGAAGTGAAAGTGCGTAACCTCTTCCTTTACCGTTGGGTGAGGTCACAAGAACGGACCTCTTAGGGTCCCTGCCCCCTCGGACCACCCGACGACAGATACCCCAGTGTGTGTCAGCCTGTACTGACTTCACTGAATCATCGTTGTCACTTTTATTTTCTACCCTAATATTTTGGTATATTAAATTTCTTTTAAAGTTGTTTGCACCATGTACGAAGACTCTCATAGAACTTTTACTTAGACATGTAAGAATATCTCTTGTGTTTATCTGTAACTTTTAAAATATAAGAACCAAAAGTTTCCAGTAAGTATATTAATGTACACGTAAAACGTGTTTGTATGACATTATATTCGTCTTTTGTAGATAATAAAAGTCATTTGATAATTCATTACTTAAGTATAGATTTAGGTTCATTAGGTCATTGATTGACTTTGTTTTTACTTAAGGATGGATGGTTGAACATCATAAATGAATATTATTGAGTTTTAACGAATTTCTTGTACTTTTACCGTAGATTTTCATTTTATTTTAAATATAAAAAAGGTAATAATTGACTTGATAACATTGTAAATGAATCTAAGATTTGAATAAAAAACATATATAAGAGAACTAGTGACAAGATCCATTTTAATTTGTACGTCATAACGAATGATATCATCATAAAATTTTTATATTCTATAATACCTCTACTTCTATTTTCGAAGACTAAATATCAACGGGGATGAGAACACTTCCAGATGATCGTAGGTTTAAAACCATGAAAATTTAGGGTAAACTTGGATAAAGACAAAACATTTGTTTAATTTTTTTTTAGACAAGGTTTACCTGAAACTCTTTAACTTTATAAAAAAGAGTTATTACTTTCTTTACAAGTGTGTTGAAGTCAAGACGTCAAACGTTGTGTTTTGAATTTGTCTTAAAGGAAGTTGGAAAGTGACAAGTGGTGTCCGACGACGACGACGACGACGATGAGGTGGTATTAGCTGAAAGCCAAGTGACTAAAACAATGATATAAAAATGTAACACACTGAGTTCTTAACTTCAGTAAACCTATGTAAACTAGTTAATTAAGTTGATACAATATAATTTTATTGTAAATTAAAAGTTTAATATGTTTTACAGTGAAATATAGAAAACTCAAACGATTTTTTTTCGTCTATCATATATCTTAACTTTTACTTAGTTCTTCCAAAAGTAAAGTAGGTAAGTAAATTATTTATAAATAACTCTGAGTTTACAAAACTTATAATATAATCCGTAAACCTGTGTGACCACTTGATTCGTCGGAATAAGTATAAGAGTTCGACAAATAACAGATGAGTTATCTTAACTGACGTATTAATGATATACGACTCGTCATATGACTTACAGAGATTTGTGACTGGTTATAAAACTTGTACAGACTTCGAGTCCTCCTCCCTAATAACAATCTGTGTTGGTTGTGTAACCTGAGTCGTCATGCTACTCCGGTGGACCTTATTGTCGTTTAAAATTCCCCAATATATTTGCAATATATTATAAAAAAGAATTAAACACATAGCCTCATACGTTAAAACGTATTTCCCACGTTCTATCTAAACATTACCAACCTCAGTTAAATTTGATACAGGACACTTATTCTGGAAAATTCAAAATAAATTAAAAATTTACAATAAAGAAGTCGTTTAGTGATTTTATACTAACTACCAATCTCTCCGTTCTTTAGTTTTAGACAAGTCCCTTCACAACTATTAAACCAGTAGTGGGGACCTAAAAAATGACGAAACTCTCTTTTATTTCGTTGACTGAAGGATTAAATGTAAAATATTTATTGATAATAGAGTTTTGGTGAATCTTCGTCACAGAGGGACAGGACCCTGATAAGGGTAAAACCCAACCTATTGGAAAAGTTCCAGAGAAGTACGTAGTATCTTACTGATCATCACAGAGATTGTAAGTGTACGATCTAATTTTATCAAATGGGTGGAGGTGAGGGGTCAGAAACGGTTGATTTTTACAGAGGTATAGGACGGTTAACTTAGGACGTTCCCTATGTTTAACGGAACCGACTGTTGGTTACTGCACCTTTTGGACAGAGTCTTTTGGTATTAAAACTATTTTCAATGAAACTAAATAGAAAACGAAAACTACAGATTTATTTTAAACGTTGTTATAAACTTTCAATTAAAGTTACACGTATTTGTGTAACATCTAACGTTTTACCTAATAAAATAATATATCATTTGTTATAATCAATATTTTACTTTCTCGGGATGAAAAAATCAAAACAATTTATCCACTTTAACTAGTTGAAATGTACTCTTTATATATTAACGGAGTAGACAGTTTACCTCTATGACTAAAATTTCATTTATAAATACTCTCTCTTAAAAATATCAATTGTTAAAAAATTTATTTTTAAATATCTTTTTTAATGTTCACAGTTTTGAATGAACATTATGTAACTAAACACGAACACTAAACTCATAAATAAGTAAGTTCACAAAGATAATGATTGTTTTGAATAATACCTGAATATGCACCGAAACTTTACAAGTAGTTAACAACTTAAGAAAACACAAATAGGAAGGTGTAAGAGAATACAAACATTACACAACATTTACAGTGTACCTTCTTACAACCATAACACCTCAACTCTTATGAATCAATGTGACAACGTTAATCGACTACAATGAACAGTATAATATAAAATATTAACCGATAAATGTGAATGTAGACTCTTTCATTGAACATTAATAAAAAGACATCGTATGAGCATTTACATGAGAGTGTTTATATAAAATTTTATTTTTACCTACTGGTTATATTTGATAAAATATTATACAAGTCGGAAAAAAATACGTAGGGAGTTTCAAAGTAATCATTGAAAGTAAAGTAAATGAGTTAATAAGGAGTAGGATATTTACAATAGAAGTCAATAAGTATAAAAGTTACAATTAAAAATAAACCTTTAGTTCTGTGTGAAAATTTAATAATGATACTTTTCAGTGATTAGTTTAAAATATAAACTTTACTAAAACAGAAGAAAGTTATAATAAATAAGTGATAATACAAACCTCTAATTCAGACTTGACAGAAGTCAAAGAAATATAAAGTATCTATTAATTTATAAAGTTTAGTTTACGTTATAAAATACATATCAAAGTGATCAGAAAACCTTAAACATATAAAGAGTAAAAACAACAACAACGAATCAACATTCAGTACAGAAAAGGTTACACAGGTGAGAAGTGTAGTCTACAAGTTTTATCACCTCGAAGTCTTAGACAGGAAGGTTACTTATAAGTCCCAACTAAAGGAAATCCTAACAAACTAAACTAGAACGACAGGTTTTCTTAGAGGTCTCATAAAAGGTCGTAGTGTTAGGTTTTCGTAGTTAACAAACCACGAGTCAGAAGAAATACTAAGTCGAGAGTGTAGGTATGAACTGATTACCTATTTGGTCTCGAAACTCATATGTCCGAAAACACTCGTTTCACTATAGAGATGAAAAGTTATACGACAGATTGAAACAGTATCGAAAGGAAGGTTCCTTCTTCGTAGAAAATGAAAGGAACGACACCAGTGACAGACGTCACTAAGACCTTGGGGGAGTTTATTTTAGACAGTTTTGAAGGTTAAAAAGGGGGTTGATAAACGGTATTTCATTATCCTGACCTAAGGTACTAGAAACACAAAAATTACAACTCAAAGTTCAGTCGAAAAGGTACGAGAAGAAAGTGGGAGTAGTTCTCAAGAAATCAACGAGAAGTGAAAGATGGTAATCTTACCATAGAAGACGTATAGACTCCAACGACTATAAAGAGGGTCGTTATAATTAAGGTCGAACTAAGTAGGTTGGGTCGTAAAGTATACTACAGGAGACGTACATTCAATTTATTCGTCCCACTGTTTTATCTCGGAACTGCATGAGGAAAAGGTTAAAACTTGGTCAGAAAACAAGTCACAAGTCAAGACAACGAAGAACTGGTCGTATGTCCAAAGAGTTCTCTGTCCATTCCACCACGCCATGAGGGTAGAGAAATTCTTAAAAGGTAAAAAAACACTAGGTGTGTTTCAGAAGTATAACGATCTTTAATATGTAATACTGTGATCGATAAGGAACATGGTAAAATGGAACAAAATTCAAAGAGAAGAAAATTGTTATTTGTAGAATCATCGTAGGATATCTCTGGTGACCGAATACCCATTGAATAGTATGTCTTACTTTGAACATCTCAATAAATGTATATAAATTACGTAAAGTGCTTCTAGTACCGTAGGCCAGGGTAGTGAAGTACCCTTTATCTACCCCTTTGTCACCTTTGTCACAGTCTGAAATAAAAAAACCCGAGGTTTTAGTGACGTCTACTACTAACGTCGGTACCTTAATTTTCTACGAATGAGGAACCTTCTTTTCCATACTGGTTGGATCTATCGTATAAGTTTTCGTCTGTAATGAAACGACTGATTCCAGGCAGATCTGTTCCGATACCAAAAAGGTCACCAGTACATACCTACACTCTCAGCCTGACACTTCTTTCGACTCACGGATTCTTAACTACGAAAACTTAACACCACAACCTCTTCTGAGAACTCTCAGGGAACCTGACGTTCCTCTAGGTTGGTCGGGTAAGACTTCCTCTAGTCGGGACCCTAAAGAAACCTTCCTTACTACGATTTCGACTTTGAGGTCATGAAACCGGTGGAGTACGTTTCTCAGCTAAGTAACCTTTTCTGGGACTACGACTCTCCCTAAACCCCATCCTCCTCTTCCCCTGCTGTCCCCTACTCTACCGACCTACCGTAGTACCTGAGATACCTACACTCAGACTCAGTTGAGGCCCTCAACCACTACTTATCCCTCCGGACCGCACGACACTAAGTACCCCAGCGTTTCTCGACCTGTGCTGACTCGTTGACTTGACTTGACTTGACTTCCGTAAAGATATAGGTACTTTCGATATTTATGAACCACGATGGAAAATCAGTAGGTAGTAATATACTCTGATCGTTTTCGTAAACTATTAAGGAAGAATTAAGAATGGGAATTTTTTAAATCGATGTTTAAAATAATACTACTACTATTATGAGAAAACAAGGAAAATGATATGTAGTAACGGTTTTACAATGGACAGGTTTTTAAATACAATTCAAACAATTAGAAGAGTTATAGGACAAATTTATCCCTTTATAACCTTGTCTTGAAAAAAAAAAAAAAAAAAAAACGTAATATCGTCATATATTGGAAGTAAGTTGTCCTTTCTTTACCTATTTTGACACACCTTTGTCTCTACTGTCAGAATCTTTCCATGGACAAGATCCCTCTACCACCACTCGACCTTTTTCTCCGTGGATAACCTTAGAACTACCACCTTCCTTTGTTTAAGGTTTTAAGTATCCAGTATTCTTTTATTGATAAGAGTTCGTCTCATTTATTGTGAGAGGAGGTCATCAGTACATGCCTACACTCTCAACCTGGTATTTCTTCCGATTCATGGTTTCTTAACTACGAAAACTTGACACCACAACCTCTTCAGAGAACTCTCAGGGAACCTGACGTTCCTCTAGTTTGGTCAGTTAGGATTTCCTTTATTTGGGACTTATAAGTAACCTTCCTGACTACGATTTCGAGACAATGAAACCGGAAGACTACGTTTCTCGGTTGAGTAACCTTTTCTGGGATTACGACCCTTTCTGTCTTCTGTTTTCCTCTTCCTCCGTTGTCTCCTACTCTACCAACCTACCGTAGTGACTGTGTTACCGGTACTTAAACTCGTTTGAGATCCTTTATAACTCCCTGTCCCTTCGGACCACACAACGTCAGATATCCCAGAGTCTCAACCTGTTCTGAATCGTTGTTGGGGTTATATTTGTCTCCATCGTGAGTCATTTCTGTGACGTAGATCACTTCTTTGTGAACGATAACCTCCAGGTCTTGTAATTTTAAGATAACGAATGGATAGTACCTCCGTTTTTATGTTTTTTTTATTTATTTATTTAAGTTCTATGAGCCCTTCTGATACTCTTTAGAAGTGATATCAACAATTCATATGTAAAGAACCAACTTTATTAGAATTGTTTATAATTAACTCATAGAAGACTCGAGGAACAATCTTTTTTCCATTCTGTTACTCTACATCGTAGTTCTTTTCATCTACATCGAGACAAAAGTACCTCAAATTAAAAACCTACTGTAACCTTTTAAATTGCTACAACACATACCGTAAAAGATATGTGATCCATATATATAAAAAACATCTTTCTGACTCATCTAGACTTTAAATTCCATTACCTTTTAAGAAAGTGGTACTAATATCTATTTATCGTTAGTTCTTAGTTAGAGTCCTTAAATAACTACACTTGTTTCTATTTTACCGTTGTTACCGGATTAAGAGGTCAAAAATGTCAGTATTGGGGTTTCGGGACATGTTATGTGAATCTTATCTATATAGTTATGAACTTTTATTTACCTTACGATTGTTCAAGCCAACTGGTCTTCTAATACGATCTTGAGACGGTTACGATTGTGGAACTAAATTTAGTTTTGCAAGTATCTCCCAACTTCATAGTAACTTTATACTTTCTTAACGACATACTATACACGATATTGGTATGAAGAACTGGTCTAGAACCAAGAAAATACCAAACAGTAGACAGAATAGAAAAGGGTCTTAGTTGGAAGGTTGCAACGATATAAGTTGTTTCAATGATTAATGATGATAAGTAATTGTAATTTGACAGATGGTCAATTTCCAATAATTGAGATCTATAATTTTATAATTTTACTCCTTTCCCCCGAAGGGACCACCGAGTCACCATTTCTTATATGGACGATTACGTTCTCTGTACCCTAACTAGGGACCGACCCTTCTAAAGTGTACGTCGTTTCGTTGATTCAGGACGCGTAGTGTTGATGACTCGGTCGGGAACTCGACGTTGATGGCTCGGGTTCATGGTGTTGATGAGTTCGGTAGTACGGGTACGAGACGTTGTTCTCTTCGATGGTGTTACTCTTCGGGTTGGTGACGTCGACCTTTCGTCGGGGACGAGCGACGTTGATCTCTTTTGGACTCGTCGTTGTTTCTGAGTCGTGTCAGTTTCTATGTATTTATTTATTTTGTTCGTTCCTAAAGTATTATACGTTATCTATTATTATGAATGTCAGAATAATTTCTTTAAAATCGGAAATTTATAGTCTTAAAATTGAGGGTAGTATTATGTATCACTCTGTTTAACCCTTTATCAGAATCTTTTAATTTGATTGGTTTAATGTCAACATTCATTATTCCACATTGTAAAGAAAGACAACTCCTAGAGGAAAACAAATCCGAAGTAACGGTTCATAACCACCCGATAGTAATCTTAAAGAAGGTAAAATACAAAGATAATAGGTCCTTTAGTCCACATTTTATATGTTTAGTCCCTTCGTCTTCTTTACCGTAAAACCAGTTGTCACGAACTTTTTTCCGTTTAGATTAAAGTTTAAGATAATTAGACCAAAGTCAATAGTTAAAGGTAGAGGGGAAGGAAGGAGGGAAAGAGAAAAGGACGGAAGAAGAGAAATAGAGAGAGAGAGGAGATAAAGAAAAATAACGGCATTGTGAAAATATAAGGATACCTTTAGGACCCCAAAAACGTTGGATGGTTTCGAGGTCTCTTCAGAGTATAAAGAAGATGGGTACTACTATGACGAGGGAATTTTCGGTTTATACTGACACGTTTAAAACCCAAGAAGAACTCTCTTACCTTTGGGAGGGTCATAAGTCGGAGGAATCCATTGCTCTTCCATATAAGGTACAATCCTATATGGCGGATATGAGTCCCCTTATGGTTTACGACACACCGGTTTTTAGACCACTTTAGATATTACTTTAAATTTACCGACTTTCTGTTAAATGGTCCACCGACGATGACGATTCAGTGAAGTCGGCACAGGTTGAGACACGCTGGGGTATCTGCCGTCGGGTGGTCCGAGGGGGCAGGGACCCTAAGAGGTCCGGCCTTGTGACCTCACGCAACGGTAAAGGAAGAGGTTACATACTGTCACTTTTCACTTTCCCTTCATCGAGTCAACACAGACTGAGAACCGCTGGGGTACCTGACGTCGGATGGTCCGAGAAGACAGGTACCCTAAAAGGTCCGTTCTCATGACCTCACCCCACGGTAACGGAAGAGGTATGGTCCACCGATCCAGTAATTTAATATGTTGAATGGATAGATGTTTTATCTTGTAAAAATTTCAAATTATAAACATTTTTTACTGACGTATATATCTTACCGAAATTTTCGAAAACTCAGAAGTAGGATGTAATATTAACCAGTAGAGTCTGAATGTCAAATCAAATTAAAATCAAATAAAAGAGAAACGGATGTCGTCAAAAAGGTGTGACTAAGGTGACAATTGTTTCGTGTCATATGTGACTAAAAAAGGATCTGAAACCTGAATACAGAGAATCTTTACGTAAAGAACACTCAAGAATAAAATTTTACAAATACTTACAATTTACAGTTATAAAATATTTAGTATTCTAAAAGAGTTAAAATTGTGTAAAACTTAGGTCGAGATCTTGACATCGTTTTAGTTGGGCTACAGATCAAACACATGTAACTTTTTCGTACTCTACTACAAGTACGAGTGCTACAGACTTTATACTTGTCTGACCGTGAGTCAAGTCGATGGGGAGTCTCAAGAACGTTTAACTGACTTAGTTTCCGGACTCTAAAAAAATTTTTGTGTGATTATAATTTTGATTTGACTTGATTTTGGAGTTTTCATAGGTTTTTAAGAACTTTGGTAGGGTACGTCATTTTAAACGATTTTTGAAACATTCATGAATTGTCCTTGTACAAAACATTATGATACATCGAACGGATCGTATTACTCAACAAAACTCACTTAAATGATTGTCACTTATTATTTTCCGTGAAGGGGTTACCCTGTGTATCGTTTCAAGGTATTTCTGCGTACCCGAAAGTATCACGGTGTTTTTACTCCGAACAAAGATCATCGAAGGAAAGGGACAGAAGGTTTGTAAAAATCCGTTCCTAAACATTTTCCGGACAAAGAAGGAAACCTTAGTTTCTATTCTCCTTCTGCAGATTATTTGTACTTTTTGTTAATGTTTAATTTTAAAATTACAGTAAAACGAAATAATCTTATATTACTTTAACATTTATATTACATGAATATTCTTCAATATGTTGGTACTATTAATAAAAAAGATAGTTCACTGATTACAAACAGGACATGGGTGTGACATTTTAATAAAATTTACGAAACCCCTATTTCTTATTCACACGAGCTCTAACATAATGGATCAATAGGAAAGATATTTCAATTTAGACTCCTTCTCAATTTCGTATAAATATGGTAGAGTTCACACAATAACATTATATAGACAAACTATAAAAATCACTTTATACTGTATAAGAGAGGATCGGTTTACAGTTTCCTCTCTCAAATCTTTTTACTGTAAAGTCTCACACTATTTTCTAGATTAGTCTGTACATAAAATGTAATTGGAACACCGAACGAAAAAGATGATAAGTCTGGTAAATTTCTTCTCCCACTTGAGTAGAGAAAACATAAGAAGTCTACTGAAATAATCTCAGGTGACTTTTTTTTAAGGAACGAAGAGGTTCTAATCAAGTCAAGTCAAGTCAAGTCAGCGAGTCAGCACAGGCTGAGAAACGCTGGGGTACCTAACGTCGTACGGTCCGGAGGGACAGGTAGTGGTTGAGGACCTTAAGTGAGTCTGAGTGCAGGTAGCTCAGTCACTACGGTAGGTCGGTAAAGTAGGAGACAGCAGGGGAAGAGGAGGACGGGGGTTAGAGAGGGTCGTAGTCTCAGAAAAGGTCACTCAGTTGAGTGTTGTGTGAAAATTGGGTTTAGTTTATTTAGTGAATATAAAAGTACAAATAAACGTTAAAATTAAATTGGTATTAAATTGTAGTAGTTCTTCGAATGATACATCGGAATGTCGTTCGTGGTGTTCTTACGTCTAAACGAGGAGTTATAGTAACGATTACCTAAAAACAGAAATACCGTGAAAGAAAGTACAAAAACAATATGTAACAGATTTGGTCGACGACGAACTCTGAATAGTCACTTCACCAGGGACCAATATGTCTACACTAGAACAAAATTAAACTTGGAGGAGACGGACGGAGGACTGAAAACTCACAAGTAACACTTAAGACAAGATTGTAGAGTCAAGACACTGTGACCAACACTGTGACAGGACTACACGTCATTCGTCCAGACGTAAGATCTCCCGAAAAGAATAGATAGAAGAAAGGTCTAAGAATCCTTTATAAGAAAAAATTAAAGTCGTATTGATAGCCCACAAACCCAAAAATAGACGCTTAAACGGATTTAAAAGAAGATGGACCTAAGGTTTACGAATTTTTCCTTAAGTACGTAACATATCCTCCAACTTATTTTACCGGAGTTACTAGAGCAGGTTAAATCTTACAAATATTAAGACTAATTGGACAACCGTGTCAGAGTCTCGGGAGATTGGACCACCAGCGTCTTTCCGGAGTGGTGACCCCAGTACCGGAAATGGTGAAATGGGGAAACGTACTTTGAGTCTGGACATACCAAAAGGGTTCGTCGGATGGAGATTCTAAATAAAGAAGATGAAACATAGTATTCTATTACCCATCCCCTTGAAAAGAAGACAACTTTACCGTTATAGACAATTATAAAATAGACAACTAGTCATAAAAAGTTTTATAAAATTAGTCGTGTATTCGAATAATGTAGTAAATATAAAAGGATTTTGATCGACATTATACCAAATGTTTTATGGATAGTAAACCTTATATTTAGATGTGACTACATTTATGTCTTCCCTATTAAAGAGTCGACACTGTCTTTGTGGTGGTCTTATCCGTATGTTAAAATTATTCAACTTGTCTATACACTATTGAGTAAACGTCATAGTCAAAATTTAGATCCTTCACTCTTGGGAACAGTAACTACACGACGAGGACCTTGGCACATATTGCAAACAGTATAGTCACTTTACAGTTTATTCAAAAGGACTTCTTTCTTTTGAGTTCAGACCAATACTATTGTCATTATTGTCGCTATCAGTGTCCCTTGATATGATGTATACTCTCCCCGTCCCAGGTGTAGACTCGTGGTCCCTAATTTCATACTATATGTTAAACTTTATTTTTGATCTTAAATTCTTGTTAAACGTTAGTATCTTTTCCTCATTATAAGGTCACTACGTTTTTTTTAAAACTTATCTACAGATGTTTGGAATTCCGAACCTACGATAAATTTCGAAAAACACGAGAGAAAATACGTTTCTTCCGTCGGTGTGTACGTGTATGTGTGTCTCACTCGTAGACGGTAAATTTTACGTATCTATTTGTTTGAGTTGTACCATTCGTCTCTTCTACCGGGACAAAGAGGCAAGATCTACTATAACTCGTCAACAGAGATGTTCTATTGTTCGTTTTATGGAAATACATACATCTATATGTATATAAAAGATTGAGATATTAAGAAACGTGCAAATTGAAAACAACTAGTTGTTATACAAAATTCAATACGTACAAACGTATTGTAAGACGATGTATTTGGTTAAAGTTAAATTAATAAATGAGATAAATAAGAATCGACGGTTGTTGGAAGTCTAGGTTGTTTATGACCTAAAGTAACAAGTGCAGAGGAAACAAAAAATAAACTTTTCGTTCACATAGTATACTGACTTGAGTGTTTACCTCTCTACTGGGTATGAGTAATAAGGACTGTTGTAAGGTTAAGACATCTTTGGTTATAACTGGATCTGTTTCTTTAATAACTTTTGTAACCTAATTTTCATATTTAGATGTACGATGAAGAAATACTTCTATGGTGTAAAACCTAAAGACATACTCTATTATTGTTGGAAAATTAACTATCAACAACAAGAATAAAAATTTTCTTTCGTTGAAAGGTACAATAACCAATCTTAACGTTATTTACCAATCTTAACGATTAAAAATTAAAGTAAATCCTCAATAGTAGTATACTTTAAACTTGGGTACACATAAACACTTTTTAATAAAGCTATCAAAATCTACGGTAAGTTTTTCTTTTAGGTTTTGTTATAACCGAAGTTATTCTCTCTTCAAATAAATAGAATATACTTTGAGAAGGATATAAGAGAGTGTAAGACCGTATTAACTTAACGTCCGTGCCCCAATCTCCCTCTCCTACCTCGGTTACCTTGTAAACTTAGTAGAAACTTTCAAAAGTCCTTCAAGTCGAATGTAGAATAATCAGTCATACATAAGTACACCGGTCCGTCTCACTGATTTCTGTACGAGTAGAAATAGATCCGTTGACACGAGTGTATTTCTAGTCCTTTGATAAACGACGATCTGTCTATTCGACCGAAGATATTTATACCGGGTAGAAATATTAAGAAACACATCGATATACAGGAAACGAATGAAAAAGGGATTCACGAAATTTGAAGTCTTACTTGTAAAGTCGACATCTAAAAGAACTGGACATTAAAAAAACTCACTACAGTTCCTATCAAGAGAGTAGTAAATAACACGAAGAAAAGAAGTGAAAATAAATCTATTGAAGACGAATCAGAGTCGACGAAAACCGTCGAGACTGTACATAAAAACTTAAACCCCTAATATATATAGAGGTTTTCAGAGATTTTTACCTTAAAAACTTTAGAATTTTTAATTTTTTTTTTTGTATTATTACAACCTGAAAGTCACAAAGGTTCTCCTATTCCTCCTTTACGACTTTCTGTAGAAACAAATTTTATCTACAAGAATATTCATAAAGTATAAGACAAGGTCACCTCTCCCCCCCTTTTTCCTTATCTCCGATAAAATCAAACTGAACCTTTTTCCCACATTAATTGTTATTTAAGGTATTCAAAAGAATATCTTCATATGTCCATGGATCATCTGTTACATTAATATCAGAGTCAATATTCTCTTCCCCATATCATTTGTTCCTTCTCTTACACGAAACCTGTGGTTATAACGACTCAAGATAAGGGTAGACACTACCACTTAAAATACACAGTTGAACGGTTGACTACTCCACAGGTCTATTAACCAATTTGATAAAGACCCACACAGACAGTCCTACAAGGAGTAACTCTAATCGTATTAACCATCGGAGATATTTCTCTCACGGGAACAATTACACTCAGTCGTAGTAGATCAGGTAGGTCCCGGATTTCTTTCGTTTCTCCATCTCTCTCCTTCTCTTTTAAGTGAGAGAGATGGACGGACTTACTTAACCTTGTAGTCAGAAGGAGACCTGACCCTGAATGTAGAAGTCGTGGAGAGTAAGAGCCCGGAAGTCTGAGTCCGACCTGAACGTGAAACCAAGAAGACCACAAGTCCGGAAGACAAAACTTGGTTTTAATATGGAGGTCGAAAGGACCCAGAGGTTGAACGTTTGTCGTTTAACAGTTTAAAGAGTTGCCGGTATAAGTGTACTTGGCTAAGGAATATTATTTAGAGAAATATGTACACACATATACACACATGTTATTACAAATATTACAAAGACAAAGAGACCTTTAGGATTATACGGAAGAATATTAATAGATACCCTGAATATCTTTTATCAAGAAAATAGTGTAATTTTTTTTTACCATACCGAACGTCCTAGAATCAAGGGATTGGTCCCTAGTTTATACACAGGAGTTGTCACTTTCGTGTCTCAGGATTGGTGACTTTGTGATCCCTTAAGGGTCTTTTAAGAAATTTTTTTATAAATAAATAACCTACACGATCCAAAAGTAGCGACACACCCAAAAAGAGATCAACACTGTTCTCCCCTGATGAGGGATCAACACCAGGTGCCTGAAGAGTAACGGCACCGAAGAAAACAACGTTTCGTGTCCGACATCCACTTGTCCTAGATCCGTGTGTCCTGAGTCATCAACGTCGAGAGTCCAAGATCTCGTGTCCGAGTGATCAACACCGTGTACCCGAATCGACGAGACTCCGTACCCCCTAGAAGGACCTAGTTCCTAGTTTGGAACAGAGAACTTAACCGTCCACCTAAGAAATGGTGACTCGGTGGTCCTTTCGGGGAGGGTCTTTTAAGAATTATATCTAAAAAAAATTTTAAAGAATCAAAAATTTCAAATAATAAATAAAAACCAAAACGACCCAGAAACAACGATACACGTCCGAAAGAGATCAACGTCACTCACCCCGATGAGAAGTAACTCCACGCGTCCGAAGAACAACCCCACCGAAGAGAATACCCCGTGTCCGAGTTATCAACACCATGTACCCGAATCGACAAGACACCGGACACCTTAGAAGGACCTGGTCTCTAGCTCAGACACAGGGATCGTAACCGACCGTTCAAGGATAAGTGACATGGTGGTCCTTTCAGGAAATTAAAGATTTAAAATTTTTAATTTTTTGTAATAGAAGAAAAGACATCTCGAGAATAACAGGTTATATACCGTCGATACTTAGTAGATTACCAGCATGGTAGTGAGTTCTGACGAGAAGGTCTATTACCCCATGAACCTTTCCGGGTATTAAACTACTTGTAGTCGGGAAGAGATATGAAGTAAATGAGACTTACTTAAAGAACCAGTCTTCGTTACGACACACCTTATGATACTACCTTTTCTTCCGTAAAAAATACAAACACTTACCACCGAAACCGTCTTCGTAAGACGTTTTCGTTCTGTTTGAGTATACGTCATATTTGAAATAAGGTCACTCTTCTTTTAGGACGGGCAAGGTACTGACCTGTGTAGAATAAATTAATTCGTAAACTAAATGGAAACCAAATGGTTCATCGACTAATACTATTGTAAAATAAAGTCCCGAATGACAACAGAGACTAAACCCGTCACCATCTCATAAACAAGGATATCTCTGCTATAGGAACAACTCAGTCAGTTCAAACGACCGGGGCACCTAACAGTAGTGACGTAGGTGCTTGTAAATTGAGTACTCGGGTTACCTATTTCTTGTTATATCGATATCCCTAGTCAAATGACTATAGGAATGTTACCCAGTTGAACAAGTGAATTAATGATAATAACAGGAACGTGAAACTACTGGAAAGTGTACTCCGTTCGTATAGAAGTGAAGGTTAAGGGGAAGTCTTAAAAAAAAAGGTACGTGGTGAATGGGTACGAGGGAAAAAAAATAGTTAAAGGGGGAAAGTAAGAAAAGTTTAATAATTCGGTTTAGTAATTGGTGACAGGTACTTAGTCACTTCTAGATACAAAGACTAATAAAGAGAGAGATGTGTTTTAATTGTTGGTCTATGTTACGAACTTCAAACATAAAGAAATATTTCCATTGTTTGTAGATTACAATAGAAGGGATTGCCACTGGGTTCTCATTAGGGATATATCATGACGGGAACACATGAATGTCCATCCTAATTTGTGTGTGTGTGTGTGTGTGTGTGTGTGTGTGTGAGCACATCAAAGTTCATAATACTTTTTTGTGGATATTACTTGGGATCAAAAGTCAGTAGTCGACGATGTATATACTTTAACGGGTTTTCAGGTATATACACTCAACTCTCTCTCTTCCGTTATATTATGGTAAAACGGTGTTAAGAAGTTTGTGGTAGATTAGTCGATTAAATATACGGGTACGCAATATAGAATTTGGAGAAGGTTCCGTATAAGAATAAGACCCTGGATGAGTTTTTATTATTGAAAAACCTCAATTAGTCACGTGTTTATCGTGAAGGTTCTAGACTCTGTCTTAAAACAGAGAAAAAACCACCAACTTCTCCTGGTTCAACCGAAAATTGAACCTTCTCTGGAAAGTTGTAAAAGATTTGGTTACTTAAAACTCCCCTAAATAAAAAGTAGAAAACGGTACACATACGAAAGTGATCTACAGATTTTATCATCGATGAAGGATTACTAGTCCAGGTTAATGATATCGGAGTTACGTTATTTAGTTGTTTTGTCTACTGGGACTACCTTACCTCTCCATTAGTTCCAACAAGGTCGCGTCTGTCCTAATCTCTCAATGTGTCAATACTCCATCCCGCCACTCCTGTACAATGGCCATGCAGGTCGACTTTCTTTTCGTGAAAACTACACGAAATGTTGGTTTATATCTCTTTCAGTAAAAGGTCTAGTTATCGATATATTGTCCACGACCGACTCCCTATACAATTAAATAAGGTCGATACCTTGAAGTAGACATCGTCGTCGACGTTAACCTCAGTTATATACTAACTCTACTACTATTAGGTAATAATAAGATGTTCTAGGTAGACCTAACGCGTACTGGGTTTATCCGTTGAACTTACTCTTACATCGTACTTAGTGGTAAGGATGTGAAAAACTCAGAAATCTAACAGTGAATAGAGACGTTATGGGTGTACTAACTAGAACTTAATAAGAAAACGATCTTTCTTGGTCAAGACCACCGAAGGTGAACTGGAAAGAATAATTTCTCCGGACAATTAGTTACACGTTTTAGATGGTCAACGTTTCGTACTGATAAAGTTTAATACTCTCTATTGGTAGTCAACATAAATCCCTAAACAATCCAGGAGACACTTTCTTCTTGTTCGGTTTTGAGGTAACGAGTGAACTGGAAGTATTTGGAGTTTAGACTGATCTCCTGGTCTTTCCATAAAGTCCGGAGGTCCTAATTCTAGAAAAAACCTCTGTGTTAGGTCATTAGGAGATTTTCAAACTAATAAAGGAGACACGGTTACGTATTGGTTGGGACATTTACTGATGTCACATAAACACATTTCCGTCTCTCTTTAAACCCAGTAAGTAAAAACCTCAAATACCTTTCTAAGAAGTAATTCCCCTAGACCGGAGGTGAGATTAGTTCTCTGATCTCAAATCATTTGACCGATTTCAGACTCTTAAGTAAATCTCCGACACTAAAATATAATGTCATTAACTTTATGAAACCAATTGGTTTGAACTTCATACAATGAATGTGTTTAAATCATTAGATAAAGTAGATAAAGTCAAATCTTTATATTACAAGGAGACCGGTTACGGTTTTTAAAGACGTCCAATCTACTCAGCCTAAAGACACAACCAAGATAGTGGGTAATAGCATTTGTGTGCACGTGACGGAAACTGTCACACATTAATTCTCAGTGTTGGTCTAGACTAATAGAAGTACTTTAAACCTTCGAGTCAAGTCACCGTCGTCAAAGGTGATAGTAAAGACCGAAATTTCTTGTCGATACTGTCTTGATAAGTTCGTACTTTCCCAAGGTGGGTACTTACACAAAAGATGTACACTTTTCCTGACAGGAGATATTGGAGACACCCCGTATCTATTTAGATAAATTCGTAGGGTTAGAGACAGTCGAAACTTATGGAATGACATGTCGTATGATTTTACACGACCATAAAAGGAGAGTAAATCACACGACGTGTAAACCTAGGTTTAGTTAACTGGTTCGCTTTATAATCTCAGAGAGAGTCGGACAAACTTTCACTTTATAGAAAGATTCCTCATATTTAAGTTAGACGAGAGGGTGATATAAAAAATTTAGACTAAATTGTGGAAATCTTAATTAGGGTCCTGTACAAAGAGTCCAAAGATCGATATCTTTAAACGTTTTAGAACCATTAGTGAAACGTCCGTAATCCGGAAGAGTACTCTATACGAGACATGGAATTAGAGACCGGAACGACTTTAAATTCACGTTAATATCTAGATCTCTTACTTAATACCCCTCAATCTGGAACTACTTCTAGTCTTCAGAGTCCTTTTTGTCATGGCGTCCGCTCCATTGATTTCAACAGAGTGTGTTTTCATCTGATGAAGAAGTCTGTCCCTCTTTTATCGCGAAGATGACGGTTTCCTCCTAGACATCTTAAAATCTTTAAGTTTAAGGAATCGATTGGTGTTAGACTTTATATACGGGTAGTATTAAAGGTCACAGGATAAGGTAAGATTTGTAACCGAAAAGGAGACGAATTTTTCCTACGAAGAAGGAAGTCAATTGTTACTGTACAAGGAGTGAAGAAGACTCTGGAGGGGACGTCGTTGACGTAAAGATAATCGTCAGATAAGATCCTTTAAATCCGAAAGATATAGTGAAAAGGAGTTCTAAGAAGATGGGAGACGGGTTGAGGACTAAGGTTTCACTGAGAATGTAAAAATCTATAAACAATATTGTCGTAGGGTCAAGATCCGTTATCGTAAGATAATTAAAAGGTGACAAAGGGTTGTTTAACGATGTTTTAATCACCGAATGTCGATGTGTTTAAATAATATAGTTTTAAAAAGACCTAGTCCTTAGACACGTGTCCAATTGACGTTGGAGACGAATCCCAGAGTGATCCGACTTTAGTTTCAGAGTCACTCTAGAAGTAGGAATAGACTCCGAGTCCCAGAATAAGATTCGAATAGACCTAAGGACCGTTTGGTTGAAGGGACACCAATATCCTGACTCGAGGGACGAAAGACCGACCAATAGGTGTTCGTCGACAAGAGTCGATGACCTGAAGGGTTGTTACACTGGGGTGTCGACGAGAAAGTCCCGATCATCCGTTCGGCCGACTACAAAGTAAAACAAAATCCCTGAGTTATTTAATCCGGTTCTGATGGAGTACTTGACACATTTTTCCACTTTTATATACTGTAGGTTTCTATTGGGGAGGAGGGAGAAGGTCCAATCTTCTACAGGTTATACGATGACCCTTTCTCGTCTCCTGTTGACGATTATCGAGGTCTTTCTTAATTCGTCGACCCGGTTTCGTCTTTACTACGAGTCAACACCTATACAGACCACTACTTTCATTTTAGACTATTACATTTCTTGTCACAACGTATCTTTGGACCTTACAATCCATGAACTTAGTTCCATTTAACCTACACCAGTTCGACCTCTACTGTTTTCATTTTTAGTTGTAGAATCCTTAGTCACTTGATTTTACCAACCCTTACCCACTTAAATTAAGTCTACTGGTAATATAGATGATGACACCCGTTCTTTCAACAGGGACCACCGAGTCTACCATTTTTTAGACGGACATTACGTTCTCTGGGTCCAAACTACCCATTCTTAGTGTATCTTCTTTACCTCATCGGGAGTATTAGTTGTTTGTTCAGGTTTTACATCACGAACCTACAGTGGAGTTTTTTACTGTCTTACTAGAGTAAAGTAAAAGTTCCGTTCTGTGAGTCGTAATGTCATTAGGATCAATTACGGGATGACGACTATGGCTCCTTTTATTTCAAATGGTCAAGATACTTCTGGATATTCTGGAGGATCTTGATTGTGGTTTTTTCTACACGATAAGTAGTATCCCCCAACCTTACGTTTTCAACCTTTAGTTCTCTATGGACCTCTTGTCCGTTCAAACCTGAACCTCATGTTTTGTTTTTCGATTGGCTTAAGACGATTCTCTTACGTGACCAGTGTCGTTTGTGGGAAAAGTTGTTTTGTTCTCTACTGGAATGTGTACCTGTAGTGGTTTACAAGTTAAGACTATAGTCTAACTAACGTAATAAACATCGCCTTCTACCTCTTCGACGTATGTTTTTATTCTGGATCTCGAGTGACACCGAGTCTAGTATTTGAGGAATCTCGTTTTATTTCCATATTTGATTTCTTTCGCCGTTTTTGGTGATCCGGTCAGTTCATACTTGATTTAGTTAGGGATACTTATATGTTACCTCCACTGTTTATCTAAGTTCCCGAATCTAGATCATTTGTCTCACGGACTTCTCCAAGGGTCATAACATGTCCTCCGTCACTTGTCTTGGTATGGTTTCTTTTTCTTTACGTTCTTCCTTCCACCAACAGACTCCTCTGAAATGTTTATCAACTCCTTTCTTCTCTCCACTTTTCGTTCCCTTTTTCCCTTTTCCTTTCTATCTGGGTTGACTTACGTTACAAGGTCTCTTATCGTTTCTCTCTGTTCTTCCAGAAGTTACTTGTTGCGTTTCTTTATATCCTTTTGTTATCTTTCCTTTTCTGATCTCTAGAGGAGTTCTTTTAACCTTTATAGTTTCCTTGTAAAGTAGGTCTCTACCCGTGTTATTTCCTGTCTTTACCGTTTCTGGACCATCTTTGTCTTCTCTAGTTCTTCTCCACCGTGTTTATGTGTCTTCTTCACATGTTTTTTCTAGATTTACTGAATTACTGGTACACCACATCTCGGTCTGATGTGGTGGGTCTCGGTCTGAGACCTGACACTCCAGTTCGCCCAGAATCTTTCGTGACGATAGTTACTTCGATCACCACCACTGCCGTAATCTCGTCTCGATAAATTTTAGGATTTACTACTACGATAAAACACGACGTGAGTTGCACAATCGCATAAACATTTTGAGTTGTCACCGGTGTCCTGACCTTTTCCAGTTAAAAGTAGGTTTAAGGGTTCTTCCCATCATGATTTCTTACGATTTGATGACCTTTTGTCGATGATAGAAGGTGTCTCATTCCAATACGAGTTTTAGGAAGTTCGATTCGCAGTTGTCATGTACTTGACTCTTGAAGGTCTACAAGTTTGACTTAAGTCTTTTCCGTCTCCTTGGTCTCCAGTTTAACGGTTGTAAAAGTACTGGTATCTCTTTAGTTTCCTTAAGGTCTTTTTGGAGATATAGACAAAGTGACTGATGTGATTTCAGAAACTGAATCAAGTCAAGTCAAGTCAGTGCGTCAGTACAGTCTGAGAAACACTGGGGTACTTGGTGTCGTTCGGTCCGGTGGGACAGGTAGTGGTTTAGGGCCTCAAGTGAGTTTGGGTACTGGTAGTTCAACCACTACGGTAGGTTTTTAGAATAGGAGACAACAGGGGAAGAGGAGGACAGGAGTCAGAAATGGTCGTAGTCCCAGTAAAGGTTACTCAATCGAGAAACGTAGTCCACCGGTTTCATAACCTCAAAGTCGAAGTTGTAGTCAGGAAGGTTACTTGTGGGTCCTGACTAGAGGAATTCCTACTGAAGGAAAGTCAGGTTCCCTGAGAGTTCTCAGAAGAGGTTGTGGTGTCAAGTTTTCGTAGTTAAGAAACCGGGAGTCGAAAGAAATTTCAGATTGAGAATGTAGGTATGTACTGTTGACCTTTTCGGTATCGGAACTGATCTACCTGGAAACAACCGTTTCATTACAGAGACGAAAAATTATACGATAGATCCAACCAGTATTGAAAGGAAGGTTCCTCATTCACAGAAAATTAAAGTACCGAAATTAGTGGTAGCCGTCACTAAAAGTTCGGGTTCTTTTATTTCAGTCGGTGACAAAGGTGACAAAGAGGTAGATAAAGGGTACTTCACTACCCTGGTCTACGGTACTAAAATCCAAAGACTTACAACTCGAAATTCGGTTGAAAAAGTGAGAGGGACAAGTGAAGGAAGTTCTCCGAGAAATCAAGAAATGAAAGACTGTATTGCCAATACAGTAGACGTATAGACTCTAATAACTATAAAGAGGGCCGTTAGAACTAAGGTCGAACACGAAGGAGGTCGGGTCCCAAAGAGTACTACATGAGACGTAGATTCAATTTATTCGTCCCACTGTTATATGTCGGAACTACATGAGGAAAAGGATAAACCTTGGTCAGACAACAAGGTACAGGTCAAGATTGACAACGAAGGACTGGACGTATGTCTAAAGAGTTCTCCGTTCATTCCACCAGACCATAAGGGTAGAGAAAGTCTTAAAAGGTGCCAAACAATACTAGGTGTGTCAGTTTCCGAAACCGTATCAGTTATTTCGTCTTTATCTACAAAAAGACCTTGAGAGAACGAAAAAGCTAGTGGGTCGTTTACAACCGTTAAACTAGAGACCAAGTTTAACGGAGCCGGAAAAGATTTTGGTCGAACTTCTAGACCTTCAAGTACCAAGTGCATAACGACTTCGGACTAACCTCTTAAAATTCGTAATGAAATGACCGCACACTCTACTCACGTTAGCACACCATCAAACTCGTAAGAAACCGTAACGAAAGAAACCCTAACCTTACTTTTGACTGGCCTTACTTTTGACTGGAAAGGTTCAGGACACCGGTGACGACTCAAAAGGTTTAAACAACCGTATAACTCACGTCGTGAAAGTGTCACAGTAGAAAGTCCTAAACTTTATCGAGTTGACCTTAAGGTAGTGGAGGTGATCGAAACAAGTATCACTACGAAGGATTCCGGGTGAACTGAAGTGTAAGGTCCTACAGACCGAGATCCACTCACTAGTGTGGTGCCACTAATAGACCCAGCACTTCAAGAAAAAACACGTCAAGAAGACACATAAGAACGGTGGAGAAGAATTATAGAAGACGAAGACAATCCAGAGATGGTAAAGACAGGAAATAACTCGGGTAGAAACGTACTTTATAAGGGAACCATAGAGATTAAAAGAACTTCTCTAGAGATCAGAAAGGGTAAGATAACAAAAGGAGATGAAGGAGATAACGACTCCTCCCGAAAGAATAGAGAGGGACGATACGAAACCTTGACACGTAAGTTTACCTATCTAGAAAGGAAAAGAGGAAACGAAAAGCGAAGAGAAGAAAAGTGTCGATAAACATTCCGGAGGAGTCTGTCAGTAAAACGGAAAAACGTACAGAAACAGAACCCCTACCAGAACTAAGGACAGAGGGCAAGTCACAGTGTTTGGAGGTAGGTATTAAGATGGCAGTGAGACAGATAGTCTAGATCAGGAAATTTAGATAAAGAGTGAAGGTGACATATTAGTATTCGCTAAACTAAATCCAGTATGGACTTACCAGATCACCAAAAGAGATGAAAGAAGTTAAAGTCATGTTTAAACGTTATTCCTCAAGTACTAGGGTCGGTGTCTGTTGAGGACCAGAACGAAAACGACTGACACATCACTAAGAGGTAGAAACCGACGTTTCTTATATTAGTTAAACTAAAACCACAACTGGTAGACCACTTCAGGTACGCATCTCAGAAGAGAATACAACAACCTTCTCCCACAAACGATACTGGTCACACAAGAGAACAGTCTTGAGATAATCAGAAACGGGACGAAGTAAGACATGAGGTTTCAGTTTAAACGGACAATGAGGTCGACAAAGAACTGAAGGATAAAAAAGTAAGGTCAGGGGATATTACTTTTCCAGTAGAAAAAACCCACAATCAAGATCTTCCAGAACATCCAGAAGTGTCTTGACAAGTTGAAGTGGAAGAAGTCGCAATGACCAACCCCGTATCCGAACCTAATGGTACTATAACTTGCCAAACGGAACCTTTACTTGTCTCTAGTAAGACAGTAAAAACTCTGACGTAGGTTCATGACGTAAAACCTGAGAAAACAACTGATACTACAGAAGAGGTAAAGAAGATTCCCTAAGGACGGGTGTCATCATCTATATTACCAGTAGACTCAATTTAAGTGGGTAAGGTCAGGTAGAATCAAACGACTAGGGATCTAACAGCTACAAGGGAGAACAATAGAGGACAAACTGGTGAAGGTTAAACGGAACTAACTACCTGTATTGTGAGGTCCAAGGATACGTTATAACAAAAATGTCGTAGCTTGGAACGAAGGTAGTAGTCAGGGTAAGTGATGAACTACAAAAAACGAAACCGAGGTAGGGAAGTAAGAAAGACCTCAAAAAAGAGGTGACTAGAGGTCATTGTATGAACCGTGGATGACTGGACCCCTCAAATAGAAAGTCACAGGATAGAAAAACGGAAAAGTATGGCAAGTACTACAAGAGTTCCGTTCTTATAACTTCACCAAACGTAAGGGAAGAGGTAACCTGGTGTAAGACAGTCTGGAGAGGTGGGACTGGACCGACAGAACCCACCGGGGTGTTCCGTACCGAATCAAAGTAAGTCAATCTGTTTCGACACCAGGTACACTAGTCTAACCGATCAACAGACACTGACATCAAAGTCGGACAGAAGGGAGACTAGAGGAGAGAATCACGGATAGCAGAATGAACCCAAAGAGAATGGAACCTGCACCCCAGAGAGAAGTGCCGACAAGATCGTATCGAGTCGACGACGAGGGTCTAGTAGATGGACAGAGGACTCTTTTGGACATATACACAGTTCTTCGTTGTCAATCTTGGAGTATACCTTGTTGACTGACCAAGTTTTAACTTTTTTCTTATACTGTTCCGACAAATAATAGTAGAACAAATAAATTGTATATGTCTCACGTAGTAACCCTTAAGACCCGACCTACTTAGTATTCAACCTTAGTTCTGACAACCCTTTTTATGGTTGTTGAAGTCTACACTTACTATGGTAAAATTACCGTCTTTCACTTCTCCTTGATTTTTCGGAGAACTACTCTCACTTTCTCTCCTAACTTTTTAGACCGAATTTTGAGTTATAAATTTTTTTGATTCTAGTACCATAAACCAGGGTAGTGAAGTATCGTTTACCTTTTCCCTTTTCCGTCTTCGTCACTGTCTAAAGGAAAAGAATTCGAGATTTTAGTGACGTCTACCACTAACATCGGTACTTTAATTTTCTGTCAAAGGAGAACCGTCCTTTCGGGACTGTTTGGATCCCTTTCCCTTCAACGAGTCAGCACAGACTGAGAAACGCTGGGGTACCCGACATCGGATCGTTCGAGGAGGTAGGTACCTTAAAAGGTCCGTTCTCATGACCTCACCCAACGGTAAAGGAAGAGGTCCCCTAGAAGGGTTGGGTCTCTAACTTGAGTCCAGAGGACGTAACGTCGTTTGCGAAATGGTAGACTCGGTGGTCCCTTTGGATCTGTCATATAATTTCTTGTTTTTGTAGTGAAACGATTGTTTCTAGACAGATCAGTTCCTATACCAGAAAGGTCACCAGTACATGTCTACACTCTTTACCTGTTATTTCTCCGTCTCGTTTCTTCTGAACTACAAAAGCTTGACACTACGACCTCTTCTGAGAACTCTGAGGGAAACTGTCGTTCCTCTAGTTTGGTCAGTTAGGATTTCCTTTAGTTGAGACTTATAAGTAACCTTCCTAACTAGAACTTCAACTTCGAGGTTATCCAACCGGTACACTACACTTCTCAGTTGAGTTACCTTTTTTTGTAATAAGAACCTTACTAACTTCCGTCTTCCTCCTCTCCCACTGTCTCCTACTCTACTAACCTACCGTTCCCTGTCCCTTCGAACCGCACGTCGTCAGGTACCCCAACGTTTCCAAATCTGTGTTGTTGACTTCTTGTTGTTGGGAAATAATAGAGACAAACTAATTTCTAACTAACTACTTCATAAGTACCAATCCTATAGCACATTGTAAGTGTTGAAGACGTCCGTACGTCACCCTTTCCTAATATGTTGTGTACTTATGGTACCCTATACTTAACCCCTAGTAGAATCTTGAAACGGATACTGTGGGTCACTCGAAGTCAAGTCAAGTGAATCGTTTATAGTTTTTAGGTTACTTCTGTTAATTTGATGAATAAAAGTACTTTAATAAGATACTATCGTCGAATAACTAGGAGGTTCCAAAACAAATGGTATATACGAACTATGTTCACAGATGTCACTAGTGAATTTATTGGAGAACTGACTAGGTACGTTATCTGATGGTTACCGAGGCGCCGGTGACCTCTGACACAGTAGTTACAGAAATTTATATTAGTCTAGTCTATTAGTAAAGATCTATTGGGTATCGATTAAGTCTCTTGGAGGAAATTCCAATAAAAGGAAACCTTATAGAATGATATGGATAAGAGATTGATATTTAAAAATAAGTATCTCTACGTTTTGGTGGGACTTAAGTTACACACACAAATAAGTGAGTTAGTACAGAGAAACACTGGGGTACCTAGCATCGGGTGGTCCGAGGAGACAGGAACCCTAAAGGGTCCGTTCTTTTAACCTCACCCATCAGTAAAGGAATAGTCCCCTAGAAGAGTTGAGTTCTAAGTTTAGATACAGAGGTCTTTACGTTCACCTTAGAAATTGTGACTTGTAGTTCCTTCGAACTCAAGTTGTCTTATACTTAATAGTACATCAAATCCGGGATACGTCAACCCTAGAGAATCTTCTTGTATACCGTAAGAAATAGGACCGGGTATTCTACTTCTTCTTCTATCTCACACCCGACCTCTTCGATGTCCAGGTATACTAAGGGTACGGTTATTCTACTGATTTGTGTAGTCACTGTTGTACAGTTTAACGGTTTCATTAACCGTGGGAGGGAGTTAGAAGTCCCATAGTTATATATCGACGATGAAGTAAAGACGGAAATTTCAAAGTGTCTTTAAACATGACACCGGATTTCATTGAACTTCGGTACATCATTTTTTAAAGACTTGATACATCGACACGCACGTACGATTCAACAAAGTCAGTACAGGTTGACACACGTTAGAATACCCGACGTCGGGTGGACCGAGGAGACAGGTACCCCTAAGAGACCCGTTCTTATGACCTCACCCACCGGTACGGGAGGAGGTCCCCTAGAAGGGTTGGGTCCCTAGTTTGGACACAGAGAATGTAGATGACGTCACCGTCTGTTCAAGAAATGGTGATCACGGATGACCTCTCGGGGGTATATCAACATCCAACTGATTTAACTGTCATTATTTAGTAGTGTTAAATAGTTTAATACCGATGATCTCTAAGTTCATCTATCATATGTCTGAAAAGAATTTCGTCGTGTAGAACAGTCTATCTTTCTATTCATTTATAAATGTCTTTAACATAAAGTGTTACAAAATTATGACGGTCCTTACAATTTAGTATCCATGAACCTCCGAAATCGATAGAGTGAAAACTTCCTTTTTTTTTTGGTATTAAAACACCAATTAAAATGATTATCGGTTAAAAGTACAACATTGTAAAATAGTGAAAAATTTTTAACAAACCATTCCAAACTAAACTGTAAAGTCTTAAGGACTGTATATACCTACCAATTCAATACCTTTCAGTCCTTTCTCTGTGAATGGAATTAAACTCTTTGGTTCCAGACAGACAGAGAAGATACCTTCATGACCTAGGAAACAATTTCCGTTGTTCCATCGATAGGAAGTTGGTCAAATGTCTGAAGAATCTTATTATTATGGGGTTGTATTATATTCCCGAAAATTATAAAATACGTATGTTAGACCTGAAATATTTAAAAAGTATTACGAAACGAAGAAATCAAAGAAAAAAGACCAATTAAAAATAACCGTGTAGACATTAAAAGGGGGTTATACAAAATCTAAAGAAAAGAAATCCCCAACATCACGGGAAAAACATCTAAGGTATACTTAAGGACAATGAAGATTAAGGTGGGATTAGATGTTGTCACGAACTTTATGTGGTCTTTGAATCCTCTACAAAGTAACTGAACTCAAAACGGTCGTTACAAAAATATCAACGTCCTTTGACACATTGAAGGTCGGACTCTCAAAAATATGTAAACTCTTTTTTTCTTAATAACTGAAATTTTCTTGGAGTGGGAAGTATTTAATAGATTTATTACTCGGGAGAGTTTCTGATAATTAGTTTGATGTATCTTTTCTCAGTATTTATAAGTACTTCACAAATTATGACAACAGGAATTACTAACATGACGAGTAAAATGTCTTTTTAGGTTAGAAAAAAGGATGTATAGTAAACCATTTCGAGAAATGACTGACTTGTCTTACACTTACTAATAGTGAAAAAGAGAACGAAACTACATATCAGAGACGGATTTCCTCCTATTTGGTTTCGTCTGTCGTATGTAGGAGTTTCTACACTACGAGTAAGTCTTTACTATACTTAAACTTTCTAATACGTCTATCGTAGTAAGTTTATCGGACCCGAAAAGGATAAAGGACTTGAAAAAGAAGCGTAATCATTCAAAAATACTTAAGATGTTTGAGAACTTAACAGGTGTTAATAAGTGGTCGATACGTACTTATGGGGACATAAGTCCGACTTATGACATTAATAGTCCTGACTAAAAATAACACTTTAATATTGGTGAAGTAGAGAAAGATTACACTTAGTCCGAATATTTCTTACAATACACGAAACATTTACCATTAATCCATTTATACTTTTTTTCTTATTCAAATTTCCTCTCCAATATTACCAAAAGACCTAATCGTTTAATCTTCCCACTGACCATTGTTAACTCACAAATAACTTCTACAGAAAAAAAAATTGGTTTATAAAATTCGGGAATAACGAGAGACTAATTTTTAATCTAACAAGTTGAAAATTTTGAGTTTCGGAATTGGAGAAGGGTAGAATCTGAAATCATCGAGTAGAATCTGAATTCATCTGAATTCATAAATTCATCAAGTATATACACATATAAATACATATATATATATATATGTGTGTCTCTTTACACATATATATATATATGTCTCCTTATTTAACTATCAACTTTTCATTTCGTATGTTTACTGACTTTGAATTTCTTTTCGTTTACTTATGTCCCATCGATTTAACTGTACGTTGAATGTGAAACGGTCTTCTAAACTTTTCAGTTGTATTCCTTTTTTTCAAAACCTTTCTTTCACGATTAAGTTCATATATCTACTATTTGAAAGAAGAAAAACTTTTTTTAAATGTTTTAAAATACAACGAGTAGTCACTACAAAGTATTAATACTAAACAAAGATTAGATCATTTCGATTATTATAACAAGGTCTTACACTTGTTAAAGTGATAACCGTTTTTATTTCAATACGATGGTCTTTGTCACGTTAAAAAACATAAACTGAACTTTCTCATCTCACCAGTTACCGTTGGGTGAGGTCATGAGAACGGACCTTTTAGGGTACCTGCCTCCTCGGACCATCCGACGTCAAGTACCCCAGCGCTTCTCAACCTGTGTTGACTTGCTTAAGTGAAAGTGAAAAGTGAAAGTACGGAACCTCTTCCTTTACCGTTGGGTGAGGTCACAAGAACAGACCTCTTAGGACCCCTGCCCCCTCGGACCACCCGACGCCAGATACCCCAACGTGTCTCAGCCTGTGCTGACTTCGCTGAATCGTCGTCATCGTCGTCTCATCTATAGTCTACAATTTTTAGACAGTCAGTATTCAAACAAAAGATGTAGACACTGAGATAAAGACAAACCATTTATTCAAGTAAACATGGTAAAAAAATCTAAGGTGTATAATCACTGTAGTACACTATAAACAGAAACAGGAAGTTTCATCTGTATTTCTTATTTTTGTCGACCTTTAATGACACGAATATTACGTAACCTTCGTTTTATGTTCTAAAAATTTAAATTAGGATTCTGCTAAGTTCCTCGGTACTATACACAGGGTATATGTTTTTCTGTTTAGACCTTGTAAATTCAACAAATGACTTCCAGTGTGTCTCGATCCTAAGTTTCAAGGAATGATGACCCTATACCACAATGTTCTTACTAACCCAATCTATGTAGTACTGTGATGGAAAGTAGATTTTCAACCATTTCCTTTTGGACGACTTTTAATACTAGAAACAAGATATATTGAGTTTAACCTTCTTAGTACCAAGTCTAAAGGTTCCTCGTGTAATCGTGGGATGATAGAAAAGTTCCATTTAAACTACCTGACGATTCGTATAATTCTTGTGCAGACTCAAAGGATTTAAGTATCTTGATTTTAAAGAATTTCAAGTAATCGTTATATAATCACGTATATATCATATATATACATACACACACACACATATATATATATATATATATATATATATATATATTAATATATGTGTGTGTATATTACCTTGACCAGATCTAAGTTATTTAAAGACTATATAGGATAAAGGTTTCGACCAAAACTTTAACTATTCCAGGCAGATCAGTTCCGATACCAAAAAGGACACCAGTACATACCTACGCTCTCAACCTGACACTTCTTCCGACTCACGGTTTCTTAACTACGAAAACTTGACACCACAACCTCTTCTGAGAACTCTCAGGGAACCTGACGTTCCTCTAGGTTGGTCAGGTAAGACTTCCTCTAGTCGGGACCCTAAAGAAACCTTCCTTACTACAACATCGACTTTGAGGTCATGAAACCGGTGGAGTACACTTCTCAACTGAGTAACCTTTTCTGAGACTACGACCCTCCCTAACCCCCGTCCTCCTCTTCCCTTGTTGTCTCCTACTCTACCGACCTACCATAGTGACTGAGCTGCCTGCACTCAGACACACTTGAGGCCCTCAACCACTACCTGTCCCTCCGGACCGCACGACGTTAAGTACCCCAGCGTTTCTCAACCCGTGCTGACTCACTTGACTTGACTTGTGGTTATATTTAAATTTGACCAAATTATTTTGATCTTTACATACTTATTTTTATGTAATAAAAAAGTAAATAGTTTCAATAACAAACGATCACTAATTCAAAAAATAACCTGATTCCGTCAATTAGACTTTTAACAAGAGGATTGGACATAGATTGATAAGTTCAAATCTTCTCGGAATGAATTTTACGTCCTTTAAAGGTCATTTAAAGGTCTGAGACTTCTATGTAATAAATACAATTGTTTGACCTTTCTCAATTAAACGAAATTATAAATACTCCCTCTAGTTACTCTGTATGTTACGTTATAATGATTCAAGATTTTGGTGATTTTTTGTATCTAAGTTAATTATCTTACAAGTGGTTTCTTATGGTAGTCGTTGAGTATTTATTCACTAACAATGTTTTCAGGTCTAAAAATCGGAAGGAACCTTATGGAATGTCTTCAGACGGTAATTCTTTACGTAAAACGATGAAAATAGGTAATTTTTTACGTTAAAATTCCTTTTAATCTACGTCAGAACGAATCTCGTTTAATATATAAAATTTCGATATAACCAAAAATTCGGAAACTTCTATTATTCCTTCAAGTAATTCGTTAATAGAAACTCAATGAACTTTATAACCTATTGGAGTTTTACTAGTCCAAGTTTCTTCAAATTGACCACACTCGGTATGGTATCTAAAATTTATTTTATAGAACGTTTCATAAGTATTTTTATAATTAAAGTTTTCAGAAAAATGTTATTGATCTTCATTTTCAACTTAACCGTTTGTTGAACCATTATTTTCTCTAACAATTTTATAGGCTTATTACTATACTTTTCGAAGAGGTCCCCTAGAAGGACTGGGTCCGTAACTTGGTCCCAGAGGACGTAACGTCCTCCTAAGAAATGACAGACTGGGTGATCTCTTCTGATCCATAAACCTTTATACTCTTTGTGTTATATTAAATAAATATATTTTGGAATTATAATAACCGGTCTTTTTTAAAACGAAAAAGGGAAATCATATTCTATACTTAATTCTTACATAGTTTGTAATTATTCTTTCATTATTCCTAAAACCTATTTACTTTACTTCATTTTCATAAAAGGGAACTTCTATAGATAAAAAGTTTACTATATTTTTATTTCGATATTAGTTATAATGAGATTACTTCACTAAAACATTTCGTCCTTCTGTCGTCTCGTGGATAAATAAATTTTCAAAGTCTCGATAGATTGGTTCCTATTATAAACGGTTATTCGTCAGTGAAGTATTAACTGTACAAAATTAAAGAAAATAATTTTTTTAATCTTGTTACGTTTACATAATCAAAGATATGACTTCACGAACATGGTTAGTTAACGTCTCCTGAAAATTCGAAAGAATTCGTGAAACTAGAACTAGTGTAACACTTAGGAAAGTCGTTAATTACTTTACAAGTACTTAAAGACCTACTTCGGGGTTTCTCAAAAGGGGTAATTGAATGTAAACCCTTAAGAGACGAGTCATCAATAGTTATCCAAAAACGTCTCTATAAAATTCACTAAAATTTTAATGGTAAATTTTCTACTATATAAAATATTAATGGTGAATTTCTAGTATAAGTAACCTTCCTGACTACGACTTCGACTTTGAGATTATGAGACCGGTAGACTACGCTTATTGACTGAGTAACCTTTTCTGGGACTACAACCCTCTCTAACTCCCATCCTCTTCTTCCCCTGTTGTCTCCTAATATACCAACCTAACGTAGTGGTTGAGCTACCTGTACTCAAACTCATTCGAGACCCTCAACCATTACCTGTCCTTTCGGACCGTACGACGTCAGGTACCCCAGCGTTTCTTAGCCTGTACTGACTCGTTGACTTGATTTCTATTAACTATATGGTAAGTCTATTCTCAGTGGTTTAAAATTTTTAAGTGACTCTTTACGATATACTTAGAAAAGTATGAACTTGGATGGTTTATAATGAAAAGAGGAACTCTGATACTAAAACATTCCGTTTAAAAGGTGACGGGGAAATATTTTATCACAGTTATTATCCTTAACTCGAAAAACAACGAAAACTATTAAAAATGGTGAGGATTTAATAAGATCCAACGTTTTAATAAAAGTCACCGAATGACGGGATCTTTTCGAGTTGACTATCGAGTTTAGTACTTCTGTTAACAAAAAACTAAAAAATCTCCAACTTATTAAGTTATATAAAAGAATTATTTTTCTTGTGACTATTTTTATTACGTTCGTCGATGTATGATCGTCATCAAAATTGGTACGTCAGAGGAATTTACTTCTATAGACTTTCATATCCAATTGTATTTACGACAATTGTATATTTTTAAGTGGACACGACCATTACTACTTTCTTTTTTATTTTGTGTCCTATGAATTGAAAAATTTTTTTCTTAAGTGTCTCCTTGTAAAATCAACAGTAAGTTGACGAGAAGTAGTTGATAAGGATGTAGGGTCTTCCGATTTAAGAGTTGTATAGACAATAGAGGGTAATAATCTTCGGTCACTCCGAGACACATATAGTCGAAAACACAACGTTGTATTTCGTAATTTCGAAACGATAGATAAATAACAATACGTAAACCTGGACAAAGTACCTAAGTATTGACCTACTGATTGTTGGAAGACAAACCCCACTTCTTTCTGAGAGACGTCTAGAACGTTAAAGATAGTACTCTTTTGCTCCCGTTCTCCCTGTGTTCGGGAAAGTTCGTTGTCCATCGTATGTAAACAATTTCGTCAGGTCACTTTTGGTCAAAATGAAGGCATTTTCACTTCAAAATGAAGTTAATTTATAGAAGTCAATAAAATTTCAACTAAACTCCAGAGGATATTAATTTTCTCGTTGAACACCTAAAACTCCAAAACTAGTTCCTCTTTCTTTTTTTTCAGGAGTTAGACTTTAATCATTTATTCTCATTCAGTTATTTTTAATCCCCCTATTTTGAGTTGTTGTCGTTGTTATTTTTATTTCTTAATTTCTTCTACTTTGAGTCTTTTATTATCTTATGTATTTTTCAAGATGCCCTTTAAAATGAAGTGTTTTACGTATTGTGTTGCGCTATGTATTTACAAAACACTGAAATCTGTTTGATAGAATTATACTCATTAATTTGGTGAATGGTCGGTGTCGAAGAGAATCGTCAATTATGGAACTGTATAAGGAGTCCAACCACGAGAATACATTTTATTGTGAATAAATCTTAATGTCTTTATGATTCTTTATTGAGTTACACGTTCAGATTGAATGAGTAAATGAGATATCAGATAAAAATTTCACCTATACACTGAAAGAGTTTTCGTATATACATGTATGTGTTGGTGTATTTTTTAATCCTAAGTATTATTAATAGGACGTACTGATTTTTCAATTAACTACTATAGTTGACTGTTAACTATTATATTAAAAAGGATTACTTTTTATAAAGAGTACTAAACACCATGTTTTGAGACCCCTGTTAAATAAAATCTGTAGACATGAACTACATTATTTTAAACAGGAGTCGTATTCGATGAAAGTATCTCTTTGAGATAATATACCAACCGTAAGACTTCACTTTATTTTACTTGAACAAATTAAGTTTTTTATCTTACTGTCGAAAAGGTAGAAATACAAACCTGACCTTTGGTACATACAGAGTAAACGGTCCCCTGTACTACGACTCGGTTGACGAAAATTCAAGGACGGTTTTCGAGTAAAAAGTTTCAATATAAACCATCAGTCATCTTGTACGATTTTTAAGTAACAACATCCAAAATTCAAAAGAAGAGGTATAAAATTCAAACTAATAGTTCCCGTATGTGAAAATGATTTCTTTCAAAAGTTTGAGAATTGTTTTATTTACGTTTGGATAGTACCAGACTGTATCCTTCGAGAAAAAAAAATTACAATGTGTAATTTTTTTTGGCGAAGTCGAAATTTCAACTTCTATGACACATAATAGTCTACGTTACTGGGACTCTCATCCTAGGTATACTATGACGACTGAATTTCTTTTAACGTGTCGTGTTCACAACACTCAAATTCAAAATAAATCCCAAAATGACACATACTTTAGGGGTCCTCTGTCGGAGAGTCATCGAGACTCTTTTGATCAGACTTAGCCATCCTCTCTTCGGTCAAATAGACACTAAAAAACCGATCCCTTATGTACGTCAGTTCGTACGTAGAACCATTTTTTATCGTGACGATAAAAGTTACTTGTCTATAGAGTTCTATTACTAAAGTCACGAAAAGATACATACCCTTCTACGTTTTTAGACCCAAGTAATTTTAAGACTCTATACGTAGATTAAGAGGTATCCCGGACAAATGGGTTTCGTCTCTTACGGTATAGGACTTAAGGGGAGCCACATGTCACAGGAAGTCGTTTACGTTATTATCGATTACCGATTTAGGAACATCGTGAGCCACTACTCGTTGTGACAAGTAAAATGAAACAAATATTATGTAAGGGAAATCATCAACCATAATCCGGTTCAAAAGAAGAGTTTTTTATGGATCCCTAATTGATACTTATTTTATTGTTGTTGTTTTTTTAATGATAAACAATAAAGGGGGAATACACACTGAGACCGCACAGAGGTTCACTAACGTGATTGTTCTAGTAGAAATCAACGACGAGTAAGTTGAGAGGAGTAAGAAAACCAAACCAAACCAAACCAACAAGGTATTCGTATTGAATAGTTTGTATTTTTAAGTATCTTAACATGTATGTATATGTGTCTATTCTTCTGTGACATAAAATTATCGATCCATTTACGTATTATATTATTTATTCTCGAGAACACAAAAAAGTTTACTTTAATTTATTTATTTATTTTTAAAGGGGTTTCTTCAGTCTTCTACAACGGATTCATAGATTTGTCAAGTACTTCACATAGTGTTTCCTCAATAAAAATTCGACTTAACACTCATGAGATCCGTAAATTTTTTATATATCAGATTATAATGACTCCAAATCTTATATTCCTCTTTCCCCTCGTAAGTTCCTCTCCCTCTATTCTTCGTCATTACTCGATGTCCGGTATTAAGAATTTCAGAATATACCCTCCTCTGTTCTATTTGGTGTCGGGGTTCAAACTTCTCTGTACTTTTATATCCTTCAGTGTAAAATGACGTCGTCTCTGAGTACTCACTTTTGACGATACCGTAGGTTACGGGTCCTTCTTTTACCCTTGACATAAACTGTTTAACGACCTACGAGTCACTCTAATAGAGACTCTCAATTTTGACGTCCCATGGGGTCAGAATCTCTCTTTGGGTGTTGTAAATGGAGGTCTTCGAGTTGGTCTACGGGATGTCATTTATATTTTTAGAGTAGAACGAAGACCGTCCCTCCTTTCCTTTCCTTAGTTCCACTGTCAGAGGTCTCGTGAGAAGAAGAATTGACCTGGACGGAACTTGTCCCTTTGATCAATTGGTCTCAGATTACAGGACCCGATAAGAGTCTTGGATTGACTATACCCTCCCGTTTTCTATATTTTCTATAGAGACATGAAAGGGGAGTTAAAAAGGTAGTTAAATTTTGAAACTAATTTTTATCAGAATTATTTATTATTCTTTTTTCAGATGGAAGGTGTAATCTTTTGAACGTAAAATAAAATATTAATCACAAATCGACTATTAATGAAAAAGTCTTATAATTTCATTATATAAAGAAACTCTTTCAGTTCGTTATGTCTTCAATATGTATTCGACTTTGAACACGGGAGGAGAAGGATGTTTTTACCACTTAATATTTAAGAATTTTAGAAGTGCCCTTTATTTCAAAAACTTACCGTCCTATTACTTGTATTTTAGTTAAATACAAGTGTCAATGTATTCTATTTAGATCACGATTTTCTCGTTCCCCTTCGTATTAAGGTGTCACTATTCGAACTTGATTTTAGGTGCTATACAGTTCCCACATACCACTATGGTTCTTGTATCTCGGAATTACACTTTTCGGTCAGTCCTAAGTCCGCCGTTCCGCACTTGAACGAGTCACACGCGCGACCCCGTATCCAGGAGACCGATTTCTATATCGAAGTGTCCTTTGTACACAGTCACTTTTTTTTAGTTGGTGTCCTTGTTCTTCGTTCATTTATAAAACTATTACTTTCTTGAAAATTTTTTATCTTTCTTTTACTTCTTTTCTTCCTTCCTATTCTGTCTTCTTCTTTCCTTCCTTTCTGTCCTTTTATTCGGAGAGGACCGCAAGACTCGAAGGGACCACCGAGTCTGTCATTTATTAGAAGGATGTTACAGTCTCTGAACCCAAGATAGGGACCCAACCCTTCTAAGGGACCTCTTCCTCTACCGTTTAGTTACTATAAAAGGTCGTCGTTTAATAATTAAGTTGTTTAATAAGAAACAACTATCGCTCAACACTGAACATCTTCATTTCGTTTTTCAGGTCCAGGGAGTCATAAAATTTGTAAGTCTATTGAATTTGTACTCCAGTTCTACACGCACACGTACGTGCGTATGTGTGTGTGTGTGTGTGTGTATGTGATATTTTGCTGACGTCTTTTTTCAACGATTCCCACTTTTTCATTTTTCGACTTAGTATGAGGGTTCTTTAAGACTGTGATTTTAATATATTGACGTTACAAATTTAGTAAATCTTTTTATTTCTTGGTTGACTTTTACCGACCACTACAGTAGATTAGACGTTTTCTTGGTGTGTTTTCTCCAAGTATTCTTTTTAATATGCCACCGTGGTACATGGGTCTTCCTACAAGTTTCCCTTTGGTACAAGTATTCCTTTACATTTCAAGTGTTGTTTTGATATATCACTAAATTACCACCTTACAACTTATGTAGGTTCCAAGACGAGGACCTCAATTCTTTTGTTATAAAATTGGAGTATACATTATATTAGCGTGAAGACTTTATGTCTTTTATGTTTTTAAAATATTTGTTACGAGAATTTCGAAAGGTACAATCGTAAACCACATCAAGGGTATAAAAAGACAGTTGAATACATAAAGTATACTGTCCTAAACATAATTTTTGATAAAAATTCACAGAAGTCGTACATTATGACCCCCGTGTAATTTATTAACTTTATAAAGGTAAAGGATCCTGTCGTTTGTATAAAAATATGAACATCTAAAAATATAAACATATATAAACATACATAACAAAGAACTGTCTACGACTATAAGTATATTAGTTCTCGTATTATATTATTAACTGAATTTATTATTTTTACATACGATATGTTTACATCGTTTTAAAAACCACCGTAAAGTTTAAACGTGTACGTAGTGATTTGACACACCTTTTATCAAAGAAGTATTGACAATCCCGTTTCGTAACGGAAAAACTACAGAACGAAGTAACAACAACAAACAAAACTAAGAAATTAAGTCACTATACCTTTAAAGTACCCTAGTCCCGAAATTAATTATGAAGAACTCTTCTTAACTTCAAAAGTTATGGCGATATTAAATAACATATTTGTACGAGTGACGAATCTTTTTGTAAACATTTATGGTTAAAAGGTTTTTTTATTAATCGGTTAGATCCGTTTGTGACCATTTTGACGAGTAGGATCATTTGAACAGAAAACGAAACAGAAAAAAAGGGGTACTTTTCCTTTTCTATAAAACAAAAGGAGTTGAATAAATATATGGGGAATATGAGGGTAGTTGTTTACGTGTGTGAGAACTGGGGACCAGGACACCAAAAAGTGAGTTAGTTAGTTACGTACAATTTACATAAGACTATTTGACTTTATATTTGTTTATTTAAAGAGAACGTTACTGACAGGTTGGTTTCGTGTAACAATACTTTACTTTCGTAGAGACTTTCAATTGAATTTTTTTAAGTCTGATGACATACTTTATATTCCTTAAAGTTGTTTATCAAAGGGTCAAAAAGAGTTAAAGAACGAAGGTAAGTTCGTCCCTTTCTGTCTACGAAATAATGATGTCTGGAACGGTTCAGAAAATCTTATTTTGTGGATTTCTCGTTCGAAGGACTTTAGTACAAGGAATATACGTGGAACTTCACACTCAATTCGTGCATTAACCGTACACGTGTATTCTCAGTACGAGTTATCGAATATAAAAGGTCCAAAGAAATATAATTGACTTGAATAAAAAAAAAGGAAAGTCTGTCCTATTCATGTATTCGTTTCAATACTCTTACAGAAATTGTCGTCAGGGTATACTACATTTTAGAAAAAAGGTTTCATTAAAACACAAAAGTTGTCCTCTGTACGTATACACTATTCTGTTTATTTCTTAAACCTCTTTTTTCTCTTTTCTTATGCTCTTTTTTCTTCCCATTAGTATTGTTATGGACGATATGACTACATAGATATTACATTTTACACATGGAAAGATTAAGTCCTCTGTTCACATATTATGCACAATCTTGATAATTGAGGTTCATTGATTTAAATACCGAATCACATGACTTGTAGTTATTTACTATTGGAAACGATACACAATAAATTAAATTTTTATATAGGATTTTCCCGTTTTATCACTAAAGGAAATCATAACTCATGTATTTATTTCGTACTTTCTACTCCGTAATGAAAGAAGAAGTCACGAAAGTCTAACCGATATTAGATTAAGTGGAGTGTACTTTAGACAAAGGAAGTTATTGATGATTCTGAAATGAATGTTTTTAGATTCAAAAATAGAAATGAAGGTCCTCTTTATACAGAAAAATAAAGAAGAATCAAAAATAGTTTCACAAGAAATAATGTACCTAGTTAAATAATTTTTATAATCCTCTCCGAGTATATAAAGTTAAGAGGAGACAGGTACCTTAAAAGGTCAGTTCTTGTGACCTCACTCACCGGTAAGGGAAGAACTCCCCTAGAAAGACTGGGTCCCTAGTTTGGGACCAGAGGACGAAACCTACGTGTAATAAATGGTAGGTCCGGTGGTCTCTTCGGAAAAATATTAAGGTAACTAAAAGTTAATAAATTCTTTGTGACAGAACTCTGAAGAACCATATACGTATTACAATTGTTGGAATGTAGTCTTTAAGAAGTGTG
This sequence comes from Capra ibex, assembly GCA_006410555.1. Classification (NCBI taxonomy): domain Eukaryota; kingdom Metazoa; phylum Chordata; class Mammalia; order Artiodactyla; family Bovidae; genus Capra; species Capra ibex. The sequence continues at coordinate 21,098,087 of SJYO01048061.1, read as the reverse complement.
TAGAATTTACTATCAGTTATTCGTCTCCTGTGATATATTCTGAGTAAAATGTATATTAACCTTTTTAGTTGTGTTTTTATCGTCTGTGTCTTTACCTTGTGTAAAAAACTCTTCGACATTTAATCTTTTATAACACTTCTCTCTTTCTACACATTTCCTTGGGATTGTCACCACGTTATTTTGACGGGGTCTCCATCAAAGAACGGGACCCATTTCTTATGAGTCTTACTCACTCTACGCACGTAGTTTCCTTTTCCGGACTTGACTTTTCACATGTCAAGGTCTCCTCGTTACAACTTTCGTGTAGATTTATTTGTCCTCCTTTTTCTTACTCCGAGCCACCACTTTCGCCTCTTTATTGGTACGACAAGTTCAAGTATTTGGACACTTTACACTTTTGTTCTTCCATATTGACTTAGTCTTCGTCTTCCGTGTTACTGGTTGAGGGACACTGGTGGATAGGTGTCCTTTAATAGTAAATAGTTTCTATTTACCAAGTGTCATTTCATATCACCATGTTTCGTGTCATTTCACGACACTGTGGTCTTATCTTTTGAGAGTCTTTTATTCATTTGGTAAGTCTGAGGAAACGTGGTAGTGAGTTAAATAATGATGATCGTGTCTTTTGTAGATGTTTTAAATAATATTCGTTTTTTTATTAAACATAGGTACGTTTTAAAATATTCTCATTTTTATATTATTAATTATTAAAATCCATACTTTTATTAACATTACAGAATGTTACATTTTCCCTTGGATCGTTTCAACTCATTCTATACGTCGTTAAAAAACCAAAATTAACTAATTTTAATTTATTTTGTAATCTCTTTACTTTCTTTGTGTTGGTTAATACATAATTTTTAAGTACTAACATTACATGTCCATTTTCTTTATACACTATATTTTCGTTTGACTTGTTTCCTTTTGTTCACATCTTCTTTTATAGAGTCTTTACAATGTCCGATAGTTACCTTCTTATCTGTTTTCGAAGTTTATTTCGTTGTTTATATCTTATCTTCTTACTTTTTTTCGATTTTGTTTTATTCCTTTTTGTTTTACCTAGTTTTTTCGTACATATGTTAAATTACGTATTTTTGTATCGACACCTATATCCATACTCATCAATACCTGTACATGTAACATCTGGGATTTTTCGTTTTCGGTTTGTTACCTTTTGTTCATTGTAAATTATTATTTTTCTTTAAAAGACTGACTTTCTTATTACTCTTAGATTCATAACTATCCTAACTAGAATGTGAACTTTTTACTTAACCTCACTATTTTGTCTTTTGTTTGTTGACATAGAATCTTATCGATATATAAAAGTCATATTCATCTTTTTAAGGACCAAGAAGTCGGGTCCGTTCTTCAAAGTCTTTATTTCATTTTATTAATGTAATTTTATTATTTTATTTTGAAGAGATCATGAATAATTATCTTACTATCTTTCCGTTTTTCACTTATAAAAGATCTTTTTCATCTTTATTTGTACGTTTTCGTGTTCCTTTGCTATGAGTACTAAGTAAGGAATCTATAGATAATCTTTGTTCGAATTCTTTACTTCGAACTTTATATTTTTCTAACTCTTTTCGTAAATATTATAAATTAAAAACTAAACTATAATTTAGTTTTAACTAGTAAACTTTTGCTTTTATCATGATTGCCTGATATAAAAATTTTAGAACCAGGTTATGACTATAATTTATTTGTTTATATATTTATCTTTCTGTGTCTCCATTCTTTTAGAGAAGAAATGTCTTCTTATATAATTTATTATACGGTAAAATCTTTAAAATCTTTTGTAAAACCTTCCTGACTACAACTCCGACTTTGAGGTCACGAGACCGGTGGACTATGCTTCTCGACTGAGAAACCTTTTCTGGGACTACTACCCTTTCTAACTCCCGTCCTCCTCTTCCCCTACTGTCTCCTACTCTACCAACCTACCGCAGTAGCTGACCTACCAGTACCCAAACCCACTTGAGACCCTCAACCACTACCTGTCCCTCCGGACCACACGACACCAAGTACCCCAACGTTTCTCATCCTGTGTTGACTCGCTGACTTGACTTGACTTGACTTAGTAACCCACTTTCATGTAACCCACTGTATCAACGTACCTGATGAAATGATTAATCTTCTTTATTCCCGTGATGAAATTGGTTTACTAGTCTGAACTGTTTCAATCATCAGATGTCAATCATTGACTGTTATATACGATGACTACACTGCGTTATCTCGTATTTGTAATATTAGATACTTTATAAAAACTGTATATATGAACACAAATATTAATCATACTACTTTAATATATTCATATATATATCTCTCTAACTTATTTCGTTTAAACTCTTATGTAATCTAAACAAAAATTTATTTTCAAAGATATTTGAACCCCATACATATGAGACATTAAATGAAATAGTTTATATAATTCTTATTATAGTGAGAAAAGAGTAACTGGATTGATATTGATTATGTCAATATTAATATTGATATTGATATCAATATCAATTATTGATTGATCTTGATTTGATTATGTCAAATTTATGTGTAAAAGATATCATAGGTACTATATTTTATGAGATCAAATTGACTTTATGAATTTCTGAGTTCGTAATTCAACAACAGAATTATGTCCTTTTGTGTTCATAATTTACATTACTAAAGTATTGTAAAAAGTATTTAATATTAATATATTTTAGTTATGACAGATTTAATAAAATTGAACTTCTATTGACATAATAGTATATTTTATCTATAGTTGTAAAACTTTAGTGTTCAGTAAAAATTAAATTTGTCAGGGGTGTTATCACGTGAAAATTAATTCTATAAAATGTCTATAAAACAGACACATTACAATTACTATTACTTATTTTTTACCGTTATTACTTCTCACAAATTCGAATATCTAATAAATCTTGACTTAATACTCAATTTTACAGACTTTTTAATTGACGATTCGCAATTGGAAAATTTCACGGTAAAACTAATTAGTTCCCGTTATACGAAAAACACTAGTACTTATCTTTGTATAGTATTTTAGGTGCTCCGTCCTCGAAATCGGAATACCTTTCCCGAAGTCAATGCATATTGCACACCAGGTCGTACGAAACTACCTCAGAGATTAGACAATAACTATAGTGAGTAAACAGTCTGGGTTATCCTTACATTTTATATTCTCTTAGGAAACTACGTCAAATATTCCCACAGAGGGTGTGTCTGACCTTCCTACTTTCAAACTTCCTCTAACTAACAACTTATTATAGAAGTTTGAGAGTCCAGAAGTTTGAGAGTCCAAGGAGAAATGTTCCATTGAATAACGAGAAGGGAAGTTATAACCTGGGATAATAAGGTCAGGAACTTAGACCCGACTAGAACACTAAATAAGACTGATTATCTTATACTACCTTTACTACACACCACAAAACAACACAACAACAATAAAATTTAACACAATTCTTGTGTTACACTCTAAGTGGACGGATTCCTTACCAATTCCATATTGTGTCATCACGATTGATATCCGTACAAAGACTAAAAAAAAGACTCTTAGAACGTTTTGGTACTTATTTTCGGGTTCAATCAGGAGACCTCTTACTCTGATGTATCTATTTTTGACTTATTACGGTCGGTTCTCGTAGACTCTGGTCGGTCGTGAGTCAGTTAGACGGTCAGCTGGGGTTAATATGACGTTCCGGTCCGTTCTGCTCGAAACGAACTGACTCTATTATTTGATACAAGAACACTCTTTGTCTTTTACTTTCAACAGAATTCAAAGATTTAAACCCCTACTAAACAATACGTCTTCATGGATTGATTGTCTTTCAACGTGCTACAAAAACTTCCGATTCCGTTATTATGAGTCGTACTAGATACAAAAAAGGAAGAGAGGTAGGAAAAGACAATGAACATACCTAAACTTTGTTACACAGAACTTATGTCCCCCGGGTCTTTGAAGAAAGTAATCGACATGATTACGGTAGTAGAATGAGAAAAGTTTAGGTGCTGACTGAGTAAGGATCGAGATAAACTACGATTTTCAAATTATCGTATTATTGGTTTCGGGGCCTGAAACAACTAAGTATTACGATTTATACCTGAGGTTGGACTCCCAAAGAGAGTAAATCGTCGAGATACAGATTAGGACTCGGGTTTCGTATAAAAGGTCATTTTACTAGAAAATGTCGTTCCCTTTCATTATCGACCTACTCTCTTCTTGTTTATTACACAGGGATTGAACTTTCAATAGGAGTTAAACCCCGATTAAAACCGGAAAAAGCCACAGGATCTTTTAATTCAACGACTTAAATTTAAAGTTGACACAGAATTTCCTCAGAATCTCATCTGTTGTTACCGTTTCGTCTCTTTTCATACCTTTGTATAAGATTCGTCTACAAGGTCCTACCCGTCTACGTATCTGACTATTATTGTTACCGTTAACCGTCGTCTATTCATTGATGTTAATTCCTATTACACCTAGTCAGTTCGTTTTCCTTACTGTTCGTCACTTCTACTTTTTAAAGACTATTTGATTTAAATGTGATCTCAGAACTCTCAGTACCATCTCCTAACTCCTAAGGGAATTCGACGTTCTACGGAACCTTGTAAATCTTTTGTAATAATAAATAAAAAAATTTCTTTTCATGTAACCTTGCCGTCTGACTCCTGTCTGTCGTCTGACAGATAAAACGATGAGTCTGTAATATGTGCTCTATATTACTCAGAGAGCATCATTTTAAAATTTTCTTTCCCTCCATGTAAGATCTATTTATCTAAGAGTCACCACCTTAGATAGATAGACCCACTCTCGATCACCCTTCGTTGACAACCCACCACCTTAATCCCTTTACTTCTTATCTTTATAAATCATTTTTCAACCTTTTTATCTGGTCCTCAAGTTCTCTCTCTAGTCCTCACCACAATACTCTCCGTATTTTCATCGTCAATGATAGATATCGAACAGTAAGACTCAGTCTATCAACAGTACGGATTTGAGTACATTAGGAGTTTTAAAAGTTTCATCTTTCAGACGTGAATTTTTTTACTCCCGTAATCTGGACTTTCCCTAATTATTTAAACGGTTTTCAGTGTGTTAGTCATTCGGTATGTAAATTATTCGTCGAGTTGGTTCTAAAGTATAAACCTTACAAACTTAGAGTACGAAAAACGTTTATGTGTCTAAGATAAGAACTCATTATTTATTCTTTACCTTCGTAGAGTAACTTCTCCTATAGACTCAATATACGTATATTTGTGTGTTTTCGTCACAAAAAGGAATAGATAGTATCGATTCACGGTATCTATAGTGTGTACTTGTATATGTGTTTGTGTCTGTGTGTTAAGATACAAAGTCCAAATACTTAAACTACGTAAAAACATTTTAAATAAAATCAAACAGAAGATAAGTAGGAGTCTTGTAGATCTTTCGAGACGACACCCATATTTGTTACTGTCAAAGTAAAACTAAACGAAGATATTTAATTCTAAATACTCTTCGTAATTTAAATATGATTTGATTAACATTGACGTTGTTTCTGACGATGGTTAAATAGATTATAAGGGTAAGAGAAGAAGTCGGATTTCTTTCCGATGTAAAGGATTGGAGGGAACGTAAATCTATCTTTGTATCGTAACTGAACATCTGTCACCATGTATTCTATTCACTACCCAAGATAAAGGTCTGACTCGAATCGTTCACAAAAGGAGAGGTCTGACAGAGAGAAAAATAAGGTCGACCTAAGAACGTTATTGTTCTGGGATCTGTACTGTCTCGGTTTATTAAATTTCCTGAACCTCAAGACTGAGTGGCACACTTCCTCTCGATGGATCACTATTCCTGTTGATGTAGTCTAACACACTCACTCCTTGTCTGAAAGTAACACAAATTCAAAACCGTAAACCCCTAAAATAATAATGACAGATGAATAGGAATTTCAAACTGTATATTTATACGTAGTAATATCCCAAGTCTAAAAATATCTGAACTCCGTTTTAGTCGATTAATGGTTGTAATAAATTTTAGCCAATAAAACTAAAATCAGAGAGGACTAACAGTTAAATGTTAAATCAATTATAACTTATAATATCTTTTATTAATTTACTCACACGGATTTCTCATTTTAACAGTTTTTAGAGAAATGGAAATTATAAGGATATGTACATTCTACTAGGACGGAGATATAAATATTTAATTAAGTGTCGAAAGAAAAGTAAGATAAAATAGTAGATGTATTGTATTTAGTTTCGTTAAAACGACTAGTAATGATTCAAGAAGACTCTTGATATTCACCATAAGGTCAATGAGTAAACACTTGGACGGATCTTTCATTTTAAATAACACTCCTTTAGTACTTTCCTGTTCTCTTTAGAATTATTGACCTAGAACCGTATTGTTTCTTCAGGAACTTTATGAGTCTGAGCTTTATTAGATGAGATTAAAAGAGATCTCGAAAACCAGGGTTAATTCGAACAGACAACACTGACTTAAAATTAATCATACCTACAAACATGAAATCTTTAAGTCTCGAACTTAATTTGAAGTATTTAAGTACTCTGGTTTTCTTTTCTTCTTATTAACTTACTCGAATCTTAAAATTACTTCCGTAAACTTTTACAACCATAAGAAATATAATATAAGGATACCATAGGGTTTTATGAAGATATGTTAACCAAACTTCTAGGTCCGACTTAATTGGTCAGTCAACTTAGTTTGCAAGTTTTTCAAGTTTGTGGGTAGTTTCCTTGACAATATATTTAATTATAAAATCGACTTAATAAACCAAAAATTTAAAATTTGTTTACTAGTTTATCCAAGTCCTTCTGTATCTGAACTTTTTTAAAGTTCAATATAAAAACTAAAGGTTTGTTGTGTTAAAACCCCTCCTAAAAACCCCTTTAAATAACCGATAAAGTGAAGTCAGTGACTTCAGACGGTTTGACCTTTACACCTTTCTGACAAAGTTATCATTAATAAGTCCAAACAAACAACCAAGAAAGAAAGAAAAAAAAAAAAATTGAAGTAAATCTACATTAACTGTATTGTTCTCTGACAAATAAAAATTACATATGTTGAACTAATAACCCTTTTCCATACGAAGGTACTTAGACGGAAAAGTAAACAGACGAAAAAATTCTTAACAAGCCTTTTATCATTACGTCACCGTAGTGGAAAATGGAAAGTATTGTTGTAACTCGTACACAGAGACTGTCCTTCTTTGATACGGAATTTATCTCACCAAAAGTTTGGATTCACACGTGTTGTTGGTAAACCTGTCGAACTATTTCGTGTTAAACGACCTACCTAGGGTTGAGGAGTCAGAGGATAAGTTATAAAGATAATACGATACGATACAACGAAGTCAGTACACCCTGAGAAACACTGGGCTACCTGACTTCGGGAAGTCTGAGGAGACAGGTATCCTAAGAGACCCTAGCTTATGACCTCATCCAACGGTACGAGAGGAGGTCCCCTAGAAGGGTTGGAAACTACCTTGGGTTCAGGAATACAGAAGGTATAACCGTTCGCCCAATAAATATTGACTCGTTGGACCCTTCGGGGATACATATTCATGGTTCTTAAACGTAAAGATTACTCAGTAGATTCTAGTACCGTAGACCAAGGTAGTGAAGTACCCTTTATCTACCCCTTTGTCACCTTTGTCACAGTCTGAAATAAAACCCCCCGAGGTTTTTAGTGACGTCTACCACTAACGTCGGTACTTTAATTTTCTACGAATGAGGAACCTTCCTTCCAATACTGGTTGGATCTATCGTATAACTTTTCGTCTCTGTAATGAAACGGTTGTTTCCAGGCAGATCAGTTCCAATAGCAAAAAGGTCATTAGTATATACCTACACTCTTAACCTGACACTTCTTTCGACTCGTGGTTTCTTAACTACGAAAACTTGACACCACAACCTCTTCTGAGAACTCTCAGGGAACCTGACGTTCCTCTAGGTTAGTCAGGTAGGATTTCCTCTAGTCAGGACCCACAAGTAACCTTCCTGACCACGATTTCGACTTTGAGGTTATGAAACCAGTGGAGTACGCTTCTCAACTGAGTAACCTTTTCTGGGACTACGACCCTCCCTAACTCCCGTCCTCCTCTTCCCCTGCTGTCTTCTAATCTACCGACCTACCGTAGTGGTTGAGCTACCTGCACTCAAACTCACTTGAGCCCCTGAACCACTACCTGTCCCTTCGGACCACACTACGTTAAGTATCCCAGCGTTTCTCAGTCTGTGCTGACTCGCTGACTTGACTCGACTTGACTTACTCAGTGGTTCACTACACGACGATGACCAGGTCTCAAGTGAGAGATTTTTGGTTATCGAATTCCTAACAGATAAATTATGAACTTGAGATATATCATTAATTTTTTCAGTTTATACACGTCTTTTTGTATAAAATAAAGTAGTTTTTATATCCGAGGAAGAGGAAGAAAGATGGACTGTATACAACAGAAATAATTCCTCTTATAAAGTGGTTCCTCATTTTTATCAGGGTTAAAGACCTAATCCCTTAGTTCAAAGTTTCTTTTTCATTAATATATATATTAAATATATATATAAATATAACAATATATAAATATATATTATTTATAATATATAAATATATAATATAATATATAATAATATGTAAATATATATAAATATAATAAATATATAAATATAAAAATATAT